>JARQOD010000001.1:438657129-438696869 GCA_033576555.1 Oophaga sylvatica | reverse complement strand
CAAGACCTTCTATATCAAACCTGTGTCTCATGTATTTTCATCGCACCCAAGCACAAGACGCTATATGAACTGTACTACATACATTACAAGATTCTGAAGCCAAAACGTTAGTGTCTGCTGGGTCTGGGAAGGCTGTGTCTGCTGTAACTGTGGATATCAGACGTCCAGTTGTACTTTCTGTGATGACAGTGGTTGTGACTTCTCACAACCATTCCAGGTGAGCAATTCCCTTAAGTTTTTTTTTCTGCAGTGTTACCACAGGTAAACACTATTGTTTTTTTTTTTTTTTTCTCTTCCCTCTTTTGTGTCTGCTGTAACTGTGGATATCAGATGTCCGGTTGAACTTTCTGTGATGATAGTGGTTGTGACTTCTCACAACCATTCCAGGTGAGCAGTTCCCTTCATTTTTTTTTCTCTCTGCAGTGTTACCACAGGTAAACACTATTGTTTTTTTTTTTCTTTTCTCCTCTCCTTCCAGTACTCCTGTCTTAAAAGATCTGGAAAATGGAGGCCCGCATAAAGGAACTTTGCGGAGTGACGGATAATATCCTTGCAGATTTACAGACTATAAAAACCCGTTTTTACAAACCTACAGGACCTCACTAATCACAATTTGCAAGTGTTTGGACAGACTGCCAAGGATTTGCGAGCCAGGATTGAGGTTCTAGAGGAGCGAGTCCAGGCTCCTGCCGTAGCCCCAAGTTCTGGGATTCCCAAGTTGCCCCCTTTTCGTTTTGGCGGTGAACGTGAAAAATTCAGGGGATTTATTAACCAATGCAATCTGTTTTTTTTCTGCACATGCTTCACAATTTCCCACTGAACGATCTAAAGTGCTTACTATAATTATGTTACTTACCAACAAGGCTTTGATGTGGGCAAACCCTCTGATTGAGACTGAGGATGAATGTTTGGATCATCTTGATGCTTTCATTTCAGCCATGGGGCAGGTGTTTGATGACCCCAATCGAGGTGCAACAGCTGAAGCAGCCATGTTAACTTTGCGCCAAGGTAAGCACTCGGTAGCCGAATATGCCTTGGATTTCAGGAGATGGGCCCTTGATACCACCTGGGACAGTTCCGCCAAAAAATCTATTTTTCGAAAGGGGTTGTCTCCACTAATTAAGGATGAACTTGCTCGTGCCGACCCTCCCACTGCGTTAGGTGACTTTATTAACTACTGCATCCGTATTGATGCTCGCCTGACTGAACGCAGGCAAGAGAGATGGTTCGAAAGCAATCGCACTAACCTTTTCCTACCTTCCTCCCCAGCTAAGGAACCTTTGAGTAGGATCACACGGGAACCTGAACCTGAACCCATGCAGGTAGACTCTTTACAAAGACGGGTTAGTGATGCACGCAAGGAACATCGTTTTAAGGAAAATCTATGTTTCTATTGTGGTAAGTCAGGGCACTTCATTATAAACTGCCCCAGCCGTTCTCGTAAGACTACTGCAGCACTCATTCACTGTGAGTGTTGCGAGAGGAGATCTGTCAGGTCCGAGCCTCAGGCTCCAGAGAGATCTGCAGCAACAGATCTTCATTTCTCGGACTTAAACTCCGTTACTTCTGAGGACGATGACTGTGTAAACGCTGCAATTTTTCAAGTTTCCTCAGCGGTGTCCCAGCTGAGTTGTAGGAAAAACAATTCTCATTGCTTCCTTTCCATCAAACTCTGGGTTAACTCAGTCTGGGTGTCTAGCTCTGCTATGATCGACTCAGGGGCAAGTGGGAATTTTATGGATGTCTCCTTTGCTCTGAAACAGGGGATACGTTCAGTGAAGAAGGCTACTCCAGTACAGATGGAAACTGTGGATGGCTCCCTGCTGACCTCTGGACCAGTGGATCAGGAAACGGAGCCTTTGAGGGTCCTTATGGGTAAAGATCATCAAGAGAAACTGTCCTTTATGCTTATCTCTTCTCCCCACTTTCCCATTATTCTAGGGCTACCATGGCTGCAGGCTCAGAACCCTACCATTACCTGGGAGACCAAGGAATTACACTTTCCAGAGAAACAGATGAGTCCAGAAGTTTCAGCTTGCTCTGTTCCTAAAGGAACCATGTCAGTCCCTGAACTACCAGCTGTATACCAGGACTATGTGGATTTATGTGACAAGAAGAACGCTGACCAGCTTCCCCCTCACCGTCCATATGATTGTCCAATTGAATTATTGCCTGGAGCAGAGATACCTTTTGGTAAGATCTACCCCCTGGCGGGGCCTGAGCTAAAGGCTTTAAAGGATTACATAGACGAAAATCTAGCCAAGGGCTTCATACGCCCCTCTTCATCTCCTGCAGGTGCACCCATCTTCTTTGTGAAGAAGAAAGATGGATCTCTGAGACCCTGCGTAGACTATAGGGAACTCAATAAGGTTACTATTAGAAACCGTTATCCATTGCCTTAATCCCTGAGTTATTGGAGAGAGTGCGGCATGCCAAAATTTTCTCTAAATTGGATCTCCGTGGGGCCTATAACTTGGTCCGTATTAGACCTGGGGATGAATGGAAGACTGCATTCAGGTCACGCTATGGACACTTTGAATATCTAGTTATGCCTTTTGTCTGAGTACCGCCCCAGCCACTTTCCAACACTTGGTGAATGACATCTTCAGGGATCTCCTAGATACATTCGTGGTGATTTATTTGGATGATATTCTAATTTTTTCTAACTCCACAGAGGAACATCATGGACATGTGAGAATGGTCTTGGAACGTCTAAGACAAAACCATCTTTACATCAAACTTGAAAAGTGTGAATTCCATAGGACCGAAATTCAATTTCTGGGGTATGTACTGTCTACACAAGGAATTAGTATGGATGGAAGTAAGACCCAAGCCATCAAGGATTGGCCAAGTCCTAGAAATGTGAAGGAGGTGCAGCGCTTCATCGGGTTTGCCAATTCTATAGACGTTTCATTAGGAATTTCTCTGAGGTAGTGTCACCTATCACCCAACTTACCCGGAAAGAGTCTAGGTTCTCCTGGACTCCCCAAGCCCAGGAAGCATTTTCTCGTCTAAAAGATAAATTTACCACCGCACCTATCTTGGTACATCCCAACCCCGAACTTGCCTTCATAATAGAGGTGGATGCTTCAGATTGTGCCGTTGGAGCTATACTCTCTCAGAGAACAGGTGAGAAGAATGTCTTGCATCCCTGTGCCTTCTTTTCCCAGCAGTTGTCTTCGGCTGAGAGGAACTACGATGTGGGCAATAGAGAGTTGTTGGCCATTATTGCCGCCTTCAAAGAATGGAGACACCTTCTTCAGGGAGCTGCACAGCAAATAGTCGTCCTGACAGACCATCGTAACCTTGAATTTATCAGGTCGGCTAAGTGCCTGACTCCTCGCCAGGCTCGCTGGAATCTTTTCTTAAACCAATTTAATTTTGTCATTTCTTATAGACCAGGATCACGCAATGGAAAGGCTGATGCACTCTCTAGGATTCATTCAGCAGAGACCCGTCCACTTGCTCCTCCTAAGACTATTCTTCCTGACTCTAGATTCCTGGGAGTGATTCATAATCAAGACCTACTTAAGGACATCAAGGAAGCATACCATGCGGATTCCTTGTTGGCACAACCCCCAAGGGACGTCAAGTCTTGTCTTTAAGAATGGTGTGTGGATTCTGGGACAACGTCTGTATATTCCTGAAACAGTCAGATTGAGAGTATTGCAACTCATTCACGATTCCAAGATAGCTGGGCATAGAGGAATTCTAAAGACACAGGAATTTATTTTTGTTTCTTTTGGTGGCCCACTTGCAGGAAGGATGTTTTAAACTATGTCACTTCATGTGAAGTCTGTGCAAGATGCAAAACACCTCGCTCCTCACCAACTGGTCTGTTACAACCTCTTCCCACCCCGTCCCGCCCGTGGGGATCCATTTCTATGGACTTCATTGTGGAGTTACCAACCTCTCAAGGGAAAAACACCATTCTAGTGGTGGTTGATCGTTTAACAAAGGCAGCTCATTTTATTCCTTGTGTCGGCTTACCCACTGCAAAACAGACATCAGATTTGATGATTAAAGATGTGTTTCGCTTACATGGAGTACCGGATGAGGTTATTTCGGATCGAGGGGTGCAATTCACTTCAAGGTTTTGCAAAATTTCTGTGCAGCATTGGACATTAAAGTAAACCTTTCTTCTGCTTTTCATCCCCAGACTAATGGACAGACCGAACGAACCAATCAAACTCTGGAGCAGTATCTCCGCTGCTTTATCTGCCACCTACAGGATGATTGGGTGGATCTACTTCCATTGGCTGAGTTCTCTTATAACAACTCTCAGAGCGCCTCCACTAAGCAGTCTCCTTTTTACTCCAATCTAGGTTATCATCCTAACATTCTTCCACGATTTCCCATAGAAACGCCTTTACCAGCAGTGGCCGAAAGAATCACGTCTTTACAGAAGAATATGGATCTTCTAAAGGAGAATCTGGAATTGGCTCAGGAAAGGTACAAGAAAGCAGCAGATAAATTTCGTAAACCTGCACCAGTTTTCAAGGTAGGAGACCTGGTCTGGCTGTCAACCAGAAATCTTAAGTTAAGGATTCCATCGCTAAGTTGGGACATAAGTACATTGGACCCTATAAAATCAGTAAAATTATAAGTGCCGTTGCTTGTCGTCTTCAACTGCCTAGAACTATGAGAATCCACCCTGTCTTTCATGTATCCCTACTAAAGGCTGCAACACCCAATACGTTTCCTGGATGTTCTTCTCCTTGCCCTGACCCAGTGCTAGTCGATGGTCAGGAAGAATTTGTGGTGGAAAGAATTCTAGATTCCAGGTTATACAGGAATCAGTTACAATATTTGATTAAATGGCAGGGCTACCCAGTGGAGGACAACTCATGGGAACCAGTCAATAACGTTAATGCTCCTCGTTTGCTCCGCCAGTTTCATCAGAGGTACCCAGACAAGCCTGGTCTGAGCCATCCGGAGGTTGTCCCTAAGGGGGGAGTAATGTAAGGTTCTTTGTACATGTTCTTGAAACTCAGTTTTCCGTCAGCCATTTTGCTTTCTGTCTTGCTGCAGCTATCTTGCCCTCAGTCAATATGGAGTTTTCAGCTTTCATGTTCCCGCCCTGATTCTCTCCCTCTTGCTTCTTAAGCAGCCACAGCTGAGCAATCAGTGCTTCAGAATCTAGCCTGCAGTGAACCTGTGACCTACTCCTGGAAGCCTTGGACTATGTACTCCAGCTATTCCTACTGAGGAACTCTGAACACTTGTGGACTCTGGAACCCTGCTCTTTGAAAGATCCACGTTTGCATGGACTTACGGTAACAGAGAAGAAGATCCTGAACCTGTTGTGGAGAGTGATTGCTGAGCTTAAGTTACTCTGGCCTGCTGTGTCTCCTGCTTCTGTATCTGCAAACTGTGTGACTATTTTTGCCACTTGTATGAAGTAATACAAGACCTTCTATATCAAACCTGTGTCTCATGTATTTTCATCGCACCCAAGCACAAGACGCTATATGAACTGTACTACATACATTACAATATGAATCCCGCATTGAGAAAAATTTGGATGCATGTGTCAAGAAGATTCATGAGGTTCAAGCATCTAAATTACAGAGGGACATCAGAGATTATTCTACTAAGAATGTATATTTTTGGAGAAAACCAAATATTCAATCCTCCAAGATATCAGGGGCTCCTTCTGAGAGCTCACTCTCCACCATGAGTGATTCTTCGGAGTGGTCTGCTTCCTCAATGACGACAAGGTCGGGACCTAGACTTAAACGAATGAGAGAGACCAATTTTCATCCCTACAAACGGATGCAGAATCAGTAATCCGAACAAAGAAAAAACAATAAGGTAATTAATCTAAGTATGCATTCATTATCTGATACCGACCTGTCGCTATTGAGTAAGGGACTTTCTTTCTCTCCTGAGTCTAGCTTTGATACATTTACGGCAATCAAGGATCTGCATCTTTTTGCAAGATCCTTGATCTTTAAAAGACATTTTTTGACCCTCATGTACAAAATTTATTTCCTACAGAGGAGGAACAAATAGCTTTACAAGACCTGGAGGACTTGTCCACAGAGCATCAATTAGGCGAGGGAGGTAAGATCCCAGGGTCTATTAGAGTCAAGTCAAAAAAATTTCCTCCTCTTGCCACATGTGCTCCAATTGATCTCTTTGTACAGGTTGTAACAAGGGATTTCATGAAAATCCCTAAGAGACTATCAAGGGACAACTTGACCAAAGATGAGCGTGTGAGATTGGACGTACTTCGGGCATTACCTGACGTGGTGCTGAAGCCAGCGGATAAAGGTGGTAACATCGTTGTGTGGCCAAAAACTCTGTATGAGAAGGAGG
This sequence comes from Oophaga sylvatica, assembly GCA_033576555.1. Taxonomy (NCBI): domain Eukaryota; kingdom Metazoa; phylum Chordata; class Amphibia; order Anura; family Dendrobatidae; genus Oophaga; species Oophaga sylvatica. Next base: position 438,690,548 of record JARQOD010000001.1, on the reverse strand, counting down.
CCTTCAAACAACTCAATAACAAAACATGTTATAAACGTTTGACGTATAATCCCTTGGTGTCTTTCAAGGAACAGCTTAATAAAATTCTTCTGAATGCTGTTCACAACGATGTTATCACCAAAGAGCTGGCTTCGGCACTACAAATACAGGAACCCACAGTGTCTACAATGTATTTGTTACCTAAAATACATAAAAATGTGGAGGTGCCCCCAGGACGTCCAATCATATCAGGCTCTGGGAACTATTTAGAGAAGGTAAACCATTGGATTGATTACAAATTGCAGCCATTGGTTGAGAGCCTTCCCTCTTTTCTGGTAGACACCGGTGAGTTTCTGAGGTGAGTGGATGGTCTTCATATTGGCCCCATAACATTATTAGTAACAGGAGATGTAGAGTCCTTATACACCAATATCAAACATAGTGATGGACTCCATGCAACTAAGTATTTTCTTAGTATGTCAAATTTGCCAGGAACGATCATCCAGTTGGTTCTGGAACTCCTTGAGTTTTCTCTTACTCACAATTTTTTTTATTTTCAAGGGGTCCTTCTACCTACAGCTCCAGGGCACAGCGATGGGTGCATCCTTTGCCCCTGCGTATGCCAACTTGTTCCTGGGGCTGTGGAGAGGGACCTCTCCCTGCCGGTTTTGGGGTTCATCAATGGACCGCATCCCCTTCTGGGTGCGGTACATTGATGATATTTTCCTGATCTGGCAGGGTGACCCTTTATCCTTATGTAATTTTATTTCTGAAATTAATCTTAATGACAAGAACATGCATATTACATCTACATTTGATGTTAGTAAAATCAATTTTTTGGATGTCACTATAAGGAGAGACTCTAATGACATTTTACAAACCGGTGTCTACAGAAAGGAGACTTCCACCAACATGTTGCTGCATGCCTCCTCTGCTCACCCTAAGCCACTCATTAACTCCATTCCTGTCGGGCAGTTTCTGCGCATACGCAGGATCTGCTCAAATGATCAGGATTTTGAGAAGGAAGCTAGTGAACTGTTTCAGAGATTTCGGGAAAGAGGGTACAGTAGGCGGGTCCTAAAAAGGGCCTATAATCGGGCTAAACATGCTACCCGTCATTCATTGTTATACAACAAAGAGGTAAAGAAAAAATCCCTGCCCCAGCATTGATAGCAGCACTACTTTCACTAATTCAGCAGGTACAAGGACTTATGATATTAGAGATTACATTTCTTGTAATTCTCGTTATGTGATCTATTATGCCACCTGTCCTTGTAGATTAATTTACATTGGTATGACAACCCGGCAATTAAAGGTGCGTACTCGTGAGCATGTGTTGGGGATTCAGGCGGCGGCCGACAGTGACGATCCAACCACACTTAGAACGTTACCACGTCATTTCAAGTTGCACCATGGATGCGACAGCTCTTTACTTCGTGTAAGAGGTATTGATATTATCATTCCTGGTATCCGTGGTGGCAACTTGATTCTCAAATTATCCCAACGGGAAACTAAATGGATTTGGGCATTGGATACTGTCCACCCTAAGGGACTTAATGAAACTATAAGCTTTGCCCCATTTATTTAATACCATCCTGGTTTGGTCTGATTCATTGTATATTTGCACTCGTGGTTTCGTTTTGGTTTTAACTTTCTTTTTAATTCATTTTACATAGTTACCATTTACCTTGTTTTAACTGTTGGAGAGTTATGTAATCAATATGGATGGAGAATATTTCACTATAATTGGACATTTTGGATCCCTCATCATTCATGTCTTCATCTAATAAAGATATTGGATATATACCCGTGGATGAGGACCATTTTATCATCCGTCAAAATGCAGCCATCGTATCTACGATTATTATTATAATCTTTCTTGTATATATATGGCTCCTTTGTATGTACTTATGTATGTAGAAATATATTTATATATCGCTGTATAAGGAAATTGGTCTGTGTATTGTGGATGTACTTATGATGTCCTTATTTCTCCATGTCTCTCCTCTTTCTCTCCCCCTTTTTCTAGTTTAGTTTTGTTTTGTTCATTAGTGGCTTGTTATGACTACCATCTTCTCTTTTCGGTGCATTTTTCTTTTCCCCATATCTTAGTCATTTAATTTTGTCCACATCTCCAACTTCATACTCACTGCCGGCACGCGCCTGTGCTGTGCCCCTGTCACGCCTGGCTTCTCTCGGCGTCTTTCGTTGCCTAGATGTCCGATCACGTGAGTGTGATGTCATCTGGCACGTGACGCCGACGGCGCTTGGCGTCCCAGGTTGCCCAGTGAACGGGCGCGTCGCTGGAGGCAGGTCGAGCTCTGCTTGATCATATTACATCAAAACACTGTTAGCAGTTAGCTACAAGCAGGGGGGTTTGCTATAGGATGTGGCAGTCATCATATTACGTAATTATGGCGATTATGTTGCCCCTTAGTGGACCTTACTAACATCAGTGTGATCGTTATTGTCAATGCACCGCAGGTAGTATTAATTAGTCTGCAGCCGCCTATGGGGTTTTTTCATTGGTGGATGGTCATCTTTATACCCTCACTTCCCCTTTCCCATCACCCTTGAGGAAGGCATACTAGCCGAAACGCGCGTCGGGGGTGGACGCACTGGGTCTCTCTCTCGATTTTTGCTCAGGTATATTTATATTTTACTAACCTGGTAACTTTACCTGCGTATTAGCGCTACCTGCATAGCAAACTTGACCACTAGGTATTTTATAATATGGCATGCATTTAATATCTTATATCTGTTGTAACATTTCCAGGGGATATAGCTCTGAGATCGCCGTCTGGGTAGACGGAATGGCATAGAAACAGTTCATTCAGAGACAGCAGTTCTGGTAAAAAACTGGCCGCAACCAGTTTTATTAAAGTCCACAGCAAACAGAACATAATCAAAACCAAATCATAAACATAAGACCTGGGCTTGTCCAGCCACTAATTACACTTAGATAGATTTCCCTATCTATCCGGGTCCCGACTCTAACAGCCTGGGCCAAAACAACACATATGTTCAGTAGTTACCAGCGTGGAGTTTCACAGAGTCTCCTCCTTGTGTCTGAAGGCACCTTCAACGTCCAGACTTGAGAGAGCTCCCCTCCTATTCAGCAGCTATCCGCATGGATTCTCACAGAGACTACTCCTGTGTCCGGGGTACATCGAGCACCCAGACTGAGATAGCTCAAACTCCTGGAGACACCTTCTGTGCCTGGACCCCTCCTGTGTCCAGACTAAGCGAGCTCCCCTCCTATTCAGCAGATATCCGCATGGATTCTCACAAAGACTACTCCTGTGTCCGGGGTACATCGAGCACCCAGACTGAGATAGCTCAAACTCCTGGAGACACCTTCTGTGCCTGGACCCCTCCTGTGTCCAGACTAAGCGAGCTCTCTGACTGTGTTCGCAGACACCTACTTCTGGTCTCCTAATTAACAGCTGAATGGTTTCAGGCCTGAGCTGCAAGTGTGTACTGAATGTAGGGTGTAGTGACCTTTCTCTACCACTAGGTTTACAAAGCCACATATTTCCCTTATACCATACAGCACAGTACCTAGGTGAAATGTACACCCCATTCGACACATATTCCTTCACTGTCTCACATATCCCCCCCCCTCTCTCCAGACCGGAGGGCCGGTCATCCAGACCGGAGGGCTGGTCAACAATCCAAAAGAGACAGTGAACTCTGGACCAGTCATGGCCTTCATCAGCTTCATCTTCACTACTGTCATCTGTATCTTCACCTGAGCCATAGCCAACATCAGCTTTCTCTTCATCTGAAGCATCCGCACCACCCTGTACCCTCCCAGGCCCATGCTCTCTGCGGGCCTCGGGTATCCTGCACGGTTTCATCTTGACCTTAGGGCCGGGCTCAGTTTCGATATAGTGCCTGGCCAGAGAAGTACGACCCGGCACATCAGAACACTTCTGCTGACTCTTCCTCAGAAACTCACGTACCTCCTGTCCTTGGTGCACTGACCATGTGTCACCAACTATCACAGAAGGTATAGGGGGTTTTTTACTTTTCTCTAGTTCCCCTTGAACCCTCTTTAGCACATCTATTTTCTTGAATATCGGTGGACTCATAAAGTCTATTTCACAGACCTTAAGCTCCATTGCCATGGTCTCTGACCATTTTAAGCTACTCTGTTCAAATGATTGGGACTGTAGAAGGAGCAGATCGTTTTTCTTTTGCAGTACACATAATTCATCCGCTAAGTCTCCAGCTGAATTGTAATGTTCTACTGTGACAACAGCATTCTTATATAGAGCCTTAGACTTATTGAGCAGCATTTGCTCTTGCAACGAAGAGATTCCCTGTATTCTTCCTTTTACTTCATTGACTTTCTCACGAAGATGCTCATGGCTTTCATCACACTCCTTCATCACAGTTTGGAGTTTTTTCTGAGAAGTAATCAATTCATCTGGTACCTGTTGGACGTCCTTTATGTCTTCGGCCCCTTCTTCAGGCTCTTCTGGTAGAACATGCTCAGAAGCCCTACCGTCAGTCTTGTTCCTCACAGCTTCACTTGAGACCTCAGCTTCTGATGAGGCATCTGGCTTGGTGACCACCACTTCCATGGCTTTTTCCACCTCTGCAGCATTACCTTCAGAGTCCGGGGCATGATGCAGCTCCATACCATACATTGATAACTTCTCCTCTTCAACAGCATCCACTTGTGCTGTTTTCAGTTTCAGAGTCCTGCCTTTAAAGCTCAGCTCTCCTCCTTTCACCTTAGTCTTCGCCAGGGAACCGGCCAACTGTAAAACATCTTCAGATGCCATCTTCTGTCCGGCTGTAAGGTCAGCATCAGCTTTCTTCTCAGGACTCTCAACCTCCTCTGCTACCATGCCTTCCTCATTTGCACTGGTTGCTTTATGGTCATCAGATGATTCACTATCACTACCACTATCCCTGTCTGACCCCTTTTTCTCAGCCACATCTGGCTCACTGTCAGGGCTATACAATTCATTCTCATTCACATCCTGCTCACTTTCAGGGTTATACACTTCATTTTCATTCACATCCTGCTCACTGTCAGGGTTATACAATTCATTCTCATTCACATCTTGATCTGGAACCTTAGTTAACATGTCATCCACAACATTAACTTCACCATCTGGTCCCTCAAGTATGTGACTATGTGACAACCCCAGCACTATACTTCTATATAGCTCAGGTTACTAGGAGCTGGCTCACGACCTCTCCCTGGACTTCAGTGTCCCTATACAACAGGTGAGTGTTTATGGCAACATGAGGAAACCTCTCCTCAGAGCCAGGCTCTTGGGAAACCTCATTTAGAACAATTATATTTTCCTGTGCCGTTTTAAGAGTGGGGTCTCGCCACTGCTCACTCTCAAAATTGTCACAGGACACAGGTAAGTCAGGGACACTCGGTTCCCGAGAACCACCTTCCTCATCTCCCACCATCACCTGCAAAGGAATTTCATCTCTATCACAGTCATCATCATTATCAATATCATTATCATGATTATGATCAGTATCATCATCATTATCATTATCATCATTATCATTATCATCATCATCATCATTATCACATAAGTTTAACGGCCCACTAGCATTGTGTTCCGCCCCTCGGGACTGCGCACCCTCAGTAGGAGCTTCATCACACTGTCCATCAGAAACATTTTTCCCCCAGAGATCCTTAGACCGGGGAAAGTCATTACCCATGATGACGGGGTGCACCAGGTTCTTCACTACCCCCACTTCACATGAAACCTCCCCGCGTTTGGGGATCAAGTCCACGGCAGTCTCTGGGTAGACTTTGGTGTCTCCATGGACGCACACCACACTCAGGTGTTTATCAGGGATAAAGTCCCTATCAATCAGGCTGTCCCATACGGAAGTCACTGGACTCTCTGAGTCCAAGAGGGCCTGTGCTGGGCAGTCATTTACAACCACCGGGGACCCCTGTGGTCCAGTCTCTTCGGCTGAGGTGGACACACACACAGGCTCTGCGCAGGGAGAGAGGGATCTGCCAACATCACAATACATAGGCTCCCCCTCTATTGGACAGTTGGCTGCAATTTCACGACATCTCCAACACTGTCCATCACACTTTTCCACCCACATGTCCCCTCGGGCCTGAACCCGCTTATCAGCATACCCCATGTCCCCAACAGCTGGAACGCTCTTACCGCGAGAGTTCAGCGTCCGGGAACTCTGAAGTGACGACCTCTCAGACGGCTGGTCACGGAGGCAGTCTTTGCTGGCGAAGGCCTTCTCCATCAGGCTGACCAGACGATTGGCGTCCTGGTGGTCTCTTTGTCCGACCTCTGGCTGTACCTCAGGAGGACGTGCTCGGGTGTAGCGGTTCACTATCACCTTTCCAACTCCATAATCAGGTTTGCTGACTGCAGACTCCCAACTGCATCTCCAGTCATGAACTCCCCTGGCACGGGCTGTCACCGTAACACCCAGCTGGGTAAGAATCTCCGCTTTCAGCTTGGCATAGTCTTGGCTGTCCTGCTCGCTCAGGTCAGCATAGGCCCTTTGGGGTTCTCCAATCAGATAGGGTGCGACCATCATGGCCCATTCAGATAGGGGCAGATTCTCCTTCTCTGCCAGTCCCTCAAACCTAGTGAGATATACCTCCACATCATCACGAGGTGTCATCTTTTTCAGGGACCGTCTTACCGCCTTCTTTACAGCGGACAATGCAGGTGACTTTGCAACACCACTTTGTGACGATGTGCCGCAAGTCCCTGCAGTGCTGCAACCTGCTCAAAAAACAACCGGTCATTCTCCTGCTGCTGCTGCAGGAATTGCTGCTGGGCCTGCTGCATGCGCTGCTGGTGCTGCAGGCGCTGGTGCTCCATGCTCTGCTGCATGCTTCGCTGGGCCTGGACCAGGTACTCAACGAGCTCCTCCATACTGCCGGACTTATCTGTCTCAACCACGACAGTCTTATGTTGCACATTAACTTGCGCCATTTGTTCAAACAGCGCCTCCATGCTGTCATCCACGCTGTCAGACCTCTCCGTCTCAACAACGGCAGTCTTCACTCAAGACATACACACTCCACAGTTTTTTCCACAAAAAATTCAGCTTTGCTGTGCAGACACTTTTTTTTTTTCTCTGCAAACTCTATTAGGGCCACTGTCTCTTTAAGACTGCTCCAACAGATTTTTACTTTGCTGCTGCACACTCCACAGTCTTTTCCACAACAAGTTCAGCTTTGCTGTGCAGACACACTTTTTTTTTTTTTTTTTTTTTCTCTTTTGCAAACTCTATATTATGGCTACTGTCTCTTTAAGACTGCTCCAACAGACGTTTCTTTTGCTGACACACTTTTTTTTTCTCTGCTGCTGCTTCAACAGACTTCACCTTTTATTGCTGTCTCTCGCACCTGTGCTGCACACACATTCTAGCACTAATTGTATCAGCCACTGTGCTGCCCCAGCATTCTCCGCCAATTGTAACATTTCCAGGGGATATAGCTCTGAGATCGCCGTCCGAGTAGACGGAATGGCATAGAAACAGTTCATTCAGAGACAGCAGTTCTGGTAAAAACTGGCCGCAACCAGTTTTATTAAAGTCCACAGCAAACAGAACATAATCAAAACCAAATCATAAACATAAGACCTGGGCTTGTCCAGCCACTAATTACACTTAGATAGATTTCCCTATCTATCCGGGTCCCGACTCTAACAGCCTGGGCCAAAACAACACATATGTTCAGTAGTTACCAGCGTGGAGTTTCACAGAGTCTCCTCCTTGTGTCTGAAGGCACCTTCAACGTCCAGACTTGAGAGAGCCCCCACCTATTCAGCAGCTATCCGCATGGATTCTCACAGAGACTACTCCTGTGTCCGGGGTACATCGAGCACCCAGACTGAGATAGCTCAAACTCCTGGAGACACCTTCTGTGCCTGGACCCCTCCTGTGTCCAGACTAAGCGAGCTCCCCTCCTATTCAGCAGATATCCGCATGGATTCTCACAGAGACTACTCCTGTGTCCGGGGTACATCGAGCACCCAGACTGAGATAGCTCAAACTCCTGGAGACACCTTCTGTGCCTGGACCCCTCCTGTGTCCAGACTAAGCGAGCTCTCTGACTGTGTTTGCAGACACCTACTTCTGGTCTCCTAATTAACAGCTGAATGGTTTCAGGCCTGAGCTGCAAGTGTGTACTGAATGTAGGGTGTAGTGACCTTTCTCTACCACTAGGTTTACAAAGCCACACATTTCCCTTATACCATACAGCACAGTACCTAGGTGAAATGTACACCCCATTCGACACATTTTCCTTCACTGTCTCACACTGTTTACATGTACCGATTGGCCACTCGAGATGTTGCAATATTGCAGTGATATATGTATGTTTTTTTACACTTGCAGAATTTTGAATCTGAAGGATTAATTACTATATAGTCCTTCATCCCATGTGTGTCCCTTTTTCCCCACTTGTGCTGATTGGTAGGAATTTTTCTGTCTTGCTCCCCTTTTCCTTGTTATATTTAATAAAGATTTTTGTACTTTATTCAATAGTCCTGGGATTTTTTGATAGTTTATTTTTCCTGTATTTTATTAATTTGCGATTGTCCCTATGATTTTGTCCACTCTATCATGCTCATTTATGATTAATTCATTGATTCATCTTTTATATGGGCATGTTTTCTTTGAAGTGTGTGTATTATACGTTAATGATCGGGCCTATTTTTACAATTCTGACCATTGTCTCTTTATGACGTCATACAGGTGTTATCACAGGAGCTGAAGCAACGTGGAAGGAAAAAATGAACATTTAACTTTTTAGTCACAAAAATGACTTTTTTTTATTTTCACAAGGGTAAAAGGAGAAAATGGACAGATAAATTTGTTGTGCAATTTCTCCTGAGTACGCCAATACCAGATACAGTACAGACCAAAAGTTTGGACACACCTTCTCATTCAAAGACTTTTCTGTATTTTCATGACTATGTACAGCCATGGCCAAAAGTTTTGAGAATGACACAAATATTAATTTTTACAAAGTCTACTGCTTCACTTTTTCTAATGGCAATTTGCATATACTCCAGAATGTTATAAAGAGTGATCAGCTTAACAGCAATTACTTGCAAAGTCAATATTTGGCTAGAAAATGAACTTTATCCCCAAAACACATTTCAACATCATTGCAGCCCTGCCTTAAAAGGACCAGCTAACCTCTTTTCAGTGATTGCTCCATTAACACAGGTGTGGGTGTTGATGAGTACATGGCTGGAGATCAATCTGTCATGATTAACCCCTTCCCGACCTGTGATGCCACGTAGGCGTCATGTAAGTCAGTGCCAATCTGACCCATGACGCCTATGTGGTGTCATGAAAGGATCGCGTTCCTGCGGGCCGGGTGACCGGGGTCACTGAAAGGTCACCCGACCCGCAGGCACAAGACCCTTTGTGCTTCACCACAGGGGGGTTGGCTTAACCCCCCCGTGGCCACGATCGCTCTGATTGGCTGTTAAAAGTGAAACAGCCAATCAGAGCAATCTGTAATAATTCACCAATGAAATTGGTGAAATATTACAATCCAGCCATGGCCGATGCTGCAATAGCATCTGCCATGGCTGGAGACCGAGTACCGAACCCCCACATCAAGTCACGGCGGCTATCGGCCGCCGCCACCGAATAATGGCGGCGAACGGTCACCGCCGTCACTAACAGCTCCCCTCGTCCTGGCCTCCGATGCCCCCACCTTCCGATCCCCCCCCTCACCTTCCGACCCCCATACTCACCTCTCCCGGTCCACCGATGTCCCTGGATCCGTCCCGGCGGCTGCCCGGGATTCTTCATGGGCGCCGCCATCTTGGAAAATGGCGGGCGCATGCGCAGTGCGCCCGCCAGCCGGCGCATGCGCGGCGCCCTACAGATTCCAAAAATTTATTTTCATCACTGTGATAAACTGCCACAGTGATCAAAATAAAAAAAAGTAAGTGAACCCCCTGTCATAGGTAGGGACAAATAATAAAGAATTTTTTTTTTCCTATTAGGCCCTGTGCACACGTTGCGGATTTTGCTGCGGATCAGCAGCGGACTTTGCTGCGGATCCGCAGCGGACTTTGCTGCGGATCCGCAGCGGATTTCGAGCTGCGGATCCACAGCAGATCCAGAAACCATGTACAGTACAATGCAAATAAATGGTAAAAAAACCCGCTGTGCACATGCTGCAGATTTTTCAGCGCACATTTGCTGCGGTTTTAAATCCGCAGCATGTCAATTCTTTGTGCGGATTCTGCAGCGATTTTACACCTATTCCATTATAGGTGTAAAACCGCAGGGAAAAACCGCAGTAAATCCACGCTAAATACGCAGGTAAAACGCAGGTCATTTTACCCTGCGGATTTTAGAAAAATCCGCAAGTGAATCCGCAACGTGTGCACGGGGCCCCAGGGTTTAGGGTTAGGCTGGGTTCATATTGCATTATGGCAGTCCGTTAGATGGACTGCGTTTCACCGCGGTATAACGCGGTGTAACGCAGTCTGTTAACGCTGCCATTCACCCCATTTGTGTGCGCATCGCAACGCATGCGTTCGCGACGTGTCGTCATTCAGTGACGGAGCCTTGGACGCGGGCTGCAGCGTCTGGGCTCCGTCACCGCTAGCACAGATGAATCATAGCTGGTTCCTCTGCACTAGCGGGTATAGCATAACGCGATCGCGTTATGCTATACCGTTACCAGCCCGTCAACGCTATGTGTTGAATGGGCTGGTAAAACGCAATATGAACCCAGCCTTAGGGTTAGAACTAGGTTTAGAACTAGGGTTAGGGTTGGAATTAGGGTTAGGGTTGGAATTAGGGTTAGGGTTGGGATTAGGGTTAGGGTTGGGATTAGGTTTGTGGTTAGGGTTAGAGTTAGGATAAGTGTTAGGGGTGTTTTGGGGTTAGGGTTGGGATTAGGGTTAGGCTTGTAGTTAGGTTTATGGTTAGAGTTGGGATTAGGGTTAGGGGTGTGTTGGGTTAGGGTTATGGTTAGGGTTTGTATTAGGGTTAGGGGTGTGTAGGGGTTAGGGTTGGGGTTAGGGTTGGAGTTAGAATTGAGGGATTTCCACTATTTAGGCACATCAGGGGGTCTCCATACGCGACATGGCGCCACCATTGATTCCTTCAAATTTTGCGTTCAAAAAGTCAAACAGTGCTCCCTTTATTCCAAGCCCCGACGTGTGCCCAAACAGTGGTTTACCCCCACATATGGGGTATCAGCGTACTCGGGAAAAATTGCACAACAACTTTGGGGGTCTAATTTCTCCTGTTACTGTTGGGAAAAAAAAATTGGGGACTAAAAAAGTTATTTTTGTGGAAAAAAAATGATTTTTTATTTTCACTGCTCTGCGTTATAAACTTCTGTGAAGAACTTGGAGATTCAAAGTGCTTACCACACATCTAGAGGAGTTCCTTGGGGGATCTAGTTTCCAAAATGGGGTCACTTGGGGGGGTTTCTACTGTTTAGGCACATCATGGGCTCTGCAAACGTAACATGACACCCGCAGACCATTCCATCAAGTCGGCATTTCAAAACGTCACTACTTCCTTTCCGAGCCTCGACGTGTGCCCATACAGTAGTTTTCTCCCACATATGGGATATCAGCATACTCAGGACAAATTGGACAACAACTTTTGGGGTCTAATTTCTCCTGTTACCCTTGGGAAAATAAAAAAATTGGGGACTAAAAGATCATGTTTGTGGAAAAAATATGATTTTTTTATTTTCATGCCCCGGCGTTATAAACTTCTGTGTAGCCCTTGGGGGTTCAAAGTGGTCACTACACATCTAGATAAGCTCCTTGGGGGGTCTAGTTTCCAAAATAGGGTCACTTGGGGGGTTTCTACTGTATAGGCACATCAGGGGCTCTGCAAACACAACATGACGCCCGCAGAACATTCCATCAAGTCTGCATTCCAAAATGGCGCTCCTTCCCTTCTGAGCTCTCCCATTTGCCAAAACAGTGGTTCCCCCCCAAATATGGGGTACCAGTGTACTCAGGACAAACTGTAAAACAACTTTTGTGGTCCAATTTCTCCTGTTACCCTTGTGAAAATAAAAAATTGCGGGTTAAAAAAAAATCAGTTTTTGAGGAAAAAAATTATTTTTTATTTTCACGGCTCTGCATTACAAACTTCTGTGAAGCACGTGGGGGTTCAAGGTGCTCACCACACATCTAGATAAGTTCCTTGAGGGGTCTAGTTTACAAAATGTGGTCACTTGTGGGGGGTTTCTACTGTTTAGGCACATCAGGGGCTCTGCCCGCCCGCAGACCATTCCATCAAGTCGGCATTTCAAAGCGTCACTACATCCCTTCCGAGCCCTGACGTGTGCCCAAACAGTGGTTCCCCCCCACATGTGAGGTACTAGCATACTTAGGACAAATTAGACAACAACTTTTGGGGTCCAATTTCTCCTGTAACCATTGTGAAAATAAAAAATAGTGGGCTAAATAATCATTTTTTGAGAAAAAAAAATGATTTTTTATTTTCACGGCTCTGCGTTATAAACTTCTGTGAAGCACCTGGGGTTCAAAGTGCTCACTGTGCATCTAGATAAGTTCCTTAGGGGGTCTAGTTTCCAAAATGGGGTCATATGTGGGGGAGCTCCAAAGTTTAGGCATACAGGGGCTCTCCAAACATGACATGGTGTCCGCTAACGATTGGAGCTAATTTTCCATTCAAAAAGTCAAATGGCGCTCCTTCCCTTCTGAGCCCTGCCGTGCGCCCAAACAGTGATTTATGACCACATAATGACCGGATCAATTTGTGAAGGACCTGGGGTTTCAAAGTGCTCACTATGCATCTAGAGAAGTTCCTTGGGGGGTCTAGTTTCCAAAATGGGGTCACTTGTGGGGGAGCTCCAATGTTTAGGCACACAGGGACTCTCCAAATGCGACATGGCAAGCGCTAAATATTCCAGCATATTTTCCATTCAAAAAGTCAAATGGCGCTCCTTCCCTTCTGAGCCCTGCCGTGCGCCCAAACAGTGGTTTATGACCACATATGAGGTATCGGTGTACTCAGGATAAATTGCCCAACAAATTTTAGGATCCATTTTATCCTGTTGCCCATGTGAAAATGAAAAAACTGAGGCTAAAAGAAAATTTTTGTGAAAAAAAAGTACTTTCTTTTTTTAGGATCAATTTGTGAAGGACGTGGGGATTCAAAGTGCTCACTATGCATCTAGAGAAGTTCCTAGGGGGGTCTAGTTTCTAAAATGGGGTCACTTGTGGGGGAGCTCCAATGTTTAGGCACACAGGGACTCTCCAAATGCGACATGGCAACCACTAAATATTCCAGCATATTTTCCATTCAAAAAGTCAAATGGCGCTCCTTCCCTTCTGAGCCCTGCCGTGCGCCCAAACAGTGGTTTATGACCACATATGAGGTATCTGTGTACTTAGAATAAATTGCTCAACAAATTTTAGGGTCCATTTTATCCTGTTGCCCATGCAAAAATGAAAAAATTGATGCTAAAAGAAAAATTTTGTTTGAAAAATTAAAATGTACATTTTTTCCTTCCACGTTGCTTTAGTTCCTGTGAAGCACCTGAAGGGTTAATAATCTTCTTGAATGTAGTTTTGAGTAGCTTGAGGGGTGCAGTTTTTATAATGGTGTCACTTTTGGGTATTTTCTGCCATATAGACCCCTCAAAGCATGGGCGTACCCACCGTGGGGCAGGGGGGGGCAGCTGCCCCCCTCTAGAAGCAGTGTCAGGCCGCTGTCTCAGAAGTCGGGTGCCAGCACTGTTCTTTTAAATAATGTGTATAAGTGCCGGCAGCCCCATCCCAGCACCGCAGACACGCCCACACTGTGTGCATGTGCAGTCAGCATCTGCCTGCTGAACTAACCTCACCAGCTCCCGGGCTGCTTCTGGCTGGACAGGAGTGAGGAGCAGGATGGAGATCATGAGGCGGAGGAGAAGCAGGACTCAGAGAGAAGAATGAGGAGGTGACAGGAGGATGTCTATCTGCAGTCCCCACTGTCTGTGGCTGATTTATTGCAGCAGCCTGAACTTTCACCCCATCTTTATAGTTCAGTCTGCAGTAATAAATCACTGAGGGGGTCAGATAGAGACTGCAGGCCCTGTATACAGCACCCTGCTCTGACTGATCCTAGGCCTACAGGACATCATATAGTATTTATAGGACCATATATTATAGCATGTGAGGTTCTGTAGGCTGAGGATCAGTCAGTGCATATTATAATGCATATCTGTACACAGTATAACACCCAATATTGTTATATATCATCTGATATCTGTAGCCCAGTATATTATATACTAATCTGTATACTGTCTGTGCTGTACTTTGTGCACAGACGTCAGATGAAAAGTGACATAACTAGAATCCTATGCAGGGCCGCCTCCAGGTTTTTATGGGCCCCGGGCGAAAGAGCCTCAGTGGGCCCCTTTAACACAGACCACGATTCATGATGCACAGATACAGCAGAGAAATATAGGTACAGTACAATGCCAAATACTTCACTTCTTCCATTACATGAGTGATATCTATTGTAAATTGTACAATAGCTCAAAAACCGCCAAATCCTCACAGCGCACAGAACAGACTGGACAGTACAGTCCTCCATACAATATTATGGGCACCACAGTCTCCCCCTCATCACCCATATAATACCCCATGCAGGATGTCACCCCCCATATAATGCTTCATACAGAATACTGGACCCAATATAATGCTCCATACAGGATACTGGTCCCCATATAATGCTCCATACAGGATACTGGTCCCCATATAATGCTCCATACAAAATATGGAGCTCTCCTCTGCGCTGTACTGCGTTCTGCACTGTTACGGCTCAGGAAAGGGCGCTGTGGAAAGACTCCCCATTATCATCATGATTGTCTCCCCATCATCATCATTGCCTCCTTATCATCATCATTGCCTCCCCATCATCATCATGGCCTCCCCATCATCATCATCTCCTCCCCATCATCATCTTCTCCCCATCATCATGTAAGGTTCTTTGTCTCTGTTGACATGTTCCTTGAAACTCAGTTTTCCGTTGGCCATTTTGCTTTCTGTCTTTCTGCAGCTCTTGCCCTCAGTTAATATGGAGTTTCCAGTTTTCATGTTCCCGCCCTGATTCTTCCCTCTTGCTTCTTAAGCAGCCTAGCTGAACAATCAGTGCTCCTGAATCAAGCCTCAGTCAGTCTGTGACCTGACTTCTGGAAACCTTGGACTTGTACTCCAGCTATTCCCTACTGAGGAACCTTGGAACACTTTTGGACTCTGGAAACCTGCTGTTTGGTGAATCCATGTTTGCAGAGGAATTACGGTACAGAGAAGAGATCCTGAACCTGCTTGGAGATTTATTGTAGTGCTTGAAGTTACTCTGGCCTGCTGTGTCTCCTGTCTCTATTCCTGCAAACTGTGTGAACTTTTCAGCATGCTTGTATGAAGTAATACAAGTCATTTAATTTCAACCTATGTCTCCTGTGTTTTCCTCGCACCCAAGCACAAGACGCTATAGGAACTGTACACTATACATGACAAGATTCAGGAGCCAATGTTTAGTGTCTGCTGGGTCTGGGAAAGCCGTGTCTGCTGTGACTGTGGATATCAGATGTCCGTTTAATACCTTATGTGATGACAGTGGTTGTGACTTCTCACAACCATTCCAGGTGAGCGCATTCCCTTAAAATTTTACTCTGGAGTGTTACCACAGGTAAACACTATTTTTTTTTTTTTTCCTTTCCTCTTCTCCTTCCAGCACTTCTGCCTTAAAAGATCTGGAAGATGGAGGCCCGCATAAAGGAACTTTGCGGAGTGACTGATACAATCCTTTCAGATGTACAGACTTTAAAAACCCGTTTTGCAAGCCTACAGGACCTCACTAATCATAATTTGCAAGTGTTTGGACAGACTACCCAGGAATTGCGAGCCAGGATTGAGGCTCTAGAGCAGGGGTGGGGAACCTCAGGCCCCAGGGCCATTTACGGCCCTCGATGACCTTTTATCCGGCCCCCGGGCAGATTTCAGGGACTGCTGTGCTTTGGCAGGGAGCTGTATTTTGATTGCCACCAGCTCATTAATTTCTTCTTGCTCTGTAAGTACACATGTAGTGTTCACTACTGAAACACTGAAGGGCATGCAATGAAAGATTACGCCTTGAGACCAGTGCCAGAGTCAGGATGTACTTTGTGGGCGGAGTTTGTACGGCCCCCGAAGGATGGTATAAATATCCAAATGGCCCTTGGCAGAAAAAATATTCCCCACCCCTGCTCTAGAGGAACGAGCCCAGGCTCCTGCCATAACCCCGAGTTCTGGGATTCCCAAGTTACCTCCTTTTCATTTTGGCGGTGAACGTGAGAAATTCAGGGGATTTATTAATCAATGCAATTTATTTTTCTCTGCACATGCTTCACAATTTCCCACTGAACGATCCAAAGTGCTTACTATAATCATGTTGCTTACCAATAAGGCTTTGATGTGGGCAAACCCTCTGATTGAGACTGAGGATGATTGTTTGAATCACCTTGATGCTTTTATTTCAGCCATGGGGCAGGTGTTTGATGACCCCAATCGAGGTGCAACAGCTGAAGCAGCCATGTTAACTTTGCGCCAAGGTAAGCGTTCAGTAGCCGAATATGCCCTGGATTTCAGGAGATGGGCTCTTGATACCACTTGGGACACTTCCGCTAAAAAAATCTATTTTTCGGAAAGGGTTGTCTCCACTGATTAGGATGAACTTGCTCGTGCCGACCCTCCCACTGCGTTAGGTGACTTTATTAACTATTGTATCCGTATTGATGCTCGTCTGACTGAACGCAGACAAGAGAGATGGTTCGAAAATAATCGCACTAACCTTTTACTACCTCCCTCCTCAGCTATGGAACCTTTGAGTAGGATCACAAGGGAACCTGTTGTGAATGGGCTTGAGATGAGTTCTGAGCAGAGGCTCCCTCTGGTGGTTACAAGCGGTACTGGTCTGTTCAGTGAAGATTGTGAGGACTGGGAATCAGGTGTTACTGACTGGTCTTATATAAGGGAGTCACCTTCCCATCAGGGTTGCCGGTGATCAATTGTTCTGGTCTGAATCCTTGATTCCAGTTTCCCTTGTAGCCTGCTGTGTCGTGTCTGCATCTCCTTCTAACAGATAAGACATTTTCTTCTTTTTGTTTCTGTGCTTGATTTTTGCATTTTGTCCTGCACTTCTGTGGGGGCCTTCTGGGTCCCCTCAGGGGGCTTTTGCCCTCTCAGTTTAGTTCAGCCACTGATGTTTGTACTTTTGCTTTTTCCAGTTTTTTTCAGTGGCTGCTGTTTTGATTTTGTTACACCAGAGAGCTAATTTAGGTGGTAGAGGTCGTGTGATCTCAGGTGTTTTTGAAATTAGTAGAGTTGGTGCTTTCAGGGTTTTTTTTGGGATTGCAGTAAGTACCCTTCCTATCCTTTTCTATTTAGTTAGTTTGGGCCCCAACGTTTGCTCATACTATTTTCTGTCTGTGTCAGTATTTCGTCTTGTCTAACCGCCATTACATGTTTGGGGGCTTGCTATTATCTTTGGGGTTCTGCTCCGGGGCAGATAGCTTTCCTATTTCTATCTTTAGTGTAGTTAGTTTCTCAGGCTGTGACGAGGCGTCTAGGACCAACGTAGGAACGCTCCACGGCTGCCTCTAGTTGTGGTGGTTAGTCAGGGTACTGCAATCTCATAGATTCCAACTGCTCTGGTGTATTGCCTTTTTGCCTGCACTCCTCAGCTACCGAATCATAACAGTATCACCGGCCTAAAAAATTGAAAATTGTATGGTACTAACAGAAGGGAAAAAATATTGTGATAGAAAAAAAAAAAAAAAGGTTGTCAGAGATATTTTTCTGTTTGTTGCATTTTTTTTTTCCCTCTGTATCTCTGGGTGCTGGGGAGGATTTTTTTTTCTCTCAATGGAGTTTGCACAGTTGTCTGGCCGTGTGGATCAGCTTGCCACGGAGGTTCGGAGTATTGCTATCTATCTTGCTAGGTTGCCTGTTGTGGAACCTAGGATTCCCATGCCAGATTTGTTTTTAGGGGATCGAGCTAAGTTTCAGAATTTCAAAAATAATTGTAAATTGTTTTTTGCCTTAAAATCTAAGTCCTCAGGAAACGCAGCGCAGCAGGTTCAAATTGTCATCTCTCTCCTGCGCGGCGATCCTCAGATTGGGCTTTTTCCCTGACACCTGGGGATCCTGTTTTGAGTGATGTTGATGCATTTTTTCAGGCTTTGGGGTTATTGTACGATGAGCCTAATGTCACTGATCAAGCTGAAAAAAGCCTTGTTGGCATTAAATCAGGGGCTTGATGACACGAGTTATACTGTCAGAGATTCCGTAGGTGGGCAGTCCTGACCAAGTGGAATGACGACGCTTTGGCGGCCCTTTTTCGGAAGGGGCTGTCAGATAATGTAAAGGATGTTTATGGTGGGATTCCCTGTCCCCTCTGGTCTCAATGATTCTATGTCATTAGCGATTCAAATTGACAGACGTTTGCGTGAGCGGAGAAGTATGCGTGGAATAGTGTTGCCTTGTGAACCTGCTTCTGAATCTATGCAGTGTGATAGAGTGGTGTCTGGGGCACAGCGTCATGAGTTTCGAAAGCGCAATGGGTTATGTTTCTACTGTGGTGATGCCTCTCATGCTATTTCAGTCTGCCCTAAGCGGGGAGGACGTTTTGCACGCTCAGTTGTCTTGGGTAGTGTTCAGACTAAGTTTTTACTAACTGTCACTCTGATATGCTCTCTGTCCTCATTTTCGCTCAGGCTTTCGTTGATTCTGGAGCAGCTATTAACCTGATGGATTATGATTTTGCTAAACGTTGTGGGTTTCCCTTGATACCCTACAGAAGTCTATTCCCCTTCTGGGGATCGATTCTACCACTTTGGCTGAGAATAAACCTCAGTTCTCTACTCAGGTTATAATGAGGGTTGAACTGATCATCAAGAGTGCTGCAAATTTTTGGTTCTGTATAATCTGCATGATATTATCGTACTGGGTTTCCCTTGGTTACAGTCTCATAATCCTGTTTTGGATTGGAAATCTGTCTGTAACCAGTTGGGGCTGCAATGTGTTAATACCAACACTTCTGTTTTTTCTGCCTCCCCCCAGGCTCAGGATGTTCCTGACTTTTTGATTGATTTTTCTGATGTGTTTAGCGAAAGTAAATCTGCATCCTTGCCTCCCCATAGGAGCTATGACTGCGCTATTGAATTAGTGCCTGGTAGTAAATTCCCTAAAGGTCGCCTTTTTAACTTGTCTGTACCTGAACATGACGCTATGCGGTCTTATATCAAGGAGTCATTGGAGAAAGGTCATATCAGACCATCCTCTTCACCCTTAGGTGCCGGTTTTTCTTTGTGGCAAAAAAGGATGGTTCATTAAGGCCGTGTATTGATTATCGTCTCTTGAACAATATTACTGTGAAATATCAATACCCTTTTACCCTTGATTTCTGACCTGTTTTCCAGGGTGAAAAACGCTACTTGGTTTACCAAGCTTGACCTCAGGGGGGCATATAACCTTATTCGCATTAAGCACGGGGATGAATGGAAGACGGCATTCAATACCCGGAGGGGCATTTTGAGTACCTTATGATGCCCTTTGGGCTCACTAATGCTCCTTCTGTCTTCCAGTCCTTCATGAATGACATTTTCAGGGATTTTGTGGATAAATTTCTGATTGTTTATTTGGATGATATCTTGATTTTTTCCAATGACTGGGGACTCTCATGTGAAACTTGTTCGAACTGTATTCCAGATTTTGAGAGAGAATGCTCTGTATGTGAAGGGATCAAATTGTCTTTTTGGCGTACAGAGGATCTCATTTCGGGGATTCATTTTGTCCCCATCTGTTATTGAAATGGACACGGTCAAGGTTCAGGCATCTGTGATTGGGTCCAACCTACTTCATTAAAGGCTCTTCAAAGATATTTGGGTTTTGCAATTTTTATCGTAAATTTATTGGTAATTTCTCGGTTATTGTTAAACCATTAACTGATTTGACCAAAAAGGGTTCTGATGTGGTGAATTGGCCTCCTGAGGCAGTCTCTGCATTTCAGGAACTTAAGCAGAGATTCACTTCTGCTCCTGTTCTACGGCAGCCTGATGTTTTTCTGCCATTTCAGGTGGAGGTTGATGCCTCTGAAATTGGGGCAGGTGCCGTTTTGTCCCAAAAAGATCAGAGACCTCTAAAAGTAACCCTTGTGCCTTTTTCTCTCGAAAAATTTTCTCCTACTGAACGTAATTATGACATGGGTAATCGGGAGTTATTGGCCATGAAGTGGGCTTTTGAAGAGTGGAGACATTGGCTGGAGGGAGCCAAACATCGGGTGGTGGTCCTTACGGACCATAAGAATTGGTTTATCTGGAATCTGCCAAGCGACTCAATCCTAGACAGGCCAGATGGGCCTTGTTTTCACACGTTTCAATTTTGTGGTTTCCTTTCTTCCTGGCACTAAGAATGTTAAGGCGGGATGCTCTCTCGAGGAGTTTCCTTGCGGACTCTCCTGAGTTATCTGATCCTTCTGTTATTTTGAAAAGGGGTGTAGTTCTTTCCGCCATCTCACCCAATTTGAGACTTGCTCTGGAGGGGTGTCAGGAGGATAGGCCCGAGCGCTGCCCTGTTGGAAAATTGTTTGTCCCGGACCAGTGGAAAAAGAGTGTGATGTCTGAGATTCATTGTTCCGCGTTGGCTGGGCATCCCGGAATTTTTGGTACCAGAGACTTGGTTAGTCGGTCCTTTTGGTGGCCTACTTTGTCTCGTCATGTCAGGGAATTTGTGCAGTCCTGCGGGACTTGCTCTCGCTCAAGCCCTTTCTCTCGCTCTGGTGGTTTGTTGATGCCATTGCCTGTGCCCAAGAGACCATGGACCCATATCTCTATGGATTTCATTTCCGACCTTCCTGTTTTTCAGAGAATGACCGCCATCTGGGTGATTTGTGATAGGTTTTCCAAGATGATACATCTTGTGCCATTGCCAAGTTGCCTTCCTCCTCTGAATTGGTGCCTTTGTTCCTTCAGCACGTGGTTCGTTTACACGGCATTCCTGATAACATTGTGTCTGACAGAGGAGTCCAGTTTGTTTCCAGATTTTGGAAGGACCTTTTGTTCTAAACTTGTGTTCAATTGTCTTTCTCCCCGGCGTTTCATCCTCAGACCAATGGTCAAACTGAGAGAACAAACCAGACATGGAGACTTATCTAAGATGCTTTGTGTCTGCTGATCAGGATGACTGGGTTTTTTTTTTGCCTTTGGCTGAGTTTGCTCTTAATAATAGGGCTAGCTCTGCCACTTTGATGTCTCCATTTTTCTGTAATTCTGGGTTTCACCCTCGATTTTCTTCGGGACAGACGGAGGCTTCTGTCTGTCCGGGTGTTGACTCTGTTGTGGAGCGTATGCAACAGATTTGGAACCAGGTAGTGGAGAGGTTGTCCCTCTCTCAAGAGAGGGCCCAGCGGTTTGCTAACCGGCATAGGATGATGGTCCTCGGTTTAAAGTAGGGGATTGGTCTGGTTGTCCTCAAAAAATATTCCTATCAGAGTAGCATCTCCTAAATTTAAGCCTAGGTTCATTGGACCTTTTTAGATCATGGGATTCTTAATCCTGTTTCTTTTCGTTTTGCTTCTTCCAGGGACATTTAAGATCCATAACGTGTTCCACAAGTCCTTGTTGAAGAGGTTTGTTGAGCCAGTGGTTCTGCTGCTGTGCTCCTGACCCTGTTTTGGTTGAGGGCAATCTGGAGTATGTGGTTGAGAAAAAATTAGATTCTCGTTTTTCTAGACGGAAACTCCAGTATTTGGTTAAGTGGAGAGGTTTGGTCAGGAAGACAATTCTTGGGTGTTTGCTTCGGACATCCATGCTAGGAGATCATCCGTGCGTATCATAGAACTCATCCTGACGACCTGGTTGCTCAAAATGAGGGTTCGGTGACCCTCCTCAAGGGGGGGTAATGTTGTGAATGGGCTTGAGATGAGTTCTGAGCAGAGGCTCCCTCTGGTGGTTTCAAGCGGTACTGGTCTGTTCAGTGAAGATTGTGAGGACTGGGAATCAGGTGTTACTGATGGTCTTATAAGGGAGTCACCTTCCATCAGGGTTGCGGTGATCAATTGTTCTGGTCTGAATCCTTGATTCCAGTTTCCCTTGTAGCCTGCTGTGTCGTGGGCTGCATCTCCTTCTAACAGATAAGACATTTCTTCTTTTTGTTTCTGTGCTTGATTTTTTCATTTTGTCCTGCACTTCTGTGGGGGCCTTCTGGGTCCCCTCAGGGGCTTTTGCCCTCTGTTTAGTTCAGCCACTGATGTTTGTACTTTTGCTTTTTCCAGTTTTTTTCAGTGGCTGCTGTTTTGATTTTGTTACACCAGAGAGCTAATTTTAGGTGGTAGAGGTCGTGTGATCTCAGGTGTTTTTGAAATTTAGTAGAGTTGGTGCTTTCAGGGTTTTTTTTGGGATTGCAGTAAGTACCCTTCCTATCCTTTTCTATTTAGTTAGTTTGGGCCCCAACGTTTGCTCATACTATTTTCTGTCTGTGTCAGTATTTCGTCTTGTCTAACCGCCATTAATGTTTTTGGGGGCTTGTATTATCTTTGGGGTTCTGCTCCGGGGCAGATAGCTTTCCTATTTCTATCTTTAGGTGTAGTTAGTTTCTCAGGCTGTGACGAGGGGTCTAGGACCAAACGTAGGAACGCTCCACGGCTGCCTCTAGTTGTGGTGGTTAGTCAGGGTACTGCAATCTCATAGATTCCAACTGTCTGGTGTATTGCCTTTTTGCCTGCACTCCTCAGCTACCGAATCATACAGGAACCAGAACCTGAACCTGAACCCATGCAGGTGGACTCTTTACAAAGACGGGTTAGTGATTGCACGCAAAGAACATAGTTAAAAGGAAAATCTTGTTTCTACTGTGGTAAGTCAGGGCACCTTCATTATAAACTGCCCCAGCCGTTCTCGTAAGATACTGCAGCAGTCATTCACTGTGGTGTTGCGAGAGGAACTCTGTATGTCTGAGCTCAGGCTCCAGAGAGATCTGCTGCAAGAGATCTTGATTTCTCGGACTTAAACTCTGTTAGTTCTGGGGACGTGACGGTATAAACGCTGCAATTTTTCAAGTTTCCTCAGCGGTTGTCCCAGCTGAGTTGTAAAAAGAAACAATTCTCATTGCTTCCTTTCCATCAAACTCTGGGTTGACTCAGTCCTGGGTGTTCTAGCTCTGCATATGATCGACTCAGGAGCAAGTGGAAATTTTATGGATATCTCCTTTGCTCTGAAACAGGGGATTGTTCAGTGAAGAAAGGCTATCCAGACAGATGGAGACTGTGGATGGCTCTCTAATGATTCTGGACCAGTGGATCAAGAAACAGAGCCTTTGAGGGTTCTTATGGGTAAAGATCATCAGGAGGGAAAATGTCTTTTATGCTTATCCTTCTCCCCACTTTCCCATTATTCTGGGGCTACCATGGCTGCAGGCGCAGAATCCTACGATTAACTGGGAGACCAAGGAATTACACTTTCCAGAGAAACGATGAGTCCAAAGTTTCAGCTTGCTTGTTCCTAAAGGAACCATGTCATGTCCTGAAATACAGCTGTATACCAGGACTATGGGATTTATGGACAAGAAGAAACGCTGATCAGCTTCCTCCTCACCGTCCATATGATTGTCCAATTGAATTATTGCCGGAGCCGAGATACTTTTTTGGGAAGATTACCCTAGCGGGGCCCCCAGCTAAAAGCTTTGAAGGATTATATGACGAAAATTTAGCCAAGGGCTTCATACGCCCTCTTATCCCCGCAGGTGCCCCATCTTCTTTGTGAAAAAGAAAAGAGGATCTTGAGACCCTGATAGACTATGGGAAACTCAATAAGGTTTTTAAAACCGTTATCCATTGCCTTTTAATCCTGAGTTGTTGGAGGGAGGCGGCATGCCAAAATTTTTCTAAACTGGATCTCCGTGGGGCCTTAACTTGGTCCGTTTAGACCTGGGGTGAATGGGGAAGACTGCTTCAGGTCAGTATGGCACTTTGAAATTAGTTATGCCTTTTGGTTGGTACCGCCCCGCACTTTCCAACACTTCGTGAATGATATCTTCGGGATCTCTAGAACATTTGTGGTGATTTATCTGGAATATTCTAATTTTTTCTAACTCCACGAGGAATCATGGACATGTGAGAATGGTCTTAGAACGCCTAAAAACAAAAATATTCTACATCAACTTGAAAAATGTGAATTCCTAGGACGAAATTTCAATTTCTGGGGGGATTTACTATCTACCAAGGGGTTGTTGGGGAACAAGACCCAACCATCAAGATTGGCAAAATTCCTAGAAATGTAAGGAGGTGCAGCGCTTTATCGGGTTTTGCCAATTCTATAGACGTTTCATTAAGAATTTTTCTGAGGTGTGTCCCTTCACCCAACTTACCCCAGAAACAGTCTAGGTTCTCCTGGACCCCGCAAGTCAAAGATTTTCCTGTTTTTAAAAGGATAAAATTTACCACCGCACCTATCTTAGTCATCCCAACCCCGAGCTTGCCTTCATAATGAGGGGATGCTTCAGACTGTGCCGTTGGAGCTATACCTTCGAAAAGGTGGGAAGAAGTCTTGCATTCCTGTGCCTTCTTTTCCCAGCAGTTGTCTTCGGCTGAGAGGAACTACGATGTGGGCAATAGGAATTGTTGGCCATTATTGCCCCTTCAAGGAATGGAGACACCTTCTCCGGGAGTGACAGCAAATGTGTCCTGCAGACCACGTAAACCTGAATTTATGGCGGCTTAAGTGCCGACTCCCGCCAGGCTCGCTGGAATTTTTCCTAAACCAATTTAATTTTGTCCATTTCTTATAGACCAGGATGCGCAAGGAAAGGCTGTGCACCCCTTAGGATTCATTCAGCAGAGACACATCCACTTACTCCTCCTAAGACTATTCTTCCCTGACTCTAGATTCCTGGGAGTGATTCATATCAAGACCTACTTAAGGACATAAGGAAGCATACCTTTCGGATTCTTTGTTGGCTCAACCCCCAAGGACGAAGTCTTGTCTTTAAGAAGGTGGTGGATTCAGGGAAAAAACGTTGTATATACCTGAAACAGTCGTGGAGTATTGCAATCTCCACGTTTCCAAGATAGCCGGGCTGGGGAAATTTAAAGAACAACAAAATTTCTTTCCGTTTTTTTGGTGGCCCACTTACAGGAAAGATGTTTTTAAACTATGTACTTATGTGAATCTGTGCAAGATGCAAAACACCTCGCTCCTCACCAACTGGTCTTTTTCAACCTCTTCCCCCCGTCCCCCCGTGGGGGATCCATTTCATGGACTTCATTGTGGAGTTACCAACCCTCTCAAGGAAGAAACACCATTTGTGGGGGTTTTGACCGCTAACAAAGGAGCTATTTTTCCTTGGTGGCTTACCCACTGAAACAGACATAACTTATATTAAGAAGTGTTTTTCGCTTACAGGAGTACCGGTGGGTCATTTCGGATCGAGGGGGCAATTCATTCAAGGGTTTTGGCCCAAAATTTTGTGCAGCATTGGACATTAAAGTAAACCTTTCTTCTGCTTTTCATCCCCAGACTAATGGCAGACGAACGAACCAAATCAGCCCTGGAGCGTATCTCCGCTGTTTTTTATCTGCCATAAAGGGATTGGGTGGATTTTCTTCCCTGGTGAGTTCTTTTTTAAAAACAACTCTCAGAGCGCCTCCACAAGCGTTTTTTTTACTCCAATCTGGTTATCATCCTAACATTCTTCCCGATTCCCATAGATCGCCCTTGCTGAGTGGCTGAAAGAATATTCTTTACAAAAGAATATGGTCTTCTAAAGGAAAATTAGAATGGTCAGGAAGGAAAGAAAGCAGCCAAAAATTTCGTAAACCTCACCAGCTTTCAAGGTAGGAGATTTTCGGCTGTCAACCAGAAATCTTAAATTAAAGATTCCATGTCTAAATTGGGACATAAGTAATTGGACCTTATAAGTCAGTAAGATTATAAGTGCTGTTGCTTGTGTCTTCAACTGCCCAGAATATTGAATCCCCCTGTTTTATGTTCCCTACTAAAGGCTGAACACCCAATACGTTTCCTGGACTTCTTCTCCTTGCCCTGACCCATTGCGGCGATGGTCAGGAAGAATTTATGGTGGAAAAGGATTCTAGATTCCATTGTCAGAAATCAGTTGCATATTTGAATAAATGGCGGGTACCCAGGGAGGACAACTCAAGGGAACCAGTCAATAAATGTAAAGTCCTCGCCCCTCCGCCTTTTCATCAAGGTCCTGACAACCTGGGTTGGGTCATCCGGAGGTTGTCCCCAAGGGGGGGAGTAATGTAAGTTCTTTGTCTCTGTTGCATGTTCCTTGAAACCAGTTTTCCGTGGCCATTTTCTTTTTTTTTTTCTTTCTGCAGCCTTGCCCCATTAATATGGAGTTTCCAGTTTTTGTTCCCGCCCTGATTTTCCCTCCCTTTCTTCTTGCAGCTCAGCTGAACAACAGTGCTCCTGAATCAAGCCTCAGTCAGTCTGTGACCTGTTCTGGAAAACTTGGACGACTCCAGTATTCCCACTGAGGAACCTTGGAACATTTGGCTCTGGAAACCTGCTGTTTGGTGAATCCATTTTGCAGAGAATTAGGTACAGGAAGAGATCCTGAACCGCTTTGGAGATTTATTGTAGTGTTGAAAATTACTCTGGCCTCGTGTCTCCTGTCTCTATTCCTGCAAACTGGTGAACTTTTCGCATGTTGTATAAGTAATAAAAGTCATTTCATTTCAACCTTTTCCGTGTTTTCCTCCACCCAAGCACAAGGCTATAGGAATGTACCCTATACTGAACATCATCTCCTCCCCATCATATAAGCCGCCCATTCATCATCTTCTCCCCATCAACAATGCCTGCCCATTATCACAATGCCTGCCCTTATATCATTTCTCCCCATCATCATCAATGCCTCCCCGTTATCAGCAATGCCTGCCCATCATCATCTTCTCCCATCACAATGCCTGCCCATTTCATCAATGCCTGCCCATTTCATTCATCTTTCCCCCATCATCATATCTGCCTCCCCATTATCAGCAATGCCTGCCCATCAATCACACACAGACAGCACACAAGCACTCTCTCACATACCACACACATCCACTAATACAACACAAAGCACCGCACTCATAAACCCCCGGGGCACAAACAGAGACAACAAAACCCCACGTCTTACCTGTCTGGCATCCGCGCGCTCTCGCCACACCCCGGCCGCTGAATGAGAGTATTCAGCGGCGCTGCTGTGGAGAGGAAGCGCCGGCGCCCCCTGGAGCCCGGAAGCTCGGCAAGCGGAGGACGGGAGAGGTATTATTGGCCAGCGTGCCGGGGCCCTGAGCAAGCGGGGGGGGGCCCAGTGGCGGCACTGACACCGCTCTCCTCCGCTAACACGCGGGGGGCCAACTGCGAGTGGGCCCCCCCCTGTCAGGGCCCGGCACTTGCCCGGGTTGGGGTTTGTGACGCCGGCCCTGATCTAGGGGCCCCCAGGGGCAAAATTTTGACCAATTACCTATAGTAGTTGGTTGGAAATTAGGGGCCCTGTAATAAACGTCCCCGTCCTGTAATAACCGCCCCCTCCTGAAAAATCCCCCGTCCCGTAACAAATAACCCCTTCCCGGAATAACGTCCCCCTGTTCTGCAATAAAGTGCCTTTCCTGTAATTCTCCACGGATCTGTAATAACGTCCCCAGACTGTAAAAACGTCCCTCAAACTGTAATAACATCCCCTTCTGTAATAAATCCCCGTCCTGAATAACGTCCCAGTCTGTAATAACGTCCTCAAATGTTATAAATTCCCCCGTCCTGTAATAACGTCCCCAGTCCTGTAATAACGTCCTCAAACCGTAATACCCCCATCCTGTAATAACATCCCCCGCCTGTAAAAACGTCCCAGTCCTGTAATAACGTCCTCAAACCTGTTAATAACATCCCGTCTTGTATAATGTCCCCCAACCTGTAATAACATCCCCATCCGTTAAATAAAACCCCGTCCTGAATAACGTCCCAGTCCTGTATAAACCCTCAAACCTGTTATTAAAATCCCCCTCCTGAATAACGTCCGTCCTTTAATAACTCCTCAAACCTGTAATAAATCCCCATCCTGTAATAAATCCCCCGCCTGTAATAACGTCCCGTCCTGTAATAACTCCTCAAACCTTTAATAACATCCCCATCCTGTAATAAATCCCCCCTGTAATAACGTACCCATCCTGTAATATGTCCCCTGACGAATAACTTCCCCTGTCAGTAATAAGTCCCCATCCTGTAATAATAGTCTTCCATCCCTGTAATAACATCCCTATCCTATAATAAAAATCACTCATCCTACGTATAAAAACATCCCTTTCCTGCAATAACTTTCCCATCTTGTAATAATATTCCTTGTCCTGTAATAAATCCCTCATCCTAAATAATCCCCCTTCCTTTAAAATCCCCTGTCCGAAAATAATTGCCTCCTGCCTGTAATAACATCTGTAAGCGGATCCAGGAGGCCGGGTCCTTCTCAGGAAGTTGCAGCGGCAAAAAAGTGGGGCAATGTGCGGGCGGTGAGAGGGATGAGGGGGTGTCCCAGCGGGCAATGCTGGGGGTTGATGTTGGCGGTGAGCAAAGCGGAGTGCATTGCTTTTCCTGGCGGCCAGTTCCTGAAGCCGTGGGCCACCGAAGATTTGGATTTTGGTCCAGCAAAGATCTACGTTGCTCATGCGCCGCTATGGCATTCATCTTTCCTGAAGGCCCTTCCGCCAGGAAAGCAATGCAAAACTCGCTCTGCGATGTTACGGGTTGGTGGGTTGAAGTATCAGGTTCTGGTGGGTGAAGTATCAGAGGCTGGCTGAGCTGAAGTATACAGGGGGGGTGGGTGAAGTAACGATTCTGGCTGGGGTGAAGTATAAGGGTTGGCTGGGTGAAGTATACAGTTCTGGCTGAGATAAGTATCAGATTTGGCTGGGGTGAAGTATACAGGGTTTGGCTGGGCTTAAGTAACAGGGGCTGGGGTGGGCTTAAGTATCGGGGTGGCTGGGCTGACGTATACAGGGGCTGTGTATAACGGGGCTGGCTGGGCTGATGTAACAGGGGCTGGCTGGGTGATGTTACAGGGGTGCTGGGCTGATGTAATACAGAGGGCTGGCTGTGGCTGATGTATAACAGGGGGGGGGGGGTGGCTGGGTTGATGTAATACGGGCTGGCTGGGTTGATGATAAACAGGGTGGGCTTTGTGGGTGGTGTTGTTTTATACAGGTGCTGGGTCAGTGGGCTGGTAATTGAATTTTTACAGGTGTTGCTGGGCCCGTGGGTGGGCGGTGATGTGAATACGGTCTGGGCTTAGGGGCTGGTGTGGTGAGGAGATATAAGGTTGGTCTTAGGGGGGGTGTGGTGAAGAAAGTATATACAGGTTTGGGCTTAGTGGGTGGTGATGATTATACAGGTGGTGCTGGCTCGTGGGCTGGTGCTGGTAGGTGTATTAAGGTGCGGGCTTAGTGGGCTGTGATGTATATACAGGTGTTGGGCTTGTGGGTGGGGATGATGAAATACAGGGTGGGCTAGTGGGTGGGGGGGTGATGATGTATTACAGGTAGGGGTCTTATACTGTTAAAAGCAGTTTCATTCCCTTTTTCGTTCTAAAATTTTACAACCTGAACCCACCATGGCTTGCCCCCCCTGTTTTGTTGGGCGCCATGCCCAAATGACTTCAATGTGAGGTGGTCCCTAAAAAAATGGTTTTGTAAATTTTTGCTGTAAAAAATGGGAAATCGCTGGTCAACTTTTAACCCTTTAACTTCCTAACAAAAAAAATGTTTTCCCAAATTGTGCTGAATAAATAACATTGGAAAATGTTATTTTTAACTATTTTGTGTCAATTAATCTTGGTTTAACAGGAATAAAAATTCAAAATTTGAAATTTTTGAAATTTTCAAAATTTGGCCAAAGTTTCATTTTTTTCACAAATAAAACGCAAAAAAAATTATCGAACTAAATTTACCACTAACATGAAGCCCAATAGTCCGAAAAAAAAATTAGAAAACGCAAATGTTGAAGTGTTCCTGATTATTAACTATAAAGGGAAATGGTCAGAATTGCAAAAAATGGCCAGGCATTTAGGTCAAAATAGGCCTGGGTCATGAAGGGGTTAAAATAAGAATGACACCATGGACACTTTAAAAGGAGGCTGGTGCTTGCATCATTGTTTTCTTCTGTTAACCATGGTTTTCTAAAAAACACGTGCAGTCATCATTGAATGCACCAAAAATGGCCTAACGGAAGAGATCGCAGTAGAAAGATTGCACTTCAGTCAAATCTATCGCATCATCAAGAACTTCAAGGAGAGAGGTTCCATTGTTGCCAAAAAGGCTCCCAGGGCCCCAAAGAAAGACCACAAGCGCCAGGATGTTCTTAAAAAGTGTTTTAGCTGCGGGGGATTCGGGTACCAACAGTGCAGAGCTTGCTCAGGAATGGCAGCAGCAGGTGTGAGTCATCTGCACGCACTGTGAGGCCGGAGACTCTTAGCAAGGCTGGTTCAAGGAGGGCAGCAAAGAAGCCATTCTCTCCAGAAAAAAACATCATGGACAGACTGATATTCTGCAAAAGGTAAGGCAGTGGATGCTGAGGACTGGGGTAAAGTTATTTTCTTGAGAATCCCCTTTTCGTTGTTTGGGGACATCAGGGGAAAACGCCTCATTTCGGGAAGACAAGGTGAGCGCTACCACCTCTTGTTCATGCCAACTGTTAAGATTGAAACCTTCTTGTGGGGGTTGCTTTCACCCCAGGGAATTGGCCTTTCTTCACAATCTGCCTAAAAAAAAGCCCATGAATAAAGAATGGTACCAAAAGGTCCCCAAAGCAACTTCGCCCAACCCCCAAGAGCAGTTTGGCGATCAACAATGCCTTTCCGCATGATGGAGCCCTTTCCATAAAGCAAAGGTGATAATACATGGTAGGGAACAAAACATGAGATTTTGGGTTCATGGCTTGGAAACTCCCCAGATCTTAATCCCATTGGAACTTTTGGTCAATCATCAAAAGACGGGTGGAAAACAAAACCTAAAAATTCTGAAAAATGAAAGCATTGATTGGGAAGAATGGACTGCTATCAGTGGATTTGGCCGAATTTATTGAGGATGCCGGGAGAATTGCAGAGGTCCTGAAGAAAAGGGCAACACTGAATTTTGACTTGCTGCATTAATCATTCTAAATGCAATAAAGCTTTTTGTTATCATATGTTTGAATTTTTATTTCTTTGTGATAAAAAATCGTCAAACAACATAAAAACCCGAGGGGCAGATCTGTAAAATATAATATTTGTGTCATTCTCAAAACTTTTGGTCTGCTGTAATTGAGAATCACACTGAAGGCTCAAAACTATGAAAAAACACATGTGGAAATTTACATTACCTTTACAAAAAAGTGTGAAAAACTGAAAAAATGTCTTATATTCTAGGTTCTTCAAAAGCCACCTTTTGTTTGATTATTGCTTTGCACGAGAAAAGGTGAACGGGGACTCTACATCCTGGTTCCCCTCGTGAACATGGAGGGGAGGTGTGTGGTGGGGGGTGCTTTGTTTGTTGACACTGTTGGGGATTTATTCAAAATTGAAGGCATAGTGAACCACATGGCTACCAAGCACTTGCTGCATTGCATTCCATCCGGTTTGGTTTATTTGACCATCATTTATTTTTCAAAGGACAAGACCCCAAACACACCCCAGGTGTTAGGGTTTTGACCAAGAAGGAGTGTTGGGTGCTACGAGATGACCTGGCCTCCACAGTCACCAACCTAACCCCAATCGAGTGGTTTGGGGTAGGGACCGCTCACCGCTTCAATTTTAAATAAATCCCCAACAGTGTCACCAGCAAAGCCCCCCACATCATACACCCCTTCCATGTTCCTGGGAACCAGCATGTAGAGTCCCCGTTCACCTTTTTGGTGCAAAGCAGAATCAAAGCAAAAGGTGGCTATTTAAGAACCTAGAATTAAAATATTTTAGCTGTTTCAACACTTTTTTAAAGTGAAAAGTAAATTCCACATTGTTAATTCATAGTTTTGATGCCCTTCGTGTGATTCTACAATTTTCATAGTCATGAAAATAAGAAAAATCTTTGAATGAAAGGTGTGTCCAAACTTTTGGTCGTATGTATGTGGGGGGAAAAAAAAACCCCTGTTTGGGCCACGGCAAGATCATAAGGGAAGGGGCTGTTTGATTTTTCAAACCAAAATTGGCGGAATTGGATTGGACGCCTGGTCGCGTTTGGAGAGCCCCTGATGCGCTAAACAGTGGAAACCCCCACAAGTGACACCATTTTGGAAAACTAGACCCCTATGGAACTTATTTGGTCGTTGTGAGCACTTTGAACCCCCAAGTGTTTCACAAAAGTTTATAATGCCTGGGTGGAAAAAAAAAAAAAAACAATTTTCAACAAAAATGATTTTTTTAGTCCCAAATTTTTGATTTTTCCCAGGGAAATTGGACCCCCAAAAGTTTCCAATTTGTCCTAAATACGTGATACCACATATGGGGGGGGGGGGAATGTTTGGGGGGGGGGGTGGGGAAGAAGGAATAACGTTTTGGAAATGCAAACATTGATGGGGGCATTTCCGTTTGCAGTGCCCCGATGTGACTAAAACAGTGAAAAACCCCCCACAAGTGACCCCATTTTGGAATCTAGACCCCCTAAGGAACTTATCTAGATTTGTGGTAAGCAATTTGCCCCCAAAGTGCTTCACACAAGTTTATAACAGAGTCGTAAAAATTAAAAAATCATATTTTTTCCACAAAAATGATTTTCATCCCAATTTTTATTTTCCCAAGGGTAACAAGACCCCAAAAGTTTTGTCAATTTTCTGAATAGCTGATCCCCATTGGGGGGGTAACCACGTTTAGGTGCATGGCAGGCCGAAGGGAAGGGCCCTTTGATTTTTCAACGTAGAATTGCTGGACGCCTGGTGTTTTGGAGGCTCCTGTTGCCTAAACAGTGGAAACCCCCCCAAATGACCCATTTTGGAAACTAGACCCCCAAGGAACTTACTGATGTTGGTGGAACTTTGAACCCCCAGGGTTTCACTAAATTTATAATGCCCGACACGAAAATAAAAAAAAATTTTTTTTTCACAAACAGTTTTTTTTTCCCCAATTTTATTTTCAAAGGTAACAGGAGAAATTGGGACCCAAAATTGTCCAATTTTTCCGAGTGCCGGAACCCCCTATGTGGGAGAAAACTTCTGTATGGGCACACTCGGGGCTTGGGAGGGAGTAGTGAGTTTTGGATTGCATGTGGTTCATCCGGAGTTTGTGCCTGTGTCCTCTTCAGGAGGGCATCGGGAGTTAATTTCCCGGCCCGTTCGGGCTTTTCAGTCCGGCAAGCTGGTTACCAGTGTTAGTGAAGCTCAAGCTTCCGTTTAGAGCCTCTGACCAGTTACCTGGTATCCTCCTGCCTTTGATTGTTTATGTATGATCTGG
>JARQOD010000001.1:438616610-438657029 GCA_033576555.1 Oophaga sylvatica | reverse complement strand
TGGGGGAGGGAGCGGACGGCGTCCCTCTCCTTCATTGCTTTCAGCTGCATTGGATGCAGATACAGTTGAATGTGTTATGCCTGTTGGAGGAGGGCAAGTTGAGCGGAGCAGACGCCCCCCTGACTCATGGGTCTCATAGCAGCTATTAGGGGCACACCACTGACTGGGGGTCCTGGGCAATTGGTCACTCTTCTATCCTAATGACAAATTTTGATGCTATTGCTGGCATGGAGTAACTGTCTAAATACTTTTTTTTCCCTTTAGTAAATCCAATATATTTATTTTACACAGAGGGTGGCCGGGCCGTATTTGGTACTAGGTAAAGACGCTTTTTTTCTCTAAGATGGCAGAGGTTATTGCTGCCCTCTTGGCGGACTCTCTCACCCGAAGGTATATACTGAGCAGGTGCAATGTTCCTGTGTATAAGCTATTTCGGAGTGCAGGCATTCCCCACAGCAGCGATGTAGAATTATGTGCCACAGTCACACCGCCAATGTATGAATCATCATGCTATTGCTAGACCTCACTGTGCGCTGTATACGTGTTCACATAGGGTTGCTCACAATAATAAATAATTGGAGGAGGTAAAGGGACATCTTACTGTGCATGTTAATGCCAAGAAAACACGGATTTTGGTAAGAACTTACCGGTAAAATCCTTTTCAGCGAAGGAAGGGAGGGAGACACAGGAATTCATTACTGATGGTAGGCGGAGCCCCAGATCAGGATGTCACCTCAGATCAAAAGAGTGCTGACTGGCTGGCCCCTCCAGCTCGGGCTCCTCCTACTCAGCTCCAGTCGTACCAAAGCTTTTAGGAAAAGAGCCAAGATCACCAGCGGAGCAACATAACCCCTTCTGAAGGAACTTCAGAGAAAAAACACAAGGATACAGGTTATGCATGCAAAGAAAGCCAAAAACCACAGAGTTCCAGGTACTACTCACGGAACCTGACTACTGCGATGAGCTGGCGATGCTGGAACAGAGCCTTAGCGCGCTGACCTCAGCCCAGATAATCGCTATCAGATAAGGGTCGCGCTGCATCTGAAAACATCAACACACTTCTGCCTTGGGAGGGTGCTGTGTCTCCCTCCCTTCCTTCGCTGAAAAGGATTTTACCGGTAAGTTCTTACCAAAATCCATGTTTCAGCTGCAGAATGGAAGGGAGGGAGACACAGGAATTCATTACTGATGGGACGTCCCAAAGCAGTTCAAAAATAAGGGTGGGAAAAAACCAACAAGAGGCAGAAACCCAACAACCTTAACAACAAAGCGCAACCAGCGCTAAACACAAGTTCATCCAGAACTTTAAACTACAGCTGCCTGCAGGACCCTACGTCCGAGGGCTGCATCAGCGGAAGCACTGACGTCCACTTTAAAACTTCGTAAACGTGTGGACAGAGCGCCAAGTTGCCGCCCGGCAGAGCTGCACTGCCGAAGCACCTTGGTGAAAAGCCCACGATGAAGCCACAGCCCTCGTGGAATGGGCTTGAATCTTAATCGGGCAAGATCCACCCTGAAGACGGTAAGCTTCCAATATAGCTGACCGGATCCAACGAGCTATAGAATCCTTGGAAGCTCGTTGACCACGCCGACGACCGACTGGAACCACAAATAGGGAGTCCGTCTTACGAAAACCTTGAGTAATAGATAGATAAAACTTCAAGGCCCGCACTAAATCCAATGTGTGTAAAGCTCGCTCTTTCACATTCTTTGGATCCGGACAGAATGAAGGCAACACAATATCCTGGTTGACATGAAATTGTGACACCACTTTAGGCAAAAAATCACCCCGAGTGCGAAGCACTACACGATCCGGAAAAAACTCCAGAAAAGGAGGCGAACAAGAAAGAGCTGCCAACTCAGAAACTCTCCTCAAGGAAGTGACTGCAACAAGGAAAGCCACCTTCCAAGAAAGTAAAGAAAGGCTAGCAGAAACCATCAGCTCAAAAGGTTTATGCTGAAGAGCCTCCAAAACAAGGTTGAGCCGCCAAGGAGACACGGGTGCCTTCCGCGGCGGAAACTTACGAGATATACCTCGGAAAAAGGAGAGCACGTCTCTATTTGAAGCAATGGTTCTCCGGAACAATAAGGACAGAGCAGAAATCTGACCTTTCAGGGTGCTGACTGCCAAACCCTTGTCTAGCCCATGCTGCAGAAAAGCCAACAGGTTGGGAATGGAAAATTTTCTCGGGTTCCGAGAGGACCCCAAACACCACGAAAAGAAGGTTTCCCAAATTTTGTGGTAAATCCTAGTAGTAGCCGGACTTCTTGCAGCACGAAGGGTAGCAATGACCTCGGCTGAGAAACCTCTACGGATCAAGATTTCGGTCTCAAGAGCCACGCCGTCAAACGCAGGGACATCAAGTCCGGATGACAAACAGGCCCCTGAGTCAACAAGTCCGGTTGAAGAGGGAGTGGAAAAGGAGGTGCCGCCAACAGCGACATTATTGTCGAGAACCACACCCTTCTTGGCCAGTCTGGAGCTATCAAAATAGCTGGAATTCTCTCTAGTCTGATCCGACGCAGTACTAGAGGAAGTAAGGATATCGGCGGGAATACATAGACCAGCTCGAACTGATCCCACTGAGCCACTAGAGCATCCACCGCCACAGCCTTCGGGTCCTTGTACCTGGACATGAACGTCGGTAACTTGGCATTGGACCTGGATGCCATCAAATCCACTTGGGGGGTTCCCCAGCGAGAGCACAGTAGTGCAAAAACTTCCGGGTGGAGGCTCCATTCCCCGGGATCCATCCTTCTGCGACTGAGAAAGTCCGCTGTAATATTCTGAACCCCTGGAATGTGAATCGCCGAAAAGGCTGGTACACTGGCCTCTGCCCAAATCAGAATTCGGGACACCTCTACCATGAGTCTGGAATCCTTGTCCCACCTTGGTGATTGATATACGCGACAGCCGTCGCATTGTCTGTCTGCACTCGGACTGGCAGACCGCTCAAAAGGACCGTCCAATGTTGGAGGCAAAGGAAAATCGCCCTCAATTCCAGGATGTTGATCGGAAGAACAGACTCTTCCGATGACCATACCCCCTGAATCCAGAGATTGTTCCAAACACCCCCCAGCCCGTCAGGCTGGCATTGGTGGTTATGACTGACCACTTCGGAGGGAGGAAAGACTTCCCCAGGGAGAATGCCCCTGGACGTAACCACCATTCTAGAGAATCCCGCACCGCGCGAGAAATGGTGACACTGCAATCCAGCGATTGCGACTGGTTCCATCGACTCAAGATGAACCTTTGGAGAGTCCTGGAATGGAACTGGGCAAAAGGAATTGCCTCCATGGACGCCACCATCAGTCCCAGAAGACGCATACACTTCCGTAGGGACATTGCCGTTGAGGATTTCATAATCTGTACATGTCGAAGAAGACATGACTGTTTGTCTGGTGGTAGGGAAACTACCGACCGAAACGTGTCGAGATGCATTCCCAAAAAGAGGATTGTCCTCGATGGTTCCAGGGACGACTTCTCCCAATTGACCAGCCAACCGAAGTCCTTCAGAAACTGAAGAGACAAATCCCGAGCCGTCAACGCCTCCTCCTCCGAGGAAGCCACGATCAAAAGATCGTCCAGATAAGGGAGAAACGTAATCCCCTGTCTTCGAAGGATTGCCATGAGGGGCGCCAGAATTTTTGTAAAGACCCTTGGCGCTGAGGCCAAGCCGAACGGCAGAGCCACGAACTGGTAATGATTCTGACCTATGGCAAATCGAAGAAAGCGCTGATGAGCCTTTCCGATGGGAATATGCAAATAGGCGTCGCGAATGTCGATTGACACCAGAAAATCGTTCTGTGACAGAGCTGCCACAACGGAACGAAGCGATTCCATGCGAAATTTCCGGGTATGGACATGCCGGTTTAATCGCTTGAGATCCAGAATCGGGCGAAATTTGTTCTCCTTTTTGGGAACTATAAAAGGTTGGAATAAAAACCTTTCCCTCGGTCCTCTGACGGAACCGGTATCACTACACCCTTTTGTAGCAGAGATTCGACCTCTCGCTGTAGAGCGACAACAAGCTCGGGTTCCGACGGAACGCGAGATTGACAAAAAACATTTGGGGGTCGAGAAGCAAACTCTATGAAATAGCCTGCCGACACTATCCGCGTTACCCAGAAATCTGGAACGCGAGCCATCCAAGTCGCCTTGAAAAGAAGCAGGCGACCCCCCACTCGAGAATCCTCGAGTGGACCCCTGGCGTCAATCCGACTTTGCGGGCTTCTTGTCAAGTTCCCGCTTGTCCTGGCGGAAACTCCGCTTCCAGGGAGTACGAGTTTTCTGAGAGGATTTCTTTCCTGAGAAGGAAGGACGACCCGATCCCCACGAGGAGTGACTAGATCGTCCTCGGCCCCGAAAGGACCGCCGACCACTATAGACACCAGGCTTACTGGACACCGAGGCCATGGCCCTACGCTGTGGTAATGCTGATTCCTTCGCCTTAGCCTTGGAAATCAGCTCTGTGAGGTCGGATCCAAAAAGATGGCCACCCTTGTAAGGTAAGGCCAACAACCCTTGTTTGGAAACTGCGTCCCTGGCCCACTGTCTGAGCCATAAAGCTCTTCTGACTGTGACCGCTGAAGCTTGCGCTTTGGCCAGCAGAGATGCCGTATCCAGACCGGCATCAAAGATATAACAGGCTGCCGTTTCTAACCATTCACAAGTTTCCCGTATCTCAGATAACGGAGATTCATTTTGCAACTCCGTCTTCAGACGTGCCAACCAGCCTAGAGAAGCTCTAGCAGCACACATGGATCCTAGCACTGCTCGGAATCCATGACCCGCAGCCTCATAGCTTGCTTTTGCCGCCAATTCTGCTTTTCTATCCAAAGGCTCCTGTAAGCTCGCTTTCCCCTTAATAGGGAGTAGTGAGGATTTACTAAGCTGAGATAAAGACACATCCACTTCAGGAGCAGAAGTCCAATTAGCCTTTAACTCCGCAGAGCAAGGATAAAGTGTATCCAAGAAATGCTTTCCATGAAAACGCTTATCTGGACATAGACGTTCCTCCTCTATTACACTATTAAGCTCCTCCAGAGCTGGCAATGTTGTACGCGAAGCACGGGACTCCTGGAACATGCGCGCTGATTTACCAGGACGACTAGTTACCTCCTCCGGTAACTGTAATATATCTCTCATGGCTTCAATTAATGCCTCCGTACGCTTCGCCATAGAGGAACGCCCCTGCGGCTCATCCGCATCAGAATCGGATATTTCTCCATCCGAATTTAAAGGGGAACTCTGCCCAATATCAGATACATCTGACTCGCTCCGTGTAGAGGCCGGTAACGGCCTGCGTCGCTTCCTCTGAGAGGAATTAGCAGACACATATTGACCTAAAAGGTCAGACAAGTTGTTGATCGATCGAGCGATATCATCCAATTTTTCACCGCTGTCGACCGCAGCGCTAGACGCTGTGGAGGTCTGCGTATCTGATTGCCGCAATGGCACTGGCCGCGGCATCTGAACTCTGTTCAGACATGTCTCACCTGTATGAGCAGGTCAAAGCGGTAATACCAGCAAAAACTATGCGTTTTTTTTTTTTTTTTTAAACGCTGAAGGGTTAACGCTCCACCAGGCAGGGTTACCCCAGCGGTATTCAGTCAAAAAATGTTGCTGGTAGAAATAACCCTCAGAGGGGTTAATATTGCAAACTCACCACAATATATATATTTGTGAGCCCCAGCCAATTTTATGTCTCTAATGAGACTGCAGCTGCAGGATAGCGATCGCTGCGCTGCGGGTGAGGAATCAGCACTCACCCAGCTGGCCGTGGTGTCTTATGAGGAGAGGAGCGGTCTGAGGAGCCCAGGAGCCTGTGTAATGGCCGCCACAGTGAGGGAGTCGCAGGAGAAACGCCAGAGCGCGCGTCTTCCTGCTCAGAAGACCGGGAATCGATAGGCCACGCCCCCTGCTAGCTCAAATAATGAGCGCGAACTCCCCGCTCCTGCTCCCTCTCTGTCCTGCAGGTATCTGCCTGCGGACAAAAGATCACCACATCTACAATGTTAACAGCGCTGTCACCGCAGCGCTGAAGCATACTGACATACATGTAGTAGTGCGGTCACAGCAGCGCTGAAGCATACTGACATACAAGTAATAGCGCTGCTCACCCAGACGCTAAAGCACTCACACATTATTATAATAAAAATTGTGTGGAGTACTACCAGCTTAGCGCCACAGGGACCCTCAGGGGTTTCTGGCGCTATGCCCATGCTTCCCCCCAGGGCGGGAAGCGCAGTGACCCCAGTGTGTGGTTTGCGCCCTCCGCCAGGGAAAACTCTCCTCATCCCCCAGGGCCGGCAAGATTCTGCAGGGACCATTATGTAGTTACAGATCCGCCAAGGGAGAGGCTGGTGAAATACACTGATAAACATGTAATAGCGCTGCTCACTCAGACGCTAAAGCACTCACACATAATTATAATAAAAAATTTGTGTGGAGTACTCACCAGCCAAAGCGCCACAGGGACCCTCAGGGGTTTCTGGCGCTGTGCCCATGCTTCCCCCCAGGGCGAGGAACGCAGTGACCGCACATGTGGTTTGCGTCCCGCCAGGGAAGCTCTCCTCATCCCCCAGGGCCGGCAAGGATTCTGCAGGGACTTTGAGTAAATACAGAGGTTGAGGTACAGCAGCGCTGAGACCCCTGAGACCTCTAGACCAACTAGTGATCCAAGTCTCCTGTCCGAATATAAAATAATAAAATCTTCTGAGGAGCTGCATTAGCAGCGACCATCCTCTGGGACCTCAAATCTTAGACTGGAGCTGAGTAGGAGGAGCCCGAGCTGGAGGGGCCAGCCAGTCAGCACTCTTTTGATCTGAGGTGACATCCTGATCTGGGGCTCCGCCTACCATCAGTAATGAATTCCTGTGTCTCCCTCCCTTCCATTCTGCAGCTGAAACATCCCTTTAATATGTTTTTCTTACCTATTGTCCACTGCCTTGATCACCATATTTTTCGGACCATAAGACGCACTTTTTCCCCAAAAAATTTTGGGGGAAAATGGGTGTGTGTCTTATGGTCGCAATATACTTACAAATCCGGTGGCCGCGGTCCCGTGGCAGCGGTCCCGATGCAGCTTCCCTTTGCTCTGTGGTGCGGTGGTGTCCGGGCTCTGTAGTGTGGCAGCAGCGGGGCTCTGTGCTGCGTGGAGGGCTCCGCCGGCATTTCCTCATAGCCGGAAAGCCCCCCGATGCAGCCTCCCTCTGCTCTGTGGTGCGGTGGTATCCGGGCTCTGTAGTGTGGCGGCAGCGGGGCTCTGTGCTGCGTGGGGGCTCCGCCGGCATTTAGTCATAGTCGGAAAGCCCCCCGCAGCTCCACTACTGCGACGCAGTGGCCTCCTGAAAGATGGCCGGCAGGGGCCTCCTGAAAGATGGCCACCGCATACTCAAATTCAAATCTCGGCAACGAGATCTCTTTCAGAGATCTCGGGACAAGATCTCGCAGCCGAGATCTGAATCTGAGCATGCGCCGCCTCCAGCTGACATCTTTCCGGAGGCCCCTGCCGGCCATCTTTCAGGAGGCCACCGCGTCGCAGCAGCGGAGCTGCAGGGGGCTTTCCGGCTATGACGAAATGCCGGCGGAGCCCCCCACGCAGCAGAGCCCCACTGCCGCCACACTACAGAGCCCGGACACCACCGCACCACAGAGCAGAGGGAGGCTGCATCGGGACCGCGGCCACCAGATTTGTAAGTACCGTATATTGCGACCCCACAGTGCACAACCACCCCACAGTGCACAGCCACCCCACAGAGCACCCCTGCAACACAGAGCACCACCACCACACCAGCCTGGACCACCGAACGAACCCTGTGACCACTCCTCTACCTGTGCTGATCTCTTTGCTGGTAAGCTGAATTCGGACTGCAAGATGGATCCCCATTTGACACATTATTTTTTTTCCCTATTTTCCTTCTGAAAATTTGGGGTGCGTCTTATGGTCCGGTGCGTCTTATAGTCCGAAAAATATGTTAATACTACAAACCATTCTGGAAATCCTTGCACGGCAGATTTCTAATGGCATTGTAAAATAGAGAATTTCCTTACTGTAAGAAAACGAAATTCCCGCTTCTCCGTCTTACCTGGGTTAACAATCTGGAAATCAGATTTCCTCTGCACAGTGGATGGCAGTTCATTAATTCTCAGAGAAAGCTGCCGTTTGAAAGGGGACATCTTTTGGCTGAGAGCAGGAAATCCTCTGAAAGAGCCTTGCCTTGCTAGTTGCTCCACAGGTGCATGTCTTCGTGGGATCATGTGAGGGTTGCTGCCATCTTTGCTTTCCTGAAGCACGTAGAGCTCAGATGTTGGTGAGGCCGGTACGGCTGGGCCGGAGTCAGTGTCACTGTGGCGGATGTGGTAGGAATTGGTAACACAGGTTTGGGATTTGGCTCAGGATCAACTGCTAAATACAGAAAATGAGACAGATTTAGGTCGTATGCACAAGGCGATATACTGGTCAGTATTCAGGGCTTACTTTAAAAAAAAAAACCAAACAAACATGAGAGTGGCCCCAAGTATTATTGCCAAATTCCTCAGTCATACCGGCGTTCAAATTTCAAGTTTTACTATGATGCAGATAAATATGCTTTATTAGACTTCTGTACTGGTATTTCACTCTAAATTCACTGGTAAAATTTGTACTCCATGAAAACAGTTTTTCCTTTTACCGAGATAGATGACAGTTGGTGCTTAACAGATTCTATAGTGAGGGAGGAGCTGGAGTCATTCAACTACCAGCTCTCCTGAAACCACAGTTACAGTTCTGCATAGGACTTTATGAGCACAAACTGTCATTTTCCATCTCAAAAATAGGGAAATCTGTCATCACTGTAGACAGATTTTACCCGTGAATGTAGAATTGAGAATGAAGGATCAATCCAGGAGAAGTAGGATTTCTCCAACATAAAACTTTTCTATATTTTCACATGTACAATCGATTTACACAGTAAATTAAATCATAACCATTGTTTTAATATTTAACTCAATTGTACACGAGAAAGTAAGAAACATTGTAATATATCTTATTATAGAAATATGTTATTTTTCTCCATCTGGACTGATCTTTCAATCTCAAGTCAAGGGTAAAATCTGTATTCAGTGACTTAATACTTTCCAATTACTGAGATAGGAGATAATCGTTGGTGCTTAACACATATATCTCCAAGGGTGCCCAAAGTTTTGCATCCTCCCATTTTCCTTTTGGTGACTGTTAAAATGTAAAGGATGAAAAATAAATCTAAAAAATATATAAAACTATTAAAAACATTTATATTTGCCTAAAATACAAAGGAAATGTCTCATCTTTAGAGATCATTCTATCTTCTATTTGCTTAACTGTTCCCAATAAAAGTAACTTTGACCAGGGGTGCCCAAACTTTCACATGCCATTGTACCTCCGGGTGGGCTTCCATCAGTTTGTCGACTAAGACTCCAGATGGAAATGGATTCAATTGTTAGCAATGGGACCGTTCCCACCTGTTTTGGAAAGGCGATGGTCTGGAGACTATCACAACATTCGATGGAGAGGAGAACAGATTCTACTCTTATACCGTCATTTATTATTATTAGTTTGTGTCCAAATCCTTTTCAAGACTGGAGTAAAAAAGAAAAAAAAAAATCTTGATGTGAAAATATAGAGACTAGAACGGCACCTTTCTTGGTATCCTGTATCTGTTTCATGACTTCTTCCCTCTCCGCCTGTTCTGTAGCAGTGGTCACTCTAAATGATCCCTCCCTTGTAAAAGTGGTTCTGCTGGCATCAAAGGTGGCCGTAACGCCGCACTCCTTTTCACGCTTTTGCTTTCTCTCTAGACAGGCAGCAAAAGCACATCCAACAGCATGGCTCAGCCGCTCTCCCTGTTATTAGTAAGACATAAGTAGTCAGTAACCATTGTATGGAAATAATCCTGTAACTGTA
This sequence comes from Oophaga sylvatica, assembly GCA_033576555.1. Lineage (NCBI taxonomy): Eukaryota > Metazoa > Chordata > Amphibia > Anura > Dendrobatidae > Oophaga > Oophaga sylvatica. The sequence continues at coordinate 438,647,103 of JARQOD010000001.1, read as the reverse complement.
CAATAATCTGTGCATGTGCTTCATGTAACTCGGGTTACCCTGAAACAGAAGAAATTACAGTATATCACAATGACAATAAAGGTCATAGATATTACATATGCATTCAACCAGTCAGTATTAAATGCATGATGCACGGAGATGGTCATACTGAAATGCTGCCACATTGTTGCACCATGCTAGACGGGAGGCTTTTTATACTGATGCATTTTGAGATGTTGGAATCTGCCCTCAAAAAAAAGTGTACAGAAAAAGAAACAAAAAAAAAAAAAAAAAACCTGACAAATCAGACCAGACCAATGACCTAAAAATGGATGCATCACCCAAAAACACGGATTTTGGTAAGAACTTACCTGTAAAATCCTTTTCAGCGAAGAAGGAAGGGAGACACAGTCATTACTAGTGGGTAGGCGGAGCCCACATAGGATAAACACACCTCAGATTAAAAAAGTGTTGACCGGCCCCTCCAGCTTATAGGGCTCCTCCTACTCCAGCTCTCCAGTCGTACCCAAGCTTAAGGAAGAGCAAATATCACCAGCGTAGCAACATAACCCCTTCTGAAGGACTTCAGAGAAAAAACAAGAAGACAGGTTATGCATATAGCCGAAACAACCACACAGTCCAGGTACTACTCACTGAACCTGACCACTGCGATGAGCTGGCAATGCTGGAACAGAGCCTTAGCATGCCGACCTCAGCCCAGATAATCGCTATCGGAGAAGGGTGACGCCGCATCTGAAAACACAACAACACACTTCTGCCATGGGAGGGATGTGTGTCTCCCTTCCTTCTTCGCTGAAAAGGATTTTACAGGTAAGTTCTTACCAAAATCCGTGTTTCAGCTGCAGATGAAGGAAGGGAGACACAGTCATTACTAGTGGGACGTCCCAAAGCAGTCCAAAAATAAGGGTGGGCAGAAAAACCAAAAGAGGCAGATACCCAACAACCTAAATAAATGCGCAACTAGCGCTAAATACAAGTTCACAAGAACTTTAAACTACAGCCGCCTGCAGGACCCTACGTCCTAAGGCCGCATCAGCGGAAGCACTGACGTCCACCTTATAAAATTTCGTAAATGTGTGGACGGAGCGCCAGGTCGCCGCCCGGCAGAGCTGAGCTGCCGAGGCTCCTTGATGAAAAGCCCACGATGAACCCACAGCCCTTGTGGAGTGAGCTCGAATCTTAATCGGGCAAGGTTCGCCCTTAAGTCGGTAAGCCTCTAAAATGGCCGACCGAATCCAACGAGCTATAGAATCCTTGGAAGCTCGTTGAACACGTCGACGACCTGCTGGAATCACAAACAGAGAATCCGACTTCCGAAAACTTTGAGTAATAGACAAATAGAACTTCAAAGCCCGCACCAAATCCAATGTGTGCAAGGCCCGTTCCTTCGCATTCCTTGGCTCCGGACAAAGCGAGGGCAACACAATATCCTGGTTAACATGAAACTGTGACACCACTTTAGGTAGAAAGTCGCCCCGTGTGCGAAGCACTACGCGATCTGGGTGAAAGTCCAGAAAAGGAGGCGAACAAGAAAGAGCCGCCAACTCAGAAACCCTTCTCAAAGAAGTGACCGCCACTAGGAAGGCAACCTTCCAAGAGAGAAAGGAAAGATTAACAGAGTCCATAGGCTCAAAAGGCCCATGTTGAAGAGCCTCCAAGATAAGATTGAGCCGCCAAGGAGACACATGCGCCTTCCGCGGCGGAAATTGACGGGTTACCCCGCGAAAAAAAGGAACGTACGTCCCTACGCGAGGCGATAGCCTTCCGAAACAGCAAGGACAGAGCAGAAACCTGTCCTTTCAGAGTGCTAACTGCCAAACCCTTGTCCAGCCCGTACTGCAAAAAGGCCAACAAATTGGGAATGGAAAAAATCCTCGGGTTCCTAGAAGAACCCAAACACCACGAAAAGAAGGCTTCCCAAGTCTTGTGATAAATCCTAGTAGTAGCCAGACCTCTGGCAGCTTGCAGAGTGGCAATGACTTCGGCTGAAAAACCTTGACGGGTCAAGATTTCGGTCTCAAGAGCCACGCCGTCAAACGCAGAGACTTCAGGTCCGGGTGACGAACGGGCCTTGGGTTAAAAGGTCCGGGCGAACAGGGAGTGGAAGTGGAGGCGCTGCCAAAAGCGACACCAGTGTCGAGAACCACGTCCTCCTTGGCCAATCTGGGGCTATCAACATAGCCGGGACTCTCTCCAGTCTGATCCGACGCAACACCAGAGGAAGTAAGGATATCGGCGGGAACACATAGATTAGCTCGAATTGGTCCCAAGGAGCCACCAGAGCATCCACGCCACAGCCTTCGGGTCCTTGTACCTGGACATGAACGTCGGTAACTTGGCATTGAACCTGGATGCCATCAAATCCACTTGGGGAGTTCCCCAACGGGAGCACAGCAGTGCAAAAATTTCCGGATGAAGACTCCATTCTCCTGGATCCATCTTTTCGCGACTGAGGAAGTCCGCTGTGATATTCTGAACTCCTGGAATGTGAATCGCAGAGATGGCTGGCACTCTGGCCTCGGCCCATACCAGAATTCGAGACACTTCCATCATGAGCCTGAAGCTCCTCGTCCCACCTTGATGGTTGATATACGCGACCGCCGTCGCGTTGTCTGTCTGCACTCGGACTGGTAGACCGCTTAAAGGGACCGTCCAGTGTTGGAGGCAAAGGAAAATTGCCCTCAATTCCAGGATGTTGATCGGCAGGACAGACTCTTCCAACGACCATACTCCCTGAATCCAGAGATCGTTCCAGACACCCCCCCCAGCCCGTCAGGCTGGCATCGGTGGTTATGATCGACCACCTCGGAGGAAGAAAGGACTTCCCCAGGGATAACGCTTCCGGACGTAACCACCATTCTAGAGATTCTCTCACCCTGTGGGAGATGATGACACTGCAATCCAGTGAAAACTGCGATCGATCCCAACGGTTCAAGATGAACATTTGGAGAGCCATGGAATGAAACTGGGCAAACGGAATTGCTTCCATTGACGCCACCATGAAACCCAGAAGGCGCATACACCTTCGAAGGGACATTGTTGTCGCAGACTTCATAACCTGTACATGACGAAGAAGACTCGCTTGCTTGTCTGGAGGCAGAGATACCACTGCTCGTACCGTGTCGAAATGCATTCCCAAAAAACAGGATTGACTGCGACGGTTCCAGAGACGACTTCTCCCAATTGACCAGCCACCCGAAGTCCTCCAGGAGCTGAAGGGATAGATTGCGAGCCGTCACCGCCTCCTCCTTTGAGGACGCCACAATCAAAAGGTCGTCCAGATAGGGAAGAATCGTAACCCCCTGTCTTCGCAGAATCGCCATGAGAGGAGCCAGAATTTTTGTAAAAACTCTGGGTGCTGAGGCCAACCCGAATGGCAGGGCCACAAACTGGTAATGGTCCTGGCCTATGGCAAAACGAAGGAAGCGTTGGTGGGCCCTTACGATGGGGACATGCAAATAAACGTCGCGAATGTCGATTGACACCAAAAAATCGTTCTGCGACAAGGCCGCCACAACGGAGCGAAGTGACTCCATGCGGAATTTCCGGGAGCGGACATGCCGATTCAATCTTTTGAGATCCAGAATGGGGCGAAATTTGTCCTCCTTTTTGGGGACCACAAAGAGGTTGGAATAAAACCCTCTTCCCCGGTCCTCCGGTGGAACTGGTACCACCACACCCTTCTGTAGAAGGGAATCGACCTCCCCAGTAGAGCGGCAAATAGCTCGGGCTCTGACAGAATGCGGGATTGGCAAAAACTGTCTGGGGGTCGAGAAAGAAACTCTATGAAGTAGCCTGCCGACACAACCCGCATCACCCAGGCGTCCGACACGCGGGAAGCCCAAATCGGTTCGAATTGGAGCAGGCGACCTCCCACTCGAGAGCCCTCGAGTGAGGCCCTGGCGTCAGTCCGCCTTAGCGGGCTTTTTGTCAGTTTCCCGCTTGTCTTGGCGGAAGCTCTGTTTCCAGGGAGTGCGGGATTTCTGAGCGTTCTTTTTTCCTGAAAAAGAGGGACGCCCCGATCCCCGAGAGGGCTGACCGAACCGTCCCCTGGACCCGACTACTACCGGCACTATACCTGCCAGACGCAGAAGCCACAGCTCTTTGCTGTGGTAAAGCCGTTTCTTTTGCCTTTGCCTTGGCAATCCTTTGCTTGGAAACCGCATCTCTGGTCCACTGTCTAAGCCACAGTGCTCTCCTGACTGTGATTGCTTAGGATTGCGCCCTGGACAGCAGTGACGCAGTATCCAAACCTGCATCACTGTCATATCGGGCTGCATCCTCCAACTTAAAAAGCCCATCTACCTCGGATAAAGGGGATCTATCTTGCCACGCCGTCCGTAGACGGTCTAACCAGCTTAGAGAAGCTTTACAAGCACACATGCTCTGAATCCATGATCCACGGCCTTGTAGATGGATTTCAACGTTTTTCTGCCCAGCGGATTCTGCAAACTCGCCTTCCCTTTTAACAGGAAGTAATGAGGACTTGCTAATCTGGGATAAAGGGACATCCACTTCAGGAGAAGGAATCCAATTATCAATCAATTCCGTCACGGATACAGCTGAAAACACTTATCTGGAACAGGCGTTCCTTTAAGCCTACAGCTCCTGGAATTCCCAGGCGGTCTCCCATCCAAGTATTAACCAGGCCCAACCCTGCTTAGCTTCCGAGATCAGATGAGATCGGGCGTGTTTAGGGTGGTAATGGTGATCGCGACCTATGCGACTCCTGAAAACATCCGGGCCGAATTACTAGGACGTCTAGTTACCTCCTCCGGTAACTGTAATGCCTCCCTCATGGCTTCCAATAAAAGCCTCTGTACGACCCAAAAGAGAAGCAGAGAGTCCCTGCCGATCCTCCTTATCCGAATCGGACACCTCCCTATCTGAGCTTGAAAGGGAAACCCTCCATGCCCGAGATCTCCGAGTCGCTGCGCGGGAATGAAGGCACCGGCCTGTGTCGCTTCCTCTGAGAGGATCTAGCAGACACCCAATAACCTAGAAGGTCAGACAGGCCATCAATAGAACGAGCGAGTGCCTCCATTTTGACATCACTGAAAACCTCTGACCGCTGCGCCTGACGCCGTCGAGGTCTGCGTCAGAAACGCGAGACTGATCCTGTAGCGGATCTGGGAGACGGTCCGCATCTGACATGTCCTCACACAGTATATGGCAGGTTAAACCTGACAGTAACTAGGACAGTGTGGTTTCTTAAAGAAGAAACGAACGCTGAAGGGTTAAAGCTCTTAAAGAGAGAGCTACCCCAGCTGTCCCCCAATAAAGGGTTAACCGGCAAAGAAGGGGTTAATGACGCAGACTCCCCACAACCCTTGTTTAATGAAAAGGGTGTGCGAGCCCCAGGTGCCTCTTATGAGGTAACAGCTGCAGGACAGTGCTCTCAAAGGTATGCTTATTTTGCCTTTGTACACTAAACAAGAACGCTAAAAAATTGCGCTGATTTGTACATCGCAATGACCGCCAAAGTCACTAAGGGGATCGCTAACCACTTATGCGTCGTCAATGAGATCGCCCACTGTGGCAGCTACTAGCGACATTAAAAAGATCACAAGAAAACGATCGCATTAGTATGCGTCGTTATAATGATCGTTAGCGGTAGCGTTCAGTGTCCTGCGCTGTGGGGGTGAGGGGGTTAAGCTTCTGCCCCAGAAGCGACTCACCCAGCTGGCCGCGGTGTAGCGTCTTCGATTGTCCTGTGTGGAGGAGAGGAGAGTGAGGAAGGAAGCCTTCCGTTTCCAGTAATGGCCGCCGCGCTGTGCCTCTGAAGACAGCAGTAAAGCGCGCGCTCAGAGCGCCGCAAAAAATTCAAAAAAAGGGCGCGCGACTCCTCCGCTCTCCATGTCCTGCAGGCATCCACCTGCGGACAAAAGACACTAGTCACCAACATATCACATGTAACAGCGGCTGCCGCAGCAGTCGCTGAAGCACTCAAACACATTAAAAAATGTGGAGTACTCCCCCCGCTGAGCGCCACAGGGACCCCTCAGAGATTTGTGGCGCTATGCCCGTAGCTTCCCCCCAGGGCGGGGAACGCAGTGACCCCAGAAGCACGGTTTGCGTCCCCGCCAGGGAAGCAATCCTCATCCCCCAGGGCCGGCAGGGTTCTGCAGGGACCACCTTACAGGGCAATACAGATCCGCCAAGGGAGAGGTGGGGGTCCAGCAGCGCTGAGACCCCTGAGACCTCTAGACCACGGGGGTCCAAGTCTCTGTCCGACTAAAATAAAAAAAATTTCTGAGGAGCTGCTTCCAGCAGCGACTATCCTCTGTGACCTCAAATTTTAGACTGGAGAGCTGGAGTAGGATAGCCCTATAAGCTGGAGGGGCCGGTCAACACTTTTTTAATCTGAGGTGTGTTTATCCTATGTGGGCTCCGCCTACCCACTAGTAATGACTGTGTCTCCCTTCCTTCATCTGCAGCTGAAAAACATTTTTTGAATATCTGAAGGATTAAAATTCACGAACCATGTACCACACATACAAAAAAAAACACCCAAAAATGTGCCTTATCAGTAATGGGGGTAAATGGTTTGGTCTTGCCTGTGTACAAGTAAAACTAGCAGAAAAATAGGAAGAAACAACCTCTTCCCTTGCTTGGGAGCTCCTGCCAAGGGTCGGGGCGACAAAGAAGGAGCCGGAGATTGTCCCTGGGTTATCAGGAGGAAAAGAAGCCCAGGACCCTCACTCCAACCTAAAAACTCTGCCACCAGCTATAGGGATAGACGCCCCTACCATCCATCCCAAACAGAACAAGCAGTTTAGGGGGGACCCGATCCATGTACGCCAGACTTTGGCTTATAGAGGCAGCCCTGAAGTATGTAAATATCCTTCTTAAAAGCAAGGGAAAGTTTCACTGCTGATTTCCATTCAGAAATGGTGGGTGTTTGGAGAGACCACCATATAAGACACTACTGAGCAGTAAAAAAAGAAAAAAGGCAGGTCCCGGGGTCCTCTGTGACGGATATCCCCATACGGTCATGTAGAAATATGACCAACTGGGTCCAGCATCCTCTAGTCTCTGGACAACGCCACAGAAGGTGGAAGAACTTTAACTTTGGGGAACACCTCCGGAAGCTGGGGATTAACCCTACATATCTTGGTTATAGTGTATGTACAACAGAGGTTGTAGCGTTCTGGTTAGTCTCAGAAAAGCTAGTAAAAAACAACTTTAGGGTCTCCAAAACTAGCTCCCATTGCTCTACAGACATTGGACCAACATCTGCATCCCAGGCCAGTTCTGTCCGCACATGGGGCAGATGAATGCTCTTTGACTGGTCGAAAAACCTAATGTAGGAGATATGTTTGACTGTTTCTGAGATGGGGGTCCAACAACCAGCGAACCTGTCTTGTAGAGCCGCTTAGGCTGCAGGAAAGTAAATTATTCAGAAGATTTGTCTGCTTCCTTCTGGAATGAAGGGCACCGGCTGCGCAAATAAAACTTTATAACCGAACAAAACTCCTGTACAAAATATAAAAAAAATCAATGACTCACTATTTTATGAATATTATATTGAAATGCAAGCTGTAAAATAATGTCCAAAGGTGAAAGTAAAATAAAACTTCGACACGTCAATCTTATTAGGCAGGTTTCCGATACAGTTGGCAATTAATGCCGTGTTGTAAATGCCGATTTTAGTTCAGTAATCTGGCCTTAGGAGATGATAAAGACTGAGCCGTGACCGCTGTGATGGATCAATTATTAAAGTAATATAAATTGGTACTAATAAACATAAATGTGTACAATAAAGACTTTCAAGGTTCGGCTATTTTTGAAGGCAGGAACAAAGCTTACACTTATGCCATTATGGTCATCCAAAATACCAGACATTTCTGAATGCTTGTGTGAATAAAGCCTAAACCTCAAATCTGTTAAAAAAAAAAAATTGCCATGTAATCTGAGAGCAGAGATTTAGGAGCAGAGAGCCTGATTCCAGCGATGTATCACAGTCAATTGGGTGTGGTGATTCTGATAGAACCCCCGTCTGCTCTGCTGCAGATCTAGCAGAGCTCAGAATACGGAGCTGTATATAACCCCGTTTACACCGTTGATCGGCAGCTTTCTGTCATTGCACAGTGTACACAGGAATCTGCCAATCAGTGCTGTGGGCGGGGGTTAACAGCAGTTGACTAGGAGGCACGAGATTTTAGTCCTGTAGTGATGATCTCCTGCTGATAAAGCAGTTTTATTGAAAAAGCAAAATAAGCCAGTGAGACCTCGCTGGAATAAGGGTCTCTGCCCCTACATCGTGCTGCTCTTGGCTTACATAGCAACAACCTGCTGACAGACTCTCTAATATACTGATTTGCATACTTACAGACAACCATTCCGTATAGGAGGTGCATTTAGACCCACCTGTCTGTTAGGAAGCACCAATCGACTGTAAACAGGCCAACAAATGACCAGTGTATATATAGACCGACAAAAACTGAGAACAGATCAATAATTCATAAAATCGTTCTGCCCCTATAATGTGCTGCTAAATTCCCCATTTACATGCAGTGATGTGCTGCCAATGATGAGAATTTTTTTTTCCAGCATAAAGGATCCAAGGAATAAACAAAATACTTTTATCGGGTGATCCCAAGGTTGCAAGGACTGATAATTGGGAACGAGGGCCCTAAAAGACTGTCAAGCAAAGAACGACTGTTAAAACCACGTACTGCCGCTCGGTGAATCTGGGGGGGTGTCAACCATTGAAATTTACCTTCCCACCTGCTTGGTTTCCCACTCCTCCTTCCCACTAACCCAATTCCTTGATTGACAGCTCCGGTTTCATAGTAGAGCAGAGATAGAGAGAAAAGAAACAGGTTGGAATGGGTAGTTAAATGTTTGGTCACGCCATATTGCAGTGAGCGCCTGTACGTTATCAGCACAGAATGACTGTTCAAACTGAGGCCCTTTAAGACAGCTCATTTCCCAAATCTCAGCTCCTCAATGCACCTTTATAAAAACACTGAGAAAGTATCATCAATAAATCAAGTACAGACCGTGTCCTTAACAGCCATAAAACAATGACAGATCCATCTCCTTGTTGTTCCATCCCGGCATATGTAAGAGAAGGCCCGATCAAAATTTCTATCTGGCGCACAGAAGGACACTTTTTCAATGGTTTGGTCTACCAGGAGATCCTACGGAAGAAAAAAAAAAAGCAGTTTAAACAGAACCATTTTTGTATATATGTAAAAGTAAGGAAAAAAACCCCAAAAAACTGACACCGACCCAAAAGAAAAAAAAATGCGCGGTTTGTAGTATGTTCATTATAGACTTGAAAAGAACAATCGACTGCACAAAGAAAAAAAACCTGTTGAAACAGACCATGATAAATGTGGCAGCTCTCCGAAAACTGCATATATATATATATATATATATACATATACACATACATACATACAGTATTGGTCATAAAATATCCAGCCGAACATATGGAGCAGCTTGTACTGCATTAATTATTCTCATCCATTACCATTTTGGAGTGAATCTCTCTGAAATTTTGGCCTCTCTGCGGCCATCCTCTACCTGTGCTTTCCATGTTAAAGAGTTAAACATATTGTGAAAATCTGTGCGCTCACCTGACCGTGCCTCTTTTTTCCCCCGCTTTGTGCTGTATCACTCCATTGCAGAGAAATTCGCATTTGTTGCTTTTGGAGAGCACTATGTGAAATCTCTATTTGTAGTGCAACTGGGCGTGTGAAAAAAAAAAAAAAAAACAACCCAAAAACATTGCAACATGCAATATTCTGGTCTGTTTTACAGCAAGCCCTGCATCCGTATGTAATAAGCATGGGCCCACGCAGCCAATCGCATCTACATTTTTTGGAAGTGATTGACTGGATATACAGCTGACTACATCTACTTCTGCCACCCCATATATAATTTTTATGTTCAGTAGCTGCCACTGTGCAGTCATTTTGTAGATGCCATTTAGACACAAAACGGAATTAAAAACGGAACTAAACTTGTAAATTCCTTTTTCTCAATAAAAAGTAAAAAAAATTAAATAAATTAATCCTTATCCATATTTGATCATCTTTCAGTTCAAACAATTTCGGGAAAATTGACATTGGGAAATATCCAAGTACTTTTAATTGCTTCTTTAATGTAAAAACACTTGCATCTTCATACCTTTGTCTTCTCATCCACAACTCTAAGGCCATCGGCTGAAACCCACAGGACCGCCTTGATTGCCTTCTTTCCAGTCTTAAATGTCAGAAAGAAAAAAAAGAAATCTTACAATAAGGTATGGGACATCTCTTATGTTTTGCCGAGGGCCTAGAAAGAAACAACGTGAGCAAAATAAATCTAGAGAAAAAAAAACAAAAAAAACTCTAGAAGCCTATGTATCCAAGATCCATGCCAAATTCATTCACCAAAGCAAAAGAGAAAAGTTCATAAAAAGCGCTGCAAAGAAGGTGAAGGGCAACTGTTTGACAAACAAGGGACATGGAGACTACGACATACACTTGAGAGTGCAAAGAATTCTGCGGCAAAATTCTTTACCTGGATGGGAGAATCTACTAAGACTTAGGAGACTGCACACATGAATAAGGAGTTACTCCACTGGTACCTTCATCGAAATAAATCGTGGTACCACACTGTAAAATGGCATTTAGGCAGGAGACGCTGAACCATAGACATTTTCACAGGAAAACCAGGAGACAGTCGCACAGAGCGGCCATGCCAAGAGCTAAATAGTGATGTACAGAAACTATTATACCGGGCTTCTGCACTATAATCTTATTTTGTCTAATGGATGGGGCATGACTTAATATTGTTCATTTCATGGCCTCTTTTTATATCAATGTTTAAAAGAAAAAAGAAAAGAAGTGAATATTCCCAAACTGAATGTATAGTAATTGACAAATAAATATCTGTATTTTTCTGATTTGTTTTAATCGCAGAAAAATCCTTATTTGCATCCATATGTAAAAAGCCTGCAAGTGCACCCACAGTCAACCGCGCCTCTTCAATAACCGCTGTTGTTAGATTTCCGTTATCTACAAAACAGCCTCCATCTCTGCTGTCAATCAAGCAGCCGGGGTGGGAGATAACTGAAGGGGGCAACGGACTGCAATTATTGCTCTAGTTCAAAAATCTAGCAAAATTAAAGGGTAGTCTAATCTTTCTTCAGGAGCGCGTCGTTCCACTACCTTCCAGTTTCTGCTCCTGCAGATTAACAATTAGGCTATGTGCCCACGATCATGAATCGTAGAGATTTGGAGTCAGCTTATCTTCGCTGCGTTCTAATTACCGCACTTGTTTGTTAGTACATGCAGATTTACCGCATGTACTAACAGTCTATTGGTCAAAATACCATAGACCCACACCGCGGGTGAGTGTAAGCAGTGTTAAATAAAAGAACAGTGGGCATGGGATTTCTATAAATCCCATTCGCTACCGCTTGCAATGTGCTAAAATACGCTGTGTCCAAAACGCTGCTGGTGGGCACGCGGCTTTAGGGTCAGCGTCATGACTGCCCCCATTGAACAGTCCTTAGTCATATTTGACCAAGTCAGATCTGGTCATTATAACCTGTATCTAAACTGTGAAACACATGTCTGAATTGAGTATAGATCAAAATTGGTTTAGAGAGTAAGCATAGTCTTAATTTTTTTATTTCCCCCACAAGGCAATAGTAAATGTGAAAATTAGAAATTCTGCTATATAACTCAGAGAAATCTGATTCTTTCTCCTCCTAAACGGATTCTCAAAACTTTCAATTCTGGGGTAAAATCTGTCTTCAGTGACCACACTTTCCCATTACTTAGATAGGAGATGGCAGCTGGTGTTTACAAAGCTCAAACTTGCAGCAGAAAGTTTGCTTTTGCCTTGGGCTCCGCCGTTCTGCATAGACACTGATAAGCACCAACTGTGTTCTTTAATCTCAAAATATGTCTGGATTGAATACAGATTTTACAAATTTTAGCCATGAACCAAAATGTGAAAAATCAGTCCAGGAGGAGAAACAAGCAGAATTCTCTGATAAGATATATTACAAAGTGGCTTCTTTTCATATGTACTATTCATTTATGAAAGCAAAAATTAAAATGAAGGTTACGCTTCAACACAGGTATACTCAGCTGCAAACAGCCTTGTAGAAAAAAAAATTACAAGCACAGTTGAAGCTTGTTCGGCAATTAGTAGAAAACCACATGCGCCTCACAGGCACGTGGAAAAAGGCACATAACGATTGCTATGTGTGTAAATACATCACATTACCCGTATTATATACTCAAAGTTATTCAGTAAATTATAGTTGTATTTAAAAGTTGTATGTGATTTATAGGAATTATTTTGGACAGGGACAAGTACACCTAAATGCCATTTTGACAGTGAACAAAGAGCCGTCACCATAGCTGTAGCCGTCCCGTACTGGAATTCCTGCAGACAAATCGTGATCCATTACCATGTAGGCAAGAACCCAGAACTTGTACCCTTCAAAAGTACCGTAATCATGTCTAAATCAGCACAAGCAATGTTCATTGGTAAAATTTGGAGAAAGTCCAGAAAAGATTGATTTTCAAGAAACTAGGAGGATTTTAGGTCTTCGATTATGGCAGAAAGAAACAGTAATGATTACAAGCATGTACATGTAAAAGGAGAACTAAAACTAGTCAAATATGCAGTGATCTAACTGGTTCTGAAAATCGGAAATGTATGTTATAGGAATTATAAAATCCTGCGTTTTAGAAGGAGAAGGGAGGAGAGGAATTACCGTACCCACCCCAAGAAGAAGAAAAAAAGGGAGTGGAAACCAACCACAAACATGGCCATTACGACGGAAGAGATGCAAAGTATTGGAAAGAGATTATAGGTATTTATTAGTGATAAGCGAACGTGCTCAGATAAGGAGTTATCGGAGCATGCTTGAGTGCTAACTGTGTGACAGTCGTGCTTGAAAAATAAGTTAGAGTCCCCGCAAATGCATGTCTCACGGCTGTTCAACCATTGCAACATATGCAGGGATTGCCTAACAAACAAGAAACCTCCGCATGTGTTGCAGCTGTCAACCAGCCATGAGAAATGCAGGTGCGAACATATTTCTCGAGCACGCTGAAGACTCTCGGTTAGAACCCGAGCATGTTTGGACAACTCCTTATCCAAGCACGTTCACTCATTACTAATAGTTATATAAAAAATAAAATTAAAAAAACAAACAAAAAATAGTGGGGCAATGTGTAAAGTTAAAGAATCAGAGAATTCCCCCATGTGTAAGATTAGGGAAAGGAGGAAAAAAACAACAAAAAAACAAAAACAAACCTCAGCCTCTTACCCTCCAAAACTGTCTACTGCCTGTCTCATAGCAGGGAATTAAGGTTATTCCTTATTGGGTCACTCCTGCTCATAGAAAGCAATTGTGATAATATTGCTCTGTTTCAGATAGACTGTAATTTTGCATGGTCACCCTAGCACAGAATACAAGAAAGTGCAGATTGTATATAACCAGTTTGTCTTTGGGACCCTTGTTGGTACAGACATCCTGCAAGTGCCATACAGTCTTCCAGTCTACCCAGTACCACCAAAAAACCCAAACCACTTTGTGCTAGGGAATGGATCACTTTTTTAAAATTATTAAAAAATATTAAACACAGAAAAATCAAAATGTGTAGCATTGAATGCAAAACACCCATATTTGACCTCTTCCACAATGTTTCTTGCCCATCCCTCTACCCATATTTGACCTCTTCCACAATGTTTCTTGCCCATCCCTCTAAGGTCAAAATATATGAAAAAAAAAAAAAAAAGAATTTAAAGAGAAGAATCCAGGTCTATACAAGGTTATGCCACAGGAATCACGAAGTGAAGGCACATGCTGCTATGTACAGTGACCATTTACTACCAGTGTGCAACTCCTTATAAATTTAACCACAGATGGCAATGGACTTACTTTTGCAAAGAAGCCTTTGAAGAATTTCCTTTCCTGGAGGAACAGGGGAGGGGACAAGTCGAGCACTATTATTGCTGGAAGCTACAAGTCTCTCAAGGTTTTCAAATCAGCATGCATCAAATAGCACAGCAAAGTATTAGTAAGCTCTATACAGAAGGAGCAAGCGGATGACATCGCTCCCTAGGTCCATGCTTGGGAAACAAGAGGTTAAAAAGGTGGCAGGCAGACTGAAGCTGCCAGAATGAGGGGAGGAAAAAAAAAAAAAAAAAAAAAAAAAAAAAAAAAAAAAACTCTCAAATGTCACCCTGCAATTTCCCATGCAACAAGGGAAAAAAATAATCTCAGAACTCATTCCTTTGCAATTAGCAACTGGCATTTTGCTATGAATGAACATGTCAAGTCCATCCTGGCTTTAGACCCGGTTCATTGCACCAGCATAAGACCTAAAATACTGCATGACGAGCCATGTAATATGGAGCCGTTAGATGCCATTTCATCCATATTTCAATTTAAAATAAAATATTTAAAAGCCTTTAACAAGTTTTCTAATGCAATGAAACAAGTCTGCAAAATCGGCAGTGGTACCATTTTTTTTTATTAAAATTGCACAACATGGAGATGCCCATATACATTAATCAGAAGTCATCGGCCTCAGCAGTTATCGGTCAATTTTCCAGTATGTCTAGAGATCCGACATCAGGAGAGGACATTTGGGTATGTTAAAATTATTGCCCCAGTCATTTTCTCACAAGAAATAAGCAGACACCAGTGTGGCCTAGAAGCCGCTTATTTCTCTCTCCCCAATGAATTATGCACGCAAGCTCAGCCAAGCTAATCATGCATGTTTATAGAGGAGCGAGGACAGATATCTGCATGGCCACCTTAACCCCCAGCTTTGGTCTTTACCACATTGCTGCGCTCCTGTCCCACCAAGTAACGGATTGAAAAGCAATATAGGAGGCATTTCTTCCAGAACTAACAACCACACACACACAGTGAAACATGGCAGCAGAAGATCAGTCGATTTGGAGAATGAGGCCACGTCATGGGATGACAAATGCCACCTTTTGCTCATTCAACATTAATATATTAAAGATTTACCTCCAAGCTCGGATGTGGATAAAATTCCTGATAAGATGCATAAAAATTAATCTTAAGAGCAAAACAATTTTCAGCCTTGGTCTACTTTTATTCTGCTGCCAGACTTCTTTAATGTTCCCCCTGGAAGCTATAGGCACATTGAAGGGCAAAATGGTTCATAATTTATCTCAAATGACAAGAGGAAAGTCATGGGTAAGTCAGGAGGATCGAATGAACATCAAAAGGAATCCGTCAGCAGGATTTCAAACCTCCATACTACTTATACATGCATGTAAATCTTTCAAAGACAAGTTCAGCAAAACCTTAACACGGTCAATTCGAATCTCTGTAACGTAGAAATCAGTGTTTGAATTGATATGTAAATAATGCTGAAGAAAGCTATGGTAGATCTGAAGCCTCTGCCACTCCAGCTTTATTCTCCGCCCAGATGCCGCCTGCTCCCGCTTCACTGACAGTATTGGTGCTGTGCGTTTCAGGAAAATGAGTAAGTGAAGCAGGAGGAGTCAGCGCTGTGAAGGAAATCAAGCTGGAGTGACAGAGGCTTCAGATCTACCATAGCCCCCTGTCAGCCACATTTGGATATCAATTCAAAAACTGATTTTTTTTTTTTATTTTTTTTTTTTAAGTAACAAAGGAAAAGCCCAGAGATGTTGAAGGTATTGCTGGACTTGTCTTTGAAAGAACTACATACGGTACATATATAAAAAAAAGTTTAGGGTGTGAAATCCTGCTGACAGATTTCCTTTAAGAACACAGCAATTCGCGGTAAGTTTTGAATTCCTGTTTTAAGAGTTATAGCGGTTTGATTATTCAGTTGGAATAGCCTTGTGAGAGCTTGTTGGTTACAAGCTGTGTTTTGAGGTTCAAATAACGTGTGGAGTTTTTTTTTCCGCGCCGGACCATAGGGGCAATATGATTATGGAGGTCATTCTTTTTAAGTCGCCAATGGTGAAAGCCGCAACAATTTTCATGTTTTGTTAACAGAGCTGGATGAAAGCTTGCGTTTTGCAGGATGAGGACATTGTACCACAGTCCTACAAATCTTTCCGATCAACTATATTTGTACAGTTATTCCATTTATTTGGCTGGTAAAGAAATGAAAGACTGCAATCCTGTATACACTGTACATGGTCTACAAGCTGCCAATCAGTTGTGGGGCGGGGTTACACGGCTTAGCTGAACTACCTGGCTCTAGACACCTAGTCTTGCAGTGATAATCTCCTGCTGATAAAACACTAGTTGCATTGGAACTACAGCAAGCTGATGAGCAAGTTTTGTCACTATAATCAGGATATCTGGACTTACATTATGCTGCTCTTGGATTACATAAAAAACCTGTTTATAGATTCCATTTCAAATGTTTTTATTTTGTACTTTTTAATATAGTCCTGCTAAATGACTTAAACTTTAATTTTACTATGATGTAAATTAAATCTGGACTATGAGTAAAACGCTGGGCTCCAGCGGATAAAAGTCGTTAACCACATGATGTATGCAGTAAATCAGTAAGGGTCTGTACACACGTTGCGGATTCTGCTGCAGATCCGCAGTGGATTTGGCCCTGCGGATCCACAGCAGTTTCTGTTGCGTTGTACAGTACCATTTTAACCTATGTAAAAAAAAAAAAAAAACGCTGTGCATATGCTGCTGATTTTTCCGCGTGGATTTGAATCCGCAGCATGTCAATTCTTTGTGCGGAATCCGCAGCGGTTTTACACCTGCTCAGTTATAGAAATCCGCAGGTGTAAAACCGCAGGGGAAATCTGCACAAAAACCGCAGGTAAAAAGAGATTTTTGTGTACTCACCGTAAAATCCTTTTCTCCGAGACGCTCATTGGGGGACACACAGACCGTGGGTGTTATGCTGCTGCCACTAGGAGGACACTAAGCAATACATAAGCACAAAAGATTAACTCCTCCTCCTGCAGTATACACCCTCTGTTGGCTCAATCCTGAACCAGTTCGGTGCCAAAGCAGTAGGAGCTCATAACAGAGTGCAATATGTCAACAAATCAAATAAACAACTAGGCTCCAAACTAAACAAGGATGGGAGCTGTGTCCCCCAATGAGCGTCTCGGAGAAAAGGATTTTACGGTGAGTACACAAAAATCTCCTTTTCTCCATCGCCTCATTGGGGGACACGCAGACCGTGGGACGTCCCTCATGCATAAAACGCTTAAACAGTCAACAGACATCTTACAGATGCGCAACAGCTGATTGCAGAATCTGTCTGCCAAGTGCCGCATCTGAAGAAACCGGAGCATGAATTTGGTAATGCTTGACGAAAGTATGAAGACTGGACCAAGTCGCCGCCTTGCACACTTGCTGTGCCGAAGCCTGGTGCCGAATGGCCCAGGAGGCCCCCACAGATCGAGTGGAGTGTGCCTTAATCCCAGCCGGGATAGGCTGACCTTTAACACGATACGCCTCTTGGATCGCCGAACGAATCCATCTGGCTAACGTGGCCTTGGAAGCAGGAAGACCCTGTCTGCGTCCTTCCGGAAGCACAAACAGAGTGTCCGATTTTCGGAAAGATGCAGTTCTCGAGATGTACCTTCGGAGAGCCCTCACCAAATCCAAAGTGTGAAGGGCTTTTTCAGTACGGTGAATCGGCTTCGGACAGAACGAAGGCAAGACTATCTCTTCATTGATATGAAAATCCGAAACGACTTTAGGTATGAAAGAAGGAGAAGTCCTAAGGACTACCTTGTCCTGGTGAAAAAATAAGGAAAGGTGGTTTACAAGATAAAGCTGCCAACTCCGATACCCGTCTGATAGAGGTAATCGCCACTAGGAAGACAACCTTCCAGGAAAGAAGCGATAAGGACACTTCCGGCAAAGGTTCGAAGGGGGATTCCTGTAAGGCACTGAGGACCAAATTAAGATCCCAAGGCTCCAAAGGCCTCTTGTAGGGCGGAACAAGATGTGACACTCCTGGATAAAAGTCCTGACCTGAGACTTAGATGCGATCCGCCGTTGGAAAAGGACGGACAAAGCAGAAATCTGCCCCTTGAGGGAGGAGAGAGCTAACCCCGAGTCCATTCCTGCTTGGAGAAATTCTAGAATGGAAGGAATAGAAAAGACCAAGGGAGAATGACCTTTGTCCTTACACCAGGAAAAGAAAGTCTTCCAGACCCGATGGTAAATGCGGGCGGAAGCCGGCTTTCTGGCATTGACCATAGTTGAGACAACTTTGTGAGAAAAACCAGCCTGACTTAAGATCCAGGCTTCAATGGCCATACCGTCAAATTCAGCGCTTTCGAATTGTGATGGTAAATTGGGCCCTGTGAAAGAAGGTCTGGACGATCTGGTAATCTCCAGGGAACGTCTGCGACCAGACGTACTAGTTCCGCATACCACGGACGGCGAGGCCAGTCCGGGGCGACCAGAATGAGAGGAACGCCTTCCGCTTTGATCTTCCGAATCACCCTGGGGATTAACGGAAGAGGTGGAAAAATGTAAGGAAGGCGAAAATGACTCCAAGGGAGGACTAGCGCATCCGAACCGATGGCTAGTGGATCGCGAGAGCGACTTATGAAATTCTGAACCTTGGCATTCAGTCTGGATGCCATGAGGTCCACATCCGGCGTGCCCCATCGCTGGCAAATGAGATGAAACAGTTCCGGGTGCAGAGACCATTCCCCTGAGTCTAGGCCTTGGCGACTGAGGAAGTCGGCCTCCCAATTGTCCACTCCTGGAATGTGAACCGCGGAGATGGGCGAGCGGTTTGTCTCGGCCCAGCGCAGGATGTGCGATACCTCGAGCATCGCTGTTCTGCTCCGAGTGCCCCCTGACGGTTGATGTACGCCACGGCCGTGGCGTTGTCTGACTGGATCCGGATGGGACGACCGGCCAGAAGATGATGGAACTGCACGAGAGCTAACTTGATAGCTCTGATCTCCAGGATGTTGATCGGGAGACGGGTCTCTGGTAAAGACCAGCGGCCTTGAGCCGTGTGATGAAGGAACACAGCTCCCCATCCTAGGAGACTGGCATCGGTGGTCACCACCAGCCAATGGACAGGCAGAAAGGATTTTCCTTGCTTCAGTGATGAAGCATTTGTCCACCATTTCAAGGAGCTTCTGACTGTGGGAGACAGACGGAAGCGGTGACCTAGAGACGCAGGGTTCCTGTCCCAAACTGATATTAACTCCTGTTGAAGAGGGCGAAGATGGAACTGAGCGAACGGTACTGCTTCGATGGACGCTACCATCTTCCCGAGGACCTGCATGGCGCCCCGCAGAGAGTGGGAGCGGCCTAGAGACAACAGGAGCATTCCCCGCCTCAGAGAAGCGATCTTCTCCGGAGGGAGAGATACCAACCCTTGGGAGGTGTCCAGAATCATTCCCAGGAAAGGAATCTTCTGAGAGGGAATGGGAAGAGACTTGTCTAAATTGACTAGCCAACCCAGGCGAGAGAGGGTGTCGATTGTGATCTCGACACTCTCTGCGCAGGCCCGAAAAGTCGGACCTTTGATGAGTAGGTCGTCCAGGTACGGGAGGACCACCACATCTCTAGAGTGTAAAATTGACATGGCGGCCGCCATGACCTTTGTGAACACTCTGGGGGCGGTTGCGAGACCGAAGGGCAGAGCGGCAAATTGAAAATGATCCTCTCCGACAGCAAAACGCAGAAATTTTTGATGACCTCTGAAAATCGGAATGTGTAAATACGCATCCTTGATGTCGATAGACGCCAAGTATTCTTTTCTTTCTAGAGATGCGACAACAGAACGGAGGGATTCCATCCTGAAGTGACGGACTCTGATGAATTTGTTTAGCAATTTTAGGTCCAGAATAGGACGCAAGGAGCCGTCCTTCTTGGGAACCACAAAGAGGTTTGAGTAAAACCCTTTGAATCTTTCCTTGTGAGGAACTGGGACGATGACCCCGCTGGAACGAAGCGTGTGCAGAGCCTGAAGAAAAGGAAATGCGAGATCCTTGGACTTGGGGGGACGAGACTGAAAGAAACGTCTTGGGGGGGGGGGGGGGGACAAGAATTCTATCTTGTAGCCGGAGTGTACAAGATCGAGGACCCACCGGTCTTGAACGACCGACTCCCAGACTTTGTGAAACAAGAGTAGGCGGCCGCCTACCTTGTTTGGGTCCCCCGTCCTCAGCAAGGAGTCATTGGGAAGACAATTTGCGAGAGGAGGAGCTCCTATTTCCCGCCTGAGAGAATCTGTTTCTCCAGGGCTGAGAGGACCTGGACGATGGTTGCGAGCCCCTATCTCTGCGAGATGGACGGGGTGCTCGAGCCGAGGACGAGGCAGAGGACCAGATAAAGGAGCTACGAAATGGTCGTGAACGACTTTGGATGGAGACCGAAAAGGCCGATTGATTCTGCGCTGCGGCAGAAATTTGCTTTTGCCACCAGTAGCGTCAGAAATAATCTGATCAAGACGATCTCCAAAGAGACGCCCTGACCTGTAAGGCAGCGAAGTCAAAGTCCTCTTTGAAGCAGCGTCTGCACGCCACTCCCGGAGCCAAAGTGACCTCCGAATGGTGATAGCATTGGCGGCTATGAGTGCAGCACAATTAGCTGCATCAAGGGACGCATGAACCATGTAGTCACCTGCCTGAGTAATCTGATAAGCCAGATTACGTGCCTCGGGGGAAAGAGGGATATCACTAGTTATTTTAACTAGGTTCTCAACCCAAGCCACCATGGCCCTTGCTACCCAGGTGGCTGCAAAGGAGGGAGAAAGAGATGCTCCAGCCGCCTCAAAAATCGATTTAGCGAGGTTGTCAATCTGTTTATCTGAAGGGTTCCTAATGGATGAACTATCTGAAACAGAGAGCAGGGTTTTTGAAGCTAAGCGAGATACTGGAGGATCCACAACTGGGGATTCAGTCCATTCTTTCGCTACAGTTGCTGAAAATGGGTATCGTGTTTTCAGAGACTTCAGTCCTGAAAAACGTCTGTCTGGACGCTCCCTATGTCCCTGAACAATATCCGTAAATTCAGGGTGATTACTAAACACCTTGTGAACACGTTTGGCTCTTTTGAAGGAGATAGGATGATTCGGTTGAGACCCGGGTTCTTCATCTAACTTGAGGATTTTATTAATTGCCTCAATAAGGGAATCTAACAATTCTTGAAAGTCTGGCGAGTTGGGGTCATCACCAATCTCCGACTCGTACTCAGAATCATGATCACTAAGATCTCTGGGAGAGGGGGAGCGAGAGCCTGAGCTCGCCGATGCCGAACCGCTAGATGGATTGGGAGATGCATTATGGCGGTGTTTTCTGGACGACCGCTTTGCGGACGCCGTGAGTCGGCCCCTGTCAGATGAGGTCTCTCTGAAGGCTAACGGGCCCCTTTCTGGAAAAGGGACGCCCTGGCTAGAAGCGGAGCCACGGAAGGTATCCAAGGCCCTCGTCAGAGAATCCATGGACTGCGCCAGAAACTCGGGCCACCCTGAAGGACCTGGCTCAATGGGATCAGAAATAGGTAGGGACTCCTGCACGGTAGTAGGGGGTCCTGAGCGGAAGAGGCAATGGGCTCTTGGGCACATGATGTACAGAATTGGGAACCATGCTTTGACGGCAGGGAAGCGTTGCATGAAAATGCAGGCGGCATACACTGCGGTGTAGTTTTTGTCAGCCTTTTTAGTGCCCTTTGATTGCGACATATTTCTGCACCTGAGAGCCTGCTGCAGGAGAAGGGTCAAGCGCTGTGTAGAGCTAGTTGCAGCGTGCACTTACCCAGGTCCTATGTGTGAACCAGGGAAGGAGGAGGATGGCGTCTGCAGCGCTGTCCCACAAGAAGATGGCGCCCGAGATTACAGTAGCGCTTCTCGTATGACACAGAAGCGCCAGAAGCAGTGGGAGGAGAGGGGGAGGAAACAGGAGGGAGTCCCATGTCATCTGAAGGCGGCCAATAGCGTGCGAGGTGGGCGGAGACACCCGGACAGCCCACTCCCCTTGAGGCCTATCCCGGCCCGAAGCCGGGGACTAAATTTATGACTGCGGCCTAGCCCAGGCCGAAGCCGGGGACTAAATTTTTGGTTGCGGCCTACCTCGGGCCGAAAGCCGGGGACTAAATTTGAAACTGTGGCCGCGGCGCGAATGGAAGGCCAGCGGCGCGACGCTGAGCTGCGGCGGTGCGACGCAGGTGCGGCCGCGGTGCGACGCAGAAACGGTCGCGGTGACCTGTGCCAGATGGCTGTACTTACTGCGGGGGGAGCCCTAAGATGGAGAAGGGGGAACTCCGCAGGACTACGGCAGTTATGGCCGTACTTCCTCAATCCACCATCCCCTTTCAATAGGGGGGTGGAGAGGGATCTTATATGCCTCCAGACCGCCACAGCTTTCAGGAGAGGTGGAGCGGGGTATCCGTCCATGGTGCCACGCGAATCACATCGTCCACATCGAGGGGTATCTCATGGGGAGAGCGGCCCATTCAAGGAATCTGTCGCCCCATGGTAGCGTGGCAGGAGGGGTATGTGGAGGTGACACTCCACGATGCTGCCTGTTGTTGGTTTTTGGGAGATCGTGACTTTTCGTACAAGTCCCGTCGCCCATCCGTGCGTGAAGAAAGCAAAATAATAACGTAGGTAAAAAAGGTAAAAAATGAGAAAAAAGTGGGGTCTGAGAGCAGACCCTAGTGCCTCCTACAGACACTAAGCAAGAACTGGTTCAGGATTGAGCCAACAGAGGGTGTATACTGCAGGAGGAGGAGTTAATCTTTTGTGCTTATGTATTGCTTAGTGTCCTCCTAGTGGCAGAAGCATAACATCCACGGTCTGTGTGTCCCCCAATGAGGCGATGGAGAAAGCAGAACGTTTTACATGCGGATTTAGCAAACTCCGAGCGGAAAAATCCACAAGTAAATCCGCAACGTGTGCACTCACCCTAAGAGCGCGTCCTGACAAGTACTCATGATGGACAGACATATTACAGCGCCTTAAAGAGTAAAATAAACCAAGACCAGAGTCAAAAAGTTAGCAAACAACACTGCTAACCCAGGACTGTGGCTTCATAGTCTTGTAGGTACCATAGTAGAGTGCAAAATTGCGCTACATAAATTTGCTGAGGTTCACAGAAAATCTTCAGTTTGTGTGTTTATATTGGGATTTAAAATTATGATTATTTTTTTATACTCATTTTAATAGTAATTGTAACTTTTAGAATTAAAATTCTAATGGATTAAAAATAAATTATTAAATCCGTATATACTTCATGCGGACAGTAATCACATAGCAGCAGCCCTTCATGCAATAACATGCCAAAAAAATTAAAAAAACTGAAAATACAGTATAAGCATAAAAGTGTTTTTTCAGTTGTACTGTTTTTTTTTTATGTTAGTAAAGCAAATACTTCTATAAGAGAAGAGCACAGCGGCCATTGCCGTCATCAGCTGGTGATGTTGCATGGGGCTGTTTTTAGGAAATCCTGCTGGGTTCCATTTTCAAAGGCTTAATTCATTTTGCCGCTTGAATAGCACTAAGCACATCCGCATGTGAAGGGCTCCGAAATGTGTGCTTACTACATACGCCACACGCACAGAGGATGTAATGCCCGTCATGAATCAGTGCGAGGTGACGACTAATGAGAAAGGACGAGCCTTCTGCTGCCAAGTTCCACCGCCATCCCATTCATCACGCTCCTATACAAAGTCAGTCCTGCAGCTAGCAGACGGTAAGGACATCTCACCACACATTCCTAATTTCAGGGTGACAGTTAATCGTTAATATTACTCTGAGAATAGCAAGTGTTAATGTGAGAGTCACTTCCAAACCACTCCAGCAGCAGAGTTAGGAAGAAACAAGTGGTCATGCAAGGCTGATTATCTGAGGAGAAGGAACTACACTTGTTAATTGTTTAATATGTAAAACAAAACACTAAGTTAATTATGATTCTTTATTTTTTTTAACCTGCTAAAAACAAGAAAAATATATTAAACATATCAAGCATTTGTAAGCACAAAAGACATGTATATCAAGGAGGAACAGCACATGGTGGAGGCTGTCAAGGAGGACCTGTCACTTACTAAAAAACATTTAGTTCAATAGTAAAAATCCCAGAGCTTCATGAATTCAGTGTCTCTTTCCAGTTTTGTGCTGCGTTGATCCATTGCAGAGATATTCACATTTGTTTCTTCTGCAGCACAATATCAGAAATCTCTGCTTGCAGAGCAACTGGGCGTTTCATCAGAGTCTTCTCTGGGGACGTGCTTTCACACTCCTCCCTCGCAGACGCTGCCAATCACAGCTTAACAGCTGATCTAGTAATCTCATATGCGACAGAGCTTTGATTGGCCTCATTTGGGAGGAGCACACGCCCCAAAGACGACTCTGCAGAATAGCTACAACCTACAGGCAGAGTCACCTCAAGGGGTGTGTGCTTTCACCCTTCCCAAAGTAAGTCAAAGCTCGATACCAGAGACTGCTAAATCAGCTGCTGACACGTGATTGACAGAGTCTGCGAGGGAGGAGAGCAAGTGCAAGCCCCCAGAAAAGACTCTGAAGAAATGACCAGTTGCACTAACAAGCAGTAAGTTCTCATACTGTGCTGCAGGAGAAAATTGTGCATATCTCTGCAATGGAGCAACGCAGCGGAAAACCATAGTAGCAGAATCAGGCCGACTCAGATTTATACCAGATTTGACTCTTGTTTTCAGGAAGTGAAACGTCTCCTTTAAGATCATGGAAAACATATGTAAGTGATGAAGGGAGGTCTCACATATATCACACAAAGATGAATGTAGGTATCTGGTAAGGAAAGGAATTAAAATTTTCAGAAGATATTGATAGGACCTAAAAATCTGAAGCAATTGGTTACCACTCCAGAGAGAATCTCAAATTGTCTTTGGGCCGTAGAAAAGTTTACCGCCATTAGTTGTGAACACACACCAGATCGAGTGTGCTCAGAAATCCCATCCAAGTGAATGGAAAAACCAATGCATGTGCAGCCTCCCTCTCAATTCACAGGAAGAAAACAGAACGTTCATCTTATAGGGAGCTCCTCAGATACTTATAGGAGCCACCCAGGAGGTCTCGCAGCATCAATTTGTACTTCTCAGTTAGGTAATAGACGGACAGTGCTTGTAAGACAATACATGGGCCAAAGCGCGGGTCTTACGACCAGAGCCGGCTGCCTTATTTAACCCACTGAACTTTAGGTCAGGAGCCCAAGCTGATGGGCCAAGTATTGAGATCCAAGCAAGGTTTTCATGGACGTGTTAAACTGGCCTCAGGCTACGAGACTTTTGCAGCAATGATGAATTTCAAGTATTAACTAACAGCTGTTATATGCTAAAAGTGTAGACTTCAGAAAGTCAATAGTTAAAGTCAATTAGTAGAAGTACAAAATCTTCATTTAGCCTTACACCTTCTATGCACATTAGACGAAGGTCGGCTGCAACTGCCAATACGAACTGGTTTTGGCGACACTGTATGGTGGGCACCGGTTGACTGATCATCTCGGAAGAGGTCAACCGGACATGTCCGATTTTAGGCTGCCAATCGTTTTGTTTGCTGGCAGAGAAGTCTGTTAGCGGCTCTCAGACAACACAGGAGCGCTAGTCTAAACGAGCACTCCTGTGCATGGGAGAGACGGCAGGGATGGCTGTCGGCCAAAGCATCGTTCTGCACGTAACTATTGCATGTGTATGTGGGCTTTTAGGCTGGGTTTAGACATTGTGCTTAATGTGCATTTTACACACATCATTTTATGTATTTTATGTTACAGCAAAGTTTATGACTTCTACCTTAACTTCATCTACTCACTAAATTTTGATGCTATGGAATCTGTAGCCAAGTTGTTTTTCATTGTTTTGTTTTTTTTGAAAAAATTTGAGGCACGTTAATTTATTTTGCCAAAGCGCAGCTTTCTGGTGCAGACGCTAGCCATTTATTTCAAATTATCTAAATCCTTACATTATACTTTTTTTTTTCTCTTCTGCATTTCCACATCTATAAGTACACACAATACATAAAAGCGCAGGAAAATATGCACAGATTTTAGATGTTTTAAAGTGGAAATCTAAACTTCGGATGAAGCAACATGCTCATCTGAAACTCAGCCTACACACGTGACGTCTGGAACTAAATCGCGGCCGTGTGGCCAAACCCTTTGCCGTATGAACACCTGTACTTTCCATTAGAGAACATACAGACACCATCAGTTTGTGGACAGAGCAATAAGAATACATACGGATTTCAGTCTTTTAACGGCATCTTCACAGATGTGCATCCCTCGAGACTCGTCCACCTCCACGTGTCCCAGGTACTAAAAGAAAACAGAAGAACTACAAATTGGTTTGTTTTTATTAATTAGAAAGGTCTATAGATCTAGCACCTCAGATGGTGCAAGTATCTAAAACATGAGAAGCTTGGCACACAGGGAAACAATCCAATGTGCACGTTGTAGTTTGCAGTGCATCACTTTGGCCACAAGAAACTTTTTTAAAATTTGTTTTTAAAACATGACAGCATGACATGACTGCTAAAAATCTGAAATTTTTTTCCAATTGGCGGCCGTTTAAATGCAGGCAGACCAAAGAACTCGATGCGCACTAAGTGATCTATACTAGATCACTCACAGCACATAAGCAGCCAAAGTTCTCGGCAGGGAGACTCCTGTTTACATGGGACAATGCGCCGCGAATAACGATGAGCTGTTACGCTGCACAAAAGATCATTTCATCCGATAAACAAGATTTTTGTATTAATCACAAAACAGGTGTTTAATGGCGCTCGTTCACATTTATCTTGCAGCGTAAATAGAGCTTCACCCTATGGTCAAATAAAGAGATATCTCATGGAAAATCTTCCCGGCAGTGTCTTCCCCAAGGTGAGGAGCCGATAATGGCCATCAATGTTTGATTGTTCAGCATTTGCCCCTGTGCATTCTGTTGCAGAAACAAACAAAAAAAAAAAAGCGATCTTCCTGTTTACCAGTTGCACAATTTACAGAGAAGTGCATAGGTCCATCATAGCTATATTCCGCACCTCCGATAAGTCTATATACAGATCTGGTACGTATAGTTAAGGTCAGGGAGGCGCTTCTAGCTTTCACCCACATGACTTTGCCATTGTGGAAACTTCTGCATTAGGAAGGCAGGAAACAGAGCGATATACACACGGATGGGGGCTCCCACTGTGCAAATACAGAAAAGTCTCTAATCCTTCAGCAAAAGACAAGCATTGCTGCAGAAAATGAATCATAATTGAAGAGCAAGACTCCTGCTGTGATTCTCAATAAAAATACATTATCACAGACGGCTGGAGATAAACTAGAAGTGGCTGTGAAAATTACCTTGTCGTTATGCAACAAATCACAACATGCCATTAAATAAAATGTTTTTCCCAAGGGGGAGGGGGGGACAATTTATTTAGTCCTAAACACGGGAAGTCTTATAAGAATTTCACTATATTAATTCCTAACAGCAGCAAACGTTCTCTTATAAGTCTCTGCACGAAGAACGAGAAAAGAAAAAAAATGTATCAGAGCCATCAGTAATCTGCAGGGAAACGTAGAGCTGGACATCCATGTTCAACAAGGTGGAGGACCAAAATCTCATCCACTGGAGACCCTTTTTTTAATTTTTTTTTTTAAACAGTTTTAAAAGGGTGGACCCCAAACGACATTACTTGCCTTTCTCGTGTCACCACAGTGCTAGCTCTTTTTCTGCTAAGTAGCTCTGTTACTTTGGCTGCAATGCATTGCAAGTGTATAATGGTTGAACTTACGTTGGGCATAACACGCTATCTACACAACTGTAAAAAGTGCGTCACAGCTACAGAGGTGAATATGGCTGCAGCGGTCGAGATGCGTAAGCTGGCATTGATATGTGTCCGTCATCTCAATATTGATGACAAGCCCGGTGGACTGTCGATATTGTTACAGGACTGTTTAATTATTGGGAGATGGTGGACGGGCGGGGAGAGGGGGTAAAGAGTATGCAAATAGGCTCTCCGCCTGAAGGAAGAAAAGACAATGCATGAAGCATTAAAAAGGCTACCAGTCAAACCAGCTGTTTTGGAATTCCAGTACCTCATCATTACGAAGTGAATTTGGAGAAACCACTTGTTGCATTAGTGGAGTTGAGTTATTTACATTGTTCTTGCTTCTTTTAAGCAGAAAGTTTGTTGATTTTGAAAGAGGGTTGGTTTTGATTTAAGTAAGGAGTGCTGGGTCCAGAGTGGTAGGCAGCAAAAAGATTTTGGAAATAAAAAACTGAAGCACTAACATAATTCATAACGGTTTCTATTATTCGTAAGGAGGAAAAAAAAAATCAAAATTGAATAATAAAATGAGATATGAAAGGAAAAAAATGATATGGAATAATGTAGATGAAGTTTCATTAATAATAAATAAAAGTTGAGTCACAAATCTGCAGATCAAGAGGAAAAATAGATGAATATATTGTAAAATATTGGCTAGGCTTATGCAGCGCATTTCTGTGTGTGTAATATAGGTGGTCACCAATAGTCATTCTGCTGAGCTCAAAGGATAGCAACAACCTTTACATAAACAGGCAGTAGACTGGGAGTGCCCAGTCAATGCAGAAATTGGGGCAGTGGGTGTCAGAGAATAAGGAGTTAGATGATAAGTACTGCGGGGTATGAGGCATAAGATTTGGAAAAATTAATTGTCTAGCTGGAAGTAATCTTACACAGCAACAAATACTAATGGTGCATATGCAATTAAAGGGAATCCGTGAGCAGGTTTTTTTGCTATGGAATGGGACAGCAGCATTATGTAGGTACCGAGAGCCCGAATCCAGCAGTGTCACTTCCACTCGGTTTAATACAATCACAGCTGCAGATATAGCAGAGCTCTGTATGCTGAGCTCTGTATAACCCCGCCTACATCACCAATTGGCAGCTTTGTGTCAGTGTACACAGAAAGCTGCCAATCTGTGGTGTAGGCAGGGTTATACAGAGCTGGTGACTAGGAGGCACAAGACACCTAGTCTTGAAGCAATAATCTCCTGCTGGTAAAATACTTATTTTATTGAAACAGCAAAATACAGCCTAGTAAGTCAATGGAATCAGTGTCTCAGCCCCTACATCATGCTGCTCTCATTACTTTGCAAAAGCATGCTGACAGATTCCCTTTAAAATGCAATCCAAAGAGATTGGATAAAACTACACACCTCCAATATTTTAAGCAAATATTACAATAAAAGGGTTCCCAAATCGAAATGTAATGACTTTCATACTGAAAGAAAAAAAGTTTAAATAGTTTTGCATTCCCCAAAAATTTAAAGAGTATACAGATGATTAATAGAGGTAAATAACAGGGAACTTTCAGTCGACGGAAAGAAGTGGCTAAAGACATCTAAATGGCCTGGATGATACAGTTCCCACGACCCAGAGTCATCTATCTTATATCAAAAAGCTCAAAAATCACCCCCCAAGCATCAATAAAATGAATTTTGTTAAGCAAAAGTAAAAAAGCCAAATCACCTGTTCCCTCTACCCAAGCACTCCCTGCGAAAGGGCATTTTCGAGTAAAGAAAAAAACGACAAAAAAACCTGCCCAAACCCCGTAGACAGCCACCCTTCTGGACTTCCCAACATGCGCATCATACTTTACATCGGGAAACCTGACCATCTTTTACACCCAAACTTAGAAAAATTGACCTAAAATTTAGAAAGAACTTTTTTAAAATAAAAAAAGGTAGGGAATTAATTACCTTTAAACCCGAAAGTACACTTCCCCTCCGCCAGATTTTTTCACAGTTTTCCAGGGGAGGTCGGCAAACCTCCCGGGGCATAAACACTTTCTTCCGCCGGAAACTTTGACGAAATTTTTTTCATTTTTGCCCCACAACCTAAAAAAAAAATTAAAAAATAAAAAAAATCTAAGCTTTCTAAGCAGATTTTTAATAGGGGCCAATAAAAAACACAAAATTATTGACCTTTAAAAAAAAGATTGAAAGGGGGGTCAAAGTGCAACCAAAAAACATTTTGTAAACAACACATTTGTGATCAAAATAAAAGTAAGCCCCGTGCAAATCACAAGCAAAATATTGACTAAATGCATGCATCCTTGTTCTCCTGTAGACCTGCAGTAAAAATAAACACCTGGCATTCACTGAATCGTGCGTAAATGTATCGCTGATTGTCCAAAAAAAACGCTTCAACAGGGTGGTTTTTTGCTATGGCAAACTTAGAATTTCGATGTTTCGTGATTTTTTAGAAAATTTTTAAAAAAACCAGGGAAAGTCATCTAGCCCTAAAACTAGCAGGAATTTTATGGGCAGCACAGTGGGTGCCACCAAGTCCAAAAGCTTAGCTAAATGAAAACATGCTTCATGATTGTAAGTATCCTTTATTGATTTCAGTTCACATTTTGAAATAGTACACGCCGGCAGTGTCACATAGCAACACTTATGTGAGCTGGAGCTCTGGGACGCGGGGGTATCACGAAAGGAGCTGCACCTCAGGGGTAAAGGGTCACTACCCGGGACGAGATTGCCCTATTGCCAACTTTTCAGCCCCCAAAATTAAGAATGGGCCTTTTTTTTTTGCCT
>JARQOD010000001.1:438590247-438616510 GCA_033576555.1 Oophaga sylvatica | reverse complement strand
AAAACAGGGTCAGGAGGCACAGCAGCAGGAACCACTGGCTCAACAAACCTCTTCAACAAGGACTTGTGGAACACGTTATGGATCTTAAATGTCCCTGGAAGAAGCAAACGAAAAGAAACAGGATTAATAATCTCCATGATCTTATAAGGTCCAATGAACCTAGGCTTAAATTTAGGAGATGCTACTCTCATAGGAATATTCTTTGAGGACAACCAGACCAAGTCCCCCACTTTAAACCGAGGACCATCAGTCCTATGCCGGTTAGCAAACCGCTGGGCCTTCTCCTGAGGGACAACCTCTCCACTACCTGGTCCCAAATCTGCTGCATACGCTCAACAACAGAGTCAACACCTGGACAGACAGAAGCCTCCGTCTGTCCTGAAGAAAATCGAGGGTGAAACCCAGAATTACAGAAAAACGGAGACATCAAAGTGGCAGAGCTAGCCCTATTATTAAGAGCAAACTCAGCCAAAGGCAAAAAAGAGACCCAGTCATCCTGATCAGCAGACACAAAGCATCTTAGATAAGTCTCCAATGTCTGGTTTGTTCTCTCAGTTTGACCATTGGTCTGAGGATGAAATGCCGAGGAGAAAGACAATTGAACACCCAGTTTAGAACAAAAAGTCCTCCAAAATCTGGAAACAAACTGGACTCCTCTGTCAGACACAATGTTCTCAGGAATGCCGTGTAAACGAACCACGTGCTGAAGGAACAACGGCACCAATTCAGAGGAGGAAGGCAACTTAGGTAATGGCACAAGATGTATCATTTTGGAAAACCTATCACAAATTACCCAGATGGTGGTCATTCTCTGAGAAACAGGAAGATCGGAAATGAAATCCATAGAGATATGGGTCCATGGTCTCTTGGGCACAGGCAATGGCATCAACAAACCACTAGAGCGAGAGCAAGGCTTGGAGCGAGAGCAAGTCCCGCAGGACTGCACAAATTCCCTGACATCGCGAGACAAGGTAGGCCACCAAAAGGACCGACTAACCAAGTCTCTGGTACCAAAAATTCCGGGATGCCCAGCCAATGCGGAACAATGAATCTCAGACATCACACTCTTTTTCCATTGGTCCGGGACAAACAATTTTCCAACAGGGCAGCGCTCGGGCCTATCCTCCTGACACCCCTCCAGAGCAAGTCTCAAATTGGGCGAGATGGCGGAAAGAACTACACCCTCCTTCAAAATAACAGAGGGATCAGATAGCTCAGGAGAGTCCGCAAGGAAACTCCTCGAGAGGGCATCCGCCTTAACATTCTTAGTGCCAGGAAGAAAGGAAACCACAAAATTAAAACGTGTGAAAAACAAGGCCCACCTGGCCTGTCTAGGATTGAGTCGCTTGGCAGATTCCAGATAGACCAGATTCTTATGGTCCGTAAGGACCACCACCTGATGTTTGGCTCCCTCCAGCCAATGTCTCCACTCTTCAAAAGCCCACTTCATGGCCAATAACTCCCGATTACCCACGTCATAATTATGTTCAGTAGGAGAAAATTTTCGAGAGAAAAAGGCACATGGGTTACTTTTAGAGGTCTCTGGATCTTTTTGGACAAAACGGCACCTGCCCCAATTTCAGAGGCATCAACCTCCACCTGAAATGGCAGAGAAACATCAGGCTGCCGTAGAACAGGAGCAGAAGTGAATCTCTGCTTAAGTTCCTGAAACGCAGAGACTGCCTCAGGAGGCCAATTCACCACATCAGAACCCTTTCTGGTCAAATCAGTTAATGGTTTAACAATAACAGAGAAATTACCAATAAATTTACGATAAAAATTGGCAAAACCCAAAAATCTCTGAAGAGCCTTTAATGAAGTAGGTTGGACCCAATCACAGATGGTCTGAACCTTGACCGGGTCCATTTCAATAACAGATGGGGACAAAATGAATCCCAGAAATGAGATCTTCTGTACGCCAAAAAGACACTTTGATCCCTTCACATACAGAGCATTCTCTCTCAAAATCTGGAATACAGTTCGAACATGTTTCACATGAGAGTCCCAGTCATTAGAAAAAAATCAAGATATCATCCAAATAAACAATCAGAAACTTGTCCACAAAATCCCTGAAAATGTCATTCATGAAGGACTGGAAGACGGAAGGAGCATTAGTGAGCCCAAAGGGCATCACAAGGTACTCAAAATGCCCTTCAGGGGTGTTAAATGCCGTCTTCCATTCATCCCGTGCTTAATGCGAATAAGGTTATACGCCCCCCTGAGGTCAAGCTTGGTAAACCAAGTAGCGTTTTTCACCCTGGAAAACAGGTCAGAAATCAAGGGTAACGGGTATTGATATTTCACAGTAATATTGTTCAAGAGACGATAATCAATACACGGCCTTAATGAACCATCTTTTTTGGCCACAAAGAAAAAACCGGCACCTAAGGGTGAAGAGGATGGTCTGATATGACCCTTCTCCAATGATTCCTTGATATAAGACCGCATAGCGTCATGTTCAGGTACAGACAAGTTAAAAAGGCGACCCTTAGGGAATTTACTACCTGGCACTAATTCAATAGCGCAGTCATAGCTCCTATGGGGAGGTAAGGATGCAGATTTACTTTCGCTAAACACATCAGAAAAATCAAACAAAAAGTCAGGAACATCCTCAGCCTGGGGGGAGGCAGAAAAAACAGGAGTGTTGGCACTAACACATTGGCAGCCCCAACTGGTTACAGACACAGATTTCCAATCCAAAACAGGATTATGAGACTGTAACCAAGGGAAACCCAGCACTATAATGTCATGCAGATTATATAGAACCAAAAATTTGCAGCACTCCTGGTGATCAGGTTCAACCCTCATTATCACCTGAGTAGAAAACTGAGGTTTATTCTCAGCCAAAGGGGTAGAATCGATCCCCAGTAAAGGAATAGACTTCTGTAGGGGTATCAAGGAAAACCCACAACGTTTAGCAAAATCATAATCCATCAGGTTAATAGCTGCTCCAGAATCAACGAAAGCCTGAGCAGAAAATGAGGACAGAGAGCATATCAGAGTGACAGTTAATAAAAACTTAGTCTGAACACTACCAAGACAACTGAGCGTGCAAAATGTCTTCCCCGCTTAGGGCAGACTGAAATAGCATGAGAGGCATCACCACAGTAGAAACATAACCCATTGCGCTTTCGAAACTCATGACGCTGTGCCCCAGACACCACTCCATCACACTGCATGGGCTCAGCAGCTGGCTCACAAGGCAACACCACTCCACGCATACTTCTCCGCTCACGCAAACGTCTGTCAATTTGAATCGCCAATGACATAGAATCATTGAGACCAGAGGGGACAGGGAATCCCACCATAACATCCTTTACATTATCCGACAGACCCTTCCGGAAAAGGGCCGCCAAAGCGTCGTCATTCCATTTGGTCAGGACTGCCCACCTACGGAATCTCTGACAGTATAACTCAGCGTCATCAAGCCCCTGATTTAATGCCAACAAGGTTTTTTCAGCTTGATCAGTGACATTAGGCTCATCGTACAATAACCCCAAAGCCTGAAAAAATGCATCAACATCACTCAAAACAGGATCCCCAGGTATCAGGGAAAAAGCCCAATCCTGAGGATCGCCGCGCAGGAGAGAGATGACAATTTGAACCTGCTGCGCTGCGTTTCCTGAGGACTTAGATTTTAAGGCAAGAAACAATTTACAATTATTTTTGAAATTCTGAAACTTAGCTCGATCCCCTAAAAACAAATCTGGCATGGGGATCCTAGGTTCCACAACAGGCAACCTAGCAAGATATGCAGCAATACTCTGAACCTCAGTGGCAAGCTGATCCACACGGCCAGACAACTGTGCAAACTCCATTGGGAGAAAAGATCCTCCCCAGCACCCAGAGATACAGAGGGAAAAAAAAAAAATGCAACAAACAGAAAAATATCTCTGACAACTTTTCTTCCTTCAAAATATTTTTTCCCTTCTGTGAGTACCATACAATTTTTATGGCCGGTGATACTGTTATGTTACGGCAGCTGAGGAGTGCAGGCAAAAAAGGAAACACACCAGAGCAGCTGGAATCCACGAGACCGCAGCACCCCGACCAACCACCGCAACCAGAGGCAGCCGCGGAGCGCCCCCACGCCGGTCCCAGACGCCCCGCCACAGCCCGAGAAACCAACCACACCCAAAGACAGAAACAGGAAAGCCACCCGCCCCGCAGCAGAACCCCAAAGACAATAGAAAACCCCCAAACACGCAACGGCGGCCAGACAAGAGGAAACACCGACACAGAAAGAAAACAGCACGAGCAAACGCCGGGGCCCCCCCACAGAGGTGCAGGACCAAATGCAAAAATATAGCAAAAACACAAAATAAGAAACTGTCCCATCTGATAGCAGGAGATGCAGACACGACACAGCAGGCTACAAGGGAAACTGGAAAGAAGGATTCAGACCAGAACAATTGATCACCGGCAACCCTGATGGGAAAATGATTCCCTTAAATAAGACCAATCAGTAACACCTGATTCCCAGTCCTCACAATCCTCACTAGTACCGCTTGTAACCACCAGAGGGAGCCTCTGCTCAGAACTCATCTCAAACCCATTCACAACAAACGTGGGCACATAGCCTAAAAGACTCATTGCCAGTTATCGCAAACGCTTGATTGCAGTTGTTGCTACCAAGGGTGGGCCAACCAGTTAGGTTTAGGGGGCAATCACTTTTTCACACAGGGCCCTGTAGGTTTGGATTTCTTTTTTCCTTAATGATTAAGACCTTCATTTAAAAACTGCATGTGTTTACTTGTGTTATCTTTGTCTAATATTTTCAGTTGTTTGGTGATCTGAAACCTTGAAATGTGACAAATATGCAAAAGAATAGGACATGAGGAAGGAGGTAAACACTCTCGCATAACTGTATATCCCACTGACATCAAATAGAAGTTTCTCTCTGGGGCTGTGTTTAATAATGATAGAACAGAAAACAGAGGCATCAGAGTTTCTTTGATCAATTTGACAAATTTACTACCTGATCTGAAAGGCTTGTTTCATCTCTCCCATCCCATTTGATCTGATAGGGAATGAGGATGTCCCACTCAAGTCCCTCAACCCCTTAATGAGAGGTAAGAGAAGTGTACAAGCATGGCATTTCACTTTGGCAGACACAGTCCACCAATGTGTTATATGGAAGCATGTAATACTACATTCATCAAACAGCAGTCGCACATCAACGCAAAATTCTGTCGGCAAAAAGGACATCAGTGATAAAGACCACTCAAATACAGTAAAACCAACAAGTGATTTTTTTCTCTGAAGCAAACTGACCAAAACCACTAGCTATCAAAGGCACTAAGTAACACATGCCCTCACCAAACTCGGTATACCTGAGACTTATATTCCTAAAAGGTACTTCCAAGCTGATCATCAAGCAAAATGGACCACCTACTATGAACTTTTAAAGGGGTTGTCCAACAATGGTGGACGTTTTGGCAACCATTACAGCTTGTTGAGTCCTAACAGTGTGTATATTAAAACAGTTACGATTAGGCGGACTGCAACATTTGCTATAAATTCCACCAGGTCTAGACAAACCCTTTAAATTCACTGAATAACAGAATGGCCTAAACAAGACGAAAGATACCGGACAGGATCAAACCTTTATGTTACATAATGACTTTAGCACCATGAACATTTTAAAAACGCTTGTAGATGTTGTTCTTTTTGGAGGAGATTGGCTTTGTATATGTTTCCCATGAAGTGTTGCCTGTAAGACTGTCTGTATCACATGTAGAAGTTTCAAGAGTATCTCAGCCAGCTGCACGACCTAAGGCAAGGAGGCTGAATTTCATAAAATACAGATAATGCTTATTTATTAGCCATGTAAAAACATCATTGCTATGCAGCCCAGAGAAAGGATGAGGCTATTGCTCTGTATAAAAGGAATGTAAATTATGACACCAGAGAGATCATGCAGAGTCCCACCGCTGCGGCCACGTGATGAACCCACTCCTTGCCACCCCGCCTGACGTCACCATTAGTTCAGACGGATCACGTAATGCAGTCTCCCCACTTTCACCAACGTGATATTCCACACCCCCTGGGGACAATCAAGGTCAGCTTGGTACAGTTTTACACAGACACTCCCTATCCACTCAGGCCCAGGGAGGCACAGGGGTGAGGATGCGGCCCACATAGCCACTGACATAGCACCACACTCACTCACAACATTTATACGCTGAGGGGCCCCTTTCACTAGCACAAGTGAAACAGTGCCAGCCTGGTAGGAGTGCACCAGTTCCTCGTTCGATATAAGCCCGGTCCATTAACTGGATTATATCAGGCCAGAAATCAGCCCTGGTAGCATGGAAAAAAATCCACGAAATGGATGTGTGGATCTAGATAAAAGAGCAGCCCAAGGTTAAACTATATATTTAAGCGCCTTAAGGGCACACTAGACAATACACTATATACACGATGGTTACACATATACAATGGTCAAATATGCAAATTAAATAGTGGTATGACAAAAGATATAAGCAGAATATATGTAAATTACCGGGTTGATGTTCCATTGTGTGTGCTGAGCTGCAGGGGACATGGGCTGCCATCTGTCTACTTGATCCCTTCTCAGCATGTTACTCTACGCTGCCCCCACCTTTGAAGTGACCAGCAAGCATACCAGAGAGAGCGATCACATGGCCTTATACCAAGCTTTATCCCCTTTGGGTCACTCCCATCTGGGATGAACCTAAATCCCGTCCCCTTGCCTCTGCAGCTAAAAACTCCCAAACCTAAGATGGGTCATAACTCCTTAATAGATGGTCCTAGAGAGGCGGCTTTGGTGCAATCAGATATGGCCTGGTCCCTGCTACACACGAAGACCAAACACAGCTTTGTTATCTGATTTCTACTAGCTGTTCTATGCATCTCCATACCCCTGGGCGCTATAACGGGTCAAGACCCGGGCGGGCGTTCTCCATGTCATGGGTGTCTCGGAAATATA
Organism: Oophaga sylvatica; assembly: GCA_033576555.1. Lineage (NCBI taxonomy): Eukaryota > Metazoa > Chordata > Amphibia > Anura > Dendrobatidae > Oophaga > Oophaga sylvatica. The sequence continues at coordinate 438,609,558 of JARQOD010000001.1, read as the reverse complement.
CACGATGTATAGCTAGGATGTATAGTATCGCCATAACTCCTTATGGAATTATGCTTCTGGAATGTTCTAAAAAGTGTCTGCAGCTTCAATCTATATGGCAAGGAGGCCTTTGTCCTGCTCTGAACTGGTCAAGGTGTGAGATCTGTCACCTCACAGCCTTTGTGGCTTGCTCCTCCCCATATGCTCCATAGATTATGCCCCATATGCTCCATAGTATAGGTCACATATGCTCCATGGATTATGCCCCATAGATTATACCCCATATGCTCCACAGATTATGCCCCATAGATTATGCCCCATAGTATAGGTCCCATATGCTCCACAGATTATGCCCCATATTCTCCATAGATTACGCCCCATATGCTCCATAGATTACGCCCCTATGCTCCATAGATTACGCCCATATGCTCATAGATACGCCCCATATGCTCCATAGATTACGCCCCATATGCTCCATAGATTACGCCCCATATGCTCCATAGATTACGCCCCATATGCTCCATAGATTACGCCCATTGCTCCATAGATTATGCCCCATATGCTCCATAGATTATGCCCCATATGCTCCATAGATTATGCCCCATAGATTATGCACCATATGCTCCACAGATTATGAACATCACAGCCAGAGGACGAGGCGGTCAGAGCAGCGGTGGACCGGGACAGGTGAATATCGCATATACTCACCCCCCCGCCGGCGCGTCTCTGCAGCCCCTGCTCTTCTCCCGCGGTCTCCACAGCTCTTTCTTCCTACAGCGGTCACGTGGTACCACTCATTAAGGTCATGAATATGTGCATATTCATTACTTTAATGAGCGGTACCACGTGACCGCTGCAGGAAGAAGCCGGAGATCGTGGGAGTAGCAGGGGGGCTGCAGAGACGCGCCGGCGGGGGGTAAATATGATCTGACATCCCCGCTCCCGACCCCCCGGTATATGACTCGCGTATAAGCTGAGAGGGGGACTTTCAGCCTTAAAAAATGGGCTGAAAACCTGTTTCCAAAATTGTGCTGATGTAAAGTTGACATGTGGGAAATGCTATTTATCTATTTTGTGTCACACCACCCTCTAATTTAAGGGTACAAAAATTAACCTTGAAAATTGCAAAATTTTTGCCAAATTTCTGTTTTTTTTCCATAAATAAACGCAAGATATATCGAAGAAATTTTACCACTAACATGAAGTACAATATGTCACGAAAAAAAAAATCTCAGAATCAATGGGATACGTTGAAGCGTTCCAGAGACGTAACCTCATAAAGTGACAGTGGTCAGAATTGTTAAAATTGGCTTGGTCAGTAAGTACCAAATTGGCTCTGTCACTAAGGTGTTAAAGTTATTTCAGCAGTTTTATTTTTTTTTAAAAACAATGGCTCTGTTAATTAGCCATCGGGTTATGTTTTCTCTATTTGAAAAGGATCCATTGTTTGCTTATTTGATCAATTTCAAATAAAAAACAGGCGTCTATTTAATGGATCTGTTGTCCAAAGACTTCAATGTAAAAAAAAAAAAACAAAAAAAACACACGGATCTAACTGGCGACTCTGGTCACCTTTTAGTTCCCGATTTTTCCAAAAGGCGACAGGTCCTCCTTAAACATTTGAGAATTCTGTATATTACAAAAATAATTTAAAAAACAACTCACTAGTATGTAAATTTAGGTTTAAGGAGCTGTCCAACACTGTCCTACCACTTGGATGTATTTGCTAAGACTGGAGCAGGTCAGTGGCTACTGATCAGCTGCAGCATTCACGTGACACTAATGACATTTATGCAGCATCCTGGGACCATTAATAAGGTGCTTTCTAGTGGTGGTGAACCCATTTAACCATGCACTTGTATTGCACATGGTAATCTTATTGAGTTAACCAGTTATTGACTAATAATATGCTCAGAATACTAGAAAAACATACAGTAACAAGAATCAAGGCAAAGAAAGCAAAATAGAAGACGACATGCCATTTATGCAGAAACACAATCAATGGGCTGACAAGGACCAAATGTCCTCTTCATGGCAACAGTAATTATCAACAGTTAATAGCAACAGTTTCCATAGATCGTAATTCATAGGGCACCAAGGTGCTTTGAGGACATGCATATGTACAGACTCCATGTCAAGACATTGGGCATATGACAGCTTGGACAGAAAGCATAAGTCACTGACCGTAAATCAGCAATAGAGCCAATGAGCTGAAAATGTGTCCTTAAAAAAATATATGAAATCAACTATGCCAAGCGATGGTACAAACAATCATCAATGTCTCGTAAATACCATGACCACTGATGTTCAAACAAACCAATGATGCAAAAAAAAACTAAATAAAAAAAACAACTCACTTCAAAAAGTCATGATTCAGCAAACAGAACCACAAACCGATGCCGTGCGAGAAGTTCGTCAGTTCCTGTGTTAAAGCTCAGACATTTCACAAGTTATGAACAAAGCGCAAGATAATTCTCCAGACAACCGGTGTCTTACAAGTCTGTTACTGTATCCTTCCGATGTGAGACAGAGGTCGAGGTTTTCACCCCAGGAACATTTCAATCAGCACTTAATTACCTAAAATGTCTAAATAATTATAATAAGAAAGTCACACCCAAATTAAAAAGAAAATAAAAACAAAACAAAAAAAGTTATATATATATATATATACTATGTCTAATTGATGTACAAACATACAAGTAAAATTTTGCAGCAAATATTCTAAGTGAGAGTCTTAAAAACTTTACTTTAAATGTTAGCAAAAATCTACCCACAGTGGTACTTCAGACTTTGTGAACCCTTCCGAATCTTCCATATTTGTGCCTAAATTTGACCTAACATTACATATTTTCACATAAGGTCTTAAAATTAGATAAAATACAAATGGAGTCAAAAATATTAAGACTTTTTTTTAAATGACCAAAAATGATTCATGATCACGTGTCTATCAGTGGTAAAAGTATGTGAATCTTTGCTTTCAGTATCTGGTGAGACCCACTAATAACTGTCGGTTAGTCCTACACATCAGCGTGGAAGAATTTTAGCCAATTCCTCCTTACAAAACCGCTCAATCTCTTATGCTGGTTGCTTTTCTTTCACGTCTGAACCTTCCTTTCTATAGGATTATGGTCAAGACTGACTTAGCCGTTCCAAAAACGTAACTCTTTTATAGAACGACTTGTGAGCTTTGGGTCGTTGTCTTGCTGCTCTTGATATTCAGCTCAAGCACAGATGTCATAACTTTTTCCTTTAGAATTTACTGACGTGGTAAAATTCAGAATTGTTGAATCAATTGAAAGCTATCCTGGCCCCGATGCAGCGCAACAGTCCAAAATCGCAATACTACAGCCATGTTTCATAGATGCTATTTTCCCTAAATATACTGCTTTTCATTTATGCCTTCATATGGGTCAAGGGATCTTTTGGGACCCCCTAAATCCTAGCTCCATGGCCTGGATGCAACTGCAACTTACTGATAGGGAGGATCTCTATGGAGGACCCTACTGTCCTATATTGCAGATAAGTCATTGATTTCAGTTGGCACTGCAATGCTTTATTTTCCTTTACTTTATTTTCCCTCTTGTTTGGATCATACGGATTTAAAACAAATGCAAAAAAAAAAAAAAAAAAAAACTTCAAAGGCTCTCACAGGCATAATCCCACACCAACGCTGCAGCATAGGAAAGGATTTAGTGTTCTTTGGGGTTAAAGAACAGACAGTGTGGTTTAAGGAAGAAGGGATCCAACAAACACTAGACAATTAGGTACTACAGCATTTGGGCCAAAAAACAACACTGCCTACAGGAAAAAAGATGAAAGGTTTTGGAAAACCTTTTAGTCCTGCAGATTATTAAACTAAAAAAAAAAGTTACAGAAAGAAGGGAAGATCCAGTAAAGGTAGATACTCTTACTTCCTATAACTGGAAGTCAGTAAGAAGACACCTAAGTCCAGCTACATTCCTTCCACATTATGTAATCAGTTCCAGTGTCACTTTACATAGTCCCTGCAAAAGATTTGTGTTTTGTGATAACATTGTGAAAGAACATAAAGCTATGAAGCCACAATGTTTGTCCAAAAAAAAGGGAAAGGAAAATACAAAAACAACCAGTGATAGAGAAGCCAATTTTTCACCAAGTTAACACAAATTGTACAATTCTCAGACCAGTTATAAGCACAGAAAAGGCTTCTTTCTTGTATGCAAAACACGAGACTATCCAATTTTAGGTTTTACTCCCCCCAAAATAATTAAAGAAATTACATGATTGGTCTGTGCAGATAATCCATATAGGACTAATTTGTTAAAGGGATGGGGGGGTTGTCCACTACGTAATCATTGATTACCTTAGGATAGGTCATTCATATCAATAGGACTCAGATGTGTAGTAGTACCCTACCACAGCCACTATTATAAGATGGAGTAGCTTCAAAATTGAGCATTTCCATACGGCAGCTGCGGCGGAGAGCTGATCGGTTGGGGCCCGACACCCCTGCCGATCAGACCTTGAGGACCTAGTCTAAAGGCACTGCCACACTTAGCGATCGCACCAGCGATCACGACAACGACACGATCTGGCGAGATCGTTGGTGTGATCGCTATGTGGTCGCTAGTTAGATTCCAAACACAACTCATCAGCGATCTGTATAACGACCTCTGCGGTCGTTGGGAAAACCTAGTCCCACCTGCGATGCTGGTGAAGTCGTTCATAAAGGGTGTCACACTCAGCGATTCAGGCTCACCAGCGGGACACCAACGACCAAAAAACGGCTCAGAACGTTCATAAGCGATCAACGATATCTCAGCAGGGGCCACATCGCTGCTACATGTCACACACAGCTAAGTCGCTAACGAGATCGCTACTGCGTCATAAAATCGCTGACTCATTAGAGATCTCGTTTAGTGTGACAGTACCTTTACATAAGTAGCTTAGTGTGGCATACCCTTAAGGATAGGTCAATGATAAAGTAGTGGACGACCTCTAAATTAACACTCAGGTCCTTTTTAATAAATCCAGTCACTTAAAAAATGAGAAGGACATTAAATACCTTGCATAAATCCCTGAGCTCTCTCAATTTTGCGCTGAGTTGCCTCACTGCAGAGATACACACATTTATTCCTTTTGGAGTGCAGTAAGTGAATTCTCTGCATTGTGGTCCAACAGTGCATTTCTTCAGAGTCTTCTCTTGGGTCGTATCCTTACCCCTCCCAAATGCTACCAATCACATCTCAGCAACATCTCAAACAGCTAGATCGGCTGAACTGTGATTGACAACATCAGGGAAGGAGGGATGAAAGCCCAAAACCTTAGAGAGGACTCTGAAGAAACACCCAATTGCACTAAAGCAAAGATTTCTCATACTGTGCTCCAAAAGCAACAATTGTGAATATCTCTGCAATGGAGTGACACAGCACAAAAAAGGAAAAAAAATACATGGCAGAATGCACGGGTTTGGAGATTTTTACAAAGTATTTAACTCAATATTTTTCCTGTAAACATTGCGGATTTTCTGGCAATCAGTATATAGGTAACCTAAAATAACATTCCCCCGATGCTACAGAATACCTGCTCTATGGATGCTGTTGCGTCACAACATGACACTATGTAAAATGCATTAATGAAACTAACAGTTCTCTGCAGTCGTGCCAGTATCGGTTATCATAATGGTGTGGCTTTACTACAGGGAAAAAGAAAAAGGGATTGAAGGGAAAACCCCTAGGATCAACTAAAACCACAAAAGGAATCCCTGCATTTCAGATTACATGAAACCATGAAGCTAAGCACTTAGAAATTAGGATTTATAACTATGCACAGCAGAGGGCCTCCAGGTAATGCCCAGCCCAGGAGGCAGAGCAACATTCTCCAGCTGCTCTGTCATAAAGCGCAGGGACTCCCACAGGGTGCAGGGTTCAGCCTGGTACAGCAGCAAATAAAGAACAGTTCAAAGGGAACAAAACTCCCACAGCCACAATTAGATAAAGGACATCACTGCAAGGAAACCATTAGAGCTAATGCCAGCTTACAAGTTTTGGTGTTGTCTTATGGGAAACTGTCAGTAGAATCTATCCTCCTAAGCAGTCTATATGAGCATCCAGATCATAGGAATTTGAATAAAATGATACCTTGATATCTGATCAGATGTCTTATTACAGAGAGAAATCCATGTTTTTTTTGGATAAATCAAAGTTTTATTGAATTGAGACAAAGAAATACAAGGATACAATCTTGAAAGTTGTTATAAACATAACTTAAGCATTAATAGGTACAAATATTGACATGACTGGTATGTTATGTTAAGTTTAAGTATGGTAACGAAAGTTACTCCAGTAACTCACCTGTTACCTATCAAAACAGGGTACAGTAGCCAACACATCCTACTATAATCACAACAAAATGAGAGTACATGAACAACACGACAAATAAGACAAGAAAAAGAAATGATAATCAGAGAGAGAGAAAGAAGAAAGAAAAAAAAAAAGATAAGGGGGGAGGAGGGGAGAAGGAAGAGAGAAGGGTGGGAAAATTTGGACGGGTAATAAAAGTTCCTCACGGGCAGGGTGAAGCAGGGTTAATCTGGTCAAGATATGTAGACTCAAACTGCGATCAAGAGAGGCGTTAAGATCCTATCAACCACAAGTCCAGGTCCGGGGACTCCCGGAAGGAAATCCAAGATGCCCAAGTATTGTAAACCTTGTCGGAGGAACCTGCAATTTGGCCTATCAGTTGTTCCATTCTGTAAATGTCATTCAGTTCAGCGATAAATTCGGAATGCGAGAAAGACCTTTCTTGTTTCCACAGTCTGGGAATCAGGTTTCTGGTGGCTGTGAGGAAATGTCTAAGGAGACCCTTCTTGAACCGAGAAATAGGCATTTCAGTCAAGGACAGCAGAGCTAATTCCATTGAGAGTTGAATTCTGGTAATGGTTAATCTATTATAAAGAGCAAAAATTGCTGACCATAATTCCAATATAGGTGGACAAGCCCACCAGATATTTATGTATGTGCCGACTTCCTTCAGACATCTCCAACAAGTGTCTGGAGTCGTCGGGAACATGGAATGGACAAATCCACGTTTTTTTTTTGTTTGATTTTTTTATTACATGCAAATGAGCTCTAAAGATATATGGGCCAGACATAGATCTCCTTGAGATTCTGCCTCATTTTAAGTGAAAGGAGGCGTTACCAGTGTGAGACATGTAGATCAGGAGAGCAGACTGTCAGTCATTACATGTCTCACACTGGTAACTCCCCCTTTCATTTATAATAAGCTCTGGAGGCAGATTCTTAGTGAGATCTATGTCCGGCCCATAGATCTGAACAGCTCATTTACATATAATGAAAACTTGGATTTCTCTAGAATAAGATATCAGATCACAGATAGCAAGGTATCATTTTATTCGACTTTCTATGACCTGCATAGCAATATAGACAGCTTAGGAGTGTTAATTCTACTAACAGATTTCTCTTTAAGCCAGCAATATAATTCAGCCATATGGGTGCATGTTTATGGTACAGTTAAAAAAAGCATTGGTAAGTCAGCCATCATATCAAATGCTGTAACCTGGCTTAGATTGGCAGAAGAAAGGTGAGAAAAGGCAGAGCTCCGCATTGTTTTAACTTTTTGGTTGACCTGATTACTCCAATAGTTGCAATTAAAAGAATATGTTGTAGCAGCCAATGATGCAATGCCACCCAAGCAGAGTGCAATGGTGGTTAACTACCAAATTACGTGGAACTTGAAGTTGCACTTCTCTATGGTCAATTATTTTTTAAAGAGTAACAGTCAGTTTAATTTTTATCTCATAAATCAATATTATTGATTAAAACATGCAACTATGTATTATATCTCAGAAAAATGTGCTCTCCATGTATGGGCAAAATTGGTGTTAAGACAGATTTTCCTATTACTAAAATAGGAGATGGCAGTTGCTGCTCAAACTTCTATGGAGAGGGGGAAGGTAAGTAGAGGAAAACTCAGATTCTGCTGCAAGTTCTCCTGAAACCAGTGTTACACATTATAGGGAATCAGTCTGCAGAATTTCACCCAAAACTATACGCGCATGTAGCTCTTTCAAAGACAAGAAAAGTAATACCTTTACATGGCCAGTCCATTCCTCAGTTACTGAAAAATCAGCATTTGAATTGTTATGCAAATTAGAACTGCAGATCTATGGTAGATCTGAAGCCTCCGTCACTCCAGCTCTATTTCTCACCCAGCTCTTCAACCTTTACTGACAGTCTTTATCCTGTGCGATTTCAGGCAAAGGAGCCATCTCCTTTGCCTGAAGTCGCACGCAATAGAGACAGCCATTCAAGCAAGAAGACTGGGTGAGGAATAGAGCCGGAGTGACAGAGGCTTCAGATTTACAACTAGTTCTACATCCTCATCCAAAAATATACACTGGGCAGAACCGCTTCCAAGACCAAATTTAGACATCCATGAAACACGCCACCGGCATGGACCATTATGCATGGACTGGGCTCAGGTCTCCCAACCTCATAAGCATACATGAGGCTATGGAGTTTGGGGCGAGTAGATCACCGTTCGTACAAGGACCGTATTTCACACACCTCTGAATTTACCGTAACCTTAAGGGTTTGTCTGCAACACAAACAATTTAGGATTGGAGGCTACATATTGCTCAGTCGATTACCACAAATCTACTTTTGCAAGGGAAAACTACAGCCAGCCATACATTTTCATTGAGATACACATTATTAAAGGCATCAAATCGGGCATGGGTGGTCATTATAAAATAATCCCTCCAACGTAATAGGCAATTTGTTTAATGCAGAATCTGTGAAATGAAAACCTCAGCGTGACTTCACATTCAATTCTGTGGGCACAGACAGTACTATCATACAAATATGGTTCCTAATGATCACCCACACACAGGGATGTCATGGGATACAGCACATACTAACTAGATAAACTAGAATCATTTGTGTAGCTGGCTTCTTTGTATTCTGCCATTATGGAATATTTCAAAATATAATTAACCTATAAAATCCCAATAGATTGCCCTTTATTCGCAAACTGGTTGGATGGATGAGACAGGCACTGTTTATATCTGATCTCGAGAACCTGTTTGACAGCAAACAGAATGCAGAGTAGCACCCACAACAAGGTCTATCCCAAGAGTAGATCTGTCATTTGGGGAGAGATGGTGTAAAGATTTTATAAAGAGATGGCGTCTACATATTCCTTCCAGAAAGGAAGAAACCAATAGTCAAAGTCACCGTCTTGTAATCCCATTTTAAGGTTATAAACAATCCTAAAACTTCATCAGGCTGCAGTCACAACATATTGCATTCGCCTGCCATACGGCAGTACAGTTTATTTCTCCCACTTAAGCAGGTCTGACTCATCTCCAGCTCCTTGAGACGTGACCTGAATTACAACCTGGATCGCCACGTTGGAGATCAATTGTACACATGTTCTCTAGTAAGACACTGATATCCGACAGGAAGACTTCTCTACACAAGAAGTTGTGAAATGGAAAAACAACATTATGGGGAACTCGCACAAAATCAAATATACCAATCACACATTTCAGAGGGGCGCAGCCTAGGGGAATGTATATTAACTTATTTGAAAAGCATCTTCAATTTTGGAAAAGTTATTATAAAAATCTCCTTCAACATACAAGCTTCAATCACAAGTAACAAAACATGCAACTTATGTAACAGCTACAAGACGTTGTGACCTTCCAATAATTTTCTTCTCCCCCTTAGTACAGACCATGAAGCTTACACTTTCTAATGTTCTTTTTAATGCAGTAGCCAGAATCATTCCTGTCCAGCCGCTACACTGTTGCATCCACCCTGTGTCAGCCATTGCACTGGTTACCCATCCGCTACAGAATACAACATAAGGCTGGAGTCACACACAACATATAAAAACACGGTCCGTTTTTTCACGGTCGTAATATGCAGAAATGTTCCCTTAACAGTGATCCGTAGGTCATCCGATTGTAATGCGAGGAAGCAATTTTCTCGCATCTAAGCATCCGTGTGACGAGATTTTCTCGCCGGCTTGCAAAACCGACATATAATGGATCAAAATGACAGGTTTTAAAACACATATGAAAAAATAGAAATATATACACATAGAATACACATATCTATGTATACATAGAATACACACATATATTTCATACAGTTCTACATAGAAGAATAGCCGCTAAATTAACTGCCGGCTTCTGTAAAATCATTACAGAACTCGACATGAAATGACACATTGCTTACATACAGTAAAACATTTAATTTCATTAAGTTTTATGTATGATTTTGACTAATAATTAGATGAGTGTATATGTGCAAAATTTGGGACATGTAGGTGTTAATTTAATGGGTAATTTGTTGTAAAAAAAAAGAAAAAATGCGTGAGCACCCGCTCTATTTTCTCAGCCAGAGAGGGAAAGCCAGTGACTGAGGACAAATATTCACATAGCCTAGAGAGGGACCATTGTTTCCACCCCCCCGGCTACAATCATCTGGCATCAGCCACCCCAGAAAAGACATATCTATTATTGGATGCACCTTTTCTGGCACTTAGCCTCTCTATTTCCATTGCCTTTAGCGGGGGCTCATGGGTTAATAAGGGGTTAATGTCACCTTGCTATTGAAAGGTAACATTAATCCGGGTTAAAAATGGAGAGGTGTCAAAGACAACTATCCATTATTAACCCCTTACTGCCATCAGACGTACTATTCCGTCCATGGTACCTGGGCCCGTATGACCATGCACGGGATAGTACGTCCCGTGCGATCGGACGCGCTCCCGGGGGGAGCGCAGCAGATCGCGGCAGGGTGTCAGCTGATTATCACAGCTGACACCCAGCACTATGTGTCAGGAGCGGTCACAGACCGCTCCCGGCACATTAACCCCTGGCACACCGCGATCAAACATGATCGCGCTGTACCAGGGGGCACAGGGGAGGATCGCGCAGGCAGGGGACTCCCTGCGCGCTCCCCTGAGACCCTCAGAGCAGCGCGATGTGTCGCGCTGTTCCGAGGGTCCGTCCTCCCTCCAGGTCCCCGGATCCAAGATGGCGCCGGGGTCCTGCAGGGAGGCGGCTTCCTCAGTGCCTGCTGAGAGCAGGCACTGAGAAGCCTGCAGCACTGCCAGAGCGATCGCTGGTGTGACAGAGTGCTGTGCACATTGTCACACCAGCGATCTGCTAAAATACTGTGATGTCCCACCCTGGGACAAAGTAAAAAAGTTAAAAAAATGAAAATAAAAAGTGGTAAAAAAAATCATAAAAAAAAAAAAATATTCCCCAATAAAGTCATTTCTTCCTGTAAATAAAAAAAACAAAATAAAAGTACACATATTTGGTATCGCCGCGTCCGTAACGACCCCCCCATAAAACTGTCCCACTAGTTAACCCCTTTAGTGAACCCCTTAAAAAAAAAAAAAAAAAAACTAAGCAAAAAATCAATGCTTTATCATCATACCACCGAACAAAAAGTGGAATAACACGCAATCAAAAAGACCGATATAAATAAACATGGTACCGCTGAAAACGTCATCTTGTCCCGCAAAAAAAGAGCCGTCATACAGCATCATCAGCGAAAAAATAAAAAAGTTATAGCTCGCAGAATAAAGCGATGCAAAAATAATAATTTTTTAGATAAAATTGCTTTTATTCTATAAAAGCCCCAAAACATAAAAAAATGATATAAATGAGGTATCACCGTAATCGTACTGACCCGAAGAATAAAACTGCTTTATCAATTTTACCACACGCGAAACGGTATAAACGCCTCCCCAAAAGAAATTCATGAATTGCTGATTTTTGTTCATTCTAACCTCCCAAAAATCGAAATAAAAAGCGATAAAAAAAGTCACATGCTCAAAAATGGTACCAATAAAAACGTCACCTCGTCCCGCAAAAAATAAGACCTCACATGACTCTGTGGGCCAAAATATGCAAAAATTATAGCTCTCAAAATGTGGTGATGCAAAAAACTACTTTTTGCAATAAAAGCGTATTTTAGCGTGACAGCTGCCAATCACAAAAACCCGCTATAAATAGTAAATCAAACCCCCCTTTATCACACCCTTAGTTAGGGAAAAATAATAAAATTAAAAAAATTTATTTATTTCCATTTTTTCATTAGGGTTAGGGTTGCGGCTAAAGTTAGGGTTAGGGTTGGCGCTAACGTTAGGATTAGGGTTAGGATTAGGGTTAGGGGTGTGTTAGGGTTAGGTTTGTGGTTAGGGTTGGGACTAGGGTTAGGGATGTGTTGGGGTTAGGGTTGGAGTTAGAATTGGGGGGTTTCTGCTGTTTAGGCACATCAGGGGCTCTCCAAATGTGACATGGCGTCTGATCTCAATTCCAGTCAATTCTGCGTTGAAAAAGTCAAACGGTGCTCCTTCACTTCTGAGCTCTGCCATGCGCCCAAACAGTAGTTTACCCCACATATGGGGTATCAGCGTACTCTGTACCCCAAGAGTTATTGTGCAATTTGTCCTATTTCTTCTGTTACCCTTGGGAAAATAAAAAACTGGGGGCGAAAATATCATTTTTGTACAAAAAAAGTTCTTTTTTTTTTTTACGGCTGTACATTATAAACTTCTGTGAAGCACTTGGGGCTTCATAGCGCTCACCACACATCTAGATAAGTTCCTTGTGGGGTCTATTTTCCAAAATGGGGTCACTTGTCGGGGGTTTCCACTGTTTAGGCGCATCAGGGGCTCTCCAAATGCGACATGACGCCCCCAGACCATTCCATCAAAGTCTGCAATCCAAAACGTCACTACTTCCCTTCCGAGCCCCGACGTGCGCCCATACAGTAGTTTACTCCCACATATTGGGTATCAGCGTACTCAGGACAAATTGGACAACAACTTTTTGGGTCCAATTTCTCCTGTTACCCTTGTGAAAATAAAATATTGGGGGCAAAAAAAAACATTTTTGTAAAAAAAAAAAAAAAAGATTTTTTATTTTACGGCTGTACGTTATAAACTTCTGTGAAGCACTTGGGGGTTCAAAGTGCTCACCACACATCTAGATAAGTTCCTTGAGGGGTCTAGTTTCCAAAATGGTGTCATTTGTGGGGGGTTTCCACTGTTTAGGCAGATCAGGAGCTCTCCAAACACGACATGGCATCCAGCCAATTCTGCGTTGAAAAAGTCAAACGGCGCTCCTTCCTTCCAAACTCTGCCATGCACCCAAACAGTGGTTTACCCCCACATATGGGGTATCAGCGTACTCAGGACAAATTGCACAATAACTTTTGGAGTTGTTACCCTTGGGAAAATAAAAATTGGGGTGAAAAGATCAATTTTGTGGAAAAAAATATGATTTTTTAATTTTACGGCTCTACGTTATAAACTTGTGTGAAGCACTTGGGGGTTCAAATTGCTCACCAAGATCTAGATAAGTTCCTTAGGGGGTCTAGTTTCCCAAATGGGGTCACTTGTGGGGGGTTTCCACTGTTTAGGCACATCAGGGACTCTCCAAATGCAACATGGCGTCTAATCCCAATTCCAGCCAAAATGGTGCTCCTTCCCTTCCGAGCTCTGCCGTGCGCCCAAACAGTGATTCCCCCCCACATATGGGTATCAGCGTACTCAGGACAAATTGGACAACAACTTTTGAGGTCCAATTTCTCCTGTTACCTATGGGAAAATAAAAAATTAGTGACTAAGAGATAATTTTTGTGGGAAAAAAATAGGATTTTTTATTTTCATGCCCGGGCATTATAAACTTGTGTGAAGCACTTGGAGGTTCAAAGTGCTCACCAAAGATCTAGATAAGTTCCTTAGGGGGTCTAGCTTCCAAAATGGGGTCACTTGTGGGGGGTTTCCACTGTTTAGGCTCATCTGGGGCACTACAAGTGGAACATGACCCCCATCAATGTTTGCATTCCAAAACGTTACTGCTTCCTTTCCAAGCCCTGCCATGCGCCCAGACAGTTTCCCCCCCCACATATGGGGTATCAGCGTACTCAGGACAAATTGGACAACAACTTTTGGGGTCCAATTTCCTTGGGAAAAATCAAAAATTTGTGACTAAAAAATCATTTTTATGGAAAATTGTTTTTTTTTTTTTTTTTCACACCCAGGCATTATAAACTTTTGTGAAACACTTTGGGGTTCAAAGTGCTCACAACAGATCTGGATAAGTTCCTTAGGGGGTCTAGTTTCCAAAATGGTGTCACTTGTGGGGGGTTTCCACTGTTTAGGCGCATCAGGGGCTCTCCAAACACGACATGGCGTCCAATCTCAACTCCAGCCAATTTTAGTTTGAAAAAGTCAAACGGCGCTCCTTCCCTTACGAGCTCTGCCGTGTGCCCAAACAGTGGTTTTCCCCCACATATGGGTATTGGCGTACTCAGGAGAAATTGCACAACAACTTTATCTGTCCATTTTCTCCTTTTACCCTTGTGAAAATAAAAAAAAGTTTGTAAAAGATCATTTTTGTGGCTAAAAAGTTAAATATTCATTTTTTCGTTCCACGTTGCTTCAGCTCCTGTGACGCACCTGAAGGGTTAATAAAATTCTTGAATGTGGTTTTGAGTACCTTGAGGGGTGCAGTTTTTAGAATGGTGTCACTTTTGGGTATTTTCTGCCATATAGACCCCTCAAAGTGACTTCAAACGTGAGGTGGTCCCTAAAAAAATGGCTTTGTAAATTTTGTTGTAAAAATGAGAAATCACTGGTCAACTTTTAACCCTTATAATTTCCTAACAAAAAAAAAATTTTGGTTCCAAAATTGTGCTGATGTAAAGTAGACATGTGGGAAATGTTATTTCTTAACTTTTTGTATGACATATTTCTCTGTTTTAAGGGAAAAAAAATTCAAAGTTTGAAAATTGCAAAATTTTCGCCATATTTGCATTTTTTTCAAAAATAAACGCAAGGTATATCGAAGAAATTTTACCACTAACGTGAAGTACAATATGTCACGAGAAAACAATCTCAGAATCGCGAAGATCCGTTGAAGCGTTCCAGAGTTATAACCTCATAAAGAGACAGTGGTCAGAATTGTAAAAATTGGGCCCCGTCATTAACGTGCAAACCACCTTGGGGGTGAAGGGGTTAATCCTATAGTATTAAAGGGTTAAAAAAGACAGTAAATAAAAATTATTTTAATGAAATAATTACACATAGTTTTTGACCAAATTTATTATGCTGCCAATCCATCTGAATCCTTGTTCTCCTGTAACAAAAAAAAAAAAAAAAAGCAACAATATCCATACCTCTCCGCCGTTTAGTCAGGTCCCGTGCTGTAATCCATCACAATGAGTTAAATAGTTTACAACAGGGACCGGTGCTTATGCTACCAGCGGTGTAAACCACTGCAGAATGAATTAAATCATGTTTGCGCAGGCGCCCTGGCTGTGCGGGGATGAACTGATTAGCGTGGGAAAGTTTCTGAACTTTTTCCAACGCTGTCAGATCACTCAGGTCAGCCGCGGACTCCAGCCTCACTAACGTCAGTGGTAGTCAGTAAGGCTGCGCGGAGTCCCTGGCTGACCTGAAGTGAACTCGATAGTGTGGGAAAAAGTTCAGAAACTTTCCCACGCTAATAAGTTAATCTCCGGAAAGCCGGGGCGCCTGCGCAGACATGATTTCATTCATTCTGCAATTGTTTACAGCTGGGCCCGGGCGCATTAGCATCGGTCCTGGTTGTAAACTAGTTAACCCCTTGTGATGGATTGCAGCGGGGGACCTGACTGAATGCGGAGAGGAATGGATATTGTTGGTTTTTTATTTTATTATTTTTCACAGGAGAACAAAGGGATTCAGTTAGATTAGAAGAATAATAAATTTGGTTAAAAACTTGGTGTAATTACTTCATTATGTCTTTTTAACCATTTACTACTATAGGATTATATGGATAGTTGTCTTATTGACACCTCTCCATTATTTAACCGGATTAATGTCACCTTTAAATAGCAAGGTGACATTAACCCTTATTAACCCATGAGCCACCGCTAAAGGCCAATGGGAATAGAGAGGCGAAGTGCCAGAAAAAGCGCATCTTATAGGTGTGCCTTTTCTGGGATGGCTGGGGCCAATGTTTGTAGCAGGGGAGGCCCAAAAACAATGGTCCTCTTAGTCTATGAATATCTGCCCTCACTCCTGGCTTTCCATCTATGGCGGAGAAAATTGAGCAGGAGCCCACGCAATTTTTTTCTGCGATTATAGCTTAATTTAACCCCTAGAGTTCCAAAAATTTTCCTAACACAAACTAATAAATTGATAAAACACTGAATATATAAATTGTTTTGATACGACATGGTTTACTATATGTAAACCATGTGTCATATCATGTGGGTTTGGTTTTACTGAGCCAGCAATTGATTTAGCGGCTATTATGCTATGTAGAACTCTATGAACTAATATATATACAGTACAGACCAAAAAGTTTGGAACACCTTCTCATTCAACGATTTTTCTGTATTTTCATGACTACGTACTTGAAAAAAGGCCACAAGATGGCCGAAAGTTGCTACCTTTATGGCAGAATAAAGCTTTTGCATTTTCTTCACTTGGATGGATGTGTCTCTTTTTCTTAACCTTGGATTACTATGGTTCATTGTGATCCATGAAACCGGAGCGCGCACCCTTTTACTCCTTGTGTGCTGTCTGCAAATCTCATACTGATATGAAAATTGTAGAATCCACTGAAGGCATCAAACTATGAAGTAACACATGTGGAATTATACAATACACTTTTCAAAAAAGTGTGAAACAACTGAAAAATGGGTATATACCTACCGTTAATTCTGTTTCCAGGAGTCCATCCTGACAGCACTATGGAGGACGTCCTCCTCCTCCTTACAGGGACAGGAAGCACACGAGAGGTTAAAAGGTCCCCCCCTCCCCCTATACCTCAGTGATTTGACAAGTACCTACCATGGATCAATGCAAGTGACAATATTTAATTACTTAAACATATTACTCATATAATTAGCATATATTATCAACATAGACAAGGGAGGGAACTAACCGTGCTGTCAGGATGGACTCCTGGAAACCGAATTAACGGAGGTATAATACCCATTTCCAGGAGTCCCCCCGCAGCACTATGGAGAGTACCAAAGAAACCCTCTTATGGTGGGACTCGGCCTGTATACTTTTCTACCATATGCCGTATGCTGACCTGAAGCAATTAATTTGTAGTGTTGAAAAAGGTATTTATCGTACCCCGGAGGGGTTTCAATTTTTCTAAAACCCCCGCTTTTTGCCATGATCTGAAAAAAGGCCCCGGTGAAGGGCTTTTAATTTTTAGGGGAAAATTCCTTCAATGGAAGTTTTTGTGATTAAGGGGGGGAAACCCTCTTGGATGGAAAGGTTTAAAAACTTTTTTACCCTTATTTTTACTCCGAAAAAAATAAACAAATTAGGGTTTTCCCCACCCCGGGGGGGGGGGCCCGGAAAAACTTACGCCTGTCTAACATAAGGGTGTAAGGCTTTTTTTTAAAATTTTTAAAGGTTTTTTTTAAAAAGGGGTGGATTTTTATTTCTTGGTTGGTTTTTTCAAAGGGCTCCCCTTGGGGGAAAGAGGTTAGTTTCAAATACAGGGTTCTTTGATTGCATATAGGGTTTTTAAGGGAAAAAAGGGGGAAATTTTATTTTTTGGTGGGAATAGCTCCCAAGAAGGCGTTTTCATTGTAAGAGAAAAAAAGGAAATTTATTTTGGGGTAGGAGTTTTACAAAGCCCCCCAGAAAGTTTTAAAACCCCCAGGGGGGGCAATTCCAAAAGGTATCCCCCTCCCAAACCCCCGCTAGCGATTCGTTAGGTGTACAATAGATGTGGGGGGTTGTTTCTAATGTAGAGCTACCAAATTAGCGATGTTTTAAGGTATGCGGTTGCGATTTTTAAACGCTTTGCTGTACAAAAGTCCGCAAAAACGTAAAAAAGGGCTAAAATTGGTTTTATTCCCCGGGGGCGCCGGGTAAAATTGGGCCGGAAGTTCCGCCGAGCGGATCAAGCGGAACTCTCGTGGCGCTGCCCCAAAAAAAATCGTAAGGGCGTAATAGTGGTTTTTTGCGTCCCTTTTTGCGATGTTGTTTGTGTGGCATCCCTTTATAGTAGGTTTTAACTTTGGTTGTTTTTAAAAAATTAAAATCCCCCAAGGGTGGGCTAATGGGGTCCTGTAAGATTAAAGGAGATCTGTATTTAATGTATAGGTTAAGCCCCTTTAATCCTGTTGAAAAAAACCCCGTATCGGGAAACCCGGGCCGCCTACAATCAGACCTGCCATTTTCCCGACAGAAACTTCGTTTTTGAATTTTATGCTGATTAAAGGTTTTTCTCCTGGCCTGGTCGTTGTTACATTGTTTGAAAGACCAGCTTTAGAACCCCCCTTTAGGCCCCGGCTGACGGTGAAATCTTTCTGGGCCCGGGTAGCTGGTCCGGGGCCTATGCCTTCCACTGGGGAGTCGTTGGGCTCTTCTCTGGTCTGGCCCTGCAAGGAAACCAGCTCCCTTGGGGCCGAACGGCTATTAGTCCTGAAACCGTCTTCTTTTTTTCTTTCAAACCCCCGGGGGATAAATTTTTTTGGGGGGAATGCAAATTTAGAGGTTGTTCCCCTTGGGTAAGGATCTACCCTTTGGATTGTTGTGGGTTATAAAAAAAATTGGTTTTTTTGCATTTTTTGAGAAAGGGCCCCCCTTGGGTGTTCCCCCGTTGACATAATAACGGAGACCCCTGGTTAAATCCCCTGTGGGTTTTGTCTTTGTTGCTTAAAAATTTACTGGTTTGGAACCTTCCGGGAAAAATGAGAAAAGGTCGTTCGTTTGCCATACAAAATCTTCCTAAAAACCGCAGTTTTCTGTATGGGAAGCCTTGAGTTTGTGAAGGTATGTGTCATGTTGTCCATGGTTTTTTGAGGTATTTTTAAAAGGGTTTTAAGGTTTCCCCAGTCGTACATCTCGAAATTTTTTTTCTTGTGTTTTCTTGGCCCTGCCCAAAATTTTCCCCCCTTTAGTTTGGGGCCCCCCCCCTGCGCTGTTTTGTATTTATTCAATAGGGGGATGGAACCCAAGAACCCCCTTTGGTTTTTGCTTTCTCCCCCAAACAAAAGGCCCTTTGCTTTGCCGAGAGGTGGTCCTTTTTTTTTGGGGTGAGGGACGATCCCCATAATAACCCCTTTTAAGGGGGCTTGAATGATTTTTGACCCCCCCTGACACATGGTATCATGATGTCATTACTCCCGAACCGAAAAGCTCTCTTGGAATCGGTTTTTAAACTCTGCCCCTTTTTTTTTAAAGTCTTTGCTTGACTTTGGGGGGAAAGTGTTTGGCTCTTAATCCAGGGTATCCCAGAATTTCTTTTTTTTCTGGGGTTAAAGAATTTCTTGATTTACACCC
>JARQOD010000001.1:438428811-438590147 GCA_033576555.1 Oophaga sylvatica | reverse complement strand
TTTTGAAGGCAAAAGGGAGGTCACACCAAATATTGATTCAATTTAGATTTTTCTTTTGTTCATTCACTTTATATTTTGTGAAATAAAATAATTAGCACTTCTGTCTTTGAAAGCATTTCTACACGCCTGCCTAAAATTTAGCTCCATACACAAACTTCTCTTCCTTTTCTTTCTTGTGTCTGTCATGGAGCTATGAGGTGGCAAAATCACAAAGATGAATGAAAATCCTCCAAATAAAATAAGTAATACAACACAAAGGGTCAGGGGTCAGCAATACTCACCTGCCCAGGTGTCAGTACTGTTGCACTCAGGATGCTGTGTTTTCTGCATCCTGAGTGCACTAGTTCTGACACATGGGCAGGTGAGTAAAGATATGAGGTGGATTTGCTCCATCATCTCTTCAGTGTGCATTAATCTATTGTACTATAGATTAATGCAGACTGAAGAGACAATGTAGCTAATGAGAGTCACGTACCATAGCACTGAACAAAAATAGAATAAAGTGAAGTGTAAAGCATGGGTGACATAACCAAGTGGACAGGTGTTTTACTATATTTTTTTATTTATCATAAAAAATTTAAGGTACATTTTAACATTACAAGTCCATAACATTACATAAAATTACAATAACGTTCTAAACCATTCCATCTTGCCATGCCACACATCCAATCTCAGAAACAAAGTAGTCCGCAAATGTATCCCTCATTTGGGCAACTTCCCTTGTTGTCCTCAGAGGGTGATGATGGTAATCTGGCAACGGGTTACAAACAGGTTCATCAAGTTCGAAGTTCGATGGCTCTTTAGCCATTATGTAGTTGTGGAGAACCACACACGCCTTGACCACCTCATCGACAGTCTCAATTTTGAGATTAATGGCTGTTCCCAAAACACACCATTTCGAGACAAGCATACCAAAGGCACACTCAACAGTTCTTTGTGCCCTGGTCAGTCGGTAATTAAAAATCCTTTTTGTGTGGTTCAAGTCCCGACTGGAGTATGGTTTCAGTAGGTTTCCACACATCTGAAAGGCCTCATTACCAACCACAACAAATGGCATTGGCGGGCCTTGAGTGTTGGGAAGAGGTCGTGGGAGGGGGAAATTAAAATTATTACTATACAACCGTTAATAATAATAATAATTTTATTTCTATAGCGCCAACATATTCCGCAGCACTTTACATTATAGAGGGGACTTGCACAGACAATAGACATTACAGCATAACAATAAACACAGATCAAAGTAGATACCAAGAGAAATGAGGGCCCTGCTCGCAAGCTTACAATCTATGAGGAAAAAGGGGAGACACAAAAGGTGGATGGTAACAATTGCTTTCATTGTTCGGACCAGCCATGGTGTAAGAATCGGGTGTTCATGTAATTCTGCATGAACCAGTTAACAGCCAATGTATGTAACAGTACAGACACAGAGGGCTATTAAATGCATAAAGCGGGTGAGAACATAATAAGAGGTACCTGATTATGGTAGAATTTTTTTTTTGAATGGGCCAACAGGGATAGTTAGGTTAATGCATTGAGGCGGTATGCCAGTCTGAACAAATGCGTTTTTAGGGCACGCTTAAAACTGTGGGGATTGGGGATTAATCGTATTAACCTGGGTAGTGCATTCCAAACAATTGGCGCAGCATGTGAAAAGTCTTGGAGACGGGAGTAGGAGGTTCTGATTATTGAGGATTCTAACCTCAGGTCATTAGCAGAACGGAGGGCACGGGTAGGATGGTAGACTGAGACGAGGGAGGAGATGTAGGGTGGTGCTGAGCCATGGAGTGCTTTGTAAGTGAGGGTAATAAGTTTGTACTGGATTCTGTAGTGGATGGGTAACCAGTGTAATGACTGGCACAAGGTAGAGGCATCGGTATAATGATTGGTGAGGAATATGATCCTGGCAGCAGCATTCAAGACAGATTGGAGAGGGAGAGTTTGGTAAGAGGGAGACCGATTAGTAGAGAGTTACAATAGTCCAGACGAGAATGAATAAGAGAAACAGTAAGAGTTTTTGCAGAGTCGAAAGTAAGAAAAGGTCGAATTCTAGAGATGTTTTTGAGGTGGAGATAACAAGAGCGAGCCAGTGATTGGATATGGGGGGTGAATGAAAGCTTGGAATCAAGTATGACCCCAAGACAGCGGGCATGTTGCTGGGGAGTAATGTGGAACCACACACGGAGATGGCAATGTCAGGCAAGGGTAGGTTAGTAGAGGGAGGAAACACGAGGAGTTCCGTCTTTGACAGGTTGAGTTTCAGATAGAGGGAGGACATGATGTTAGAGACAGTGGTAAGACAATCACTGGTGTTTTCTAAAAAGGCAGGCGTGATAACGGGTGAAGAAGTGTATAATTGGGTGTCATCAGCATAGAGATGGTACTGGAAACCAAATCTACTGATTGTTTGTCCAATAGGGGCAGTATACAAAGAGAAGAGGAACCCCAACAGTAAGGGGAAGATGAGAGGAGGAGGAACCAGCAAAAGATACAGTGAAGGAACGGTCAGAGAGATAGGAGGAGAACCAGGAGAGAATGGTGTCCTTGAGGCCGATAGAGCGGAGCATAGTGAGGAGGAGCTGATGGTCCACAGTGTCGAATGCTGCGGAGAGATCCAAGAGAATTAGCATGGAGTAGTGACCATTAGATTTAGCTGTTAGAAGATCATTAGAGACTTTAGTGAGGGCAGCTTCAGTAGAGTGTAAAAAGCGGAAACCAGATTGAAGTGGGTCGAGAAGAGAGTTATCTGAAAGATAGCGAATAAGACGGGTGTGGACCAGGCGTTCCAGGAGTTTAGAGATGAAGGGAAGATTAGAGACAGGTCTATAGTTAGCGGCACAGTTTGGGTCGAGGGATGATTTTTTAAGTAATGAATGTTTGATGGCATGTTTAAATGAGGAGGGAAAGATACCAGAAGAGAGAGAGAGGTTGAATATTTTTGTTAGGTGAGAGGTGACAGCAGAGGAAAGGGACTGGAGGAGATGTGACGGAATGGGGTCACTGATGCAAGTGGTAGGGCGAGAAGATGCAAGGAGCCTGATTACTTCTTCTTCTGTGACTGGTTCAAAGTCAGAGAGTGAGCTGGATGCAGTGGGGGAGGGAGGACAGTGCATGGTAAGAGAGGATTGGGAGATAATTTCCTGTCGGATGTGGTCAATTTTTTCTTTGAAATAATTGGCCAGATCGTCAGCGCGGAGATCCGTGGTTGGAGCCTGCACTTTTGGGTTCAGTAGGGAGTGAAAAGTGTCAAAGAGACGTTTAGGGTTTTTGGATAGTGAGGTGATGAGGGTGTTGAAATAGGTTTGTTTGGAGAGGTGAAGGGCAGAGTTGTATGTTTTAAGCATAAACTTGTAATGCATGAAATCTTCGGATAGATTAGATTTCCTCCACAGACGTTCGGCGCACCTGGAGCACCGCTGCAGGAAACGTGTTTGCAGCGTGTGCCACGGTTGTCGGCGTCTGTGTCGTATTGTTCTATGTATAGGAGGTGCAGTTTCATCCAGGGCACTTTGCAGGGTTTTATTGTAATGCTTCAGTGCAGAATCTGGACATGAGAGAGAGCAGACAGGGGCCAATGATGACTGCAAGTTCTTCATAAGTTTCTGGGTGTTAATGGCTTGTATGTTTCTATATGTGTGGAAAGTTGGGGTGACCTGAGCGGGATGGCAGTTCTTGATAGAGAATGAAAGAAGGTTGTGGTCAGAGAGCGGGAGAGGGGAGTTTGTGAAATCATCCACTGAGCAAAGCCGGGAGAAAACCAAGTCGAGGGAGTTTCCATCTTCATGCGTGGGGGAGTTAATATGCTGCAAGAGGCCGAAAGAGGAGGTTAGAGATAAAAGGTGAGAGGCAGATGGGGAGAGGGGAAGAGCAATGGGGATGTTGAAATCACCCATGATGAGGGTGGGGATATCACAGGAAAGAAAATGTGGAAGCCAGGTGGCAAATTGATCCAGGAACTGATGACAAGGGCCGGGAGGACGATACACCACTGCCACTCGCATGGAGAAGGGGATGTAGAGTCTGACAGCATGGACCTCAAAAGAAGGGAAGACAAGTGAGGGTACTTGAGGGATAACCGTTGGCCCATGTCAGAGTTTTTAAAGGTCTGGGAGTCATTACCACGGCCAAAAAAAACAATGTACACGGCGAGAAATCAACAGTCTGCAGCTGCAATCGCCATGAGCATTATAGAGAAGTAATTTTTATAATTAAAGTACTCGGATCCACTTAGAGCCGGTTTGGTAATCCGAATATGTTTCCCATCCACTGCTCCCAAACAGTTGGGGAAATTACAAATTTCCCAGAATTTCTCTGGTTTCCTGACCGATTTCCGTGGTGGGTATGGGGATAAATTCTTGACGCAGAACGTCCCACAAAGCCCGGCAGGTGTCTACAACAATCCCAGAAAGGGTGGAAACGCCAATCCGGAAATGGAAATGGAGCGATGTTAGGCTCTCTCCGGTAGTCAGGAATATGCCGAACAGAGAAAGAAAAAAAACAATATGAATAATAATATTTACAACAGGAGTTTTTGAAAAACAAAAAAGGAAAAAAAATTAAGGACATTGCAGAACAATAATAACTAGATGGGCATTTCCTGAAGGAAATACATGGTGCTTGAACAGCGCTGCCGGCTTTACAGCAGTGTATCAGGTGTCGACTGTCAGAAAGTAAAGTTAGAATATGAATGTTGTGTATAGCGATGGCACAACCTGGGATGGGTCATATATGGCCCCTTGGTAGCCACTTTGGCACATTCGTCACCTCAGTAGCCACTTTGGCAACTTGGTAGCCACTTTGGCACATTCGGCACCTCGGTAGCCACTTTGGCCACTTGGTAGCCACTTTGGCACATTCGTCACCTTAGTAGCCCCTTTGGCCACTTGGTAGCCACTTTGGCACATTCGGCACCTCAGTAGCCACTTTGGCCTCTTGGTAGACACTTTAGCACATTTGGCACTTTGGTAGCCACTTTGGCCACTTGGTAGCCACTTTGGCACATTCGTCACCTTGGTAGCCACTTTGGCCACTTGGTAGCCACTTTGGCCACTTGGTAACCACTTAGGCACATTTAGCACCTCGGTATCCACTTTGGCCACTTGGTATCCACTTTGGCGACTTGGTAGCCACTTTGGCCACTTGGTAGCCACTTTGGCACATTCGGCCCTTCGGTAGCCACTTTTGCACATTCGGCACCTCAGTAACCACTTTGGCCACTTGGTAGCCTCTTTAGCACATTTGGCACCTTGGTAGCCACTTTGGCCACTTGGTAGCCACTTTGGCCACTTGCTAGCCTCTTTGACACATTCAGCACCTTGGTAGCCACTTTGGCCACTTGGTAGCCACTTTGGCACATTCGGCCCTTCGGTAGCCACTTTTGCACATTCGGCACCTCAGTAACCACTTTGGCCACTTGGTAGCCTCTTTAGCACATTTGGCACCTTGGTAGCCACTTTGGCCACTTGGTAGCCATTTTGGCACATTCGGCAACTCTTAAGCCACTTTGGCCACTTGGCAGCCACTTTGGCTCCACCTGGTAGCCACTTTGGCACTTGACCACTTTGGCCACTTGGAGCTACTTTAGCACATTTGACACTCGGTAGCCACTTTGGCCACTTGGTAGCCACTTTTGCACATTCGGCACCTCTGTAGCCACTTGGTAGCCACTTTGGCACATTCGGCCCTCGGTAGCCACTTTGGCCACTTGATAGCCACTTTGGCACATTTGTCACCTCGTAGATTGCCACTTTGTAGCCACTTTGGCACATTCGGCACCTCGGTAGCCACTTTGGCCACTTGGTAGCCACTTTGGCACATTCGGCACCTCTGTAGCCACTTTGGCCACTTGATAGCCACTTTGGCACATTAGGTACCTCGGTAGCCACTTTGGCCATTGGTAGCCACTTTGGCACATTCGGCACCTCAGTAGCCACTTGGCCACTTGGTAGGCACTTTGGCATATTCGGCACCTCGGTAGCACTTTAGCAACTTGGTAGCCACTTTGGTAAATTCGGCATCTCGGTAGCCACTTGGCCACTTGGTAGCCACTTTGACACATTCGGCATCTCGGTAGCCACTTTGGCCACTTGGTAGCCACTTTGGCATATTCGGCACCTCGGTAGCCACTTTGGCAACTTGGTAGCCACTTTGGCACATTCGGCACCTCGGTAGCCACTTTGGCCACTTGGTAGCCACTTTGTCCACTTGGTAGCCTCTTTGGCACCTCGGTAGCCACTTTGGACACTTGGTAGCCACTTTAGCACTTCGGCACCTGGTAGCACTTTGGCCACTTGGTAGCCACTTTGGCACATCCGGAACCTCTGTAGCCACTTTGGCCACTTGGTAGCCACTTTGACACATTCGGCCCTTGGTAGCCACTTTGGCCAATTGGTAGCCACTTTGGCACATTGGGCACCTCGGTAGCCACTTTGGCCACTTGGTAGCATTTGGCACATTCGGCACTCGGTAGCCCTTGGCCACTTGGTAGCCACATTGACATATTCGCACCTTGGTAGCCACTTTGGCCACTGGTAGCCACTTTGGCACATCGGAACCTCTGTAGCACTTGGCCCTTGGTAGCCACTTTGGCCACTTGGTAGCCACTTTGACACATTCGGCCTGTAGCCACTTTGGCCATTGGTAGCCACTTTGCACATTGGGCACCTCGGTAGCACTTTGGCCACTTGGTAGCCACTTTGGCACATTCGGCACCTCGGTAGCCACTTTGGACACTTGGTAGCCACTTTAGCACATTCGGCACCTGGTAGCCACTTTGGCACTGGTAGCCACTTTGGCACATCCGGAACCTCTGTAGCCACTTGGCCACTTGGTAGCCACTTTGGCCATGTAGCCACTTGACACATTGGCCCTTGGTAGCCACTTTGGCCATTGGTAGCCACTTTGGCACATTGGGCACCTCGGTAGCCACTTTGGCCACTTGGTAGCCACTTTGGCACACGGCACTCGGTAGCCACTTTGGCCATTGGTAGCCACATTGACATATTCGGCACCTTGTAGCCACTTTGGCAACTTGGTAGCCATTTTGGCACATTTGGCACCTCAGTAGCCACTTGTGCACCTTGGTAGCCACTTTGGCATATTCGGCACCTCGGTAGCCACTTTGGCCACTTGTAGCCACTTTGGCACATTCGACACCTCTGTAGCCACTTTGGCACTTGTAGCCACTTTGGCACATTCGGCCTCTCGGTAGCCACTTTGGCCACTTGGTAGCCACTTTGTAGCCTCTTTGGCACATTCGGCACTCGGTAGCCACTTTGGCCACTCGGTAGCCACTTTGGCACATTGGTAGCCACTTTGGCACATTCAGCACCTCGGTAGCCACTTTGGCACTTAGTAGCCGCTTGGCACATTGGTAGCCACTTTGGCACATTCGGCATCTTGGTAGCCACTTTGGCACTGGTAGCCACTTTGGCCACTGCTAGCCTCTTTGCACATTCGGCACCTTGGTAGCTACTTTAGCTCATTTGACACCTCGGTAGCCACTTTGGCCACTTGGTAGCACTTTGCACATTCGGCACTCTGTAGCCACTTGGTAGCCACTTTGGCACATTCGGCCCTCGGTAGCCACTTTGGCCACTTGATAGCCACTTTGGCACATTTGTCACCTCGGTAGCCACTTTGGCACTTTGTAGCCACTTGGCACATTCGGCACCTCGGTAGCCACTTTGGCCACTTGGTAGCCACTTTGGCACATTCGGCACCTCTGTAGCCACTTTGGCCACTTGTAGCCACTTTGGCACATTAGGCACCTTGGTAGCCACTTTGGCCACTTGGTAGCCACTTTGGCACATTCGGCACCTCAGTAGCCACTTTGGCCACTTGGTGCCACTTTGGCACATTCGGCATCTCGGTAGCCACTTTGGCCACTTGGTAGCCACTTTGGCATATTCGGCACCTTGGTAGCCACTTTGGCAACTTGGTAGCCACTTTGGCACATTCGGCATCTCGGTAGCCACTTTGGCCACTTGGTAGCCACTTTGGCACATTCGGCATCTCGGTAGCCATTTTGGCCACTTGGTAGCCACTTTGGCATATTCAGCACCTCGGTAGCTACTTTGGCAACTTGGTAGCCACTTTGGCACATTCGGCACCTCGTTAGCCACTTTGGCCACTTGGTAGCCACTTTGGAACATTCGGCACCTTAGTAGCCACTTTGGCCATTGGTAGCCACTTTGTCCACTTGGTAGCCTCTTTGGCACATTCGGCACCTCGGTAGCTACTTTGGCCACTTGGTTGCCACTTTAGCACATTTGGAACCTTGGCAGCCACTTTGGTCACTTGGTAGCCACTTTGGCACATTCGCACCTCAGTAGCCACTTTGGCTACTTGGTAGCCACTTTGGCATATTCGGCACCTTGGTAGCCATTTGGCCACTTGGTAGCACTTTGGCACATCCGGCACCTCGGTAGCCACTTTGGCCACTTGGTAGCTACTTTAGCACATTTGACACCTCGGTAGCCACTTTGGCCACTTGGTAGCCACTTTTGCACATTCGGCACCTCTGTAGCCACTTTGCACATTCGGCCCCTCGGTAGCCACTTTGGCCACTTGGTAGCCACTTTGGCACATTTGTCACCTCGGTAGCCACTTTGGCCACTTTGTAGCCACTTTGGCACATTCGGCACCTCGGTAGCCACTTTGGCCACTTGGTAGCCACTTTGGCACATTCGCACCTCTGTAGCCACTTTGGCCACTTGGTAGCCACTTTGGCACATTCGGCACCTCGTAGCCACTTTGGCCACTTGGTAGCCACTTTGGCACATTCGCACTCGGTAGCCACTTTGGCCACTTGGTAGCACTTTGGCATATTCGGCACCTCGGTAGCCACTTTAGCAACTTGGTAGCCACTTTGGTAAATTCGGCATCTCGGTAGCCACTTTGGCCACTTGGTAGCCACTTTGCACATTCTCGGCCACTTTGGCCACTTGGTAGCCACTTTGGCACATTCGGCCCCTCGGTAGCCACTTTGGCCACTTGGTAGCCACTTTGGCACATTTCACCTCGGTAGCCACTTTGGCACTTGTAGCCACTTTGGCACATTCGACACCTCGGTAGCCACTTTGGCCACTTGGTAGCCACTTTGCACATTCGGCACCTCTGTAGCCACTTTGGCCACTTGGTAGCCACTTTGGCACATTAGGTACCTCGGTAGCCACTTTGGCCACTTGGTAGCCACTTTGGCACATTCGGCACCTCAGTAGCCACTTTGGCCACTTGGTAGCCACTTTGGCATATTCGGGCACCTCGGTAGCCACTTTGGCCACTTGGTAGCCACTTTGGCACATTCTGGCACCTCGGTAGCCACTTTGGCCACTTGGTAGCCACTTTGGCACATTCGGCACCTCGGTAGCCACTTTGGCCACTTGGTAGCCACTTTGGCACATTCGGCACCTCGGTAGCCACTTTGGCCACTTGGTAGCCACTTTGGCACATTCGGCACCTCGGTAGCCACTTTGGCCACTTGGTAGCCACATTGACATATTCGGCACCTTGGTAGCCACTTTGGCAACTTGGTAGCCATTTTGGCACATTTGGCACCTCAGTAGCCACTTGTGCACCTTGGTAGCCACTTTGGCACATTCGGCACCTCGGTAGCCACTTTGGCCACTTGGTAGCCACTTTGGCACATTCGACACCTCTGTAGCCACTTTGGCCACTTGGTAGCCACTTTGGCACATTCGGCCTCTCGGTAGCCACTTTGGCCACTTGGTAGCCTCTTTGGCACATTCGGCACCTCGGTAGCCACTTTGGCCACTTGGTAGCCACTTTGGCACATTGGTAGCAACTTTGGCACATTCAGCACCTCGGTAGCCACTTTGGCCACTTGGTAGCCGCTTTGGCACATTGGTAGCCACTTTGGCACATTCGGCATCTTGGTAGCCACTTTGGCCACTTGGTAGCCCTTTTGGCCACTTGCTAGCCTCTTTGACACATTCAGCACCTTGGTAGCCACTTTGGCCACTTGGTAGCCACTTTGGCACATTCGGCACCTCGGTAGCCACTTTGGCCACTTGGTAGCCACTTTGGCACATTCGGCACCTCGGTAGCCACTTTGGCCATGTTGACACATGCTGTCACTTTGCCTCAGGGAACAATTTGGTGCTCCGGGCCCCTCAGGGGCCACTTTGGCACACTGGGCTTCTAAAGCCACTTTGGCGTCTGTGGGGCTTTTCAGAAGCCATTGGCGCGCTGCCTGTGGCCCATTGTGCTGCCTGGGGCCCCTGTGTGCTGCCTGGGGCTCTGTGCTGCACCTTTAAGACCTTGAATCAGCGATCTGTCAGCTTCTATTAGCTGATACGGGTCATGTGTGGAAGCTGCATTTGCATAGCTGCCATCTTTGTAAGTCACTGCACCTGTGCTGTGGCTTCAATCCTTGTCAGTTGGGGGTCATGGAAAGGTCGCCATTAATTCCTATGGGAAATTTTTTGCTTAAAATGCGATTTTTTAAAAAAACTAAAAATCGGATCAACTCCAAAAATACATAGCACACCTGTCCCCACCGAGGGCTTCGAAACGCCACCTGAACGGGGTCTCTGCGCTGAGCGGTTCGGGCCGCATTAATTGCAGAAAACGCGGAGAAGAAGAAGAAGAAGAAAATATAAGAAATCGGATTACAATATGTTGCTTGAACCTAGGAGGTTCAAGCACCATAATTATGACAGACGTTTATTTTTAAATGTTGCGCAACGTAGTGTCACCAGCAGACGTTCCTCAGCTGGAATCGCTCTATGGAGCTGGGTGTCCTGCCTGCTGATGGCTCCTTGTACACGAACCAGCAAATCACGGAAGCTTTCTTGAGACATCCTCCTGTAGTCAAAATATTTCACCGGGTTTTCACGGAGCTCACTGAATAAGGCCTGGTAGGCTCCACGGCTATCCTGGACTTCAACAATGGGGTGTTGCCAAAAGCGCCGACGCCGTCTTCTCAGTCTTTGTCTTTTCCGTTCTTGCTCACAAGCAAAGGCAAGAAACAAGTTGATATCGAAATCCAGATTCCGATAGAAACTCTCCATGCGAAGATGCATCTTGACGCAGGATACAGGAGCAAAATATGAGGATTTCAGCTCTACAGGGGTCTATATACAGAAATCCCATGAGACACGCCCATTGGCCGTGGCTTGTGTCCGAAAATCTCCTGGAAATTTTTTTCCCTATGTAAACTATGCGCATACAAAACGCATGCAAATGCATATAAACGCAGCGTTTTTTTAAGTCTTACGTAAGCTGATGCAGCTAAAAAACGCTGTGTTTTTATGCGACTGCACGCGTTTGTTTTTGCGGACGATACGCTGCGGACTCAACCGCAAATGTGAACCTAGCCTTATAGAGGCTATACAACTGTAGTAAAATGAGTCACTGCCTGTTGAACACCTATAGCTCAGTACCTCTGGGATAAGTTATACACCAACATGATTACCTTCTAGGAGGACCTGATAGTATAACCTCCCAGGAGATCCTGCCCAACTTGTAAAGTAAAAAATGTGGTTTAAGTGTGGACCAATGAAAAGTGTAGAACACAGAACTGTGTGGGTGAGGACGTGTTTTGATTGGTCAGCATCAGAGGAGAAAAAACAAACTCCCACAGAGAGGTTCTATTGTATATGCCCAATTGGCTGAAAATTTTCATCTATTTTTGGGAAGAATAACTTTGAACTAGATTAGGAACGCAGAAGAAAAACTGTTTTAGAATCAGTGGAGCAGTAGCAATTGGAGGAGCTACTCAGTTTAAATACAGAAAATCCTCTAAAAAGGTCCTCTTTTTAAAGCATGCGGACACTTTTGGGGCAATGTTCTCTTTTTTTTCCTCACTTAAATACATATATTTTTGGGCTAAAAATAACTTTTGCTATTGCATCCAATTAAAAATGTTGCACCATTTGGCTTTTACTAGCTTTGTTTCGCTGCACATTGCGAGCTGCAGAATGAGATTATTTAAAAATCTGTCAGTGAGCTGGGTCTGATGAAAATTTTGCAACACTTTTTTCTTTTTCAGAGGAACTGAAGTTTCATGTGATCAAAACTCAGCTAAGAAAAGATCAATAAAGGAAAGAGAAGTCATAAACTCTGTCACAAGGGGCACCCTGACAGATTCTTAGTCAACTCATTCTGCAGCTGGCAATGGGCAGTGCATCACATAGGTTTTAGAAAGGCAATGGTGCAAAATTTTTAAAGAAAGCCAATTTCAAAAATTATTTTTTTACCGCCAAAATTAAGCAAACAAAAAAAATTGGTCCATGTATGGAATTGCATCCATTTGCTTACTTGACCTGTGTCTCAGTCTCATAGAATGTTAGAGTTGGAAGGGACCTCCAGGGTTATTCGTCCAACCCCCTGATCAATGCACAATCCACTACATCTCAGACAGATGTCTGTCCAGCCTCTGTTTGAAGACTTACATTGAAGGAGAACTCGCCACTTCTCATGGCAGCCTGTTCCACTCATTGATTACCCTCACTGTCAAAAAATTTTTTTCTAATATCTAATCTGTATCTTCTCCCGTTCAGGTTCATTCCATTGCTTCTCATGTTTCCATGTGCAAATGAGAATAAAGATGATTCCTCTCCCCTATGA
This sequence comes from Oophaga sylvatica, assembly GCA_033576555.1. Classification (NCBI taxonomy): domain Eukaryota; kingdom Metazoa; phylum Chordata; class Amphibia; order Anura; family Dendrobatidae; genus Oophaga; species Oophaga sylvatica. The sequence goes on along the minus strand of JARQOD010000001.1, from coordinate 438,577,559 downwards.
CATCCCTCCAGATATTTGTAGACAGCTATTAAGTTTCAGCTTTTTTTGCAAGCTAAACATTCTCAGATCCTGTAACCGTTCCTCGTAGGACATACTTTGTAGTCCGCTCACCATCCTGATAGCTCTTCTCTGAACTTGCTCCAGTTTTTCGATGTCTTTTTTAAAATGTGGTGCCCAGAACTGGACACAATATTCCAGATGAGGCCCGACCAAGGATTAGTAGAGAGGAATAATTACTTCCTATAATCTAGATTCTATGCTTCTCTTAATAGATCCAAAAACTGTTTGCCTTTTTTTTGCTGCTGCATCACACTATTGACTTGACTCATGTGTAGAATGTGATCTATTCGTATACTGGTCTTTTTCACACGTGCTGTTGCTCAGTTCTATTTCTCCCATTCTGTATATGTAATTTTCATTTTTTCTTGCCCAGATGTAGAATCTTGCATTTCTCCCTGTTGAATACCATTCTATTAGTCGCTGCCCATTCTTCAAGCTTATCTAGATCCTTCTGAATCCTTTCTCTGTCTTCTCTAGAGTTAGCTATCCCTCCTAGCTTTGCATCGTCTGCAAATTTGATTAGGTTTGCTTCAGTTCCCTTATCTAGATCATTTATAAAAATGCTGAACAACACTGGGGCCAAGACAGAGCCTTGTGTTACCCACTTGAAACACTCTTCCAATTGGATGTGCAACCATTTATTACAACTCTTTGAGTACGACCACTGGGCCAGTTATGAATCCACCTAACCGTAACCTTGTCAGTCCCAATTTGGTCATTTTTTTCAATAAGGATAGTATGAGGTACTTTATCAAATGTTTTGTTGAAGTCGAGATATACTATATCTACCACATTTCCCTTGATCCATCAAGTCAGTGATTCCATCATAGAAGGAAATTAGATTTGTCTGGCATGACTTGTTTGCTAAAAACCCATGCTGGCTCTGGCTAACTACTGTATTGTTATCCAAGTACTTACACACATGCTGTTTAATAACTTGTTCTAAGATCTTTCCTGGTATAGAAGTAAGGGTCACTGGCCAGTAATTTCCTGGCTTCATCTTCTTTCCTTTTTTTTGAAGATAGGGACAACATTTGCCCTTCTCCAATCTTATAGGACTTCTGTTCTTCAGGAATTTTTAAAGATTTTGGATAGTGATTCTGCAATTTCCTCTAACTCTGTCAGAACCTTAAGGTACTGCCACACTAAACAATCCCGCTAGCGATCACGATAACGACGCATACTAATGCGATCGCTAGCGGGATTGTTTCTATATCGCTAAGTGCTGCCGCATTTAGCGATATAGTTAACGACGCTATCGCCGTTAGCGATCTTCTTAACGACTTTAGCGGTACAAAAGTACCGCTAAATCGCTAAGAAAAGGTGCCACACAGCGATTAGATACTTACCCAGCGGGAGCGCCGACGAGAAAATAGGGTCCGGAACGATTCCAGCGACGAGCGAGATCACAGCAGGAAGCTCGTCGCTGGAAGCTGCCGCACTGAACAATATCGCTAACGGGATCGCTAAATAGTGACGTTTTTTAGCGATCCCGTTAGCGATATTGTTTAGTGTGGCATACCCTTTAGGATGTGATTCATCTGGACCAGGAGATTAAATTCATTTAAATTAGCTAAGTTTTCCCTCACTAGCTCTCTGTTTATAGATAGTGTGGATTCTTTTATTCCTTCGATAGCTCTGTGAAGATCAGTTGATGTTACAATTGGTTTCTTAGAGAACACAGATGCAAAAAACTAAATTACTTACCGGTAATTGTGTTTTATGCAGTCCATGACAGCACCCATTTGAGGGGATCCGCCAATAGGAACAGGAAACCAACAGATAAAAAGGGGCGGTCCCCACACCTCCTCAGTTGGATTACAGAGCATGAGAGGAACCACCAAAAAGAAATTTATACAATATCCATCATAATTATACATAAATCTAGACAACAACCACCAGGAGTGACTCACATACACCCATATATTTGTTACTTTTCTTTTTTAGTAACTAAAGGAGGGAACTGAGTGGGTGTTGTCATGCACTCCATAAAACACAATTACCGGTAAGTAACTTAGTTTTTTCTTCTCGCCATGACAGCACCCACTTGGGAGACTTTCAGAGAACAATCACCTGGGTGGACCACCGTATCAACGACAGATCTCCCGAAAACCAAGTCAGAGGATGATAATAAATAAAGTCTATAGTGGTTGTAAAAGGTAGATGGTGGAGACCATGTTGCTGCCTTACATATCAGATCGATTAAGATGCCCGCCTTCTCAGCCCAGGAGGATGCCATAGACTATGCTGAATGGGCCCTTACTCCGTCCGAGGGGTTTTCACCTTTCGCTGAGTAGGCCAGACAGATTGCAGCTCTGATCCATTGTGATAAAGTGCTCTTTGTGACTCCAAATCCCTTCCTGTGGCCCTTAAAGGACACAAACAGAGCCCTACTCTTCTTCCAGGGATGAGTTCTGTCTATAATGTAGGATAGCTCTCCTCACATCTAAAGTGTAGAATCTCTCTTCCTCAGGAGTAGAAGGTTTAGCAAAAAGGAGGGAAGAAAAATCTCCTGACTTCTGTGAAACCTCTCTGCAGAAACTCAAGGATTACAGAAATTGGTACTTCATTAGAGAAGGGACCGTAATAGAACTCAAGGAATTTTCTCCACACCCTACTGTATATTTTAGTTGTGGATTCCTTTTTACTTTGGAGAAGAGTATTGATCAGGTTGTCAGAAAAAAACCCTTAACCTCAACAGCTGCCTCTCAAGTTCCACGCCATCAAGTGGACACCCTTCACCTGAGGATGATGGAATGGACCTTGAGAGCAGGCCTGGATCTGATGGCAGGATCCAGGGGTCAGATATGGACATGGCTCTGAGCCATGAAAACCAAGGCCTCTTGGGCCAAAAAGGAGCGATGAGGATCACTCTCGTTCCTTCCTTTCTGATCTCCTGATGACTAATGGAAGCACAATCATTAGAGGAAACTTATGGGCCAGACTGAACTGCCAAGGGGACAGATGGGAGTCTACCATCTCCAGCTGGTCCATCCTGTTCAGGGAGGCAAATCTCTGGACCTGTCTGTTGGCTCTGGTGGCAAACAGTTCTATATCTGTAAGCCCCACAAGTCCACTATCTTCCTGAAGATTCGGTGACTGAGAGCCCATTTTCCTTGATTTAATGTATGGCAACTGTGGAAGTCTACTTTGAGATACTCTCCTGATGTAAAGAACTGAGAGGGACAAGAGATGGGCTTCCGCCAGTTCGAGAGTTCCCACTGCAGTAGACATCAGAGCCTTTGACCGAGTTCCACCTTGCTGATTTATATATGCGACTGACGTGGTATTGTCCGCTAGAATCCTCACGAGACCCCCCCACAGCTGTGGGAGAAAGTGATGTACCGCATGACTGATTGCCTTTAAACTCAATTAAGTTTGAGGAGTCATCAACTTCTTATATGGACCACTGCCCCTGGGCCAGGTCATCACCCAGATGAGCCCCCCATCCATTGGGACTAGCATCAGTAGTAGCTATACTAGGTCTCACTACCCGTGGAACCCAGCTAGAAAGATGATCCCGATCTAACCACCAGGTCAGGGAGTTTATTACTTCTAATAAGAGTCATTCTGCCCTTGAGGTGTCCTTGCAGTCGTTCTTCAGCACAGAGGATTTCTTGCTGCAGACACCAAGTGTGAAATTGGGCCCATCAAACAACTGGAATGCAGGACTTAAGGGACCCCAGGAGGGACATAGCATTTCTCAGGGACATATGAGGGTTATCAATTGCTGTCCTAACCTTATTCATTATAATCAGCATCTTTAGCTACGGCAGAAGGCACCTTTGACTTACTGAATCTAGGTGTAGACCCAGGAAAGACTGAAGAGTTACCGGGACCAGTCTGAACTTTTCCAGGTTGATTATCCAGCCCAACACCTGTAAGAATGAAATCGTGTCAGCAAGGCGACCCCTACATTGGGTTGCAGATTAACCTACTATCAAGAAATCATCCAAGTATGGAATAATAAGTGTGTCCCGCAGACGCAATTAAGCCATTACCTCCAATATCAATTTTGTGAATATATGAGGACCCATGGAAAGACCAAATGGCATCGCTGTGAATTGGAAATGTCGGACACGACCTCCCATGATGACTGCCACGCTGAGGTACTGTTGGAACTCGACATGTATGGCCAGATGCTAGTAGGCGCCCTTCAGGTCCAGGACAGTCATGAAGCATCTGGGAAATAAAAGTTTAATAGCCGATCTTATAGACTCCATCTTGAAGGTGTGAAATCGAAGGTATTCAATCTCTTCAAATTAATGATGGTTCTATAAGAACCATCTGGCTTGGAGACCAGGAACAAAGGGGAATAAAATTCATTTCCCTCCTGGTCCCCCGGGACCTTTACCAGGACTTGTTTAGATAACAGACTCAAAACCTCCGACTCAAGAGCCTACTGTTGTGTTTGGGATTTAAGAGAGGTCACTATAAAGGAATCCGGGGGAATCCAATGAAACTCCAGCTTCAAACCAGATGATATTAGACTCAGGGTCCAGGGATTAGATGTCATATCCCCCCATTTGTGGCAAAAAAATTTTAACCTGCCACCCACAGGTGGGTCAGGGTTAACAGAATTTGTTTCCGCTCTTGGAAGAGGATCCACTAAAAAGGGCACCTTTTAGTTTGGTCTCCTTAGTCTCCCATGATCTCGGTCTCTGTAAGACCTCCTTTTACCGAATGGCCACTTCTTGAAGGCCCTCCTGTAGGTTGGAACAAATTGGTTAGGGAACCCCCTTTTTCTCTCTCCTGCCTTAGTGAGGATCTAATTGAGCACTTTGCCAAACAGGAACTCACCCTGGCATGGAATTGCACACAAATTAGATTTTTATTGTGCATCACCCTTCCAGCCATAAGGCACAGCGAGCAGAATTTGCGAGACCAGCTGATCTAGCCGCCAGGCGTAGGGAGTCCACAGAAGCATCAACTAGATACGCTGTAGCACCCCTGATCAATGGGATAGAAGATAACAGCTTCTCTCTAGAAACTCCTTTCCTGATCTGCTCTTCTAGCTGATCAATCCAAACCAACATTGGCCTTGCTGTACACGTGCCAGATATAGCCGGTCTAAAGGCTCCAGTACAGGATTCCCATGATCTTTTGAGAAGTGTCTCTGCCTTGCGGTCTAGAGGGTCAGATAGAACCCAGAGTCTTCTACGGGTAGGGGAGAACGTTTAGTAGTCAAAACCACTGCAACGCCCACCTTGGGAACTTTAGACCAGGTTGCCAAATCTTCATCGTCAAAAGGATACTTTATCTTGGGAGATGAAGGGAGGAACCTTCACTGCCTTGTTTGTCCCACTCCGTCCTAACCAAATCATTTTCACCGCTGAGAAAACTGGAAATGCTTGTCTCTTTTTTTTGCGAGAGGCCAGCAAACATGATCTCCTGTGCAGTTCTGGCTTCTTTTGCATTTGAAAACCCCATGCAGGGCTGGCTCCAGGTTTTTATGGGCCCCGGGCGAAAGAGTCTTAGTGGGCCCCTTTAACACAGACCACGATTCATGATGCACAGATACGGCAGAAAAATATGGGCATAGTACAATGTCAAACACTTCACTTCTTCCATTACATGAGTGATATCTATTGTAAATTGTACAAAAGCTCAAAAAACGCCAAATCCTCACAGCGCACAGTACAGACTGGACAGTACAGTCCTCCATACAATATTATGGGCACCACATAGTCTCCCCCTCATCACCCATATAACACCCCATGCAGGATGTCACCCCCCCATCCCCTATATAATGCTCCATACAGAATACTGTAGATTAATAAACACCAGCACAGCCCTGTAATGGAGGTGCACCAGTAGGTTCCCAGGCCGTAATAATTTGAATGAAAAGCTGGGCACACTCGTATGGGTGAGCAAAAAAGGTAATAGTTTAATGCACGTACAGTAGTCACAAAATCAGACGTTTCGGTCTATCTCGACCTTCATCAGTGAACTAGGTGAAGGTGACAGGCATCTTAGGTCTTATAATGGTTAGTGTAAGGTTTTATGTATATATTCCTGAAACTCAGTTTGTTCGTCAGCCATTTTACTTTCTGTCTTGCTGCAGCTATCTTGCCCTCAGTCAAAATGGAGTTTCCAGCTTGCATGTTCCCGCCCTGATTCTCTCCTTTGCTTCTTAAGCAGCCACAGCTGAGCAATCAGTGCTTCAGAATCTAGCCTGCAGTGAACCTGTGACTTGACTCCTGTAAGCCTTGGACCTTGTACTCCAGCTATTCCTACTGAGGAACTCTGAAGCACTTGTGGACTCTGAACCCTGCTCTTTGAAAGACCCACGTTTGCATGGACTTACGGTAACAGAGAAGAAGATCCTGAATCTGTATTGGAGAGTGATTGCTGAGCTTGGATTACTCTGGCCTGCTGTGTCTCCTGTTTCTGTGTCTGCAAACTGTGTGACTATTTCTGCCAACTTGTATGAAGTAATACAGGACTTTTCTATATCAAACCTGTGACTCCTGTGTTTTCATCGCACCCAAGCACAAGACGCTATATGAACTGTACTACATACATTACAAGATTCTGAAGCCAAAACGTTAGTGTCTGCTGGGTCTGGAAGGCTGTGTCTGCTGTACTGTGGATATCAGACGTCCGGTTGTACTTTCTGTGATGACAGTGGTTGTGACTTCTCACAACCATTCCAGGTGAGCAATTCCCTTAAGTTTTTTCTTTTTGCAGTGTTACCACAGGTAAACACTATTGTTTTTTTTTTTTTTTTTTCCTTTCTTTTCTATTTTTTGTCTGCTGTAACTCTGGATATCAGATGTCTGGTTGAAACTTTCTGTGATGATAGTGGTTGTGACTTCTCACAACCATTCCAGGTGAGCAGTTCCCTTAATTTTTTTTTCTCTCTGCAGTGTTGCCACAGGTGAACACTATTGTTTTTTTTCTCTCCTCTTCTTCCAGTAATCCTGTCTTAAAAGATCTGGAAAATGGAGGCCCGCATAAAGGAACTTTGCGGAGTGACTGATAATATCCTTGCAGATTTGCAGAATATAAAGACCCGTTTTACAAATCTACAGGACCTCAATAATCACAATTTGCAAGTGGTTGGACAGACTACCCAGGATTTGCGAGCCAGGATTGAGGTTCTAGAGGGGCGAGTCCAGGCTCCTGCCGTAGCCCCGAGTGCTGGGATTCCCAAGTTGCCCCCTTTTCGTTTTGGCGGTGAACGTGAGAAATTCAGGGGATTTATTAATCAATGCAATCTTTTTTTTTCTGCACATGCTTCACAATTTCCCACTGAACGATCTAAGGTGCTTACTATAATTATGTTGCTTACCAACAAGGCTTTAATGTGGGCAAACCCTCTGATTGAGACTGAGGATGATTGTTTGAATCACCTTGATGATTTTATTTCAGCCATGGGGCAGGTGTTTGATGACCCCAATCGAGGTGCAACAGCTGAAGCAGCCATGTTAGCTTTGCGCCAAGGTAAGCACTCGGTAGCTGAATATGCCTTGGATTTCAGGAGATGGGCCCTTGATACCACCTGGGACAGTTCCGCCAAAAAATCTATTTTTCGAAAGGGGTTATCTCCACTGATTAAGGATGAACTTGCTCGTGCCGACCCTCCCACTGCGTTAGGTGACTTTATTAACTACTGCATCCGTATTGATACTCGTCTGACTGAACGCAGGCAAGAGAGATGGTTCGAAAGCAATCGTACTAACCTTTTCCTATCTTCCTCTCCAGCTAAGGAACCTTTGAGTAGGATTACACGGGAACCTGAACCTGAACCCATGCAGGTAGACTCTTTACAACGACGGGTTAGTGATGCACGCAAGGAACATCGTTTTAAGGAGAATCTATGTTTCTATTGTGGTAAGTCAGGGCACTTCATTATAAACTGCCCCAGCCGTTCTCGTAAGACTACTGCAGCACTCATTCATTGTGAGTGTTGCGAGAGGGGATCTGTCAGGTCCGAGCCTCAGGCTCCAGAGAGATCTGCAGCAACAGATCTTGATTTCTCGGACTTAAACTCCGTTACCTCTGAGGACGTTGACTGTGTAAACGCTGCCATTTTTCAAGTTTCCTCAGCGGTGTCCCAGCTGAGTTGTAAGAAAAACAATTCTCATTGCTTTCTTTCCATCAAACTCTGGGTTGACTCAGCTTGGGTGTCTAGCTCTGCTATGATCGACTCAGGGGCAAGTGGAAATTTTATGGATGTCTCCTTTGCTCTGAAACAGGGAATACGTTCAGTGAAGAAGGCTACTCCAGTACAGATGGAAACTGTGGATGGCTCCCTGCTGACCTCTGGACCAGTGGATCAGGAAACAGAGCCTTTGAGGGTTCTTATGGGTAAAGATCATCAAGAGAAACTGTCCTTTATGCTTATCTCTTCTCCCCACTTTCCCATTATTCTAGGGCTACCATGGCTGCAGGCTCAGAATCCTACCATTAACTGGGAGACCAAGGAATTACACTTTCCAGAGAAACAGATGAGTCCAAAAGTTTCAGCTTGCTCTGTTCCTAAAGGAATCATGTCAGTCCCTGAACTACCAGCTGTATACCAGGACTATGTGGATTTATGTGACAAGAAGAACGCTGACCAGCTTCCTCCTCACCGTCCATATGATTGTCCAATTGAATTATTGCCTGGAGCAGAGATACCTTTTGGTAAGATCTACCCCCTGGCGGGGCCCGAGCTAAAGGCTTTAAAGGATTACATAGATGAAAATCTAGCCAAGGGCTTCATACGCCCCTCTTCATCTCCTGCAGGTGCACCCATCTTCTTTGTAAAGAAGAAAGATGGATCTCTGAGACCATGCGTAGACTATAGGGAACTCAATAAGGTTACTATTAGAAACCGTTATCCATTGCCTTTAATCCCTGAGTTATTGGAGAGAGTGCGACATGCCAAAATTTTTTCTAAACTAGATCTTCGTGGGGCCTATAACTTAGTCCGTATTAGACCTGGGGATGAATGGAAGACTGCATTCAGGTCACGCTATGGACACTTTGAATATCTAGTTATGCCTTTTGGTCTGAGTACCGCCCCAGCCACTTTCCAACACTTGGTGAATGACATCTTCAGGGATTCCTAGATACATTTGTGGTGATTTATCTGGATGATATTCTAATTTTTTCTAACTCCACAGAGGAACATCATGGACATGTGAGAATGGTCTTGGAACGTCTAAGACAAAATCATCTTTACATCAAACTTGAAAAGTGTGAATTCCATAGGACCGAAATTCAATTTCTGGGGTATGTACTGTCTACACAAGGAATTAGTATGGATGGAAGCAAAACCCAAGCCATCAAGGATTGGCCAAGTCCTAGAAATGTGAAGGAGGTACAGCGCTTCATCGGGTTTGCCAACTTCTATAGACGTTTCATTAGAAATTTCTCTGAGGTAGTGTCACCTATCACTCAACTTACCCGGAAAGAGTCTAGGTTTTCCTGGACTCCCCAAGCCCAGGAAGCATTTTCCCGTCTAAAAGATACATTTACCACTGCACCTATCCTAGTACATCCCAACCCCGAGCTTGCCTTCATAATAGAGGTGGATGCTTCAGACTGTGCCGTTGGAGCTATACTCTCTCAGAGAACAGGTGAGAAGAATGTCTTGCATCCCTGTGCCTTCTTTTCCCAGCAGTTATCTTCGGCTGAGAGGAACTACGATGTGGGCAATAGAGAGTTGTTGGCCATTATTGCCGCCTTCAAAGAATGGAGACACCTTCTTCAGGGAGCTGCACAGCAAATAGTCGTCCTGACAGACCATCGTAACCTTGAGTTTATCAGGTCGGCTAAGTGCCTGACTCCTCGCCAGGCTCGCTGGAATCTTTTCTTAAACCAATTTAATTTTATCATCTCTTATAGACCAGGATCGCGCAATGGAAAGGCTGATGCACTCTCTAGGATTTACTCAGCAGAGACACGTCCAATTACTCCTCCTAAGACTATTCTTCCTGACTCTAGATTCCTAGGAGTAATTCATAATCAAGACCTACTTAAGGACATCAAGGAAGCATACCATGCGGATTCCTTTTTGGCACAACCCCCAAGGGACGTAAGTCTTGTCTTTAAGAATGGTGTGTGGATTCAGGGACAACGTCTGTATATTCCTGAAACAGTCAGATTAAGAGTATTGCAACTCATTCACGATTCCAAGATAGCTGGGCATAGAGGAATTCTAAAGACACAGGAATTTCTTTCTCGTTTCTTTTGGTGGCCCACTTGCAGGAAGGATGTTTTGAATTATGTCACTTCATGTGAGGTCTGTGCAAGATGCAAAACACCTCGCTCCTCACCAACTGGTCTGTTACAGCCTCTTCCCACCCCGTCCCGCCCGTGGGGATCCATTTCTATGGACTTCATTGTGGAGTTACCAACCTCTCAGGGGAAGAACACCATTCTAGTGGTGGTTGACCGTCTAACAAAGGCAGCTCATTTTATCCCTTGTGTCGGCTTACCCACTGCAAAACAGACATCAGATTTGATGATTAAAGATGTGTTTCGCTTACATGGAGTACCGGATGAGGTTATTTCGGATCGAGGGGTGCAATTCACTTCTAGGTTTTGGCAAAATTTCTGTGCAGCATTGGACATTAAAGTAAACCTTTCTTCTGCTTTTCATCCCCAGACTAATGGACAGACCGAACGAACCAATCAAACCTGGAGCAGTATCTCCGCTGCTTTATCTGCCACCTACAGGATGATTGGGTGGATCTACTTCCATTAGCTGAGTTCTCGTATAACAACTCTCAGAGTGCCTCCACTAAACAGTCTCCTTTTTACTCTAATCTAGGTTATCATCCTAACATTCTACCACGATTTCCCATAGAAACGCCTTTACCAGCAGTGGCTGAAAGAATCACGTCTTTACAGAAGAATATGGATCTTCTAAAGGAAAATCTGGAATCGGCTCAAGAAAGGTACAAGAAAGCAGCAGATAAATTTCGTAAACCTGCACCAGCTTTCAAGGTAGGAGACTTGGTCTGGCTGTCAACCAGAAATCTTAAGTTAAGAATTCCATCGTCTAAGTTGGGACATAAGTACATTGGACCCTATAAAATCAGTAAAATTATAAGTGCCGTTGCTTGTCGTCTTCAACTGCCCAGAACTATGAGAATCCACCCTGTCTTTCATGTATCCCTACTAAAGGCTGCGACACCCAATACGTTTCCTGGACGTTCCTCTCCTTGCCCTGACCCAGTGCTAGTCGATGGTCAGGAAGAATTTGTGGTGGAAAGGATTTTAGATTCCAGGTTGTATAGAAATCAGTTACAATATCTGATTAAATGGCAGGGCTACCCAGTGGAGGACAACTCATGGGAACCGGTCAATAACGTTAATGCTCCTCGCTTGCTCCGTCAGTTTCATCAGAGGTACCCACACAAGCCTGGTCTGAGGTCATCCGGAGGTTGTCCTTAAGGGGGGAGTAATGTAAGGTTCTATGTATATATTCCTGAAACTCAGTTTGTTCGTCAGCCATTTTACTTTCTGTCTTGCTGCAGCTATCTTGCCCTCAGTCAAAATGGAGTTTCCAGCTTGCATGTTCCCGCCCTGATTCTCTCCTTTGCTTCTTAAGCAGCCACAGCTGAGCAATCAGTGCTTCAGAATCTAGCCTGCAGTGAACCTGTGACTTGACTCCTGTAAGCCTTGGACCTTGTACTCCAGCTATTCCTACTGAGGAACTCTGAAGCACTTGTGGACTCTGAACTCTGCTCTTTGAAAGACCCACGTTTGCATGGACTTACGGTAACAGAGAAGAAGATCCTGAATCTGTATTGGAGAGTGATTGCTGAGCTTGGATTACTCTGGCCTGCTGTGTCTCCTGTTTCTGTGTCTGCAAACTGTGTGACTATTTCTGCCAACTTGTATGAAGTAATACAGGACTTTTCTATATCAAACCTGTGACTCCTGTGTTTTCATCGCACCCAAGCACAAGACGCTATATGAACTGTACTACATACATTACAGGTTAGAAACTGATTGTTTGTAATCACAAATATAAGATGGTGAAAGCGTGGTTATGCAGAGTGCAGGTCACTTGTTGTAAAATAATAGTAAGGCAGTTTTGTGCGATACCGGAAGTAAGGAGGCTGTGTGCTGTGCGGCTCCAGACGCGGCATCCACCGCTAGTCAAGAGGGCCCTCTTGACTAGCGGTGGATGCCGCGTCTGGAGCCGCACAGCACACAGCCTCCTTACTTCCGGTATCGCACAAAACTGCCTTACTATTATTTTACAACAATTGACCTGCACTCTGCATAACCACGCTTTCACCATCTTATATTTGTGATTACAAACAATCAGTTTCTAACCATTATAAGACCTAAGATGCCTGTCACCTTCACCTAGTTCACTGATGAAGGTCGAGATAGACCGAAACGTCTGATTTTGTGACTACTGTACGTGCATTAAACTATTACCTTTTTTGCTCACCCATACGAGTGTGCCCAGCTTTTCATCCATACAGAATACTGGACCCAATATAATGCTCCATACAGAATACTGGACCACATAAATTGCTCCATACAGGATACTGGTCCCCATATAATGCTCCATGCAAAATATGGAGCTCTCCTCTGCACTGTGCTGCGTTCTGCGCTGTTACGGCTCAGGAAAGGGCGCTGTGGAAAGACTCCCCATTATCATCATCATTGCCTGCCCATTATCATCATCATTGCCTTCCCATCATCATCATTGCCTGCAAATCATGATCATCATTGCATCCCCATCATCATCATCGCCTCCCCATTATCATTGCCTCCCCATCATCATCATCGTCTCCCCATCATCATCATCATTAACTCCCCATCAACATAGCCTCCCCATCATCATCATCACCATTGCCTCCTCACCACCATCACTGCCTTCCCCCACAACCATCACACACACAGCACCACACACAGACAGCACCGCAGCACTCTCTCACATACACACACACTGATACACACACACACCTCACCTGTCCGGCGTCCGCGCTCTCTGCCACAGCCGGCCGCTGAATGATGACGTCATTCAGCGGCGCTGCTGTGAGAGGAAGCGCCGGCGCCCTGCAGGCGCCCCCTGGAGCCCGGAGCTGCGGCAGCGGAGGCACGGGGAGAGGTAAGTATTGCGCCGGCTGCTGCCGGGGCCCTGAGCAAACGGGGGGCCCAGTGGCAGCGCTGGCACCGCTAATGGGCGCCGGGGTGCCCGACGGCGAGTGGGCCCCCCGCCTGCTCAGGGCCCCGGCACTTGCCCGGGTATGCTGGATGCTGACGCCGGCCCTGACCCCATGGTATTTCTAACTGATTTTACCAGGTTATCAATGCTTTCTATGGGGAAACAGGATCATCCTTTCTCATCAGATCATGATGAATGAGAAGAACAAGCGGACCTAACCTGGTCACTATTAGAAGAGGAGCTGGAGACAGGGTAACACTCCTTGCTCTGGTTCTATGCTTTTTAGGTTTGTTTGAGCATTTTAGGGACTGGAGCTCTTACATTATCATTGCCCGTATATCAGGGGACCTTACAGATGATTCCTCCTCTAAAGTCTGGCTGATACACTTCTGACACAGTCTCTTGATATAGGTGTCAGGAAGGGCTGAGAGCACAAGGCACATTCTTTGTGGTTAGATTTTTTAGCTTTCTTAGCCTAAAGGGGTACACAGAAAGAAGGGATAATCAGCTAAGTAAGCAGAGTCATGTAACACTCACCCAGTGAAGCTTGTCATTGTGGTACCGGTTCTGGAGGTGGAGGCACAGCATGAGTTGTAGACGGCTCAGATTTCTAGCTCCATACACTCTTATCAGTGGAGTCGCCCTCTTGGGAGCGCCAATTGCTGCTCTTGGATTTGCTGTGGATCTGCACTTCCACCACCTGTGGGTGCACCTCGAATTCTCCTGGATAGGACATCTCGCGGGCACACCAGCAGCAGGAAGCCGCCGAATCTTATACCTACAGCCAGCCCATCCACCTCTCCATGCTGGAATACACCTCCCCGGACCCCCGGAAGTGAATCCTAAGCACTTCCGGTTCAGCAACGCTAAATGGACAGTGCGCATGCGTGGGGGTTGAAACCCAGAAGTACGGCCCAATGGAGGCCAACTGAGGAGGCGAGGGGGACAACCCCTTTTTATCTGTAGGTTTCATGTTCTTATGGGTAGATCCCCTCTTAAGTGGGTGCTGTCGTGGCGAGTAGAAATATGAATTTAAAAGTTCAGTCTTTTCAGCATTTTTGACCACTTCACCTTTTGTCCTGTAAAAATCCTTTAAATTTTTTTTTACTTTTTTTTTGCTTTTGACATACCCTTAAAATACTTTTACTGCTTTTGGTCTCCCTTGCAAGCCTCAATTCATTACGGGCTTTAACTCTTCTAATGCTTGCTTTGCATTCCCTGCAGACAGCATTATATTCTTCTTTAATATGCCACCCTCTCTCCTGCAATTCTTGGACCCAGTAGACCTCCTCAGGAACTGCTGCTGCTGATTTGGGTTCCCATACCATTGTACCTTACACTTAGTCCCTCCCAACGACTAGGACTGATGCAATAGTCACCTGGTGTGTAAATGATCTCAAATTTCAATAGGAGGCGAACCAAAGCATTGTCTGAATGGCAGAAACATCCACCACTTGCAAGATCTATGTTTGGGAAGAACACAAATGTCTGTTAGGAACACTGTACCAAATGCTGTGTCAGGAACCACAATACGTCCTTAGTTTGGGTTTCTTATTGGCCTTTGTTGCAATCTCAATATAGCCATTAGTCGGGAACGAAGGCATTTAAAAAAAAACTTAAAAAGCTTTGCTGTGATTTTCCATTTTTCACACCCTTTGATTTAGGCATCAGTGCAAGTGGTTGGTAAGTAAACACATGTAGTGTTGAAACATGTTGTCCAAAAGGGATTGACTGTATGCAAAATTGTTATTGAAGAAACCTGGAACTTTTTAATGGATAAATAAAAGTTATTTTTTACCCTACCATTGGACTGATTGCTGGAGAAACAAAAGCCATTTCTTATATATATATATATATATATATATATATATATATATATATATATATATATATATATATGTGTGTGTATATAATCAAAAACCTCTTTGGTATGACAAAGGAGTAAACGTTTTAAAGAAACTAAAAACGGCAGTCTTCTCATTTTTCAGTTACCAACTTATTTTAAATAAATTGCTATTTGCAAAGTCATCTGAAACTCCAATATTTTTAGATTTGTGATATTTACTACACCCTACCCTTTTTTTAAAAAAAATGTTCAAAATTTAAAAACTGCCACAAAACCGGTTTCTCCTTCATAAAAATAAATCTGTCATAAAAATTATTAATAGACCTTCTGTCATATTATACATGCTTTCTTGCATGAAAAATTTCTTCTGGAATCCCACTAAAGGGTCGATACATTTTAAATTACCAAATAATTTACCAGAGATTGAGATTTGATTATACAGTGGGGAAAATAAGTATTTGATACGCTGCCGATTTTTAAGTTTTCCCATCTACAAAGAATGGAGAGGCCTGTCATTTTTATCGTAGGTACACTTCAACTGTGAGAGACAGAATCTTAAAAAATTAACTCCAGAAAATCACATTTGTATGATTTTTACATAATTAATTTTCATTTTATTTTATGAAATAAGTATTTGATACACTAGAAAAACAGAACTTAATATTTGGTACATAAAATCCTTTGTTTGCAATTACAGAGGTCAGACATTTCCTGTAGTTCTTGACCAAGTTTGCACACACTATAGCATGATTTTGGCCCACTCCTCCATACAGATCTTCTACAGATCTTTGGGGTTTCGGGACAGTTGTGGGCTACATAGAGTTCCAGCTCCATCCAAAGATTTTCTATTGGGTTCAGGCCTGGAGTATGTCTAGGCCACTCCAGGACTTTGAAATGCTTCTTACAGAGTCACTCCTTAGTTGCCCTGGCTGTGTGTTTCATGTCATTGTCATGCTGGAAGACCCAGTCATCACCCATCTTCAATGTTCTTATTGAAGGAAGGTGATTGCTGTGTTGTGAATGTGTTAGAAATGAATTCTGAGCAGAAGCTCCCTCTGGTGGTTACAAACAGTACTGAACCATTCAATGAAGATTGGCAATCAGGAGTTACAGACTAGTCTTATATAAGGGAGGTTCCATCCCATCATGTTTGCCGGTGATCAATTGTTCTTGTCTCAACTGTGGTTCCTGGTTCACTTGGAAGCTTGCTGACTCTTGCCTGCATCTTCTGCTATCAGATAAGATAGTTTCTGCTTTTATTTTTGTGCTTGCTTTTTGCATTGTTCTCTGCACTTCTGTGGAGGTCAGCCAGGGGGCTTGTGCTCCTCTCAGTTTATCTGAGTCACTGTTATTTGTTCATTTGCCTTTTCCAGTTTTTTCAGTGGCTGCGGCTTAGTTTTGTTACACCAGAGAACTAATTTAGGTGGTAGAGGTCGTGTGATCTCAGGTGTTTTTGCAATTAGTAGAGTTGGTATTTTTTTTTAGGGTTTTTTGGATTGCAGTAAGTGTCCTTCCTATCCTTTTCTTTCTAGGAAGATTGGGTCCCAACGTTTGCTCATACTATTTTCTGTCTGTGTCTGTATTTCCTCTTGTCTAACCGCCATTACATGTTTGGGGACTTCCTATGTTCTTTGGGGATCTGCTCCGGGGCAGATAGCTTTCCTCTTTCTATCTTTAGGTGTAGTTAACCTCTCAGGCTGTGACGAGGCGTCTAGGACCAACTTAGTAACGCTCCACGGCTGCCTTTAGTTGTGGTGGTTAGTCAGGGTACTGCAATCCGGTAGATTCCAACCTCTCTGGTGTATTGCCGTTTTTGCCTGCTCTCCTCAGCTACCAAATCATAACAGTATCACCGGCCGAAACTGAAAATTATATGGTACTCACAGAAGGGAAAAATAGTGTAAAAAAAAAAGTTGTCAGAGATTTTTTTTTTTTTTTTTCTGTTTGTTGCATTTTTTTTTCCCTCTTTTTCTCTGGGTGCTGAAGATTTTTTTTTCTCTCAATGGAGTTTGCACAGTTGTCTGGCCGTGTGGATCAGCTTGCCTCTGAAATTCGGAGTATTGCTACCTATCTTGCAGGGTTGCCGGTTGTGGAACCTAGGATCCCCATGCCAGATTTGTTTTTGGGGGATCGAGCTAAATTTCTGAATTTCAAAAATAACTAAGTTGTTTTTTGCCTTAACCCCTTCCCGACCTTTGACACAGCGTATGCATCATGAAAGTCGGTGCCAATCCGACCTATGACGCATACCCTGTGTCATGAAAGGATCGCGTTCCTGCGGGCCGGGAGACCGGGGTCACTCAAAGGTCACCCGACCCGCAGTTACAGGACCCTTTGTGCTTCACCACAGGGGGGTTGGCTTAACCCCCCCGTGGCCACGATCGCTCTGATTGGCTGTTAAAAGTGAAACAGCCAATCAGAGCAATCTGTAATATTTCACCAATTTAATTGGTGAAATATTACAATCCAGCCATGGCCGATGCTGCAATAGCATCTGCCATGGCTGGACACCGAGCCCTGACCCCCCCACACGGATTACAGCGGCGATCGGCCGCCGCCACCGAAAGATGGCAGCGATCGGTCACCACCGTCACTAACAGCTCCCCTCCTCCTTTGCTCCGGTGCCCCCACCTTCCGATCCCCCCCCTAACCTTCCGACCACCCTACTCACTTCTCCCGATCCACCTATGTCCCTGGATCGGTCCCGGCGTCCGCCCGGGCCTCTTCATGGGCGCCGCCATCTTGGCGCATGCGCAGTGCGCCCCCCAGTGTCCAAAAATTTATTTTGATCACTGTGATAAACTGTCACAGTGATCAAAATAAAAAAAAGTAAATGAACCCCCCCTTTATCATAGGTAGGGACAAATAAAAAAATAAAGATTTTTTTTTTTTTCTTCCTTTTTTTTTTCCTATTAGGCCCTGTGCACACGTTGCTGATTTTGCTGCGGATCCACGGTGTATTTTGCTGCGGATCCGCGGCGGATCAGCAGCGAAATCAGCCGCGGATGCGCAGCGATATCCGCCGCAGATCAGCAGCGAAATCCGCCGCAGATTTCGCTGCGGATCCGCGGCGGATTTCGCTGCTGATCCGCGGCTGATTTCGCTGCTGATCCGCGACTGATTTCGCTGCGGATCCGCGGCGGATTTCGCTGCTGATCCGCGGCTGATTTCGCTGCTGATCCGCGGCGGATTTCGCTGCGGATCCGCGGCGGATTTCGCTGCGGATTCGCGACTGATTTCGCTGCGGATCCGCGACTGATTTCGCTGCGGATCCGCGACTGATTTCGCTGCGGATCCGCAGCAGATTTCGCTGCTGATTCGCTGCGGATCCGCGGCTGATTTCGCTGCGGATCCGCAGCGGATTTCGCTGCTGATTCGCTGCGGATCCGCGGCTGATTTCGCTGCTGATCCGCGACTGATTTCGCTGCGGATCCGCGACTGATTTCGCTGCGGATCCGCGGCGGATTTCGCTGCTGATCCGCGGCTGATTTCGCTGCTGATCCGCGGCAGATTTCGCTGCGGATCCGCGGCGGATTTCGCTGCGGATTCGCGACTGATTTCGCTGCGGATCCGCGACTGATTTCGCTGCGGATCCGCGACTGATTTCGCTGCGGATCCGCAGCGGATTTCGCTGCTGATTCGCTGCGGATCCGCGGCTGATTTCGCTGCTGATTCGCTGCGGATCCGCGGCTGATTTCGCTGCGGATCCGCAGCGGATTTCGCTGCTGATTCACTGCGGATCCGCGCTGATTTCGCTGCTGATCCGCGACTGATTTCGCTGCGGATCCGCGACTGATTTCGCTGCGGATCCGCGACTGATTTCGCTGCGGATCCGCGACTGATTTCGCTGCGGATCCGCGACTGATTTCGCTGCGGATCCGCGGCGGATTTCGCTGCTGATCCGCGGCGGATTTCGCTGCTGATCCGCGGCTGATTTCGCTGCTGATCCACGGCGGATTTCGCTGCTGATCGCTGCGGATTTCGCTGCGGATCCGCTGTGGATTTCGCTGCGGATCCACGACTGATTTTGCTGCTGATTCGCTGCGGATTCGCAGCTGATCCGCGGCTGATTTCGCTGCTGATCCCGCGGATTTCGCTGCTGATCCCCGGCGGATTTCGCTGCTGATCCGCGGCGGATTTCGCTGCTGATCCGCGACTGATTTTGCTGCTGATTCGCTGCGGATCCGCAGCGGATTTCGCTGCTGATCCGCGGCTGATTTCGCTGCGGATCCGCAACTGATTTAGCTGCGGAGATTCGGCGACCGATTTCGCTGCGGATCGCGGCGGATTCGCTGCGATCGCGGCGGATTTCGCTGCTGATCGCGGCGGATTTTGCTGCGGATCCGCGGCTGATTATCTGCTGATTCATCTGCGCTAGCGGGTATAGCATAACGCGATCGCGTTATGCTATACCGTCACCAGCCGGTCAACGCTACGTGTTGAACGGGCTGGTAAAACGCAATATGAACCCAGCCTTAGGGTTAGAACTAGGGTTAGGGTTAGCATTAGGGTTAAGGTTAGAATTACGGTTAGGGTTGGAATTTGGGTTAGGGTTGGAATTTGGGTTAGGGTTGGAATTAGGGTTAGGGTTGGAATTAGGGTTAGGCTTGTAGTTAGGTTTATGTTAGAGTTGGGATTAGGGTTAGGGGTGTGTTGGGTTAGGGTTATGAATAGGGTTTGTATTAGGGTTAGGTGTGTGTATGGGTTAGGGTTGGGGTTAGGGGTGTGTTGGGGTTAGGGTTGGAGTTAGAATTGAGGGGTTTCCACTATTTAGGCACATCAGGGGGTCTCCATACGCGACATGGCGCCACCATTGATTCCTGCAAATTTTGCGTTCAAAAGTCAAACAGTGCTCCCTTTATTCCAAGCCCCGAGTATGCCCAAACAGTGGTTTATCCCCACATATGAGGTATCAGCGTACTCGGGAAAAATTGCACAACAACTTTGGGGGTTCTAATTTCTCCTGTTAACATTGGGAAAAAAAATTGGGGACTAAAAATTATTTTTGTGGAAAAAAAATGATTTTATATTTTCACGGCTCTGCGTTATAAACTTCTGTGAAGGACTTGGAGATTCAAAGTGCTTATCACACATCTATAGGAGTTCCTTGGGGGATCTAGTTTCCAAAATGGGGTCACTTGTGGGGAGTTTCTACTGTTTAGGCACATCAGGGACTCTTGCAAACGTAACATGACGCCCGAAGACCATTCCATCAAGTGGGCATTTCAAAACGTCACTACTTCCCATCCGAGCCCCGACGTGTGCCCATACAGTAGTTTTCTCCCACATATGGGATATCAGCATACTCAGGACAAATTGGACAACAACTTTTGGGGTCTAATTTCTCATGTTACCCTTGGGAAAATAAAAAAATTGGGGACTAAAAGATCCTGATTGTGGAAAAAATATGATTTTTTTATTTTCATGCCCGGGCGTTATAAACTTCTGTGTAGCCCTTGGGGGTTCAAAGTGCTCACCACACATCTAGATAAGTTCTTTGCCGGGTCTAGTTTCCAAAATGGGGTCACTTGTGGGGAGTTTCTACTGTTTAGGCACATCAGGGGCTCTGCAAACGTAACAAGATGCCCGCAGACCATTCCATCAAGTCGGCATTTCAAAGCGTCACTACATCCCTTCCGAGCCCTGACGTGTGCCCAAACAGTGGTTCCCCCCCACATATGGGGTACTAGCGTACTCAGGAGAAACTGGACAACAACTTTTGGGGTCCAATTTCTCCTGTAACCATTGTGAAAATAAAAAACAGTGGGCTAAAAAATAATTTTTTGAGAAAAAAAAATGATTTTTTTATTTTCACGGCTCTGCGTTATAAACTTCTGTGAAGCACCTGGGGGTTCAAAGTGCTCACTATGCATCTAGATAAGTTCCTTAGGGCGTCTAGTTTCCAAAATGGGGTCACTTGTGGGGGAGCTCCAATGTTTAGGCACACAGGAACTCTCCAAATGCGACGTGGCAACCGCTAAATATTCCAGCATATTTTCCATTCAAAAAGTCAAATGGCGCTCCTTCCCTTCTGAGCCCTTCAGTGCGCCCAAACAGTGGTTTATGACCACATATGAGGTATCTGTGTACTCAGGAGAAATTGCCCAACAAATTTTAGGATCCAATTTATACTGTTGCCCATGTGAAAATGAAAATAACTGAGGCTAAAAGAAAATTTTTGTGAAAAAAAAGTACTTTCTTTTATTTACAGATCAATTTGTGAAGCACCTGGGGGTTCAAAGTGCTCACTATGCATCTAGATAAGTTCCTTAGGGGGTCTAGTTTCCAAAATGGGGTCACTTGTGGGGGAGCTCCAATGTTTAGGCACACAGGGACTCTCCAAATGCGACATAGCAACCGCTAAATATTCCAGCATATTTTCCATTCAAAAAGTCAAATGGCGCTCCTTCCCTTCTGAGCCCTGCCGTGCGCCCAAACAGTGGTTTATGACCACATATGAGGTATCTGTGTACTCAGGAGAAATTGCCCAACAAATTTTAGGATCCAATTTATACTGTTGCCCATGTGAAAATGAAAAAACTGAGGCTAAAAGAAAATTTTTGTGAAAAAAAAGTACTTTCTTTTTTTTACAGATAAATTTGTGAAGCACCTGGGGGTTCAAAGTGATCACTATGCATCTAGATAAGTTCCTTAGGGGGTCTAGTTTCCAAAATGGGGTCACTTGTTGGGGAGCTCCAATGTTTAGGCACACAGGAACTCTCCAAATGCGACATGGCAACCGCTAAATATTCCAGCATATTTTCCATTCAAAAAGTCAAATGGCGCTCCTTCCCTTCTGAGCCCTGCCGTGCGCCCATACAGTGGTTTATGACCACATATGAGGTATCTGTGTACTCAGGAGAAATTGCCCAACAAATTTTAGGATCCATTTTATCCTGATGCCCATGTAAAAATGAAAAAATTGATGCTAAAAGAAAATTTTTGTTGGAAAAATTAAAATGTCCATTTTTTCCTTCCACGTTGCTTTAGTTCCTGTGAAGCACCTGAAGGGTTAATAATCTTCTTGAATGTAGATTTGAGTAGCTTGAGGGGTGCAGTTTTTATAAAGGTGTCACTTTTGGGTATTTTCTGCCATATAGACCACTCAAAGTGACTTCAAATGTGAGGTGGTCCCTAAAAAAAATGGTTTTGTAAATTTTGCTCTAAAAATGAGAAATTGCTGGTCAACTTTTAACCCTTATAACTTCCTAACAAAAAAAAAAATGTTGTTCCCAAAATTGTGCTGATGTAAAGTAGACATGTGGGAAATGTAATTTATTAACTATTTTGTGCCACATAACTCTCTGGTTTAACAGAATAAAAATTAAAAATTTGAAAATTACAAAATTTTCAGAATTTTCGCCAAATTTCCATTTTTTTCACAAATAAACGCAAAAATTATCGACCTAAATTTACCACTAAAATGAAGCCCAATATGTCACGAAAAAACAATCTCAGAATCGCTAAGATCCGTTGAAGCGTTCCTGAGTTATTACCTCATAAAGGGACACTGGTCAGAATTGCAAAAAATGGCAAGGTCTTTAAGGTCAAAATAGGCTGGGTCTTGAAGGGGTTAAAACCTAAGTCCTCAGGGAACGCAGCACAGCAGGTTCAAATTGTCATCTCTCTCCTGCGCGGCGATCCTCAGGATTGGGCATTTTCCCTGACACCTGGGGACCCTGTTTTGAGTAATGTTGATGCATTTTTTCTGGCTCTGGGGTTATTGTACGATGAACCTAATGTCACTGATCAAGCTGAAAAAACTTGTTGGCATTAAATCAGGGGCTTGAGGATGCTGAGTTATACTGTCAGAAATTCCGAAAGTGGGCAGTCCTGACCAAATGGAATGATGATGCTTTGGCAGCCCTTTTTCGGAAGGGTCTGTCAGAGAATGTAAAAGATGTTATGGTGGGTTTCCCTGCTCCCTCTGGTGTCAATGATTCTATGTCATTAGCGATTCAAATTGACAGACGTTTGCGTGAGCGTAGAGGTATGCGTGGAATAGTGTTGCCTTGTGAACCAGCTTCTGAACCCATGCAGTGTGATAGAGTGGCTTCTAGGGCACAGCGTCATGAGTTTCGAAAATGCAATGGGTTATGTTTCTACTGTGGTGACGCCTCTCATGCTATTTCAGTCTGCCCTAAGCGGGGAAGATGTTTTGCACGCTCAGTTGTCTTGGGTAGTGTTCAGACTAAATTTCTGTTGACTGTTACCCTGATTTGCTCCCTGTCCACATTTTCTGCTCAGGCTTTTGTTGATTCGGGAGCAGCTATTAACCTGATGGATTATGATTTTGCTAAACGTTGTGGGTTTCCCTTGATACCCCTATGGAAGTCTATTCCCCTACTGGGGATTGATTCTACCCCTTTGGCTGAGAATAAACCCCAGTTCTCTACTCAGGTGATAATGAGGGTTGAACCTGATCATCAGGAGAGTTGCAAATTTTTGGTGCTGTATAATCTGCATGACATTATCGTACTGGGTTTCCCTTGGTTACAGTCTCATAATCCTGTTTTGGATTGGAAATCTGTGTCTGTAACCAGTTGGGGCTGCCAATGTATTAATGCCAACACTCCTGTTTTTTCTGCCTCTCCCCAGGCTCAGGATGTTCCTGACTTTTTGACTGATTTTTCTGATGTGTTTAGCGAAAGTAAATCTGCATCCTTGCCCCCCCATAGGAGCTATGACTGCGCTATTGAATTAGTGCCTGGTAGTAAATTCCCTAAAGGTCGCCTTTTTAACTTGTCTGTACCTGAACATGACGCTATGCGGTCTTATATCAAGGAGTCATTGGAGAAGGGTCATATCAGACCATCCTCTTCACCCTTGGGTGCCGGTTTTTTCTTTGTGGCCAAAAAGGATGGTTAATTAAGGCCGTGTATTGATTATCGTCTCTTGAACAATATCACTGTGAAATATCAATATCCGTTACCCTTGATTTCTGACCTGTTTTCCAGGGTGAAAAGTGCTACTTGGTTTACCAAGCTTGACCTCAGGGGGGCATATAACCTTATTCGCATTAAGCACGGGGATGAATGGAAGACGGCATTTAATACCCCAGAGGGGCATTTTGAGTACCTAGTGATGCCATTTGGGCTCACTAATGCTCCTTCCGTCTTCCAGTCCTTCATGAATGACATTTTCAGGGATTTTGTGGATAAATTTCTGATTGTTTATTTGGATATCATCTTGATTTTTTCCAATGACTGGGACTCTCATGTGAAACATGTTCGGACTGTGTTCCAGATTTTGAGAGAGAATGCTCTGTATGTGAAGGGATCAAAGTGTCTTTTTGGCGTACAGAGGATCTCATTTCTGGGATTCATTTTGTCCCCATCTGTTATTGAAATGGACCCGGTCATGGTTCAGGCCATCTGTGATTGGGTCCAACCTACTTCATTAAAGGCTCTTCAGAGATTCTTGGGTTTTGCCAATTTTTATCGTAAATTTATTGGTAATTTCTCTGTTATTGTTAAACCATTGACTGATTTGACCAAAAAGGGTTCTGATGTGGTGAATTGTGGTGAATACATCTTGTGCCATTACCTAAGTTGCCTTCCTCCTCCGAATTGGTGCCTTTGTTCCTTCAGCACGTGGTTCGATTACACGGCATTCCTGAGAACATTGTGTCTGACAGAGGAGTCCAGTTTGTTTCCAGATTTTGGAGGACTTTTTGTTCTAAACTTGGTGTTCAATTGTCTTTCTCCTCGGCTTTTCATCCTCAGACCAATGGACAAACTGAGAGAACCAGACATTGGAGACTTATCTGAGATGCTTTGTGTCTGCTGATCAAGATGACTGGGTCTCTTTTTTGCCTTTGGCTGAGTTTGCTCTTAATAATAGGGCTAGCTCTGCCACTTTGATGTCTCCATTTTTCTGCAATTTTGGATTTCACCCTCGATTTTCTTCGGGACAGACGGAGGTTTCTGTCTGTCCAGGTGTTGACTCTGTTGTGGAGCGTATGCAGCAGATTTGGGACCAGGTAGTGGAGAGGTTGTCCCTCTCTCAGGAGAGGGCCCAGCGGTTTGCCAACCGGCATAGGACTGATGGTCCTCGGTTTGAAGTGGGGGACTTGGTCTGGTTGTCCTCAAGAAATATCCCTATGAGAGTTGCATCTCCTAAGTTTAAGCCTAGGTTCATTGGACCTTATAAGATCATGGAGATTCTTAATCCTGTTTCCTTTCATTTACTTCTTCCAGGGACATTTAAGATCCATAACGTGTTCCACAAGTCCTTGTTGAAGAGGTTTGTTGAGCCAGTGGTTCCTACTATGCCTCCTGACCCTGTTTTGGTTGAGGGCAATCTGGAGTATGTGGTTGAGAAAATATTGGATTCTCGTTTTTTCTAGACAGAAACTCCAGTATTTGGTTAAGTGGAGAGGTTATGGTCTGGAGGACAATTCTTGGGTGTTTGCTTCGGACATCCATGCTAGGAGACTGATCCGTGCGTATCACAGAGCTCATCCTGACCGACCTGGTTGCCCAAATGAGGGTTCGGTGACCCCTCCTCAAGGGGGGGGGTACTGTTGTGAATGTGTTAGAAATGAATTCTGAGCAGAAGCTCCCTCTGGTGGTTACAAACAGTACTGAACCATTCAATGAAGATTGTGAAGATTGGCAATCAGGAGTTACAGACTGGTCTTATATAAGGGAGGTTCCCTCCCATCATGTTTGCCGGTGATCAATTGTTCTTGTCTCAACTGTGGTTCCTGGTTCACTTGGAAGCTTGCTGACTCTTGCCTGCATCTTCTGCTATCAGATAAGATCTTTCCTGCTTTTATTTTTGTGCTTGCTTTTTGCATTGTTCTCTGCACTTCTGTGGAGGTCAGCCAGGTCCCCTTCGGGGGCTTGTGCTCCTCTCAGTTTATCTGAGCCACTGTTATTTGTTCATTTGCCTTTTCCAGTTTTTTCAGTGGCTGCGGCTTAGTTTTGTTACACCAGAGAACTAATTTAGGTGGTAGAGGTCGTGTGATCTCAGGTGTTTTTGCAATTAGTAGAGTTGGTATTTTTTTTAGGGTTTTTTGGATTGCAGTAAGTGTCCTTCCTATCCTTTTCTTTCTAGGAAGATTGGGCCCCAACGTTTGCTCATACTATTTTCTGTCTGTGTCTGTATTTCCTCTTGTCTAACCGCCATTACATGTTTGGGGGCTTCCTATGTTCTTTGTGGATCTGCTCCGGGGCAGATAGCTTTCCTCTTTCCATCTTTAGGTGTAGTTAACCTCTCAGGCTGTGACGAGGCGTCTATGACCAACTTAGGAACGCTCCACGGCTGCCTTTAGTTGTGGTGGTTAGTCAGGGTACTGCAATCCAGTAGATTCCAACCTCTCTGGTGTATTGCCGTTTTTGCCTGCTCTCCTCAGCTACCAAATCATAACATTGCTGGCCAAAATCTTGCGATCCAAGACCCCATCCATCCTCCCTTCAATACGGTGCAGTTCTCCTGTCCCCTTTGCAGAAAAGCACCCCCAAAGTATGAGGTTTCCACCACTATGCGTCACGGGTTGGACGGTGTTCTTGGGTTTGTACTCTTCATTTATCTTGCTCCAATCACAGCAAGTGGAGTTGATACCAAAAAGTTCTATTTTAGTCTCATCTGACCACATAACCTTCTCCCATGCCTCTTCTCGATCATCCAGATGATCATTGTTGAACTTTAAATGGGTCTAGACATCTAGACATGTGCTCGTGTGAGCAGGGTGACCTTGCATGCCCTGCAGGATTTTAATCCATGACAGCGCAGTGGTTCCACCTCTCTTCAGGTCATTTACCAGGTCCTCCAGTGTAGTTCTGGGATGATACTTTTCTTATAATCATGCTTACCCCATGAGGCGAGATTTTGCATACAGCCCCAGACCGAGGAAGATTGACAATCATCTTGCGTTTCTTTCATTTTCAAATAATTGTGCCAAGAGTTGTTGCCTTCTCACCAAGCTGCTTGCCTATTGTCCTGTAGCCCATCCCAGCTAAGTGCAGGTCTACAATTTTGTCCCTGGTGTCCTTGAACAGCTATTTGGTCTTGGCCACGGTGGAGAGGTTGGAGTATGATTGATTGATTGTGTGGACAGGTGTCTGTTATACAGGTAATGAGTTCAAACAGGTACTAATGTTACAGGTAATGAGTACAGAGCATGAAAGCTTCTAAAAAAAAACACAGCAGGTCTGTGAGAGCCAGCATTCTTGCTGATTGGTAGGTGATCAAATACTTATTTCATGCAATAAAATGCAATGATTTAAAAATCATACAATGTGATTTTTATTTTTTGTTATTTTTAGATTCTCTCACAGTTGAAATGTACCTACAATAAAAATTACAGACCTCTCCATTTTTTGTAGCAGAAAAAACTTGCAAAATAGGCAGTGTATCAAATACTTATTTTCCCCACTGTAGACATTCCATCTTCAAAAGAGCACAGAAGTCACTATAACTGTACACCGCATTCCAAATTATTATGCAAATACTATTTTTCTATGATTTTCCGAAATGGTAGATGCAAATGAATCAGCATAATGTTTAAATCATCAACCTCAATGTCCCAAAAACAGTATTATTTTCAAAATTTTAAAAAACTCAATTCACTGTTCTAAATAATTCTGAGCAGAGTTTCCAAACATTTTATAGGTTGAGAAGAACTGAAACTGGTCATTTGTTTAATTTGCAGCATTAAGAGGTCACATTTACTGAAACCAAAAACACCTTACCAGGCTAAAGGGTATGCCACACTAAGCGAGATTGCTAACGAGATCACTACTGCGTCACCATTTATGACGCAGTAGCGATCTCGTTAGCGACTTAGCTGTGTGATTCCAAATACATCTCATCAGCGATCTGTGATTCCAAACACATCTCATCAGCGATCTGTATAACGACCTCTGCGGTCGTTGGGAAAACCTAGTCCCACCTGCGATGCTGGTGAAGTCATTCATAAAGGGTGTCACACTCAGCGATTCAGGCTCACCAGCGGGACACCAATGACCAAAAAACGGCTCAGAACGTTCATGAGCGATCAGCGACATCTCAGCAGGGGCCACATCGCTGCTACATGTCACACACAGCTAAGTCGCTAACGAGATCGCTACTGTGTCATAAATGGTGACGCAGTAGTTATCTCGTTAGCGATCTCGCTTAGTGTGGCATACCCTTTAGGCACATGTAACACAGGAACCCTTCTTTGATATAATCTTCTCAATTCTTGCATTCAATTCATTGAACTTGTGAGTTTTTGGATCATTTCTGCTTGAATTTCTTTGCAGGGCGTCAGAATAGCCTCCCAAATGTTATGATTGTGTAACAACTCACAAAAATAGTTAAAAAACTCTAGAAGCAGCAACTGACAGACAGTTTCTGTACAGACTAGAGATTTTGACCCCGCAGTCTCTTGTGGTACCTATGTAGGCTGGAATAGCCTTAACAACAGACTAAACGATGACAGCTCATACCTATGCTGCCTAAAAGGCCATTGAGCGCCTCACGCTCCTCATAAGAAACCAGAGGAGAATGACATTTACCTACAGAAGGGACGAAGTACTGATAGAAAGAGATCCATAGCGAGTTAAAACAAACCATGAAATACAAAATGAGAAGATGGGGTAAGTACTGCTAGAGAATATGCCACTTACTTCCTATAATGAGAAACAGAAGATAGCTGGAGGGTGAAAAGCATAATCAGCAGACAGATAAACCCTAGCTGGTTTTTCATGGACTGACATAAACAATGGCAGTATGGCTGGACAACCAAATGAGAATATCTCCAACAGGAAACAGGAAATACCTGCAGGGGGAAAGTATTAAAAGCCGCACCCGAAAGGTGATTGGGCAGACAAATTAAAATACCTGTTAGTCTAAAAAGTCTGAAGCAAGGCTATCAGAAAAACACCTGGAGAAAAGGTGTAACTGCTGTGGCTCAGCAGAGAAGCCCACCACAAAGTACAATATCAAAGACATAACACCAGAGTTGCTGTTTTGATGTGAGCTGCCTTCCACCTTCATATATCTTTTGTTTGAGGATAATCCAAAAGGTTCTCAATAGGGTTGAGGTCAGGAGAGGATGGTGCTGACACCATGAGTCTCTCTCTTTTTATGCCCATAGTAGCCAATGATTCAGAGGTATTCTTTGCAGCATGACATGGTGCATTATCATGTATAAAGATGATTCTGCTAAGGATAGCACGGTTCTTCTTTTTGCACCATGGAAGAAAGTGGTCAGTCAAAAACTCTGTATAATCTCTTATCATTTTTGTACATTCAGGGATCCTAAAAAGGCATACAAGCTCTCTGCCCATGATTCTAGCCCCAAACATGACTCTGCTACCTCCTTGCTGACAACGCAGCCACCTTGTTGGGACATGGTGGCCATCCACCAACCATCCACTACTCTATCCATCTGGATCATACAGGGTTGCATGGCACTCCTCAAACAAAGCGGTTTTAAAATTAGTCTTCATGTAGGTTTGAGCCCACTGCAGATTTATGCATGTGAGCACTATTTAGGGGTGGCTGAATAATAGGTTTATGCACAACTACAGGCCGCTGGAGGATACTACATCTTGAGGTTTGTCGGACTGCTGGAGCACCAGCAGCTTCAAATACCTGTTTGATGATTTGTGATGGTCTTTTAGCAGCTACTCTCTAGATCCGATGAATTTGTCTGGCAGAAACCTTCAAATTGAAGCGATTATACGCAAAACGGCCGCCGTCCACTACTGCACTCCCCGCATGCCTCCTTAGCATGCATATCCTCGTCAAAGTTTTTTGTCGTACAGATGAAATAAAAGAACTCTGATATCCTTCTCAACGTGGTGCGTTCCGCAATTCTTTCTTCTTCATATAAATTATAAAATTAAACCTAGAGAAAAATAAGGTCCAATGTGCTTGTCTTGCAACCTCTTAGCTGTAAGGATAAATTCTACATTATTGTGGTCAGTAAGCATAGTCACCGGATGATTGGCTCCTTCCAAATGATGTCTCCATTCGGAGAAGGCAACTTTAATGGCTAACAGTTCCTTATTTCCAATGTCAATGTCATAATTCTTTTCCGTAGATGACATGGTATGAGAAAGAAATGCACATGGATGAAGCTGCATTTTGACTCCAACTCGCTGTGATAAAACGTCTCCCACCGCAGAGTCTGAGGCGTCTACTTTGACCACAAATGACAGTTAAGGATTTGGATGGACTAGTAATGGTGCAGTATTAAAAAGTGTCTTTAGTTTGTCAAATGCCACTTATGCCTCTGGAGACCAAAAAAAGATTTTGGTTTCCTTTGTGAGTGAAGTAATTGGTAAAATGATTTTAGAAAAGTTTTTCATAAATTTTCTGTAGAAATTTGCAAATCCTATAAAGCGCTGGACGTCTTTTATATTTATTGGGGTAAGCCAGTCAACTACCGCTCTGATTTTACTGGTATCCATGCTTAGACCTTCAGGGGAGATGAGGAATCCCAGGAATTGAGTTCTGGTTTATTCAAATTCACATTTTTTCAAGTTTTGATATAGAGACGGTTTTCCTGTAGGTGTTCCAGGACTAACTGGCATGTCTGCAATGTTCCTGCAAGGAATCTGAAGATATAAGAATGTCATCGAAATAAACAACAAAATCGATTCAAGAAATCTAGAAAAACATAATTAATGAACTGCTGAATGGAGGCAGGAGCGTTAATAAGGCTGAAAGGCATAACCAGGTATTCAAAATGTCCATATCCAGTTCTAAAGGCAGTTTTCCACTCATCTCCCGGGCGAATTCCTTTGAGATTATAAGCCCTTTTATATAGAGTTTGGTAAAAATTCTGGCAGAACGCAGTCTCTCCAGCAACTCAGGAATTAAGAGGAGGGGTAGCGATTTTTAATGGTAATTTTATTTATTTCTCTATAATCAATATATGGCCGCAGGGTTGAGTCCTTTTCTACAAAAAACAGCACTGAAGAAGGTGGTTGAATAAAGCCTCTCTCTAAATTTTCATCTTGGTATTCCTTTAATACTTTTAATTTAGGCTCAGAAAGATTGTAAATTTGCCCAAATGGAATGGATGCTCCAGGAAGTAATTCAATGGGACAGTCGTAAGAACGACGAGGAGGCAGATGATCGGCTTTCTTTTTGCTGCATACTTCACTGAACTGCTGGTACTGAGGTAGTAGTCTATCATAAGTCTGATGAGAAATCTCGGAAACTTGCATTGGTTTGTAAACAGATAAATTAGCATGGCAATTGCTCTTACAGTACTCAGAGGGGAAGGTAATGGTACTTGATGCCCAGTTGATAGATGGGTTATGGATTGAAAACCAGGGAATTCCTAGAATAACTGGAAATTTTGTAGATTAAATAAGATAAAAACTAAGCTTCATGATGATTCAGTTCAATACAGATTTCCAGTTCAATTGATTTGTCGTATAAAATATATTACAAAGTTTCTTATTTTCATGTGTGCTACCGATATATAAAGTAAAAATTATAACAATACTTACACTTTAAATATTAGAATAGGTTCAGTAGTACACAGCATAGCTCAGGGGTAACATCTGTATGACGGCCATTAAATGTAAATCCTTAATTTTATCTATTTGTCCTTTTGATTTACCATAATAGGACATGGAAACATTTTTCATACTATAAAACATCAAAAATTATATAAAAGTCAAAATTACAAATCGAAAAAAAAAATCAATTCACAAAGATTTTCATTTTCACTTGCCCATCCATACCCTTAACAACTGCCGATATGCCTTTTAACGGCGGTAGTTAAGTGTACTTAAACCACAGCACCTGTAAGGTTCTTTGTCTCTTTTGACATGTTCCTTGAAACTCAGTTTTCCGTCGGCCATTTTGCTTTCTGTCTTTCTGCAGCTCTTGCCCTCAGTTAATATGGAGTTTCCAGTTTTCATGTTCCCGCCCTGATTCTTCCCTCTTGCTTCTTAAGCAGCCTCAGCTGAACAATCAGTGCTCCTGAATCAAGCCTCAGTCAGCCTGTGACCTGACTCCTGGAAACCTAGGATTTTGGACTCCAGCTATTTCCTACTGAGGAACTTTGGAACACTTTTGGACTTTGGAAACCTGCTGTCTGGTGAATCCATGTTTGCAGAGGAATTACGGTACAGAGAAGAGATCCTGAACCTGCTTGGAGAGTTATTGTAGAGCTTGAAGTTACTCTGGCCTGCTGTGTTCTCCTGCCTCTGTTCCTGCAAACTGTGTGAACTTTTCTGCATGCTTGTATGAAGTAATACAAGTCATTTCATATCAACCTATGTCTCATGTGTTTTCCTCGCACCCAAGCACAAGACGCTATAGGAACTGTACACTATACTGACAAGATTCAGGAGCCAATGTTTTGTGTCTGCTGGGTCTGGGAAAGCCGTGTCTGCTGTGACTGTGGATATCAGATGTCCGTTTAATACCTTCTGTGATGACAGTGGTTGTGACTTCTCACAACCATTCCAGGTGAGCGCATTCCCTTAAATGTTACTCTGGAGTGTTACCACAGGTAAACACTATTGTTTTTTTTTTCCTTTCCTCTTCTCCTTCCAGCACTTCTGCCTTAAAAGATCTGGAAGATGGAGGCCCGCATAAAGGAGCTTTGCGGAGTGACTGATACAATCCTTGCAGATATACAGACTATAAAGACCCGTTTTGCAAGCCTACAGGACCTCACTAATCATAATTTGCAAGTGTTTGGACAAACTACTCAGGAATTACGAGCCAGGATTGAGGCTCTAGAGGAACGAGTCCAGGCTTCTGCCATAACCCCGAGTTCTGGGATCCCCAAGTTACCTCCTTTTCGTTTTGGCGGTGAACGTGAGAAATTCAGGGGATTTATTAAGCAATGCAATCTATTTTTCTCTGCACATGCTTCACAATTTCCCACTGAACGATCCAAAGTGCTTACTATAATCATGTTGCTTACCAATAAGGCTTTGATGTGGGCAAACCCTCTGATTGAGACTGAGGATGATTGTTTGAATCACCTTGATGCTTTTATTTCAGCCATGGGGCAGGTGTTTGATGACCCCAATCGAGGTGCAACAGCTGAAGCAGCCATGTTAACTTTGCGCCAAGGTAAGCGTTCAGTAGCCGAATATGCCTTGGATTTCAGGAGATGGGCTCTTGATACCACTTGGGACACTTCAGCCAAAAAATCTATTTTTCGGAAAGGGTTGTCTCCACTGATTAAGGATGAACTTGCTCATGCCGACCCTCCCACTGCGTTAGGTGACTTTATTAACTATTGTATCCGTATTGATGCTCGTCTGACTGAACGCAGACAAGAGAGATGGTTCGAAAATAATCGCACTAACCTTTTCCTACCTCCCTCCTCAGCTAAGGAACCTTTGAGTAGGATCACAAGGGAACCAGAACCTGAACCCATGCAGGTGGACTCTTTACAAAGACGGGTTAGTGATGCACGCAAAGAACATCGTATAAAGGAAAATCTATGTTTTTACTGTGGTAAGTCAGGGCACTTCATAATAAACTGCCCCAGCTGTTCTCGTAAGACTACTGCAGCAGTCATTCACTGTGAGTGTTGCGAGAGGAGCTCTGTCATGTCCGAGCCTCAGACTCCAGAGAGATCTGCTGCAAGAGATCTTGATTTTTCGGACTTAAACTGTTAGTTCTGGGACAATGACGGTATAAACGCTGCAATTTTTCAAGTTTCCTCAGCGGTGTCCCAGCTGAGTTGTAAAAGAAATAATTCTCATTGCTTCCTTTCCATCAAACTCTGGGTGGACTCAGTCTGGGTGTCTAGCTCTGCTATGATCGACTCAGGAGCAAGTGGAAATTTTATGGATATCTCCTTTGCTCTGAAACAGGGGATACGTTCAGTGAAGAAGGCTACTCCAGTACAGATGGAGACTGTGGATGGCTCCCTGCTGACCTCTGGACCAGTGGATCAGGAAACAGAGCCTTTGAGGGTCCTTATGGGTAAAGATCATCATGAGAAAATGTCTTTTATGCTTATCTCTTCTCCCCACTTTCCCATTATTCTAGGGCTACCATGGCTGCAGGCGCAGAATCCTACGATTAACTGGGAGACCAAGTAATTACACTTTCCGGAGAAACAGATGAGTCAAGGAGTTTCAGCTTGCTCTGTTCCTAAAGGAACCATGTCAGTCCCTGAACTACCAGCTGTATACCAGGACTATGTGGATTTATGTGACAAGAAGAACGCTGATCAGCTTCCTCCTCACCGTCCATATGATTGTCCAATCGAATTATTGCCTGGAGCCGAGATACCTTTTGGTAAGATCTACCTCCTAGCGGGGCCCGAGCTAAAAGCTTTGAAGGACTACATAGATGAAAATCTAGCCAAAGGCTTCATACGCCCCTCTTCATCTCCCGCAGGTGCACCCATCTTCTTTGTGAAGAAGAAAGATGGATCTCTGAGACCCTGCATAGACTATAGGGAACTCAATAAGGTTACTATTAGAAACCGTTATCCATTGCCTTTAATCCCTGAGTTGTTGGAGAGAGTGCGGCACGCCAAAATTTTCTCTAAACTGGATCTCCGTGGGGCCTATAACTTGGTCCGTATTAGACCTGGGGATGAATGGAAGATTGCATTCAGGTCACGCTATGGACACTTCGAATATCTAGTTATGCCTTTTGGTCTGAGTACCGCCCCAGCCACTTTCCAACACTTGGTGAATGACATCTTCAGGGATCTCCTAGATACATTTGTGGTGATTTATCTGGATGATATTCTAATTTTTTCTAACTCCACAGAGGAACATCATGGACATGTGAGAATGGTCTTAGAACGCCTAAGACAAAACCATCTCTACATCAAACTTGAAAAGTGTGAATTCCATAGGACCGAAATTCAATTTCTGGGGTATGTACTATCTACGCAAGGGATTAGTATGGATGGAAGCAAGACCCAAGCCATCAAGGATTGGCCAATTCCTAGAAATGTGAAGGAGGTGCAGCGCTTCATCGGGTTTGCCAACTTCTATAGACGTTTCATTAGGAATTTCTCTGAGGTAGTGTCACCTATCACCCAACTTACCCGGAAACAGTCTAGGTTCTCCTGGACCCCGCAAGCTCAGGAAGCATTTTCCTGTTTAAAGGATAAATTTACCACCGCACCTATCTTAGTACATCCCAACCCCGAGCTTGCCTTCATAATAGAGGTGGATGCTTCAGACTGTGCCGTTGGAGCTATACTCTCTCAGAGAACAGGTGAGAAGAATGTCTTGCATCCCTGTGCCTTCTTTTCCCAGCAGTTGTCTTCGGCTGAGAGGAACTACGATGTGGGCAATAGAGAATTGTTGGCCATTATTGCCGCCTTCAAGGAATGGAGACACCTTCTTCAGGGAGCTGCACAGCAAATAGTCGTCCTGACAGACCATCGTAACCTTGAATTTATCAG
The DNA here is from genome assembly GCA_033576555.1 of Oophaga sylvatica. Classification (NCBI taxonomy): domain Eukaryota; kingdom Metazoa; phylum Chordata; class Amphibia; order Anura; family Dendrobatidae; genus Oophaga; species Oophaga sylvatica. The sequence goes on along the minus strand of JARQOD010000001.1, from coordinate 438,542,174 downwards.
GTCGGCTAAGTGCCTGACTCCTCGCCAGGCTCGCTGGAATCTTTTCCTAAACCAATTTAATTTTGTAATTTCTTATAGACCAGGATCGCGCAATGGAAAGGCTGATGCACTCTCTAGGATTCATTCAGCAAAGACAAGTCCACTTACTCCTCCTAAGACTATTCTTCCTGACTCTAGATTCCTGGGAGTGATTCATAATCAAGACCTACTTAAGGACATCAAGGAAGCATACCATGCGGATTCTTTGTTGGCTCAACCACCAAGGGACGTAAGTCTTGTCTTTAAGAATGGTGTGTGGATTCAGGGACAACGTCTGTATATACCTGAAACAGTCAGATTGAGAGTATTGCAACTCATCCACGATTCCAAGATAGCCGGGCATAGGGGAATTCTAAAGACACAAGAATTTCTTTCTCGTTTCTTTTGGTGGCCCACTTACAGGAAAGATGTTTTAAACTATGTCACTTCATGTGAAGTCTGTGCAAGATGCAAAACACCTCGCTCCTCACCAACTGGTCTGTTACAACCTCTTCCACCCCGTCCCGCCCGTGGGGATCCATTTCTATGGACTTCATTGTGGAGTTACCAACCTCTCAAGGGAAGAACACCATTCTAGTGGTGGTTGATCGTCTAACAAAGGCAGCTCATTTTATCCCTTGTGTCGGCTTACCCACTGCAAAACAGACATCAGACTTGATGATTAAGAATGTGTTTCGCTTACATGGAGTACCGGATGAGGTCATTTCGGATCGAGGGGTGCAATTCACTTCAAGGTTTTGGCAAAATTTCTGTGCCGCATTGGACATTAAAGTAAACCTTTCTTCTGCTTTTCATCCCCAGACTAATGGACAGACAGAACGAACCAATCAGACCCTGGAGCAGTATCTCCGCTGCTTTATCTGCCACCTACAAGATGATTGGGTGGATCTACTTCCACTGGCTGAGTTCTCTTATAATAACTCTCAGAGCGCCTCCACTAAGCAGTCTCCTTTTTACTCCAATCTAGGTTATCATCCTAACATTCTTCCTCGATTTCCCATAGATACGCCCTTGCCGGCAGTGGCTGAAAGAATCACTTCTTTACAAAAGAATATAGATCTTCTAAAGGAAAATCTAGAATTGGCTCAGGAAAGGTACAAGAAAGCAGCAGATAAATTTCGTAAACCTGCACCAGCTTTCAAGGTAGGAGATTTGGTCTGGCTGTCAACCAGAAATCTTAAAATAAAGATTCCATCGTCTAAATTGGGACATAAGTACATTGGACCTTATAAGATCAGTAAGATTATAAGTGCTGTTGCTTGTCGTCTTCAACTGCCCAGAACTATGAGAATCCACCCTGTCTTTCATGTATCCCTACTAAAGGCTGCAACACCCAATACGTTTCCTGGACGCTCTTCTCCTTGCCCTGACCCAGTGCTGGTCGATGGTCAGGAAGAATTTATGGTGGAAAGGATTCTAGATTCCAGGTTGTACAGAAATCAGTTGCAATATTTGATTAAATAGCAGGGCTACCCAGTGGAGGACAACTCATGGGAACCAGTCAATAATGTAAATGCTCCTCGCCTGCTCCGCCAGTTTCATCAGAGGTACCCTGACAAGCCTGGTCTGAGGTCAACCGGAGGTTGTCCTTAAGGGGGGAGTAATGTAAGGTTCTTTGTCTCTTTTGACATGTTCCTTGAAACTCAGTTTTCCGTCGGCCATTTTGCTTTCTGTCTTTCTGCAGCTCTTGCCCTCAGTTAATATGGAGTTTCCAGTTTTCATGTTCCCGCCCTGATTCTCTCCCTCTTGCTTCTTAAGCAGCCTCAGCTGAACAATCAGTGCTCCTGAATCAAGCCTCAGTCAGCCTGTGACCTGACTCCTGGAAACCTAGGATTTTGGACTCCAGCTATTTCCTACTGAGGAACTTTGGAACACTTTTGGACTTTGGAAACCTGCTGTCTGGTGAATCCATGTTTGCAGAGGAATTACGGTACAGAGAAGAGATCCTGAACCTGCTTGGAGAGTTATTGTAGAGCTTGAAGTTACTCTGGCCTGCTGTGTTCTCCTGCCTCTGTTCCTGCAAACTGTGTGAACTTTTCTGCATGCTTGTATGAAGTAATACAAGTCATTTCATATCAACCTATGTCTCATGTGTTTTCCTCGCACCCAAGCAAAAGACGCTATAGAAACTGTACACTATACATGACAGCACCGTTAATTAACGGCGCTGTGGAGAAAGTATATAGCACACCCCAGAGTCGGATTTTCTCCCGGTTCTCGGCTACCGGGGGTAGCCGAAACCCCAGAGAACATGATTCGGGTCAGTTTTTACCGACCCCACTTTTACGATCGTCGTTATTAACCCTATAACGGCAATCGCAAAAAAAAAAAAAAAGACGCGATTCTCCATTCAATTTCTCTCTCCTTTGATGTGATTGCACATCAGAGGGGAGATAAATGGGGTCCCCAGGAACCCCGATCAGTCCCCCGTGCCTCCCGGCGTCTTGTCCCAGCAAAGAAAATCGCGGGTGCCTGCCCAGTGCGCCCGCCGAGTCGGATTTTCTCCAGGGTCTCGGCTACAAGGGTTAACCGAGACCCCAGAGAACATAATTCGGGTCCTCCGCAGTCCCCCACTTTTGCGATCGCCGTTATTAACCATATAACGGCGATCACAAAAGGAATAAAAAAGCCGCGATCCTGCATGTAATTTCTCTCCCCTCTGATGTGATCGCACATCAGAGGGGAGAGAAATAGGGTCCCTGGGACCCCCGATCCTTCCCCCGGTGTCCCCCATGTCATGGTATGGCTCCTTGCAGCTCCTGGTCTTCTGCCTGCAAAGAAAATGGCGGGCGCATGCGCAGTGCGCCCGCTGAATTTTCCCGCCGGCAGATTCATTCATTCAGTGCAGGACATTGTGATCACTGAGATAAATGCTATCACAGTGATCAAAATAAAAAAAATAGTAAATAAACCCCCCCTTTATCACCCCCTTAGTTAGGGACATATCATAAAATAAAGAAAATATATTTATTTTCATTTTTCCATTAGGGTTATGGTAAGGGTTACAATTAGGGTTACAATTAGTGTTGGAATTAGGTTTGGGATTACGGTTAGGGTTGGGATTAGGATTAGAGTTGGGATTAGGGGTGTTGGGGTTAGGGTTGGAGCAAGAATTGAGGGGTTTCCACTATTTAGGCACATCCAAACACAACATGGCGTTCAAAAAGTCAAATGGTGCTCCCTCCCTTCCGAGCCCTGCCGTGCGCCCAAACAGTGGTTTACCCAAACATATGGGGTATCAGCGTACTCAGGACAAATTGCACAACAATTTTGGGGTTCTAATTTCTCCTGTTACCATTGGCAAAATAAAAAATAGCTGGCTAAAATATCATTTTTGAGGAAAACAAAGATTTTTTATTTTCATGGCTCTACGTTATGAACTTCTGTGAAGCACTTGGAGGTTCAAACTGCTCACCACACATCTAGATAAGCTCTTTGAAGGGTCTAGTTTCCAAAATGGGGTCACTTGTTGGGGTTTTCCACTGTTTAGGCACATCAGGTGCTCTCCAAACGCGACATGGCGTCTAGCCAATTCTGTGTTGAAAAAGTAAAACGGCTCTCCTTCCCTTGCGACCTCTGCAGTGCGCCCAAAAAGTGGGTTACCCCCACATATGGGGTATCGGCGTATTCAGGAGAAATTGGAAAACAAATTTGTGGTTAATTTTCTCTTTTAACACTTGTGAAAATAAAAAAAATTGGTTATGAAGTAAATTTTTTTCAAAAAAAGTTAAATGTTAATTTTTTCCTTCCACATTGCTTCAGTTCCTGTGAAGCAAGTAAAGGGTTAATAAACTTCTTGAATGTGGTTTTGAGCACCTTGAGGGGTGCAGTTTTTAGAATGGGGTCACTTTTGGGTATTTTCTTTCATATAGACCCCTCAAAGTGACTTCAAATGTGATGTGGTCCCTAAAAAAAAATGGTGCTGTAAAACTGAGAAATCGCTGGTCAACTTTTAACCCTTATAACTTCGTAACAAAAAAAAAAAAATTTGTTTCCAAAATTGTGCTGATGTAAAGTAGACATGTGGGAAATGTTATTTATCAAGAAATTTGTGTGACATATCTCTCTGATTTAAGGGCATGAAAATTTAAAGTTTGAAAATTGCTAAATTTTCAAAATTTTCGCCATATTTCCATTTTTTTCTTAAATAAACGCAAGTCATATAAAAAAATTTTTTACGACTAACGTGAAGTACAATATGTCACGAAAAAACAATCTCAGAATCAGCGGGATTCGTTAAAGCGTTCCAGAGTTATAACCTCAGAAATTGACAGTGGTCAGAATTGTAAAAATTGGCCCGGTCATTAAGCTGCAAATTGGCTTTGTCACTAAGGGGTTAAACTACCTCTTCCTTCTTAGGTAAACATTAAATTACTATTTACATAAAACAACACGCTATTTCATCCTGCACACAAAAAAAAAAATAAAACAAAAGAAAAAAAAACACAAAAAACAATACTACAATACATAAATTATAGTCCGGGGAGGCTGAGGTGCCAGAAAGTTTGGGTGAACAAAGAAGAACAAAATAAAATAAAATTGGGAAACAGCAATATTATGTGTCTAAAAACTTAACAGGGTCTCCTCTCAATGTGAACTTGACTCCAAAGATTTAGGGCATGCATTACTTAAATTGGCGATCAACCCAATAGTTATTTATTAGATTCTTAAGTTCCATCAAGGGCACATATGCCAAACTCTGGCCCATGGGCCAAATGTGGCCAGCAGGATGAGTATATTTGGCTTACTACACTGTGTGGTGCCCCGCCTGACATCGCACTTTCAACTGTATGGACATCTTAGATACCCATAAAGTTGAAAGCAATTATGGAGGGAGCGTCGAGTCATATGACACTCCGTCCGCCATCATTATCCCTCTGCGTGAGGTCACAGAGCAGCTGGCGTGATGACGTCATTACAACTGGCTGTGCAGAAATTCAGGGTATGTGCACATGTTGCGGAATTAGATGCGTTTCCACAGAATGTCAAAATCTGACCATTCTGTGTCCATTAAATGATCATTATTTCTGCATTGATGACAATTTATTTTCTTAACCTAAACCACATTTCAGAGGGTTTCAGCTTTCTAAAGAATAATTTATACAACCAATGGATGAATTTAACGTCAGGTTATAAGCTTTTATTTACATAACATGGATAAGCGACATAACTTCTGTCAGGGAGTGTATTATCTATCTATTATCATCTTTCTATCTGTGTGGGTAATGGAGTGTGGGTTGAACAAATGTAAAAGAGGAGTTTGGACAAGAAATTACATCACAAATCTTTTTTTTGCTTACAATAACGCATACAAATCCGCATGAAAAAAATGCATAAAAATAAGCATCAAAAACGCACCTGCGTTTTCTGCCAAGAGGTGTGGATTCTGTTCAGAAAATTCCGCAGGCAAATCTACGTGAGCATATGCCCTCAGAGCGATCGCTGCAGAGACCGGAGCAGCGAGTTAACGAGGAGTGGCGAGTACTGTATGGAAGGCAACGCAGGGTGCATTATTCTGTATGGCAGGCAATGTGAGGCCCATTATACTGTATGAAGGAAATGCAGGGTCCAATTATACTGTATGGAGGACTATGTGAGGCCATTAACGTGTGGAGGGCTGTGTGGACATTACAATTGAGGAATCATACTATGATGGGGTCACCATACAGTGCAGGTTGAAAGTACTGTGGAGGAATTCAATGTGGAGCACCTTACCGTGTTTGGTGGACAATTTTGTTGGCAACATTGTTTATTATCTCTATTATTTAAGGTTTTTTAGCTGTTATTACAAATGTAAATTAGGGTATTGGGCCATATACCTTTTACTGCTCTTACATAACATTATTTCAATTTTTTTTTCTAAGATATATTAATTAAAATGTACTTTGCCCGTGGTACAATCCCTTTATAAAATGAAGAATAAAGCATCCAGCTCCAAGAAACCCATAAAAAAAGTTTTGAAAATTCTTAAAATCCATTATAACAACATAGCAGCCACTAACCCTATAGGGGGGAGTTCACACCAGCAGACGCATTTCAAACCCCAAGGTCTTTAGTCATTGCTTTGGGGTCTGAAAAGCGTCTGCCGGTGTGAACTACCCCCTATTGGGTTAGTGGCTACTATGCTGTTATAATGGATTTTAAGAATTTTCAATTAACATTGGTTTTATGGGATTGCTGGAGCTGGATCCTTTTTTCTTTATTCGATTAATATCCCTGCTGCACTACTGAACTGTCCGTGCTTCGGATCCCTGGCATCAGTTGGGTGAGCCGACTTTCCTTTTTCTTTTAACCCCATTAACCATAAAGGGTTGTAGTTGCACGTTAATGACCGGGCCAATTTTTACAATCTGACCACTGTCTCTTTATGAGGTTATAACTCTGGAACGCCTCAACGGATCTTTGCGATTCTGAGATTGTTCTCTCGGGACATATTGTACTTCATGATAGTGGTAAAATTTCTTCGATATAACTTGCGTTTATTTATGAAAAAAACAGATGGCAAAAAATTAAAAAATTTTGCAATTTTCAAATTCTGAATTTTTATTCCCTTAAATCAGAGAGATATGTCACACAAAATAGTTACTAAATAACATTTCCCGAACGTCTACTTTACATCAGCACAATTTTGCAACCAAAATTTTTTTTTAGGAAGTTATAAGGGTTAAAAGTAGACCAGAGATTTCTCGTTTTTACAACAAAATTAATAAAATCATTTTTTTAAGGACCACCTCACATTTGAAGTCACTTTGAGGGGTCTATATGGCAGAAAATACCCAAAAGTTACACCATTCTAAAAACTACACCAATCAATGTACTCAAAACCACATTCAAGAAGTTTCTTAACCATTCAGGTGCTTCACAGGAGCTTAAGCAATGTGGAAGGAAAAAATGAACATTTAACTTTTTAGTCACAAAAATGATTTTACAAACAATTTTTTTTATTTTCACAAGGGTAAAAAGAGAAAATGGACAGATAAAGTTGTTCAATTTCTCCTGAGTACGCCGATACCCCATATGTGGGGGAAAACCACTGTCTGGGTGCATGGCAGAGCTCAGAAGGGAAGGAGCGCTGTTATGATTTGGTAGCTGAGGAGAGCAGGCAAAAAAGGAAATACACCAGAGCAGTTGGAAACTAAGAGATTGCAGTACCCTGACTAACCACCACAACTAGAGGCAGCCGTGGAGCGTTCCTACGTTGGTCCTAGACGCCTCGTCACAGCCTGAGAAACTAACTACACCTAAAGATAGAAAGAGGAAAGCTATCTGCCCCGGAGCAGATCCCCAAAGAACATAGAAAGTCCCCAAACATGTAATGGCGGTTAGACAAGAAGAAATACTGACACAGACAGAAAATAGTATGAGCAAACGTTGGAGCCCAAACTTACTAAATAGAAAAGGATAGGAAGGGCACTTACTGCAATCTCAAAAAAACCTGAAAAGCACCAACTCTACTAATTTCAAAAACACCTGAGATCACACGACCTCTACCACCTAAATTAGTTCTCTGGTGTAACCAAAAACAAAACAGCAGCCACTGAAAAAACTGGAAAAAGCAAATGTACAAACATCAGTGGCTGAACTGAACTGAGAGAGCAAAAGCCCCCAGAGGGGACCCAGAAGGCCCCACAGAAGTGCAGGACAAAATGCAAAAATCAAGCACAAAAACAAAAAGAAGAAAATGTCTTATCTGTTAGCAGGAGATTCAGACACGAAACAGCAGGCTACCAAGGAAACAGGAATCAAGGATTGAGACCAGAACAATTGATCACCGGCAACCCTGATGGGAAGGCGACTCCCTTATATAAGACCAGTCAGTAACACCTGATTCCCAATCCTCACAATCTTCACTGGACAGTCCAGTACCGTTTGTAACCACCAGAGGGAGCTTCTGCTCAGAACTCATTTCCAGCCTATTCACAACAGTACCCCCCCTTGAGGAGGGGTCACCGAACCCTCATTTGAGCAACCAGGTCGGTCAGGATGAGTTCTATGATACGCACGGATGAGTCTCCTAGCATGGATGTCCGAAGCAAACACCCAAGAATTGTCTTCCTGACCATAACCTCTCCACTTAACCAAATACTGGAGTTTCCGTCTAGAAAAACGAGAATTCAATATTTTCTCAACCACATACTCCAGATTGCCCTCAACCAAAACAGGGTCAGGAGGCATAGTAGGAACCACTGGCTCAACAAACCTCTTCAACAAGGACTTGTGGAACACGTTATGGATCTTAAATGTCCCTGGAAGAAGCAAACGAAAAGAAACAGGATTAAGAATCTCCATGATCTTATAAGGTCCAATGAACCTAGGCTTAAATTTAGGAGATGCCACTCTCATAGGAATATTTCTTGAGGACAACCAGACAAAGTCCCCCACTTTAAACCGAGGACCATCAGTCCTATGCCGGTTAGCAAACCGCTGGGCCCTCTCCTGAGAAAGGGACAACCTCTCCACTACCTGGTCCCAAATCTGTTGCATACGCTCCACAACAGAGTCAACACCTGGACAGACAGAAGCCTCCGTCTGTCCTGAAGAAAATCGAGGGTGAAACCCAGAATTACAGAAAAATGGAGACATCAAAGTGGCAGAGCTAGCCCTATTATTAAGAGCAAACTCAGCCAAAGGCAAAAAAGAGACCCAGTCATCCTGATCAGCAGACACAAAGCATCTTAGATAAGTCTCCAATGTCTGGTTTGTTCTCTCAGTTTGACCATTGGTCTGAGGATGAAACGCCGAGGAGAAAGACAATTGAACACGAATTTTAGAACAAAAGGTCCTCCAAAATCTGGAAACAAACTGGACTCCTCTGTCAGACACAATGTTCTCAGGAATGCCGTGTAAACGAACCACGTGCTGAAGGAACAAAGGCACCAATTCAGAGGAGGAAGGCAACTTAGGTAATGGCACAAGATGTATCATCTTGGAAAACCTATCGCAAATTACCCAGATGACGGTCATTCTCTGAGAAACAGGGAGGTCGGAAATGAAATCCATAGAGATATGGGTCCATGGTCTCTTGGGCACAGGTAATGGCATCAACAAACCACTAGAGCGAGAGCAAGGCTTGGAGCGAGAGCAAGTACTGCAGGACTGCACAAACTCCCTGACATCACGAGACAAGGTAGACCACCAAAAGGACCGACTAACCAAGTCTCTGGTACCAAAAATTCCGGGATGACCGGCCAACGCGGAACAATGAATCTCAGACATTACACTCTTTTTCCACTGGTCCGGGACAAACAATTTCCCAACAGGGCAGCGCTCGGGCTTATCCTCCTGACACCCCTCCAGAGCCAGTCTCAAATTGGGCGAGATGGCGGAAAGAACTACACCCTCTTTCAAAATAACAGAAGGATCAGATAACTCAGGAGAGTCCGCCAGGAAACTCCTCGAGAGGGCATCCGCCTTAACATTTTTAGTGCCAGGAAGAAATGAAACCACAAAATTAAAACGTGTGAAAAACAAGGCCCACCTGGCCTGTCTAGGATTAAGTCGCTTGGCAGATTCCAGATAAACTAGATTCTTATGGTCCGTAAGGACCACCACCTGATGTTTGGCTCCCTCCAGCCAATGTCTCCACTCTTCAAAAGCCCACTTCATGGCTAATAACTCCCAATTACCCACGTCATAATTACGTTCAGTGGGAGAAAATTTTAGAGAGAAAAAGGCACAAGGGTTACTTTTAGAGGTCTCTGGATCTCTTTGGGACAAAACGGCACCTGCCCCAATTTCAGAGGCATCAACCTCCACCTGAAATGGTAGAGAAACATCAGGCTGCCGTAGAACAGGAGCAGAAGTGAATCTCTGCTTAAGTTCCTGAAATGCAGAGACTGCCTCAGGAGGCAAATTCACCACATCAGAACCCTTCTTGGTCAAATCAGTTAATGGTTTAACAATAACAGAGAAATTACCAATAAATTTACGATAAAAATTGGCAAAACCCAAGAATCTTTGAAGAGCCTTTAATGAAGTAGGTTGGACCCAATCACAGATGGCCTGAACTTTGACCAGGTCCATTTCAATAACAGATGGGGACAAAATGAATCCCAGAAATGAGATCCTCTGAACGCCAAAAAGACACTTTGATCCCTTCACATACAGAGCATTCTCTCTCAAAATCTGGAACACAGTCCGAACATGTTTTACATGAGAGTCCCAGTCATTGGAAAAAATCAAGATATCATCCAAATAAACAATCAGAAATTTATCCACAAAATCCCTGAAAATGTCATTCATGAAGGACTGGAAGACAGAAGGAGCATTAGTGAGCCCAAAGGGCATCACAAGGTACTCAAAATGCCCTTCAGGGGTATTAAATGCCGTCTTCCATTCATCCCCGTGCTTAATGCGAATAAGGTTATATGCCCCCCTGAGGTCAAGCTTGGTAAACCAAGTAGCGTTTTTCACCCTGGAAAACAGATCAGAGATCAAGGGTAAAGGATATTGATATTTCACAGTAATATTGTTCAAGAGACGATAATCAATACACGGCCTTAATGAACCATCCTTTTTGGCCACAAAGAAAAAACCGGCACCTAAGGGTGAAGAGGATGGTCTGATATGACCCTTCTCCAATGACTCCTTGATATAAGACCGCATAGCGTCATGTTCAGGTACAGACAAGTTAAAAAGGCGACCTTTAGGGAATTTACTACCAGGCACTAATTCAATAGCGCAGTCATAGCTCCTATGGGGAGGTAAGGATGCAGATTTACTTTCGCTAAACACATCAGAAAAATCAATCAAAAAGTCAGGAACATCCTGAGCCTGGGGGGAGGCAGAAAAAAACAGGAGTGTTGGTATTAACACATTGGCAGCCCCAACTGGTAACAGACACAGATTTCCAATCCAAAACAGGATTATGAGACTGTAACCATGGGAAACCCAGTACGATAATGTCATGCAGATTATACAGAACCAAAAATTTGCAACTCTCCTGATGATCAGGTTCTACCCTCATTATCACCTGAGTAGAGAACTGGGGTTTATTCTCAGCCAAAGGGGTAGAATCGATCCCCAGTAGGGGAATAGACTTTCGTAGGGGTATCAAGGGAAACCCACAACGTTTAGCAAAATCAAAATCCATCAGGTTAATAGCTGCTCCAGAATCAACAAAAGCCTGAGCAGAAAATGAGGACAGAGAGCATATCAGGGTAACAGTTAATAAAAACTTAGTCTGAACACTACCCAAGACAACTGAGCGTGCAAAACGTCTTCCCCGCTTAGGGCAGACTGAAATAGCATGAGAGGCATCACCACAGTAGAAACATAACCCATTGCGCTTTGAAATTCATGACGCTGTGCCCCAGAAACCACTCTATCACACTGCATGGATTCAGAAGCAGGTTCACAAGGCAACATTATTCCACGCATACCTTTCCGCTCACGCAAACATCTGTCAATTTGAATCGCTAATGACATAGATCATTGAGACCAGAGGGAACAGGGAATCCCACCATAACATCCTTTACATTATCTGACAGTCCCTTCCGAAAAAGAGCTGCCAAAGCGTCGTCATTCCATTTGGTCAGGACTGCTCCACCTACGGAATCTCTGACAGTATAACTCAGCGTCCTCAAGCCCCTGACTTAATGCCAACAAAGTTTTTTCAGCTTGATCAGTGACATTAGGCTCATCGTACAATAACCCCAAAGCCTGAAAAAACGCATCAACATCACTCAAAACAGGATCCCCAGGTGTCAGGGAAAAAGCCCAATCCTGAGGGTCCCGCGCAGGAGAGAGATGACAATTTGAACCTGCTGCGCTGCGTTCCCTGAGGACTTAGATTTTAAGGCAAAAAACAATTTACAGTTATTTTTGAAATTCAGAAACTTAGCTCGATCCCCTAAAAACAAATCTGGCATGGGAATCCTAGGTTCCACAACAGGCAACCTAGCAAGATAGGTAGCAATACTCTGAACCTCAGTGGCAAGCTGATCCACACGGCCAGACAACTGTGCAAACTCCATTGAGAGAGAAAAAAAAAAATCCTCCTCAGCACCCAGAGATACAGAGGGAAAAAAAAAATGCAACAAACAGGAAAAAAAAAAATCTCTGACAACTCTGACAACTTTTTTCTTTCCACAATATTTTTCCCTTCTGTGAGTACCATATAATTTTTAGTTTAGGCCGGTGATACTGTTATGATTTGGTAGCTGAGGAGAGCAGGCAAAAAAGGAAATATACCAGAGCAGTTGGAAACTAAGAGATTGCAGTACCCTGACTAACCACCACAACTAGAGGCAGCCGTGGAGTGTTCCTACGTTGGTCCTAGACGCCTCGTCACAGCCTGAGAAACTAACTACACCTAAAGATAGAAAGAGGAAAGCTATCTGCCCCGGAGCAGATCCCCAAAGAACATAGAAAGCCCCCAAACATGTAATGGCGGTTAGACAAGAAGAAATACTGACACAGACAGAAAATAGTATGAGCAAACGTTGGGGCCCAAACTTACTAAATAGAAAAGGATAGGAAGGGCACTTACTGCAATCTCAAAAAACCCTGAAAAGCACCAACTCTACTAATTTCAAAAACACCTGAGATCACACGACCTCTACCACCTAATGTAAGGTTCTTTGTCTCTTTTGACATGTTCCTTGAAACTCAGTTTTCCGTCGGCCATTTTGCTTTCTGTCTTTCTGCAGCTCTTGCCCTCAGTTAATATGGAGTTTCCAGTTTTCATGTTCCCGCCCTGATTCTCTCCCTCTTGCTTCTTAAGCAGCCTCAGCTGAACAATCAGTGCTCCTGAATCAAGCCTCAGTCAGCCTGTGACCTGACTCCTGGAAACCTAGGATTTTGGACTCCAGCTATTTCCTACTGAGGAACTTTGGAACACTTTTAGACTTTGGAAACCTGCTGTCTGGTGAATCCATGTTTGCAGAGGAATTACGGTACAGAGAAGAGATCCTGAACCTGCTTGGAGAGTTATTGTAGAGCTTGAAGTTACTCTGGCCTGCTGTGTTCTCCTGCCTCTGTTCCTGCAAACTGTGTGACCTTTTCTGCATGCTTGTATGAAGTAATACAAGTCATTTCATATCAACCTATGTCTCATGTGTTTTCCTCGCACCCAAGCACAAGACGCTATAGGAACTGTACACTATACATGACAAGATTCAGGAGCCAATGTTTAGTGTCTGCTGGGTCTGGGAAAGCCGTAGTCTGCTGTGACTGTGGATATCAGATGTCCGTTTAATACCTTCTGTGATGACAGTGGTTGTGACTTCTCACAACCATTCCAGGTGAGCGCATTCCCTTAAATGTTACTCTGGAGTTTTACCATAGGTAAACACTATTGTTTTGTTTTTTTTACTTTCCTCTTCTCCTTCCAGCACTTCTGCCTTAAAAGATCTGGAAGATGGAGGCCCGCATAAAAGAGCTTTGCGGAGTGACTGATACAATCCTTGCAGATATACAGACTATAAAGACCCTTTTGCAAGCCTACAGGACCTCACTAATCATAATTTGCAAGTGTTTGGACAAACTACTCAGGAATTACGAGCCAGGACTGAGGCTCTAGAGGAACGAGTCCAGGCTCCTGCCATAACCCCGAGTTCTGGGATCCCCAAGTTACCTCCTTTCGTTTTGGCGGTGAATGTGAGAAATTCAGGGGATTTATTAACCAATGCAATCTATTTTTCTCTGCACATGCTTCACAATTTCCCACTGAACGATCCAAAGTGCTTACTATAATCATGTTGCTTACCAATAAGGCTTTGATGTGGGCAAACCCTCTGATTGAGACTGAGGATGATTGTTTGAATCACCTTGATGCTTTTATTTCAGCCATGGGGCAGGTGTTTGATGACCCCAATCGAGGTGCAACAGCTGAAGCAGCCATGTTAACTTTGCGCCAAGGTAAGCGTTCAGTAGCCGAATATGCCTTGGATTTCAGGAGATGGGCTCTTGATACCACTTGGGACACTTCCGCCAAAAAATCTATTTTTCGGAAAGGGTTGTCTCCACTGATTAGGATGAACTTGCTCGTGCCGACCCTCCCACTGCGTTAGGTGACTTTATTAACTATTGTATCCGTATTGATGCTCGTCTGACTGAACGCAGACAAGAGAGATGGTTCGAAAATAATCGCACTAACCTTTTCCTACCTCCCTCCTCAGCTAAGGAACCTTTGAGTAGGATCACAAGGGAACCAGAACCTGAACCCATGCAGGTGGACTCTTTACAAAGACGGGTTAGTGATGCACGCAAAGAACATCGTATAAAGGAAAATCTATGTTTTTACTGTGGTAAGTCAGGGCACTTCATTATAAACTGCCCCAGCCGTTCTCGTAAGACTACTGCAGCAGTCATTCACTGTGAGTGTTGCGAGAGGAGCTCTGTCATGTCCGAGCCTCAGACTCCAGAGAGATCTGCTGCAAGAGATCTTGATTTTTCGGACTTAAACTCTGTTAGTTCTGGGGACAATGACGGTATAAACGCTGCAATTTTTCAAGTTTCCTCAGCGGTGTCCCAGCTGAGTTGTAAAAGAAATAATTCTCATTGCTTCCTTTCCATCAAACTCTGGGTGGACTCAGTCTGGGTGTCTAGCTCTGCTATGATCGACTCAGGAGCAAGTGGAAATTTTATGGATATCTCCTTTGCTCTGAAACAGGGGATACGTTCAGTGAAGAAGGCTACTCCAGTACAGATGGAGACTGTGGATGGCTCCCTGCTGACCTCTGGACCAGTGGATCAGGAAACAGAGCCTTTGAGGGTCCTTATGGGTAAAGATCATCAGGAGAAAATGTCTTTTATGCTTATCTCTTCTCCCCACTTTCCCATTATTCTAGGGCTACCATGGCTGCAGGCGCAGAATCCTACGATTAACTGGGAGACCAATGAATTACACTTTCCGGAGAAACAGATGAGTCAAGGAGTTTCAGCTTGCTCTGTTCCTAAAGGAACCATGTCAGTCCCTGAACTTACCAGCTGTATACCAGGACTATGTGGATTTATGTGACAAGAAGAACGCTGATCAGCTTCCTCCTCACCGTCCATATGATTGTCCAATCAATTATTGCCTGGAGCCGAGATACCTTTTGGTAAGATCTACCCCCTAGCGGGGCCCGAGCTAAAAGCTTTGAAGGACTACATAGATGAAAATCTAGCCAAAGGCTTCATACGCCCCTCTTCATCTCCCGCAGGTGCACCCATCTTCTTTGTGAAGAAGAAAGATGGATCTCTGAGACCCTGCATAGACTATAGGGAACTCAATAAGGTTACTATTAGAAACCGTTATCCATTGCCTTTAATCCCTGAGTTGTTGGAGAGAGTGCGGCACGCCAAAATTTTCTCTAAACTGGATCTCCGTGGGGCCTATAACTTGGTCCGTATTAGACCTGGGGATGAATGGAAGACTGCATTCAGGTCACGCTATGGACACTTCGAATATCTAGTTATGCCTTTTGGTCTGAGTACCGCCCCAGCCACTTTCCAACACTTGGTGAATGACATCTTCAGGGATCTCCTAGATACATTTGTGGTGATTTATCTGGATGATATTCTAATTTTTTCTAACTCCACAGAGGAACATCATGGACATGTGAGAATGGTCTTAGAACGCCTAAGACAAAACCATCTCTACATCAAACTTGAAAAGTGTGAATTCCATAGGACCAAAATTCAATTTCTGGGGTATGTACTATCTACGCAAGGGATTAGTATGGATGGAAGCAAGACCCAAGCCATCAAGGATTGGCCAATTCCTAGAAATGTGAAGGAGGTGCAGCGCTTCATCGGGTTTGCCAACTTCTATAGACGTTTCATTAGGAATTTCTCTGAGGTAGTGTCACCTATCACCCAACTTACCCGGAAACAGTCTAGGTTCTCCTGGACCCCGCAAGCTCAGGAAGCATTTTCCTGTTTAAAGGACAAATTTACCACCGCCCCTATCTTAGTACATCCCAACCCCGAGCTTGCCTTCATAATAGAGGTGGATGCTTCAGACTGTGCCGTTGGAGCTATACTCTCTCAGAGAACAGGTGAGAAGAATGTCTTGCATCCCTGTGCCTTCTTTTCCCAGCAGTTGTCTTCGGCTGAGAGGAACTACGATGTGGGCAATAGAGAATTGTTGGCCATTATTGCCGCCTTCAAGGAATGGAGACACCTTCTTCAGGAGCTGCACAGCAAATAGTCGTCCTGACAGACCGTCGTAACCTTGAATTTATCAGGTCGGCTAAGTGCCTGACTCCTCGCCAGGCTCGCTGGAATCTTTTCCTAAACCAATTTAATTTTGTCATTTCTTATAGACCAGGATCGTGCAATGGAAAGGCTGATGCACTCTCTAGGATTCATTCAGCAGAGACACGTCCACTTACTCCTCCTAAGACTATTCTTCCTGACTCTAGATTCCTGGGAGTGATTCATAATCAAGACCTACTTAAGGACATCAAGGAAGCATACCATGCGGATTCTTTGTTGGCTCAACCCCCAAGGGACGTAAGTCTTGTCTTTAAGAATGGTGTGTGGATTCAGGGACAACGTCTGTATATACCTGAAACAGTCAGATTGAGAGTATTGCAACTCATCCACGATTCCAAGATAGCCGGGCATAGGGGAATTCTAAAGACACAAGAATTTCTTTCTCGTTTCTTTTGGTGGCCCACTTACAGGAAAGATGTTTTAAACTATGTCACTTCATGTGAAGTCTGTGCAAGATGCAAAACACCTCGCTCCTCACCAACTGGTCTGTTACAACCTCTTCCCACCCCGTCCCGCCCGTGGGGATCCATTTCTATGGACTTCATTGTGGAGTTACCAACCTCTCAAGGGAAGAACACCATTCTAGTGGTGGTTGATCGTCTAACAAAGGCAGCTCATTTTATCCCTTGTGTCGGCTTACCCACTGCAAAACAGACATCAGACTTGATGATTAAGAATGTGTTTCGCTTACATGGAGTACCGGATGAGGTCATTTCGGATCGAGGGGTGCAATTCACTTCAAGGTTTTGGCAAAATTTCTGTGCCGCATTGGACATTAAAGTAAACCTTTCTTCTGCTTTTCATCCCCAGACTAATGGACAGACAGAACGAACCAATCAGACCCTGGAGCAGTATCTCCGCTGCTTTATCTGCCACCTACAAGATGATTGGGTGGATCTACTTCCACTGGCTGAGTTCTCTTATAATAACTCTCAGAGCGCCTCCACTAAGCAGTCTCCTTTTTACTCCAATCTAGGTTATCATCCTAACATTCTTCCTCGATTTCCCATAGATACGCCCTTGCCGGCAGTGGCTGAAAGAATCACTTCTTTACAAAAGAATATGGATCTTCTAAAGGAAAATCTAGAATTGGCTCAGGAAAGGTACAAGAAAGCAGCAGATAAATTTCGTAAACCTGCACCAGCTTTCAAGGTAGGAGATTTGGTCTGGCTGTCAACCAGAAATCTTAAAATAAAGATTCCATCGTCTAAATTGGAACATAAGTACATTGGACCTTATAAGATCAGTAAGATTATAAGTGCTGTTGCTTGTCGTCTTCAACTGCCCAGAACTATGAGAATCCACCCTGTCTTTCATGTATCCCTACCAAAGGCTGCAACACCCAATACGTTTCCTGGACGCTCTTCTCCTTGCCCTGACCCAGTGCTGGTCGATGGTCAGGAAGAATTTATGGTGGAAAGGATTCTAGATTCCAGGTTGTACAGAAATCAGTTGCAATATTTGATTAAATGGCAGGGCTACCCAGTGGAGGACAACTCATGGGAACCAGTCAATAATGTAAATGCTCCTCGCCTGCTCCGCCAGTTTCATCGGAGGTACCCTGACAAGCCTGGTCTGAAGTCAACCGGAGGTTGTCCTTAAGGGGGGAGTAATGTAAGGTTCTTTGTCTCTTTTGACATGTTCCTTGAAACTCAGTTTTCCGTCGGCCATTTTGCTTTCTGTCTTCTGCAGCTCTTGCCCTCAGTTAATATGGAGTTTCCAGTTTTCATGTTCCCACCCTGATTCTCTCCCTCTTGCTTCTTAAGCAGCCTCAGCTGAACAATCAGTGCTCCTGAATCAAGCCTCAGTCAGCCTGTGACCTGACTCCTGGAAACCTAGGATTTTGGACTCCAGCTATTTCCTACTGAGGAACTTTGGAACACTTTTAGACTTTGGAAACCTGCTGTCTGGTGAATCCATGTTTGCAGAGGAATTACGGTACAGAGAAGAGATCCTGAACCTGATTGGAGAGTTATTGTAGAGCTTGAAGTTACTCTGGCCTGCTGTGTTCTCCTGCCTCTGTTCCTGCAAACTGTGTGACCTTTTCTGCATGCTTGTATGAAGTAATACAAGTCATTTCATATCAACCTATGTCTCATGTGTTTTCCTCGCACCCAAGCACAAGACGCTATAGGAACTGTACACTATACATGACACCTAAATTAGTTCTCTGGTGTAACCAAAAACAAAACAGCAGCCACTGAAAAAACTGGAAAAAGCAAATGTACAAACATCAGTGGCTGAACTGAACTGAGAGGGCAAAAGCCCCCAGAGGGGACCCAGAAGGCCCCCACAGAAGTGCAGGACAAAATGCAAAAATCAAGCACAAAAACAAAAAGAAGAAAATGTCTTATCTGTTAGCAGGAGATTCAGACACGAAACAGCAGGCTACCAAGGAAACAGGAATCAAGGATTGAGACCAGAACAATTGATCACCGGCAACCCTGATGGGAAGGCGACTCCCTTATATAAGACCAGTCAGTAACACCTGATTCCCAATCCTCACAATCTTCACTGGACAGTCCAGTACCGTTTGTAACCACCAGAGGGAGCTTCTGCTCAGAACTCATTTCCAGCCTATTCACAACAGAGCGCCATGTGACTTTTTCAAACCAAAATGGGCTGGAATCGAGATTGGACGCCATGTCGCATTTGGAGAGCCCCTGATGTGCCTAAACAGTGGAAACCCCAAGTGACCCAATTTTAGAAACTAGACCCCTAAGGAACTTATCTAGATCTGCGATGAGCACTTTGAACCACCAAGTGCTTCACACAAGCTTATAACGTAGAGCCGTAAAATTAAAAAAAATCATATTTTTTCCACAAAAATGATCTTTTCACCCCAATTTTTATTTTCTCAAGGGTAACAAGACCCCAAAAGTTATTGTTCAACTTGTCCCGAGTACGCTGATACCCCATATGTGGGGGTAAACCACTATTTGGGAGCATTGCAGAGGTCGGAAGGGAAGGAGCGCCATTTGACTTTTTCAAAGCAGAATAGGCTGGATGCCATGTTGCGTTTGGAGAGCCCCTGATGTGCCTAAACAGTGGAAACCCCCCCACAAATGACACCATTTTGGAAACTAGATCCCTCCAGGAACTTATCTAGATGTGTGGTGAGAACTTTGAACCCCCAAGTGCTTCACAGAAGTTTATAACGCCCGGGAGTGAAAATAAAAAAAATCATATTTTTTCCACAAACATGATCTTTTAGTCCCCAGTTTATTTTCCCAAGGGTAACAGGAGAAAATGGACACCAAAAGTTGTTGTTCAATTTGTCCTGAGTACACTGATACCCTATATGTGGGAGAAAACTACTGTAAGGGCACACGAAGGGGCTTAGAAGGGAAGTAGTGACGTTTTGGATTGCAGACTTTGATGGAATGGTCTGCTGGCGTCACGTCGCGTTTGAAGAGTCCCTAATGTGCCTAAACAGTGGAAACCCCCCACAAATGACACCATTTTGGAAACTAGATCCCTCCAGGAACTTATCTAGATGTGTGGAGAGACCTTTGAACCCCCAAGTGCTTCAAAAAAGTTTATAACGCCAGGGTGTGAAAATAAAAAAAAATCCTATTTTTTCCACAAATAGTTTTTGCATCACCACATTTTGAGAGCTATAATTTTTCCTTATTTTGACCCACAGAGTCATGGGAGGTCTTACTTTTTGCAGGACGAGTTGATGTTTTTACTGGTACCATTGTAGGGCACATGACATTTTTTGATCACTTTTTATTACGATTTTTGGGAAGCAGAATGAACAAAAACCAGCAATTCATGAATTTCTTTTGGGGGGGGCGTTTATACCGTTCCGCGTGTGGTAAAATTGATAAAGCAGTTACATTCTTTGGGTTAGTACGATTACAGTGATACCTCATTTATATCTTTTTTTATATTTTGGCGCTTTTACACAATATAAACAATTTTATATAAAAAATAATTATTTTTGCATCGCTTTATTCTGCGAGCTATAACTTTTTTATTTTTTCGCTGCTGATGCTGTATGGTGGCTCGTTTTTTGCGGGACAAGATCACGTTTTCAGCGGTACCATGTTTATTTATATCCGTCTTTTTGATCGCGTTATTCCACTTTTTGTTCGGCGGTATGATGACAAATCATTGTTTTTTTAAAGGGGTTCACTAAAAGGGGTTAACTAGTGAGACAGTTTTATAGGGCGGGTCGTTACGGACGCGGCAAAACTAAATATGTGTACTTTTATTTTTTTATTTACATAATAATGTGTTCATTGGGGAATTTTTTTTTTTTATTTAGGGATTTTTTTTTAAACTATTTTTACACATCGCTGATCTGACAGTTTGTTTAGCGCTTTGTCAGATTTGCCATCTGACAGGCAGTGCAGGAGGCTTGCCGGCGCCTGCTCTCAGCAGGCAATGGCAAACCACCTACCTGCAGGACCCCACGGCCATCTTGGATCCGGGGGCCTGCAGGGAGGCCCTCGGAAAAGCCCGATCACATCACGCTGCTCTGAGTGTCTGAGGGAAGCACGCAGGGAGCCCCCTCCCTGCGCGATGCTTCCCTATGCCGCCGAAACACTGCGATCATGTTTGGAGAATGGATTGTGATGACTAGGTTGGAAATCTTCTCAAGGGAAGTGCTAGATTCCTCAGTTAAAGGGAATTATTTTTATTCATCTGGTGAAGTTCCAATTGGACACTTTCCTTCCTTTATTGGCTAATAGGAACTAAGACAAAGACGTTGATTTCTTGGCCAAACCTTGGACATTTTCTGATTTTTAAGATTCAAAGCTGGGATGGATAGATGATCTATGAAGTTTTGGAGATTGATTGTTGGCTGGAGGGGTATCCATGAGCTGTTGTCATGATATCCATCTTCTGGAGGAACGTAGGTTGTGACTGCACACTATACTGGCTGGAGATACCAAAAGCTGTGGGCCAACCAAAAGTTAGGAGACAGTGGGTATTGCCTGGGCCAGTGGAACTACCGATCTCAGATTGGGAACTTGTGGACTGAGGACACTGCATGTTGGCCATCTACCTGGATTTGTTGCACTACCATGGATATTTGGAATAAAAATAGTTGCAACGTTTACCTGCCTAGGTGATTTTTATAACCCACAACTTGAGATCCTCACAATAGCCTTTATTGAGTTACAAACTGCCAGGATCATCTTGATTTATTCAGTTCTTAATGTAGGAAGTGTAGATTCCTTGGGAAAAGACATAGTGGGGAACACACAAGCTAGGTAATACTGCCATGTATAAGCTAGAACATCCATTTCCATTAAAAAATCTCTTTGCATTCATTCGTGATGATCTTAACACAAAAAGTGATTTCCCTCTAGTTGGCCCCACTTTGTGGTTATTAGATTAAAAGTAGTTGATCATACTTCATTCTTCTCAATTCGGTATTTTCAACTCAAGGAATCTGATATGCTAGAGCAGTCCGTTACATAAACTGCAAATACAAAAAAACGAAAGTGTCTACTCAAGAAGAGTCTACTATTCTGTGCCCAATGGTGAGGATGATGGGCACCTGTAATCACATTGTCCGAGTATATTCTTTTTTTAACCAATACATTTTTATTAAGTTTTAAATCGATACAAGCCATACAGTCAGCACAGAGATAGTAGAATCAGTAATAGGACTTTCATGAAATGAATCACCAATATGACTCCTTTATATTGTCATAGCTCCAAAACTGGTTTCAGCTCTTGGAAGTTTGAAGATTGCTGTATCATTCCAAGCCAGACTCACTGCAAAAAAAAAATTGATGTGGAATTGGTTAGACAAGTGGCACTTGTCCTGCAGTAACTGAGCTCATTACCTAGTCAAAGCTTGGATACTTGCCATTTAAAATCCTAAAAAAAAATGGCACATCTTGTCCAAGACGGATATTGATGGGTCAACAATATAAGAGGATTAGGGATCCGAAGCTCAACACATTTACCAATGAGTTGCTATCAGATCTGGCTGCATGTAGACAATGTACGTAGCAGGAATAGCAAAGCTCAGTCATAATTCACTTTCAATAGGAACTGAAAAGTCAAAGCAACCAAGGTGCAATAGCTGCGGACAGGTGTGGTATTGTTTTTGGAAGACCAGACCAAGACCAAGACCAAGGTTTTGAGAAATCTCAATTCTTATATCTACGTCATATAAGATTTTGATGGTAAATTTCTTAAGTTCACTACACCTGTGTTATACATTGACCTACAGTCATGGCCAAAAGTTTTGAGAATGACACAAATATTATATTTTCACATGATCTGCTGCCCTGGTTTTTATGTGTGTTTGACAGATGTTTTTATCACAGACAGAAATATAATAATTGCAAACATATGAGTAACAAAAGCTTATATTGACAGTTAGAATGAGTTAATGCAGCAAGTCAATATTTGCATTGTTGACCCTTCTTCTTCAGGACCTCTGCAATTCTCCCTGGCATGCTCTCAATAAACTTCTGGACCAAATCCTGACTGATAGCAGTCCATTCTTGCACAATCAATGCTTTCATTTTGTCAGAATTTTTAGGTTTTTGTTTGTCCACCCGTCTCTTGATGATTGACCACAGGTTCTCAATGGGATTAAGATCTGGGGAGTTTCCAGGCCATGGACCCAAAATCTCTGTTTGTTCCCTGAGCCATTTAGTTATCACCTTTGCTTTATGGCAAGGTGCTCCATCATGCTGGAAAAGGCATTGTTGATCGCCAAACTGCTCTTGGAGGGTTGGGAGAAGTTGCTCTTGGAGGACATTCTGGAACCATTCTTTATTCATGGCTGTATTTTTAGGCAAGACTGTGAGAGAGCCGATTCCCTTGGCTGAGAAGCAACCCCACACATGAATGGTTTCAGGATGCTTAACAGTTGGCATGAGACAAGACTGGTGGTAGCGCTCACCTTGTCTTCTCCGAATGAGGCGTTTTCCTGATGTCCCAAACAATCGAAAAGGGGATTCATCAGAGAAAATATCTTTACCCCAGTCCTCAGCAGTCCACTGCCTGTACCTTTTGCAGAATATCAGTCTGTCCATGATGTTTTTTCTGGAGAGAAGTGGCTTCTTTGCTGCCCTCCTTGAGACCAGGCCTTGCTCCAAGAGTCTCCGCCTCACAGTGCGTGCAGATGCACTCACACCTGCCTGCTGCCATTCCTGAGCAAGCTCTGCACTGCTGGTAGCCCGATCCCGCAGCTGAAACACTTTTAAGAGACGGTCCTGGCGCTTGCTGGTCTTTCTTGGGCGCCCTGAAGCCTTTTTGGCAACAATGGAACCTCTCTCCTTGAAGTTCTTGATGATGCGATAGATTGTTGACTGAGGTGCAATCTTTCTAGCTGCGATACTCTTCCCTGTTAGGCCATTTTTGTGCATTGCAATGATGACTGCATGTGTTTCTTTAGAGATAACCATGGTTAATAGAAGAAACAATGATGCCAAGCACCAGCCTCCTTTTAAAGTGTCCAGTGGTGTCATTCTTACTTAATCATGACAGATTGATCTCCAGCCATGTCCTCATCAACACCCACACCTGTGTTAATGGAGCAATCACTGAAAAGAGGTTAGCTGGTCCTTTTAAGGCAGGGCTGCAATGATGTTGAAATGTGTTTTGGGGGATAAAATTCATTTTCTAGCCAAATATTGACTTTGCAAGTAATTGCTGTTAAGCTGATCACTCTTTATAACATTCTGGAGTATATGCAAATTGCCATTAGAAAAACTGAAGCAGTAGACTTTGTAAAAATTAATATTTGTGTCATTCTCAAAACTTTTGGCCATGACTGTATAATCACACATTCCACTACACAGACCAATAAATCTACTGGGTCATTTATATTTCTAATTAAAAAGCAAAAAAATTATGAGAAGTAGTTGTCCTCAATGGACCTTTTCTTTAGAGGAGATTTTTCTCAATAACTTAAGTCTCACAGCCATAAATCTAATATATGGGACATGTGGACATCTGGTGCTGGAAGGAAGCTTGGATGAAAGGCAAATAATCCTTATTAAACGTGATGGGAGATCTCTTAAAAGCCGATTCCAATCCTTTATGCAAGATCAGCATCAGAGCTCAACGAGCAGTGATTAAAACTGCAGCCTTAAAGTAACATTATCGGTGGCACTCGATGTGAATTGATACCTTTTGACTAACACCAGACACCCTTAAATTTCAGCATTACCAGTAAATAAACATATTTATGACATAGTTGCATTTGAGACCCTCGACATTAGAGAATCAATATTCTCGTCTAATTCAATAAAAGCAGATTTCACAATAATTGCATCTCGACTGGAGCATGGCATGTTTTTTCTTTTCTAAACTCATCATCATACGTTTCTATACCGCAATCAAAATATTTCCTGCCTATTATGTAGTTGAAAAAAAGGGCAACCTATCTCTTTGTTTTAAGGGTTGTGGGAGGGTTCACTATTACATATCTGGTAGTCCAGCCCTAGGGTACGATGCTTTTGGATTAGGTTTTACTACCTTTTACAGACTCCCAAGTCTTCTTTACTTAATCTCTCTGTGTTACTTTATTGAACAGACCTCTACTGGATATCCCGAAACACACCCAAAAACTAATCTCATATGTTGCTTATAGTAAAGAGCGAACCTGCTTGGATAAGGTGTTATCCGAACATGCTTGGGTGCTAACAGAATATCTTCGGTGTCCTTGAATACTAACTTCGAGTCCCTGCGGCTGCATGTCTCGAGGCTGTTTGACAGCTGCAACACATGCTAGGATTGCCTAACAAACAGGCAATGTCTGCATGTGTTGTGGCTGTCGAATAGCCGTGAGACATGCAACTGTGAGGAGTCCAACATAGTATTCAAGGACGCCAAAGATATTCTGTTAACACCAGAGCCTCATTTCTTTCTCTTTTCTACTTTCCACTATATAATGGTTTAATAAACACTTTGAAATATAAAGGGGCAGCTCAATACATTATTTAACATTACTGTCTGCCCGATGACGAACAACAAAATTCTCATCACCAAACCTACACAGTCTGCGACACATGCACACAATTCCTAATCTTTAATCTCTGGCTTGACAGATGCACTTGCGCCAACAAATCCGCTCCAGAAAGTTCACTCTCAATGGAGGAAATCTTGTAAACCATTGTCAAGTGTTGTCTTTATACTCATGTAGGTAAATGTTATAAAGAAACTTACCCGATTCTTTCTCCTGAGTGATTAAATTGTTCTCGCTCATAAAAAATGTGGAGTAAATATGATAATTAAAATTATATATACATGCACATTATATTTATAAATACTAACTCCAAGATAAGGATACAAACTCACAGGCTGCCAGAAAAAGTGTTTTTGGTAAAAAATAAAAAATAAAAAATGCTTAATTTACAACTATATTTAATTTTTACTTACTGCTTCTTGGCCGTTTCCTTTTTTCTATGTATGGGTTTTGTTTTGTTCTCGAATGGATAACTAGGACAAAACAGTTAAAACAAACTTTGGAACATACTGTTCGAACGGAAATAGCAACTAATATGTGAAAAAGAATCAAAAAGGAAAATAAGCCAAATGCCATAAAATTATCCAATTTTTATTGAAAATAGTTTTAAAAAAGTATATTAAAAATATGAAAAAATAGGGTACAAATTATACAAAAGAGAGCCACATGTCCAGGGTGATGTTAAAGAAAAAAATCAATCCAATATCATACAAAATTAATTACCATAAGCCCTAACAAGAGGAGAATAAGTATGTATCAGGTAAGTACACAGTGAAACATCACAAAAGTGAGTAATCATGGGATAAATAGATTTCAGGTAAGCTGGATTGGAGTAAGTGACAAAAAAAAGCCTCCTTTGAAGAGTAAGTTGTACCATCATAATACAATACAAAACCACATGGTAATAATGATATAAGCTTGATTATTGCTCTAGTTTTCTAAATAAAAAGAAAAAAGATGGGAATCATAATCAGTAAAAAAGTAACATGTAAAAAATAATAGAGATGTGGCGAATATCAAGCTTGTAAGAGTTATAACTGGTCATACAATGGGCATAATGCAAAGATGAAAGGCAGGAAAAATGCACTGCTACATTACCTGGAGCTGTGGCCGTACCCCGACGCGCGTTTCGCATGTTGCAATATCGAGGGGGATGGGGGATGTATAATATGTGAAAAATAAACTAACTCTTTCCTGCCAAAAGTTACATATTTAATTTATATCAAGGCATAAAAATGTTAAATATTGAATAATATATATATCCCCAATATCGATGTATAGCATAGTTATTAAGGGCTCCAGCGAGTGAGGCTGAGAGTTTAAAAAAAAAAAAAAAGTTACACAATTTCTTTTAAAAAAAAAAGCATAAAAAATAATAATACTGGTGATTATATAACATTATAAAACACATGCTCTTCGCATACTTTTCTAAATGAAGTAAAAAATGTGACAAATGTCCAGAAGAGATTGTTTATTTAGGAATAGGATTTCATTTATTTTTTAAATCTGAAGCATGCTCAGAGATTTTTTTTTATTCTGTAAGTGAATGGAATTGATAAAAAACCCATTTATTTACATAACATATATGTAAAAAAAAAAAAATCAGCCTTAACTTGTAAGTTCTGTGAAAAATAGGACAAAATATGTTCTGTTATCTACATATTGTTAACAGGCTGATTTTTTTTTTTAAATAGATTTCCAAAAATTACTTTTTTGCAAACAGCTCTAAGGCTTGATAGTTTTTCATTGAATGGCATATAAGTCAGCAACTATGCTGAACAAAGCGAATTATAAAACAAAAAAAACAACAAAAAATAGGTTTCTTTACCATACTGTAACTTTACTATGCTAATGTTAAATCTGTAAAAATTTATATTGTGCAATTTGTGGCTTATTCCCCCCCAAGTACTTTGATTTTTCTTTCCGATTTACAATCTTGTCTCTTTGTGCCCCCCCCACACTTCTGCAGCTTTACAAAAGTAATTTCAAATGCAAAACACAGGTGCATACAAAATTTTAATTATGTTTTTTTCCCCTCCACCGACAATGAAAGTCTTTAATCACATGTAAAGATAAATGATAGATTAGACTGCTAAAAAAAAAAATCTAAGAAATGTTATTATAAATAAGCAGAAGGTAATAGATAAAAAAAAGCTGTCAGACATAATGTTTCCGAGGACAAAAAAACATTCTAAAGAAATAGGGACAGTTACGACAAAGGGGCTGTCGCTAATAATCATAAAGCCATTTTATTTTAAACAGTGGCTTTAAGATGATGGTCACCAAAGCTTAATATATTGTAGAACGCAGTGAAACATCTGAGAAGCCAAGCGTGTTTCGGAAGATCTTTGACACCTAGAACAGTGAAGTCCCGGGCTGTCCAGTCATTGTGCCAGTCTTAGATACTAACACAGGTATTATCAAGCCTGTCTTTGATGGAAAAAAAGACTTGTAAAAATGATCATAAATTGACAGATCTCTAAGCATGTCCATTATTTACTTTTACGACAGAAGGAATTCATAAAACCTTGTGTCCAGACGGAAGTATTTCATAGTAAGGAAGGGTTAGCTACTGGCAAAACTGGACCTCCATTATGATTTATATCTTCAGATATATCCAAAGATCCTTCCTTTTTTGCCATAAAAGATATCCACTTACTCATTAACACCAGGGCAATTTTCATGTTTTAGGCAATTTAGTTCTCTATAGCTGTCGGCTTAGTTTCTGAGCTTGCCTCTCCTTGGCTTCGAAAGCAAACTTGGTGTCTTGAAGTTGACCAATAGCTTCCCTGGCTTCCTGCATGTCTGAGTAATTTGAGCATATTTTTCAGCCAAGTCCTTGTTCTCTCTCCGAATGTCTTGTACCAGTTGGTTGACTTCCTCCGTTTGCTTGGTACAGTGGACCTTAAGCTGCTCAACTTCAGACAGCATGGCTTCCATGGTCTTCACCAACGAATCCAACTTCTCCTTCGACATGGTGCTGTAACTGTGCCAAACAACTAGTTCAAAGGAATAGGCAAGCGATGTGATCTATGTATGACTGTCAAGTTGTGTCTGTTAAAACCATCATTTATATAGTCTGCGTTCTCTGAGCTTGACATCATCACTAAGCTGATTTTCCTAAATAATCTCCGTCCCCCACTCCCAGTGGAATAATCCATTAGGATTTGAGCCTTATGCTGACTGCTACACATGTAGTTCAATATGGCGAAGCAGAAGACATTACAATGGTAATCTCTACACTATGATGATTATTTCTTTCTGATTCAGAGCATACCCAAATGCTACATTTTAAGTAGCAAAATATTTACATTTGGGAAAATCAATTTTTTTTTCAGTATGGATTATCATGAATGCATCCTGAAAATTAACACTTGGAATGTCTGTAGTATTAATATAAGCCTGCCAAGCACTTCCATATCCAACACAGAATAACAGGCTCTCTCCAAATCTCATCAAATCTTATAGAGTTACCAAATAGGTAAGATCTGTCCAGTTCTTGCCGCTCACCCACCAACTTCGCTAATTTTTTTACGGACAGACATCCAACCCCTTTCTTTAAATGCTGTCCCAGTTTCTGCCATTACTACCTCTTGGTGTATCCCGTACACATGCATTATTCCTGTATGTATGTCTCTCATACAACAGTTTAATTATACACCACGATTGTTCACCGCTTGGAGTATGTTCAGACATGTCGGATTTGCATATTGTAAACTGGATAATTACTAAGTGAACCGTAGTAGAAATCCGAGGACGACACAAAGTATGTCTCAAATTTCTTTAAAATAAAAGCATTTGTTTTATTTTTTTAGCATTATATACAATTACTATATTGTGCATGTATACAAACAGTGCTCCGCTAACTACCCCTCCCCCAATCTGTACCCTTTCCCCCTACCTTACCTTTTTCAGCTAGTTGTTTCTTCCGATTAAATGTCAAGGGACTCCATGAGTCCTCCATCATTATATACAGGTGGTTTAATTCAGATGTTTTATAAATGTCCATGTGATGAAAAGGAAGTAGGAGTCTAACATTAGGCCTGTTTGTATCAAGAACATATGATCATACCTCAGGGCTCGTATAGAAAGCCACATGGCAGGGGGCACAAGTCGCTTGGGATTCCCACTGTCTTAGAGACAAAGCACAAGTTTGTGCCCTAGTGACAGATTGGCTCAAACCGTGGTACTAAGCATTAGTGATGAGCAAACGTGTTCGTATAAGGAGTTATCTGAGCATGCTCGGGTGCTAACCGAGTGACTTTGGCATACTCAAAAAATATGTTGGAGTCCCCGCGGCTGTATGTCTCACGGCTGTTCGACAGCTGCAACACATGCAGGGATTTCCTGACATGCAGGAGCGGTGACTTGAACATATTATTCGAGCACATGGAAGACACACTGATAGCACCCAGCATGCTCCGATAACACCTTATCCCAGCACATTCACTACTAAGGGGTTGTCTCAGCATAGGTCATCAATAGCAGGTTGGTGAGGGTTCCACATCTGTTGCCCTCACCCATCAGCTGTATTTGCTCTGGCAGAGGCCGGAATAAAACTTTGAATAGAGTTGCGCTGACCTTCTCCATTCAATGTCTTTATATCTGGCCACCGCCAAAGCAAACAACTGATTTGTGGAGGTGCCAAGTGTTGGACCCCCACCAACCTGCTATTGATGGCCTGTCCCCAGACAACCCCTTTAAAGTGTACATCGGCATTTTACTTTTTCTGTTGTACTCCTTTACACTACCTGATGGATTGCTATGTATTTGGGTCACAAAGTCCCAGGATCTGGACCTCCAAAGATCTGCAAGTCGTGCAAGGAGGAACGAAGCAAAAACATGTAAAAAAAAATAAAATAAAATGATAGGTATGTCTTAAATCAATTAGGAATAAAGGAGCTAGCAGAACAGTATATGTGCAGTGGACATTTTCTCTGACTTTTTGACTTCAGACAAGTACCACCATGGAAACAAACCAAAAATCTTTTATTAACTTTTTCCCTTTTCAAAAAAAAACACATTTAAATGGCAGCCATTCATATTCTCCAGTGTGACACTCCTTAAAGCAGGCAAATTAAGGAAAAGCATGGAAAACAAAAAAGTAGTTTATAATAATCTGGAAAGCAAAGTACTGATATTATCACCGCCCTGAGCCTGCAAAACAAACTGTTCCCACAGAAAGGATAACCTGGGATTTGGTTCATTTACAATCCAAAATTTTCCAGACGGCGATATTTCTGGTGTATCAAAACCTCCATCACGGATTTCGATAATGATTACAATAAACGGTGTTAGTAAAAAGGAGAAAAAAAAAGTACATTTTACCTCTCCTCCACCATCTTTTGCAGGGTGACATCTACCCTGTAAGGTAATAAAAAAAAACCAATGTTTTTCTACAAGTGCCGTAACACCAGCACGGACAGTATGAGACAGCACTTCCTCCCAGTAAATACTTTTGCATTGACATTTCATGTAAAAAAAAAAAAAAAATAACGGTTGAGGCAGAAGTTAACGTTAAAGTATTGGCATTTTCCAACAGTGTTTTATTACAGGAAGATCATATTTGTTCTAGAGAGTATTGCTTTTAATGAAAAGTACTTGCTCTCCACGCTTAGTGTAAATTTCAGAGACAAATGTGACGTTCTCCGTTTGACTTTTTGCATTTCTTGATGGGAATTAAGTAAAAATCCTCAATGGTATTCGTACCATTTTACCATCCTTCGGTCTCATCTCTTATCTTGCTGCTGAAGAAGTTTTTCACTTTTTTGGATACAGTACAAGGGAAAGAATTTTTTTTGCATCACCTTAAAAAATACCTCTTGATTATTTATTTTTTGCTGGTAAAAGGATTGAAAACATTCTGAAAACCTTTAACCATCAAAGCTCTGGGTATGAAAATGCTCCAAAAATAATCAAAAACGATACACAGGTTTGCTGCCTTTTCAGCACAAAGGGAGCAATTACTTAAACCCTTTGACCAGGGGGGAAAAAAAAAAAAAAAACAAAAATAAAAATCGGGAAAAGAAAAATGCTTTACTTGTATGCATCCATGAACAGTCACATTGACGGAATCAAAAGTACTAAAAAAAAAAAGTTGTCCAAAAAAGTTAAACATAAAACTGATGGAATGCCAACTGATCCATAAAAGGCCGCACTAAGTTGTCTGTAGCAAAGTAGAATACAAGTCCGAATGTGATGGAGATGGGAAGTGCAGGCAATGCCTTCTTGAAGATTGCAAGAAGCAGGAGGGTAAGGCACAGGCCCTGCGGAAACAGCATCATTATCCAAGGTTATTCACCACAGTAGTTGTCCCACATTGTTATAGAAAAGGGATTCAAAAGGAGACTAGAATAAAATATTACAGAGAGTAAATGTAATCACGGATGAACCGTGGCCATACTGTGAGGTGCATCCATCTTTCCAATCATCCATAAATCAATTAGTATCCCTTTAAAAGGGTCTGAAATATTAAGACCCAACAAACTGTAATTGAAACGGTATTGTACAAGAATACATGACGGATTGCGGAAATAAAAAAAAACAAAAAAAAAAAACTCCCTATAAAATAGATTCCTTCTTGAGTTGGATAGAATGATCTCATTACCCATCGAAAAGGGAGGCCTGAGACTTTTTGCTCCACACCGCATACAATGGACAGAATAATGGTGGTAGTTCCTTCTTTGCCTTCACACATTGTTGGCCAACACTAAGGAGAGTACTTCACTTCATTCCATCACAGAGGAATAGCTGCAGCCCATCAGTAATGGCTGATTGGCTGCAGCGTTCACGTGACTGCCAGGAGATACAGCGATGTAATCGTAAGAGCCTGTAGGTAAGTCATGCATTTTTATTTTTATAGTTTACGGAACAGACTATAGCTATTAAAAAGGGGATGTCCACTAGAGGAAAACTCCTTTAAATCATTGATCGAATAACAAGTACCAAACTCTGGTTGGTCCTTGTCCCTCTTCTCGATGGATTTAATAGCAGCAGGATTGACTCTTGTGGTACCTACATCACTGCTTGGAGAGATTGTCCACTAGTTTTTCATTGATGACCAATCCTTAGGATCGATGACTTATGTCTGATTGAACAGGGTCTGACAACTGTTACCCCCCAATCAGTAGTTATCGGTGTCAGCGGCCGGAACTACTCGCTTGCGGGAAGCTCCGTCTTCTGATAGTTGCTGCTGCAGGGTACTACACATCGGCCTCATATTGATTTGAATACGAGGAAAATGTGACGTTCCCCTGCCATGGCCACTACAAGAAGACGGCCAGCTCCAGAAGTGAGTACTTCCTGCCGCTGACAACAGCTGATCGGCGGAGTGACGGGTGTCAGACCCTGGCCAATCATATCCTAAGGATAGGTCTTCAATGAAAAAGTAGTGGAAAACCTCTTTAAGTAAGAATCAGTAAAGGTGGAAGCCTTTAGTTACAAAAAGAACCGAATCGGGACTTATATGTTTCACTTACAATCAGTATGGCAACAAAACAAGCCAGGGTCGTATTCCAGTCACCACTGGCCGTGGCAGAAGCTTTTCCCACAAGAACACTGTAGAAGATGAAGTCTCCAAGTCCAAGTTTCACACCCCCTAGAAAAAGTAAAATATAATAAGGAATAATAACAATGATAATAACTCTGATAGCAGAGATGATTGGTGAGGAGAATGATTCTTTTACTTCCAATAATGATTATTTAATTCCTACAAGAAGAATTTGCAACAAGCATTTTCTTAAGACGCTGCCAAATACATCCGCAGCTGCACATTCTTTGGACTAGCACAAATTGAAAAGACTGTCAGCCTTGCACAAAGGTCGCCGTGTGAGCCAGGAGGGGTACAGCAAACAGCAAAGTGTGCCTGAAGGTCAGGAGTCAAGGTTAAAGTGAATAGGAATTCACAGAGTGGCGTCGGGGTGTACTGGCATTGCTGGGTTTTATAAGGACGAGGGTCCCGCTGTTACGACTTGTCAGTTATTACTCCACTTATAAAGGGTAATAAACCTAAACAAAGTGGAAGGTAACAAAAAAAAATATCCAGCACTCTGGAAGCTCCCAAAACAAAAGCGTCATGGGTTTGTCATTCTCAGATGGAAAACGAGAGGACTTACCTTTTCATGGTCTGTATCAGGGAGAACGAGTAGATAGATAAAAGCTAAAAGATTCACCGATTATCCGATTATTTTGTTTTACGTCCAACGCAAGGTTAAAATCGGGTAATATACAGTATATCACTAAAGAGAATACACCCCTCACATTTTACTAAATATTTTATCATATGTTTTCATGGGACGACACTGAAGATCTGACACTTTGATACCATGTACAGTAGTCGTGTACAGCTTGAAGATTTTTTGCGGCAGACCGTGAAAATTACGGCAATACGGTCCGCAAAAAACACAAGTGTAAAAGAAGCCTTAATGTCTAAACCGCTGGCAACAAAAGTGAGTACACCCCATACGTGAAAATGGCCAAATTGTGGCCATTTAGCTATTTTCACTCCCCAGTGTCATGTGACTTAGTGTTACAAGGTCTCAGGTGTGACCAAGACCATACAGCAGTTTAAAGGTGTATTCCCATCTCCAAGATCCTATCCCAATATGTCGTAGGTGTGCTAATATTAGCAAATACCTTCAATTAGAAATATAGTATACTTTTTCTGATTCGCTATGTCCCTTTCATCATGTGCAGGCATTGCAGGCCCTTAGGTATCCATGGTTATTGACCACTAGCAGCTAGCTGTCACTATATCAGTGGTCGTAACTATGGATACTTAATTACACCGGCTACTACGTATTGGGACAGGATCTCGGAGATGGGAACACCCCTTTAGCAAGACAAGTTTCACTCAGAACTACTTCGCCATGGTCGACCACAGAAGTGGAGTGCACGTGCACAGCGTCATATTTCTTTTCAAAAATAGACATATGATGTGCAGGTTAAAAGGTTAGGGGGGGGGGGGGGGTCAGCCTGTCGGTGCTCAGACCATATGCTGCACACTGCATCAAATTGATCTGCATGGCAGAAGAAAGCCTCTTCTAAAGATGATGCACAAGAAAGCCTGCAAACAGATTGCTGAAGACAAGCAGACTAAGGACATGACTTACTGGAACCATGTTCTGTGGTCTGATGAGACCAAGAAAAACTTATTTGGTTCAGATGGTATCAAGCGTGTGTGGTGGCAACCAGGTAAGGAGCACAAAGACAAGTGTGTATTTCCTACAGTCAAGCATGGTGGTGGAAGTATCATGGTTTGGGGCTGTATGAGTGCAGCCGGCTGTGGGGAGCTACAGTTCATTGAGTGAACCATGAATATCAACGTGTACTGTGAGATACTGAAGCAGAGCATGATCCCCTCCCTTCCGAGACTGGGCCGCAGGGCAATATACAAACATGATAATGACCCAAAAACACCCCCAAAACCACCACTGCCTTGCTAAAGAAACTGAGGGTAAAGATGCTGGACTGGACAAGCATGTCTCCAGACCTAAACCCTATTGAGCATCCTCAAATGGAAGGCGGAGGAGCGCAAGGTCTCTAACATCCATCAGCTCCATAATGTGGTCATGGAGGAGTGGAAGAGGATTCCAGTGGCCACCGATGAAGCTCTAGTAACCTTATGTACAAGAGAGATAAGGCAGTTCTTGAAAATAATGGTGGTCACATAAAATATTCACACTTTGGGCACTATTTGGCCATTTTCACTGAGGGCTGTACTCACTTTTGTTGCCAGTGGTTTAGACATTAATGACTGTGTGAGTTATTTAGCGGACACAAGTTTACACTATTATACAAGCTGTACATCGACTACTTTACATTGTATCAAAGTGTCAAATCTTTAGCGTTGTCCCATGAAAAGTTATAAGATATTTACAAAAATACGGATTTTTGTGTTACTCACCGTAAAATCCTTTTCTCCGAGACGCTCATTGGGGGACACAGGACTGTGGGGTGTATGCTACTGCCGCTAGGAGGCTGACACTAAGTAAATATAAAAAAAGGTTAGCTCCTCCTCCGCCGTATTACACCTCAGCACTGGCCGCAGGCAAATCCAGTTTAGTGCAAAAAGCAGTAGGAGGCTAAAATAAATCAGAGTTAACACAGATACAGCATATCCAGAAGAAAAAACTGCTGATACAGATTAATCAGAGAATAGAGTTAACTCAAAACAAAGCCATCCGGCTATTAGGGAGGGTGCTGTGTCCCCAATGAGCGTCTCGGAGAAAAGGATTTTACGGTGAGTAACACAAAAATCCGTATTTCTCCTTCGTCTCATTGGGGGACACAGGACTGTGGGACGTCCCAAAGCAGTCCCTTGGGTGGGAAACCGACTCCACAGTGTAATTTATAACCAAGCATTGCTTATAGGTGCGCAACCGCGCCCTGAAGAATCCTTCTACCCAGACTGGCATCCGCAGAAGCCTGAGTATGGACATTATAATGCTTGGAAAAGGTATGCAGACTGGACCAGGTTGCCGCCTTACAAACCTGTTCCACCGAAGCCTGATGCCGAAGGGCCCAGGAGGCACCCACCGCTC
The DNA here is from genome assembly GCA_033576555.1 of Oophaga sylvatica. Classification (NCBI taxonomy): domain Eukaryota; kingdom Metazoa; phylum Chordata; class Amphibia; order Anura; family Dendrobatidae; genus Oophaga; species Oophaga sylvatica. The sequence continues at coordinate 438,506,441 of JARQOD010000001.1, read as the reverse complement.
TGGTGGAGTGAGCCCTGATTCCTGCGGGAACCACCGCTCCTCTAATGCGGTAAGCCTCCTGAATGGCTAACCGAATCCACCTAGCTAAGGTTGATTTAGAGGCAGCGAGTCCCTTCCTGCGACCCTCAGGGAGAACAAACAGCGTGTCCGTTTGCCGAAAGGACGCCGTCCGAGATACATATCTCCTGAGCGCTCTCACCAGATCTAACGTATGGAGAGCCTTCTCAACCCGGTGCGTAGGAGCTGGGCAAAAAGAAGGTAGAACAATATCCTCATTGATATGAAAAGAGGACACGACTTTAGGCAAAAAAGGTGGTGTTGGCCTGAGCACCACCTTATCCTGATGGAAAAGCAAGTACGGAGCCCGACAAGACAGTGCTGCCAGCTCCGAAACCCGCCTAATGGATGTTATGGCTACCAAAAACACCACTTTCCATGAAAGAAATGCCAGAGAAACCTCCTGCAGAGGTTCAAATGGAGATTCCTGCAGGACTCCCAGGACTAGATTGAGATCCCAAACATCTAAGGGAGCCTTGTAGGGGGGAACTATATGGACAACCCCTGAATAAAGGTCCTAACCTGAAAATTAGACGCAATCCTTCGCTGAAAAAGCACTGACAAGGCTGATATCTGCCGTCTAAGCGTACTTGGCGCTAAACCTGAATCTAGGTCTGCCTGGAGAAATGACAGAATGTTTGGAATTGAAAACCGAAGCAGGGAACAACCATGTTCCCTGCACCAAGCAAAAAAGACCTTCCAAGTCCCGTGGTAGATGCGAGCCGAGACGGGCTTTCGGGCGCTAGCCATCGTCGCGGCGACCTTTTTAGAGAATCCAGCCCTGGTCAGGATCCAAGATTCAACGGCCAGGCCGTCAAACACAGGACCGCTGAGTTCTGGTGGTAAACTGGGCCCTGGGAGAGAAGGTCCGCGCGCTCTGGCAGTCGCCAGGGTATGTCGGCGAGCAACTGTACCAGCTCCGCGTACCAAGAGCGACGCGGCCAATCCGGAGCGATTAATATCGCTGGAACCCCCTCTATCCTGATCTTTCTGATCACCCTTGGGAGAAGAGCTATTGGTGGAAATAAGTATGGAAGATGGAATTGATTCCACGGTAGAACCAGGGCGTCCACCGCAATTGCCTGCGGATCCCGGTACCGGGAGACGAAGTTGGGCACCTTGGCATTCATCCTGGAAGCCATCAGGTCCACATCTGGGGTTCCCCAGCGTCGGCATATCTGCTGAAAAATCTCGGGATGTAGTGACCATTCCCCTGAAGCTATGCCGTGACGGCTGAGAAAATCCGCTGCCCAGTTTTCCTCGCCCGGAATGTGGACTGCTGAAATCACGGAGTGATTTACCTCTGCCCAGGACAGAATCTGTTTTACCTCGTGCATAGCCGCCCGGCTGCGGGTACCTCCCTGATGGTTTATGTATGCCACTGCCGTGGCATTGTCTGATTGTATTCGGACTGGGCGGCCCGCCAGATGCTGGTGAAAATGCCTCAGAGCCAGCCGAATAGCTCGGATCTCTAAAATATTGATCGGGAGGATCGACTCCTGCTGCGACCAAGTCCCCTGGGCTGTGTGGTGACGAAACACTGCTCCCCATCCGAGCAGGCTGGCATCCGTTGTGACTACCATCCAGAAATTTGGAGGAAACAAACGGCCCTGTTGAAGAGTGGAGCTCCTCGTCCACCACATAAGAGTCTGTCTGACCTGCAGGGACAGACGGCACCGAAGATTGAGGGAATAAGGGCTCCCGTCCCATACTGCCAAGAGTGCATGCTGAAGGGGGCGAAGATGAAACTGGGCAAATGGAATTGCCTCGATTGCTGCCACCATCCTTCCTAGGACCCTCATGCAAAACCGGATGGTATGAGGAATCGGTTTGCGAAGGATCCGTACCTCTTGACGGAGAACTAAGGCCTTGTCCTGAGGAAGGAATATCAACCCTTGAGCGGTGTCGAAATTCATCCCTAATAAGGTGATCTTTCGAGATGGCACGGGAGATGACTTCTTCATATTCACCAGCCACCCCAGGCGAACAAGGGTGCTTAGGGTAATGCTGACACTTTCCTCGCATGTTTGGAAAGACGGACCCTTGATGAGAAGGTCGTCTAGATAAGGCAAGATGACTATCCCCCTGGAGTGCAGAATGGATACAACAGCAGCCATGACCTTTGTGAACACTCTGGGAGCTGTGGCTAGCCCGAATGGCAAGGCAGCGAACTGAAAGTAAAGTTTGCCGATGGCAAACCGAAGAAACCTTTGATGAGGGGGAAATATGGGGATGTGAAGATAGGCATCCTGGATGTCTATTGATGCTAGAAATTCCCCTTTTTCCATGGCAGCAATGACCGAGCGGAGAGACTCCATTCGGACATGTCGAATTCTGACAAACCGGTTCAGTCTCTTTAGATCCAGAATGGGCCTTACGGTACCGTCCTTTTGGGTACAATGAACAGATTGGAATAAAACCCCCGACCTCTTTCGACCTCTGGTACAGGTACGACAACCCCGCTGTGTCGAAGAGATTCGACCGCCTTGAATAAGGCGCGAACCCGAGACTCCTCCTTGGGAAGGCGTGAGGGAAAAAAACGATTTGAGGGAAGGCTGGTAAATTCTATCTTGTACCCCGAGGTGACTAATTCCCTGACCCACTCGTCTTGAGTAATCGATAGCCAAGTGGGCGAAACCAGAGTAGACGGCCGCCTACTCTGGATGAATCGACCGGATTCTGCCTCCAGTCATTTATCCGAAAATCTTTGTGGCCTAGACCCTCTAGACCTCGGTTGTTGAGACCGCATTCTTCCCAATGGGTTGGTTTTGTAAGAGACCTGACGATCTCTGGCCTGATTAGGTCGACCTGAGCCGCTGGAACTGGCTGTTGCGGCCCAACCTGGGTTGCGAAAGGCTCTAAAACGAGGCTGAAGCTGTCGGCGAAAGGGCTGTTTGACTTTCTGCTGAGGCAAAAAAGAACTCTTCCCTCCTGTCGCATCAGATATAAGCTGATCCAGCTTTTCACCAAATAAACGACCGCTTTGATACGGCAAGGACGTAAGTGACTTCTTTGAAGTTGAGTCTGCTCGCCAAGTCCTCCACCACAAGGATCTCCTAATGGCAATCGCATTAGCAGCAGCTAATGCTGCGCAATTTGCCGCATCCATGGAAGCGTTGATCAAAAAATCACCTGCGAGAGCCATCTGATTAGATATCTCAAAAACCACAGGTGGCACTTCTACACCGTGAAGAGCTCTGTTCAGAGACTCCGACCAGGAAATCATTGCCTTGGCAACCCAAGTCGCTGCGAAGGAAGGAGAGAGAGATGACCCAGATGCTTCAAACACCGAGCGAGCCAGGCTTTCAATCAGACGATCCGTTGGATCCTTAATCGAGGAACCATCAGGAAGGGAGAGAAGCGTCTTAGATGCCAAGCGAGACACCGGAGGATCGACCACTGGGGATTCCGCCCACTTCTTAAGAAGTTCAGGAGCAAAAGGATACCTGGTATTGAGGGCCCTCTGTCCTGCAAAGCGCTTATCCGGTTTTTCTCGGTGGCGCTGCACAAGCTCCTCAAATTCAGGATGAGCACCAAAGACCTTATGAGTCTGTCTGGCTCTTTTGAAGGACACCTTATGACCCGAAGTCAAAGTGGATTCGTCGTCCACTCCCAGGGATTGATTGACAGCTTCTATAAGACTGTCAATTGTCTCCTGACAATTCGGGGCCTCTAGATTGAGGGACCCTTCAGACTCAGAATCCGAATATTGATCACTCGCTTCCGAAGGTGAGGGAGAGCGAGAAACGGAACTGATAGATGCCGAGGCCCCGGTCGGCATAGGCGACGCAGTATGGGTTCGTTTCCCCTGCGTCTGCCTGGTGAGAGCGCGGCCCCTGCAGGCCGGAGGTTCCTGAGGCGTAGTCAAGCCAGGTGAACCACTGTCCCTGCTCCTATCGGGAGCTTGAAGGGACTCGATTGCTCTGGTTAATGATGCCACAGATTGAGACAGAGACAAGGCCCATTCTGGAGGACCTGACGCACTGGGCTCGACTATAGGTGAGGGCTCCTGCGCCCGTTCGGAGTTACAGGCTTCGCAGACCCGATTAGTCTGGGCGTGCGGAAAAGGGGACCTACAGGCAATGCATGCGGTATACAGCACCGTATGAGACTTGGCCCTTTTGGACATACTGAATCTGTCACAGATTGCCTGCCGCAATGATTTGGATGTGGCGGTACGGTCAGTGGAGCGGAGTGCAGAGGAGCGCAGTGGAGAGGAACAACCAGGCTGGAGGTAGTAGCACTTACCCCAGTCCTGTACCCCCAGCGTCCTTAAACAGCGTAATAGAGCGTAAACAAGAAAACGCCAGAGCTCCAGATTTCAAAAAGAGCGCTCCCCTGTCAGGGGGGCGTCTTCATATAGCCGAGCCTCAGGGGGAAGGGTCGAGGGGCGCGGCCTAATCCACTTCCGGCCGCGGCCTAGTCTCCGGCAAAAGTCGGGGACTAAATTTTGCGGCCCAGCCTAGAGCCGGCCGAAGCCGCGGCCTAAATTTTCGGCAGTGGCCGCCCGAGAGTCGGGGGGCGGGCCCGCCGGGAGATGACGCTGCCGGGGGCGGAGTCCTGAGACCGCGGCCTACCTTCCGGTCGAAGCCGGGTGCTAAATTACTGGCCGCGGCCTAGTCCCCGGCCAAAGCCGGGGACTAAATTTTCGCCCGAGGCCTAGCGCCGGCCGAAGCCGGGAGCTAAATTTTTGGCGGCGGCCGCCCAGGAGTCGGGGGGCGGGCCGCCGGAAGCAGATGCACCCTTAGGGGGCGGACTTGAGCCGGGGACTTGCCTGTTCCTGGCTGAAGCCAGGCTGCCCGACCACCTCACAAACGCTGGCTCCCAGCTTCCAGCAACTTCCTGGCCCCCTCCATGTTCTATTCCGGTATGTTTATCCGTCTTCGTCCGTAGATTTGTCCCATGCAGAATATTATGCTTGCAGGGATGTGAAGATTAGAGGGGGACTTGCAGGAAAAAAAGTAGGACGGTGCAGGCACCCTAACTCCATCACCCCTTCAGGGGTTGAGGAGAGGGACCGTCCGCCTCCTTGCAGCACCGCAGTCTAGCATTGGTGGTGCAGTGGGGGCCGCACGGACTATAACATGCCACTGTACAACCTGAGGTTTCAATACCCCAGGGTGGTCAGGGCTGAGTCCGGCATCATGTCCCACGTAGCGGGAGAGGATACGTGGAGGCTTTACTCCACGTGCTCGCCCGTTGATGGTTTGGGGAGATCGGACCCCTTCAAAAGGGTCCGTCGCCCCTGTCACATCTTCGTGGGAAAGTAGAGAAAAAAAAAAAAAATGGTCTGGAAGAAACCAGACATGTGCCTCCATCAGACACTAAGCATGAATTGGATTTGCCTGCGGCCAGTGCTGAGGTGTATACGGCGGAGGAGGAGCTAACCTTTTTTTATATTTACTTAGTGTCAGCCTCCTAGCGGCAGTAGCATACACCCCACAGTCCTGTGTCCCCCAATGAGACGAAGGAGAAATGTAGGGGCTGTACTCACTTTTGTGACCTACTGTAAATTGTATCATATCATTAAATGCAGGCGACGCCTTTTTTGTGCAAGAATACTTCATATTTGCTTCGCTCAGGTACGTCGGCTTTAATTATGTTTCAGGAACAATGTAAACAATTATGTTACAAGTCTTCATATTAAAAGGGTTCAACAGTGAAAACAAGTCATTAGCTAGGAAGATGATGGGTGATAAGTTAGTCATCAGTGGGGGTCCGTCCACTGGGACCCTTAACGATGGGCAGAATGGAGAATATATGTAACCAGACTACTCTGAAAGTTAACCCAATTCATTCTCAATAGGGGTTGCTGGAAAAAGCAGAGCATAGCATTTGGCAGCTCCATAGGGAATTAATGGAGCAGCAGGTTGGATGTCTGACCACCCCTCTATTTGTTCACTTGTGACTGCTGGAAAAAGTGGAGCGCAGCGCTTGGCAGTCCCACAGGAAATGAATGAAGTGGTGGTCAAGAACGTGCACTACTGCTTCATTTTAACATATATTCCCTGTTCTGCCGATCAGTGCAGATCCAAGCGGTCGGACCCCCGACCACAATCACATTGATCCCACATCTGAAGTTTGCGAGACCCCATTGTTCAGCCATTACGTCTTCAGCAGATTGCCACTACTTTGCCACCAGCTACCTCCGAGCAACTTGACGTAATAAGCTGGTTACAGAGCCTACGTGTGCAACTCAATGGCATTAACCATTTGTGGAGACCTCAGTTGTAGAGACAATACAAGTTCCTTCAAGAGCCGCCCCATCCAATAACTGTGCAAAAAAAAAAAGTAATAGGGCAAAAAGGTGGACGGTGGAATTTTTTTTAACACTCCTAAGACAAGATGAGTGCATAGAAATGGTACGTACAGAGCCGCAGGCAGAGTGTCTACACCAGCATTAAAGGTCACGGTGCGCTGCCGTCTGCCAAGTCGTAGTAAAGAGCGAAGAGAGGAACCAGGAAAAGACTACTCTGCTACTTTCGAGCTCACATGAGCAAGCGGAACGAAGACCAATCTTTATATTTGTGCTGTGAATGAATTCATATAGACACAAATATAATTCTGATCTTAGGATTTTAAACCAAAGTTCCATTTTCAAAGATATACTAGGAAACATTAAGAATACAAAACGCTTCATAGCTGTGGGCGCCACTTTCCATTTCTTATGTAAACGTCAGCCAGTGGAGCGGATTACACAACAGCCGGTAGTGTAGAGGTCATTTCCTATTCCTGATTTTAGTCTTTGGAATATCTCCATAATTAGAGCTTTAATTTTTCAGATGAAAATATATATATATATATATTTTATATATATATTATATATATATACACAGGTCCTTCTCAAAAAATTAGCATATAGTGCTAAATTTCATTATTTTCCATAATGTAATGATTACAATTAAACTTTCATATATTTTCGATTCATTACACACCAACTGAAATTTGTCAGGTCTTTTATTGTTTTAATACTGATGATTTTGGCATACAACTCCTGATAACCCAAAAAACCTGTCTCAAAAAATTAACATATTTCAACCGTCCAATAAAATAAAAGTGTTTTTTAAAAACAAACAAAAAACCCATCAAATAATAAAGTTCAGTTATGCACTCAATACTTGGTCGGGAATCCTTTTGCAGAAATGACTGCTTCAATGCGGCGTGGCATGGAGGCAATCAGCCTGTGACACTGCTGAGGTGTTATGGAGGCCCAGGATGCTTCGATAGCGGCCTTAAGCTCATCCAGAGTGTTGGGTCTTGCGTCTCTCAACTTTCTCTTCACAATATCCCACAGATTCTCTATGGGGTTCAGGTCAGGAGAGTTGGCAGGCCAATTGAGCACAGTAATACCATGGTCAGTAAACCATTTACCAGTGGTTTTGGCACTGTGAGCAGGTGCCAGGTCGTGCTGAAAAATTAAATCTTCATCTCCATAAAGCATTTCAGCCGATGGAAGCATGAAGTGCTCCAAAATCTCCTGATAGCTAGCTGCATTGACCCTGCCCTTGATGAAACACTGTGGACCAATACCAGCAGCTGACATGGCACCCCACACCATCACTGACTGTGGGTACTTGACACTGGACTTCAGGCATTTTGGCATTTCCTTCTCCCCAGTCTTCCTCCAGACTCTGGCACCTTGATTTCCGAATGACATGCAAAATTTGCTTTCATCAGAAAAAAGTACTTGGGACCACTTAGCAACAGTTCAGTGCTGCTTCTCTGTAGCCCAGGTCAGGCGCTTCTGCCGCTGTTTATGGTTCAAAAGTGGCTTTACCTGGGGAATGCGGCACCTGTAGCCCATTTCCTGCACACGCCTGTGCACGGTGGCTCTGGATGTTTCTACACCAGACTCAGTCCACTGCTTCCTCAGGTCCCCCAAGGTCTGGAATCGGTCCTTCTCCACAATCTTCCTCAGGGTCCGGTCACCTCTTCTCGTTGTACAGCGTTTTCTGCCACATTGTTTCCTTCCAACAGACTTCCCATTGAGGTGCCTTGATACAGCACTCTGGGAACAGCCTATTTGTTGAGAAATTTCTTTCTGGGTCTTACCCTCTTGCTTGAGGGTGTCAATTGATGGCCTTCTTGACATCAGTCAAGTCGCTAGTCTTACCCATGATGGGGGTTTTGAGTAATGAACCAGGCAGGGAGTTTTTAAAAGCCTCAGGAATCTTTTGCATGTGTTTAGAGTTAATTAGTTGATTCAGAAGATTAGGGTAATAGGTCGTTTAGAGAACCTTTTCTTGATATGCTAATTTTTTGAGACAGGTTTTTTGTGTTATCAGGAGTTGTATGCCAAAATCATCAGTATTAAAAAATAAAAGACCTGACAAATTTCAGTTGGTGTGTAATGAATCTAAAATATATGAAAGTTTAATTGTAATCATTACATTATGGAAAATAATGAAATTTAGCACTATATGCTTAATTTTTTGAGAAGGACGTGTATATATACACATATATATATATATATATATATATATATATATATATATATATATATGAAGAAAAAAAGTTAAAACTAAAGTTGTAGCCCCAGAAAAAGATTGCCACATAAGTGCTGCCTAGGGTAAGCAGACAATACACAGAAGCCACCGAGCGGAGCGTTGGAGAATGTAGACAGTATAGTCCTTAAGCTGTTCTTTAGTCATAAACCCAAGGGACATCTGCACAGTAACATCGAATAGGTATGTGTCTGTCCTGTGTTCACTCAGACCTTCTGCACATTCCGGCGAAACGTGCCGGGGGCTATGAGACGGCCCAGAAAGAATCTCATTACATTGCCTGTAGGAAAAAGTGTTGATAAAAAAGTGTCCTGTAACAGCACACGCCTGGGAGCACTAATCATCTTTGACAGCTTTGCTTCGAAGCAAAATGGGGTGTGGGATACATAGCTGCATCTTTTAGACCGGTAAGTCCCACCTGGTGCTTGAACCCCCCATATTAAGCATTTTCATTACATAACTACATTACTCTACTGGGAGGTGAAAGAGCAGGTTTAATATCAAATTTGATTTTTATACAATCTATTATTGATCCAGCTGTAGAAATATTGAAAATAAACTAATGAGAAGTTATGTATTAATTACATGTAAACCAAGATAAACCTGGCTAGACGAATAGGGATGACTGAAAAAAAAACATGTCAGCAGGTTTTCCCTTTATACACATTGCAGCCACCTCTGTAATAATGCACATCCCTGCAACCTCTTCACAGTCGTGCAGCACACCTTTGAAAAACTGATTTATAGATGTCCCCCGCTGCATGAGACGTCTGATGGGCGTTCCGGACCACGCTTGGCACCGCTCCTCTGCCGACAATCGCTGCCACTTCACCTTTGATTGACAGATGATGTCTCCAAATTAGCTGCAGGAGACGTCAATTACAAGACAGTGTGGCAGCGATTGCTGGAGGAGAGGTGGTGCACAGCTGCCACCACCTTTTATGCATCGCAATGCACGTTCCTACACCCCCTTTAAAATCCAACAGCAACGCAGTAAACGTTTTGGAAAACAGTATAATAAATGTCTTGCATTGTATGATGGTCCACGTTCTATATACACATATATGCACATGGAAAAACCTGCTGACAGGTTCCCTTTCAGGACCTTTGACATGAGCGTGCTGCCAACAATAGTGATGGAAAATTGATTGTTTATGTAAACCCTCTCCTTATCATTGCTAGGTGAATGTCTTTCAATATGAAGTAGGGGGCTATCATTTAAGGCTGATTATTCTGATTATTTTAAATTTCTCAGTGTAATTCATTGATAAAGCAGCTGAACACTTACGTTCTTCGGGGTCTTCACTCGGAGGAGCATTGCTAGGCACAGCTTGTACAGCTGCCCGCGACTCAGGGGTAGAGTTCAGTGGGCCGATTCTGGCATCACTTTGTAAATCCCATTCGGGATCAAACCCTCCATCATCATCACCCAACGTGGCGCCATCACTACCTGCCTCTACTAAACCTTTGTCAGATATAAAAAGTAAAAAAAAACAAAAAAAACAGTTATTAGAAAATGCAATTAAAATAGTGCAAATTACTCCATTAGACGTACAAAGTTAACAAAAGCACAGCATGTGTAGAAACCAAATCCCAGTCCATGGACACAATTCAGGCTAGGTCTTATTCACACATCAGTGATTTTATTGAAAGAAAAAAAAAATAGGTCTCAGTTTCATTAGTTTTTCCATTTTCTTCCTATATTGCAGGCTGTGAAAAATGGACAGCACTTGGATGGCATACGAGTGCTGTCCGACTTTTTCATGGACACATAGATTTACCTTGCTGATTTTATAACCTAATAAATGATATAAAATATTATTACTCATCTTATGAACTCACTGCTGCTCCTCTGCTGGACCTTCAGAGGACCTAAAGGGGATCAGTGTAGACCTAGCTCCACTAATGTCAGGGTTCTCAATATGTGGCCAGATAAGCCAATCGCCGGCCGCAGTAGTGACCTCCGTGATGGTGACCCCTCACTGCTACAGTCAGTGATTTAGGTAAGCACCGAGACGGGAGCGGCAGTGGCTCAGGACAAAGAGTACTCAATACTTTCCTATTTTACATAATCATCAGCAGTTTCTAAATCTTTTCATAGAGCTCGAAAACCACTTTACAGCTACAGGATAGTTGATCATTAGTAGATCGGTGGGGGTCTGACACTTGGCACCCCACTGATCAGATATATTATGCTCCAACAGCTATAGGATGTAAATACTCCATTCAAAGTGTAGCGGCGGCTGCTGATGACTACAGCAAAGCTTCTCTGCGAAGAACAAGAGCTGAGCTGCAATAGCCGGCAATTGCTGCTACACTTTGAAAACATCTGATCGGTGGGGTCATCCGATGCCGGATCACATCGGTGTGATATTGATGACCTGTTCTGTACATAAGTCAATAAATATCTATGCTCAGACAGCCTTTAGATTGATCACTTTATTTGTTACACCGGTTACTTATAGAGCTGCTTACAATATCACAAGCAAACATGGTAGCACGGAATCTGCTACCGGACCAGGGTGGAAAAAACCCCAAGCTTCATTTATGTACATAACATCCAAAGCACAGGGAGTCATTCGCAAGGAACATTTTCAACTTTGCAAATATGTTTATGTCTACGGTGAGCCTTTGAGAAGACATCAAAGCAACGAGTAGTCACTGCATCCCCGGCTTTATCACATGCTTTAGATAAATGGAGGACATTCCAGAATGTGACCAAGGGCTAATTCCTTTCAAAGGAGAGAACTAAAAATCAACTGTAATAATTCTTAGAATATGTGAACAAGTGCAGTGAAATGGCAGGCATGCAAGACAAGTACCTGTTCAGATGCCTGTACATTTTTTGGGAACATAATAAGTCATTGTTGTTACCACGTTCAACAGATCTTCTGTATACAAAACCCAAAAGACTGCAAACACACACAATGTGCGCACATCAATCACGACAGAGCTGCTCCCTACCTTGCGAGTTGTGTGAAGGTTGCTTTGACCCACTCTGTGTGAAGCCTGGATCTCCATCGGCCATCTTCACTAACCAGATCATTGTAGCTGAAGACCACAGAAAAAAAAAATCCAATTTTAATCAAACTGATAAAGTAAAAAGGCTTATTCTCAACAATGATCTTTAGGAGCGCACCGCTCCCCGGCCTCCCAACATCCTGCCTGCCGGGGAGCAGTGCGCTCCCAATGATTGACAATTTAGAGTAGCAGCATCATCGATTTGCTGGTCTGAACTGTAAACTCTCCAATGATGATATAAGAAACAGTTTTGCCTCTGAGGCATCTGTGGAGGGCAGGGGCACTGAACCAGCGATCTGGCAGTCTTCTGAGCAGCGCTTATAAGCTCTACAGAAAAGACCTTGTAATCACTGAGCTCCTAACCTAGGGGATTGGCCACTGCTAACAACTACAGAGGTAGGCAGCAACCTACGCGAAAGGTATACAATAACATAAAAAATGAAAAAAAGAAATAATCTCTTGTTGAGAACAAAGAATCTTTTGAACAACAAGTAAATCGCAAAGTTAGTCATTTTCACCAAAAGTTTACAAATTTAACCATATGACTAAAATATGCTGATTAGTAATGAGCGAGCGTGCTTGGATAAGGTGTTATCTGAGCATGCTCATGTGCTAACCGAGTGTCTTTGGTGTGCTCAAATACTATGTTCAAGTACCTGCACCTGTAAAGCCCCCGTCTCACATAGCGATATCGCTAGCGAGATCGGTGCTGAGTCACTAGTTTTGTGACGCAGCAGCGATCTCACCAGCGATATCGCTGTGTGTGACATTCAGCGACGATCAGCCCCCCTGCCGGGTATCGCTGATCGTCGCAGAAATGTCAGGACATTTTTTTTGATCGCTGGTCTCCCGCTGACAGGCACGCATCGTTGCGTGTGACAGGCGGGAGACCAGCGATCCGCTGGTAACCAAGGTACACAGCGGGTTTCCAGGCGCGGGGCTGTGCCTAGAAACCCGCTGTGTACCTTGGATACCAGCTCCCTAAAGCAGGGAGCTGGTAACCAAGGTACACGTCGGGTTTCCAGGCACCGCGCAGCGCCTGGAAACCCGATGTGTACCTTGGTTACCAGCTCCCTGCATCAGGGCGCTGGTATCCAAGGTACACTGCGGGTAACTAAGCGACGTTACCCGCAGTGTCACTTGTACTGATCGCTGCCTGTTTGGCAGCTCAGCAGCGATAATGTAGCGATACACCAGCGATCCTGATCGTTGTCAGGATCGCTGGTGTATCGTTATGTGAGACCCATCCTTAAGTCTCGCGGATGTTAGACAGCTGCAACACATGCAGAGATTCCCTGTTTGTTAGACAATCCCTGCATGTGTTGGGGCTGGTGAACAGCAGGGAGACATGCAGCCGCGAAGACTTGAACATATTATTCGAGCACGTTGAAGACACTCTGTTACCATCCGAGCTTGCTCAGATAACACCTTATCCCAGCACATTCACTCTCACCACTAATGCTGATGTCTACAAAGGACGAGCACAAATGGTGGTGACAGAGGCCATGACTCAACTTTAGGTCAGGTGGCGGAAACTCAAGACACGTTGTTCCTGCCAGAGAGGAAAAAATTGTAGTGCATTGTATTGTGTTGACAAGGATAAAAAATAAAGAGCAAGGGGAAGACAACCATTCTCAGCTGTAATTATTCTCGGATATGAAAATGACCGCAAAACAACTTCTCTAAGGCTGGTAAATAAGACTTTAAGCTTTTTTTTTTCTAAAGACAGTGGCAAATACCCTTGGTAATCCCCATTAATACAACATACATACAAGAGTAGATTAAAGCTGGAAGAGGGTTTCATTTCGCTCCTGAGCCGTCTCCACCAGCATGCGGAGGGGACCCTTCGGACACAAAACAGCAACAAGATCTAAAAGAAGAACAAAATCAAAAAGTATAAAAGTCATGAACATTAAAAGGGGTTGTACGGTCTAAAATGATAAGTCTGCAGAATTATGAATCCCCCCCAGCACTCACACCATGCGCCGTGAGGATTCGCCAGGTGCATATATGTTATGCATACTCCCGACCATCTTTTGGGTGCGGCCTTGCTCCATACACTTGTACGGAGTGTGCCCACTAGACTGCTTCTGCCCAGGAGTATGCACATCACCACCATTCCCGGCTCACAAAACGGCGAAATATCATCGCGCGCTGGGGAAAATTTCAAAATCTTTAGTTACACAGAGTGAGTTACACAGAGTGACTGCAGACTTCATTTTAGACGGGACAACCCCTTTAAGATTAGACATTTTACAATAACCAATTCACATTTTAATGACTTTATTTAAAAAATAAATATATGTTAATTATATACTCGCCGTTTACTCTTTTAAACACACCAACATATTCTGTGGCGCTGTACAGACAATACTTGCATCAGTCCCTGTCCGTAATCCAGTCTCTCAACTCAAACATGGCTTTCAGGTCTTGAAAACCATGCAGTTATACGGCACAGTAATTAGAATTGTTGCCACCTCCTAAAGTGAATCTGTCGCTAGATTTCACATTAGACCCCTTACACCTGTATATTCCTCATATTAAGGTGAGAATTTTATGAGTACGGCATGAGAATCAGACTGCTCAGAAGTCCAATGTATTAATGTATTCAATCTTCACCCATCCATCCTAATTGATAGCTGCAGTGTGTACTGAGCAGCAAGACATCTCAGCAGGGAGGAGAGACTCTGAGGAGCTGCAAATAAACTTAAAAGTCAGTGGCTATTATATTAAACTTTCAAAAAAGATTATACAGCTATTTCATAGTAAATACAACTAAATGGATCTTAAGGCCCCGTCACACATAGCGACACACCAGCGATCCCGACAACGATATGAACTTGTCAGGATCGATGGTGTGTCGCTACGTGATCGCTCCTGAGCTGCCAAACAGGCAGCGATCAGGACAGCGACACTGCAGGTAACGTCGCTTAGTTACCCGCAGTGTACGTTGGATACCAGCCCGCTGGTGCAGGGAGCTGGTAACCAAGGTACACATCGGGTTTCCAGGCGCTGCACGGCACCTGGAAACCCGATGTGTATCTTGGTTACCAGCTCCCCTGCAGTAGCGCGCTGGTATCCAACGTACACATCAGGTTTCCAGGCGCCGCCTAGAAACCCGATGTGTACCTTGGTTACCAGCTGATGGCTGGTCTCCTGCCTGCCACACGCAGCGATGTGTGCTGCCAGCAGGAGACCTGCGATCAAAAAAATGTCCAGGACATTCAGCGACGATCAGCGATACCCAGCAGGGGAGATCGCTCTTGCGTCACAAAACTAGTAACTCAGCAGTGATTTCGCTACCGAGATCGCTGTGTGTGACGGGGGCTTTAGACATGATAACAATGTTGTGTGAAATCTGGTGACAGATCTGCTGTAAAATCTTCTAGTGTCTAAGAAAATCTCTTAAATAATTTTTTCTCCCTTTAGTTGTGACAGTCAGCTGAGTCTGACGTACTTCTCTCCCAGACTGGAGCTCGTTACCCATGTTCAGACACAGCTCCTATACGGCAGTGCATATCATACTCACCGTATACAGATATAACTGCGAGAATAAGCCAGGCCGTCCACTCTGGAAGGTACTTGATAAACACCAAAGCCATCAAAGCGCTGATCATAATGAGATAGGCCTGTTGTAGGAGGAGCGGCCCCTTCCAGTGAATGCAGATCATACCCACTACTCCAAAATTCCAGATCATCAAGGCGAGAGTGATGTAATCCATGGCTACATTGTATGTCTTGAACACTTCTCTGGAAATCAGATTAAAAAGGACAAATTGCAACTAGCCATCAGGTCATATAGGTGTCCCGGAAGCCGCTAGTCTCCTGAATCCGGCGCAGTTTTCCTTTTCTTCCTGCGCCTCTTCGTTCCAGAGATACGGACCTCTCTACCCTGTATGTAAATCTAGTTTTGTTAGCTTTAGCCAAGTGGGGATGGCCTTTGTGTGTGTGCCTGAGGACTACGCCCAGTTGGCTATAAAGACTAGATTTACATACAGGCAATTGAGGGACATATCTCAGGAACGGAGAGGCGCAGTAACAAAAGGAAAACAACGTTGGATTCAGGAGAACAGCGAGATTAACACCAGTTAAGAAAATTACATATTTATTTCAAAACTAAAATAATATTAATGATGAAAAAATAGAAAGCTTCAACCCATCATCTTCAGTCAAGATGTTACACAAATTAGATTTTTTAATTCACTGGATCTACTACTGATGGCCGCCATTAACTAATTAACTCTAGCGCAGTAAGATTTATAGAATAGTATTTACCCCCTTGATCTTCCAGACTTCAGAATGGTAACTGTCTAAATGTGCAGTGATGTGGGTAGGTGAAGGTTTTACTACATAACTAAGCACATCTGCCATCCAGTAACTGGAGTGACAACACACATGGAATCCGCAATTGCGACCATACAGATTGTCGCTGGTCTTTTAAAAGACAAATGAAGAAACAGCTAAACCCAAATCTATATAAACCGTAAACACTATTTTTCTTATTCACGCAAGAAAATAATGTTAGATCATATTCTATAATTATGAAAATTAAACCCATTACATTAAAGGAATATTCCCATCTCCAAGATCCTATCCCAATATGTAGTAGGTGTAATAATAATAATAATAATAATAATATTAGCAAATATGTAAAATTAGAAATGTAGAGTAGTTCTTCTGATTAGCTATGTCGCTTATCCCATGTGCAGGGCATTGCAGTAGTTTAGATATCTATGGTTATGACCACGCGTAGCGAGTTAGCTGCTATTAGTCGTAACCATGGATATATAAGCTACTGCATTTCCTGGTACTTGGTGTAAGTGACATAGCTAATCAGAAGAACTATACTACATATCTCATATCTAACTGAAGGTATGTGCTAATATTATTATTATTACATTTATTACATAAATTGGGATAGGATCTTGGGAGACTGAAATACCTTTTGAAATAAATAACCACTAATTTAATGTGAGTGATGACTAAATAAAAGGGGAACAGGCTTTTTCTAATTACTTGATGTGTGCTTACCCCAAATAGATGAAAGAGAAGAAAAATAGAAGCAACAATGAGGAAATAATCAGCCAGCCATGAATGACCTGCAGAGGAAACAAAATATATTAAAAATGAGCTGCCTCTGAAAAAGGCTCAATATACGTGCAACATCAGACATAGTGACCACTTGTACCAAGTTTCCATGGGTGGATAATATGAAAATAGGCAAGAATGCGTGGAAATTTTCTTAAAAAAAAATCAAAAAAAAATCTGATATTTATCTGATGATGTGCGCATACAGAGAAGAGCAGGCAGAGCTGACACTTTGCAGAAATGTCCGTCACACGAAAATTGTAGAGCTGTCTAAAAGAAGGTCCTAGCAGGGCTGTAAGCCGACGTCTATTTAGTGTTTCTA
This sequence comes from Oophaga sylvatica, assembly GCA_033576555.1. NCBI lineage: Eukaryota > Metazoa > Chordata > Amphibia > Anura > Dendrobatidae > Oophaga > Oophaga sylvatica. Next base: position 438,489,449 of record JARQOD010000001.1, on the reverse strand, counting down.
CAGCCGGTGACAAAACAGTAAAGGAAAAAATATCCCTAAATCATGCAATTTAATTTTTACACTGGTAACTAATCTTAATACTAGATTCACACTACCAACTAAAGGGTATGCCACACTAAGCGAGATCGCTAACGAGATCGCTAACGACATCACTAAAACGTCACTATTTAGCGATCTCGTTAGCGACTTCGCGGTGTGTGGAATGTAGCAACGATGTGGCCCCTGCTGTGATGTCGCTGATCGTTCACTAGCGTTCTGGACCGTTTTTTGATCGTTGGCGTCCCGCTGGTGAGCCTGAATCGCTGTGTTTGACACCTTTTGCGAACGACGAGCGACCTCGTTTGTGACGCATATGACAGCGGCGCAGGAGGGACTAGGGTTTTTTAGCGTCACGGAGTGGATCGCAATATCTGTAAAAGCAGGCAGGTGGGACTAGGTTCTCTTTTGCGTCACAGAGAGGATCGCAGAAGTTGCAAAGCAGGCTAGCAGGACGCAGAGAGCAGGAGCGATGCTGGAAATTCCTATGAATGAGAAGCGCTCGAGAACAATGAAAGGGAGCGCTATACGCCGTCTTTCATGACGCGCTCAAAACATAAATTATTGCACATATATAGCATATATCTGTGCTGAGGCGCGTGGAAAAGGTTGCGCTCAGTACATGCTAATGACAGATCCTAACGACCGCCACAGTCGTTAAAGAGATCGCTGACCGCTGATGTGTCGTTTATGAGATCTCCTGTTTGCCAGCTACTAGCGACCTAAAAGCGATCACACCAACGATCTCGTTAGCTTGCGTCGTTATCGTGATCGCTAACGAGATCGCTTAGGCCTCTTTCACACATCCATCTTTTTGTATCAGGCATGATCCGTCCTATGCCTGAAGGGACGGATCCGGCGCTGAAACAAAAGACGGATTTTGGTAAGACCTTACCTGTAAAATCCTTTTCAGCGAAGGAAGGAAGGGAGACACAGTCATTACTAGTGGGTAGGCGGAGCCCACACAGGATAGAACACCTCAGATTAAAAAGAGTGTTGAACGGCCCTCCAGCTTGGGCTCCTCCTACTCCAGCTCTCCAGTCCATACACAAGCTAAGGAAGAGCAAATATCACCAGCGGAGCAACATAACCCCTTCTGAATAACTTCAGAGAAAAAAACAAGAAGACAGGTTATGCATATAACAGAAAAAAACACACAGTCCCAGGTACTACTCACTGAACCTGACCACTGCGATGAGCTGGCAATGCTGGAACAGAGCCTTAGCGCGCCGACCTCAGCCCAGATAATCGCTATCAGAGAAAGGTCACGCCGCATCTGAAAACACCAACACACTTCTGCCATGGGAGGGATCTGTGTCTCCCTTCCTTCCTTCGCTGAAAAGGATTTTACAGGTAAGGTCTTACCAAAATCCGTCTTTCAGCAGCAGATGGAAGGAAGGGAGACAGTCATTACTAGTGGGACGTCCCAAAGCAGTCCAGAAATTAAGGGTGGGCAAAAAACCAACAGAGGCAGATTCCCCACAACTTAGATAAATGCGCAACTAGCGCTAAATACAAGTTAACAAGAACTTTAAACTACAGCCGCCTGCAGGACCCTACGTCCTAAGGCCGCATCAGCGGAAGCACTGACGTCCACTTATAAAATTTCGTAAACGTGTGGACGGAGCGCCAGGTCACCGCCCTGAGCTGCCGAGGCCCCTTGATGAAAGGCCCACGATGAACCCACAGCCCTCGTGGAGTGAGCTCGAATCTTAACCGGGCAAGGTTCGCCCTTAAGTCGGTAAGCCTCTAAAATGGCCGACCGAATCCAACGAGCTATAGAGTCCTTGGAAGCTCGTTGACCACGTCGACGACCTGCTGGAATCACAAACAGAGAATCCGACTTCCGAAAACTTTGAGTAATAGACAAATAGAACTTCAAAGCCCGCACTAAATCCAAAGTGTGCAAAGCCCGTTCCTTCGCATTCCTCGGCTCCGGACAGAGCGAGGGTAACACAATATCCTGGTTAACATGAAATTGTGACACCACCTTAGGTAGAAAGTCGCCCCGTGTGCGAAGCACTACGCGATCCGGGTGAAACTCCAGAAAAAGAGGCGAGCAAGAAAGAGCCGCCAACTCAGAAACCCTTCTCAAAGAAGTGACCGCCACTAGGAAGGCAACCTTCCAAGAAAGCAAAGAAAGGCTAACAGAGTCCATAGGCTCAAAAGGCCCATATTGAAGAGCCTCCAAGACAAGATTGAGCCGCCAAGGAGACACAAACGCCTTCCGCGGCGGAAACTGACGGGTTACTCCGCGAAAAAAGGAACGTACGTCCCTACGCGAAGCGATAGCCTTCCGAAAAGCAAGGACAAAGCAGAAACCTGCCCCTTCAGAGTGCTAACTGCCAAACCCTTGTCCAGCCCGTACTGGAAAAAGGCCAACAAATTGGGAATGCAAAAAATCCTCAGATTCTTTGAAGAACCCGAACACCACGAAAAGAAGGCTTCCCAAGTCTTGTGATAAATCCTAGTAGTAGCCGGACCTCTGGCAGCTCGCAGAGTGGCAATGACTTCGGCTGAAAAACCTTGACGGCTCAAGATTTCGGTCTCAAGAGCCACGCCGTCAAACGCAGAGACTTCAGGTCCGGGTGACGAACGGGCCCTTGGGTTAACAGGTCCGGGCGAAGAGGGAGTGGAAGTGGAGGCGCTGCCAGAAGCGACACCAGCGTCGAGAACCACGTCCTCCTCGGCCAATCTGGGGCTATCAACATAGCCGGGACTCTCTCCAGTCTGATCCGACGCAACACCAGAGGAAGTAAGGATATCGGCGGGAACACATAGATTAGCTCGAATTGGTCCCACAGAGCCACCAGAGCATCCACTGCCACAGCCTTCGGGTCCTTGTACCTGGACATGAACGTTGGTAACTTGGCATTGAACCTGGATGCCATCAAATCCACTTGGGGAGTTCCCCAACGGGAGCACAGCAGTGCAAAAATTTCCGGATGAAGACTCCATTCTCCGGGATCCATCTTTTCGCGACTGAGGAAGTCCGCCGTGACATTCTGAACTCCTGGAATGTGAATCGCAGAGATGGCTGGCCCATACCAGGATCCGAGACACCTCCATCATGAGCTTGAAGCTCCTCGTCCCACCTTGATGGTTGATATACGCGACCGCCGTCGCGTTGTCTGTCTGCACTCGGACTGGTAGACCGCTCAAAGGGACCGTCCAGTGTTGGAGGCAAAGGAAAATTGCCCTCAATTCCAGAATGTTGATCGGCAGGACAGACTCTTCCGACGACCATACTCCCTGAATCCAGAGATCGTTCCAGACACCCCCCCAGCCCGTCAGGCTGGCATCGGTGGTTATGACCGACCACCTCGGAGGGAGGAAGGACTTCCCCAGGGATAACACATTCCAGACGTAACCACCATCCTAGAGACTCTCGCACCCTGTGGGAGATGATGACACTGCAATCCAGCGAAACCTGCGATCGATCCCAACGGTTCAAAATGAGCATTTGGAGAGCCCTGGAATGAAATTGGGCAAACGGAATTGCCTCCATTGACGCCACCATCAAACCCAGAAGGCGCATACACCTTCGAAGGGACATTGCTGTCGAAGACTTCATAACCTGTACATGTCGAAGAAGTCTTGCTTGCTTGTCTGGGGGCAGAGACACCACTGCTCGTACCGTGTCGAAATGCATCCCCAAAAAAAAATATTGACTGCGACGGTTCCAGAGACGACTTCTCCCAATTGACCAGCCACCCGAAGTCCTCCAGGAGCTGAAGGGATAGATTGCGAGCCGTCACCGCCTCCTCCTTTGAGGACGCCACAATCAAAAGGTCGTCCAGGTAGGGAAGAATCGTAACCCCCTGTCTTCGAAGGATCGCCATGAGAGGTGCCAGAATTTTTGTAAAAACTCTGGGAGCTGAGGCCAACCCGAATGGCAGGGCCACAAACTGGTAATGGTCCTGACCTATGGCAAAACGAAGGAAGCGTTGGTGGGCCCTTCCGACGGGAACATGCAAATAAGCGTCGCGAATGTCGATTGACACCAAAAAGTCGTTCTGCGACAGGGCCGCCACAACGGAAGTGAAGCGTCTCCATGCGGAATTTCCGGGTGCGGACATGCCGATTCAATCTTTTGAGATCCAGAATGGGGCGAAATTTGTCCTCCTTTTTGGGGACCACAAAGAGGTTGGAATAAAACCCTCTTCCCCGGTCCTCCGGCGGAACCGATACCACTACACCCTTCTGCAGAAGGGAATCTACCTCCCGCAGTAGAGCGGCAAATAGTTCGGGCTCTGACGGAATGCGAGATTGACAAAAACTGTCTGGGGTTCGAGAAAGAAACTCTATGAAGTAGCCTGCCGATACAACCCGCGTCACCCAGGCGTCCGACACGCGGGAAGCCCAAGTCGGTTCGAATTGGAGTAAACGACCCCCCACTCGAGAGCCCTCGAGTGAGACCCTGGCGTCAGTCCGCCTTAGCGGGCTTTTTGTCAGCTTCCCGCTTGTCTTGACGGAAGCTCTGTTTCCAGGGAGTGCGGAATTTCTGAGAGTTCTTTTTTCCTGAAAAAGAGGGACGACCCGATCCCCAAGAGGGCTGACCGAACCGTCCCCTGGACCGAAAGGACCGCCGACTACTACCGGCACTAGGCCTGCCAGACGCAGAAGTCACAGCTCTTCGCTGCGGTAACGCCGTTTCTTTTGCCTTTGCCTTGGCAATCAGCTCCGTGAGGTCAGATCCAAATAGCTGACCACCCTTGTAAGCTAAAGATAGCAAACCTTGCTTGGAAACCGCGTCCCCGGTCCACTGTCTAAGCCACAGTGCTCTTCTGACTGTAACCGCCGAGGAATGCGCCCTGGACAGCAGTGAGGCAGTATCCAAACCTGCATCACTGCCATATCGGGCTGCATCCTCCAACAACTTGAAAAGTTCATCTACCTCGGATAGCGGGGATCCATCTTGCCACGCCGTCCGTAGACGGTCCAACCAGCTCAGGGAAGCTTTACAAGCACACATGGATCCTAGCACCGCTCTGAATCCATGACCCGCGGCCTCGTAGATGGATTTCGCCGCCATCTCCGTTTTTCTGTCCAGCGGATCCTGCAGACTCGCCTTCCCTTTAACAGGAAGTAAAGAGGATTTGCTAAGCTGGGATAAAGGGACATCCACTTCAGGAGAAGGAATCCAATTATCAATCAACTCCGTCGAACACGGATACAGTGTCTCAAAAAACAGTGTCCCCTGAAAACGCTTATCTGGACACAGGCGTTCCTTCTCCACTGCCCCATTAAGCTCATCCAGAGATGGTAATGCCGATCGCGACCTATGCGACTCCTGAAACATCCGTGCCGACTTACCAGGACGTCTAGTTACCTCCTCCGGTAACTGTAACGCCTCTCTCATGGCTCCAATAAAAGCCTCTGCACGGCCCAAAAAAGAGACAGAGTGTCCCTGGCGATCCTCCTTATCCGAATCGGACATCTCCCCATCCGAGCTTGAAGGGGAACTGTAACGCCTCCCTTCCATACCAGAGATCTCCGAGTCGCTATGTGGGAAGGATAGTACCGGCCTGTGGCGCTTCCTGCCATGAGAGGATCTAGCTGACACCCAATAACCTAGAAGGTCAGACAGGCCATCAATAGAACGAGTGAGGGCCTCCATTTTGACATCACTGAGACCTCCGACCGCTGCGCTTGACGCCGTCGAGGACTCCTGCGTGTCAGATACGCGAGACTGATCCTGTAGCGGACCTGGGAGACGGTCCGCACCTCCTGGGCCCTGATCTGACATGCCCTCACACAGTATATGGCAGGTTAAACCTGTCAGTAACTGGAACAGTGTGGCTTCTTAAGGGAAAGAAAAAAAACAAACGCTGAAGGGTTAAAGCTCTTAAGGAGAGAGCTGCCCCAGCTGTCCCCCAATTAAAGGTTAACCTCCTATCAAGGGGTTAATGTCGCAGACTCCCCACAACCTCTGTTAAATGAACAGGGTGTGCGAGCCCCAGACTAAAAAAGGACCTCTATATGAGGTAACAGCTGCAGGACAGCGCAGTCTGCCACCAAATTGTGCCTCAGAAAGGTGCCCTGCGCTGTGAGGGTGAGAGGGTTAAGCTTCTGACCTGGCAGGCAGAAGCGACTCACCCAGCTGGTCGCGGTGCAGTGTTCCTTCGGTTGTCGGGAGGAGAGGAGAGTGAGGAGCCCGAGGCAGCCTTCAGTAATGGCCGCTGCGCTGGAGAGAGAAAGCCGGAAGAAGAGAGGCAGGGAGAAATCGCGCGCTCTGAGCGCTTCCTGCCCGCGAAAGACCGGGAAGGCGCGAAGCCACGCCCCCCGCCGGCTTCAAAAAAAAAAAAGCGCGCGCGACTCCTCCGCTCTACCCCGTCCCATGTCCTGCAGGCATCCACCTGCGGACAAAAAACACACATCACCAACATGAAAAATGTAGCAGCGGCTGCCGCAGCAGTCGCTGGGCACTCAAAACACATATTAAAATGTTGAGTACTCACCCAGCTGAGCGCCACAGAGACCCCCAGGGATTTGTGACGCTGTGCCCGTAGCTTCCCCTCAGGGCGGAGAATGCAGTGACCCCAGAAGCGCGGTTTGCGTCCCCGCCAGGGAAGCAACCCTCATCCCCCGGGGCCGGCAGGGTTCTGCAGGGACCTCCTTAAAGGGTAATACAGATCCGCCAAGGGAGAGGTGGGGGTCCAGCAGCGCTGAGAGACCTCTAGACCACGGGGGTCCAAGTCTCTGTCCGATAAATAAAAAAAAAATTTTCTGAGGAGCTGCTCCAGCAGCGACTATCCTCTGTGACCTCAAATTTTAGACTGGAGAGCTGGAGTAGGAGGAGCCCAAGCTGGAGGGGCCGGTCAACACTCTTTTTAATCTGAGGTGTTCTATCCTGTGTGGGCTCCGCCTACCCACTAGTAATGACTGTGTCTCCCTTCCTTCCATCTGCTGATGAAAAAACTGATGCAACGGATCCGATTTTTTGCTGGATCCGACCTGAACATTTGAACCCAGAAAACTATTGTTTCCGGCCGCCTGATGCGCCGCTTCAGGCACATCAGGCAGCTCCGGCAAAAAAAAAAAAAACGTTACATGCTCTGTTGTGAATGGGTTTGAGATGAGTTCTGAGCAGAGGCTCCCTCTGGTGGTTACAAGCGGTACTAGTGAAGATTGTGAGGACTGGGAATCAGGTGTTACTGACTGGTCTTATAGAAGGGAGTCATTTTCCCATCAGGGTTGCCGGTGATCAATTGTTCTGGTCTGAATCCTTCATTCCAGTTTCCCTTGTAGCCTGCTGTGTCGTGTCTGCATCTCCTGCTTCCAGATAAGATTTTTTCTTCTTTTGTGTTATTGCTATATTTTTGCATTTTGTCTTGCACTTCTTTGGGGGCCTTCTGGGTCCCCTCCGGGGGCTTCTGCCTTCTCAGTTTAGTTCAGCCACTGAGTTTTGTTCTTTTGCTTTTTCCAGTTTTTTCAGTGGCTGCTGTTTTGATTTTGTTACACCAGAGAGCTAATTTAGGTGGTAGAGGTCGTGTGATCTCAGGTGATTTTGAAATTAGTAGAGTTGGTGTTTTTCAGGGTTTTCTGGGATTGCAGTAAGTACCCTTCCTGTCCTTTTCTTTTTAGATAGTTTGGGCCCCAGCGTTTGCTCATTCTATTTTCTTTCTGTGTCAGTATTTCCTCTTGTCTAACCGCCATTACATGTTTGGGGGCTTTCTATTATCTTTGGGGTTCTGCTCCGGGGCAGATAGCTTTCCTATTTCTATCTTTAGGTGTAGTTAGTTTCTCAGGCTGTGACGAGGCGTCTAGGACCAACGTAGGAACGCTCCACGGCTGCCTCTATTTGTGGTGTGTTAGTCAGGGTACTGCAATCCCATAGATTCCAACTGCTCTGGTGTATTGCCTTTTTTTTTACCTGCACTCCTCAGCTACCGAAACATAACAGTATCACCGGCCAATAGAAAATTGTATGGTACTCACAGAAGGGAAAAAATATTGTGATAGAAAAAAAGGTTGTCAGAGTTGTCAGAGATATTTTTCTGTTTGTTGCATTTTTTTTTTTTTCCCTCTGTATCTCTGGGTGCTGGGGAGGATCTTTTCTCCCAATGGAGTTTGCACAGTTGTCTGGCCGTGTGGATCAGCTTGCCACTGAGGTTCGGAGTATTGCTATCTATCTTGCTGGGTTGCCTGTTGTGGAACCTAGGATCCCCATGCCAGATTTGTTTTTAGGGGATCGAGCTAAGTTTCAGAATTTCAAAAATAATTGTAAATTGTTTTTTGCCTTAAAATCTAAGTCCTCAGGAAACGCAGCGCAGCAGGTTCAAATTATCATCTCTCTCCTGCGCGGCGATCCTCAGGATTGGGCTTTTTCCCTGATACCTGGGGATCCTGTTTTGAGTGATGTTGATGCGTTTTTTCAGGCTTTGGGGTTATTGTACGATGAGCCTAATGTCACTGATCAAGCTGAAAAAGCCTTGTTGGCATTAAATCAGGGGCTTGATGACGCTGAGTTATACTGTCAGAGATTCCGTAGGTGGGCAGTCCTGACCAAATGGAATGACGACGCTTTGGCGGCCCTTTTCCGGAAGGGTCTGTCAGATAATGTAAAGGATGTTATGGTGGGATTCCCTGTCCCCTCTGGTCTCAATGATTCTATGTCATTAGCGATTCATATTGACAGACGTTTGCGTGAGCGGAGAAGTATGCGTGGAATGGTGTTGCCTTGTGAACCAGCTCCTGAAACCATGCAGTGTGATAGAGTGGTGTCTGGGGCACAGCGTCATGAGTTTCGAAAGCGCAATGGGTTATGTTTCTACTGTGGTGATGCCTCTCATGCTATTTCAGTCTGCCCTAAGCGGGGAAGACGTTTTGCACGCTCAGTTGTCTTGGGTAGTGTTCAGACTAAGTTTTTATTAACTGTCACTCTGATATGCTCTCTGTCCTCATTTTCTGCTCAGGCTTTCGTTGATTCTGGAGCAGCTATTAACCTGATGGATTATGATTTTGCTAAACGTTGTGGGTTCCCCTTGATACCCCTACAGAAGTCTATTCCCCTACTGGGGATCGATTCTACCCCTTTGGCTGAGAATAAACCCCAGTTTTCTACTCAGGTGATAATGAGGGTTGAACCTGATCACCAGGAGTGCTGCAAATTTTTGGTTCTATATAATCTGCATGACATTATCGTGCTGGGTTTCCTTGGTTGCAGTCTCATAATCCTGTTTTGGATTGGAAGTCTGTGTCTGTGGCCAGTTGGGGCTGCCAATGTGTTAATACCAACACTCCTGTTTTTTCTGCCTCCCCCCAGGCTCAGGATGTTCCTGACTTTTTGTTTGATTTTTCTGATGTGTTTAGCGAAAGTAAATCTGCATCCTTGCCTCCCCATAGGAGCTATGACTGCGCTATTGAATTAGTGCCGGGTAGTAAATTCCCTAAAGGTCGCCTTTTTAACTTGTCTGTACCTGAACATGACGCTATGCGGTCTTATATCAAGGAATCTTTGGAGAAGGGTCATATCAGACCATCCTCTTCACCCTTAGGTGCCGGTTTTTTCTTTGTGGCCAAAAAAGATGGTTCATTAAGGCCGTGTATTGATTATCGTCTCTTGAACAATATTACTGTGAAATATCAATACCCGTTACCCTTGATTTCTGACCTGTTTTCCAGGGTGAAAAACGCTACTTGGTTTTCCAAGCTTGACCTCAGGGGGGCGTATAACCTTATTCGCATTAAGCACGGGGATGAATGGAAGACGGCATTCAATACCCCTGAAGGGCATTTTGAGTACCTAGTGATGCCCTTTGGGCTCACTAATGCTCCTTCCGTCTTCCAGTCCTTCATGAATGACATTTTCAGGGATTTTGTGGACAAATTTCTGATTGTTTATTTGGATGATATCTTGATTTTTTCTAATGACTGGGACTCTCATGTGAAACATGTTCGAACTGTGTTCCAGATTTTGAGAGAGAATGCTCTGTATGTGAAGGGATCAAAGTGTCTTTTTGGCGTACAGAGGATCTCATTTCTGGGATTCATTTTGTCCCCATCTGTTATTGAAATGGACCCGGTCAAGGTTCAAGCCATCTGTGATTGGGTCCAACCTACTTCATTAAAGGCTCTTCAGAGATTTTTGGGTTTTGCCAATTTTTATCGTAAATTTATTGGTAATTTCTCGGTTATTGTTAAACCATTAACTGATTTGACCAGAAAGGGTTCTGATGTGGTGAATTGGCCTCCTGAGGCAGTCTCTGCATTTCAGGAACTTAAGCAGAGATTCACTTCTGCTCCTGTTCTACGGCAGCCTGATGTTTCTCTGCCATTTCAGGTGGAGGCTGATGCCTCTGAAATTGGGGCAGGTGCCGTTTTGTCCCAAAAAGATCCAGAGACCTCTAAAAGTAACCCTTGTGCCTTTTTCTCTCGAAAATTTTCTCCTACTGAACGTAATTATGACGTGGGTAATCGGGAGTTATTGGCCATGAAGTGGGCTTTTGAAGAGTGGAGACATTGGCTGGAGGGAGCCAAACATCAGGTGGTGGTCCTTACGGACCATAAGAATCTGGTCTATCTGGAATCTGCCAAGCGACTCAATCCTAGACAGGCCAGGTGGGCCTTGTTTTTCACACGTTTTAATTTTGTGGTTTCCTTTCTTCCTGGCACTAAGAATGTTAAGGCGGATGCCCTCTCGAGGAGTTTCCTTGCGGACTCTCCTGAGTTATCTGATCCTTCTGTTATTTTGAAAGAGGGTGTAGTTCTTTCCGCCATCTCGCCCAATTTGAGACTTGCTCTGGAGGGGTGTCAGGAGGATAGGCCCGAGCGCTGCCCTGTTGGAAAATTGTTTGTCCCGGACCAATGGAAAAAGAGTGTGATGTCTGAGATTCATTGTTCCGCATTGGCTGGGCATCCCGGAATTTTTGGTACCAGAGACTTGGTTAGTCGGTCCTTTTGGTGGCCTACCTTGTCTCGTGATGTCAGGGAATTTGTGCAGTCCTGCGGGACTTGCTCTCGCTCCAAGCCTTGCTCTCGCTCTAGTGGTTTGTTGATGCCATTGCCTGTGCCCAAGAGACCATGGACCCATATCTCTATGGATTTCATTTCCGATCTTCCTGTTTCTCAGAGAATGACCACCATCTGGGTAATTTGTGATAGGTTTTCCAAAATGATACATCTTGTGCCATTACCTAAGTTGCCTTCCTCCTCTGAATTGGTGCCGTTGTTCCTTCAGCACGTGGTTCGTTTACACGGCATTCCTGAGAACATTGTGTCTGACAGAGGAGTCCAGTTTGTTTCCAAATTTTGGAGGACTTTTTGTTCTAAACTGGGTGTTCAATTGTCTTTCTCCTCGGCATTTCATCCTCAGACCAATGGTCAAACTGAGAGAACAAACCAGACATTGGAGACTTATCTTAGATGCTTTGTGTCTGCTGATCAGGATGACTGGGTCTCTTTTTTGCCTTTGGCTGAGTTTGCTCTTAATAATAGGGCTAGCTCTGCCACTTTGATGTCTCCGTTTTTCTGTAATTCTGGGTTTCACCCTCGATTTTCTTCAGGACAGACGGAGGCTTCTGTCTGTCCAGGTGTTGACTCTGTTGTGGAGCGTATGCAACAGATTTGGGACCAGGTAGTGGAGAGGTTGTCCCTCTCTCAGGAGAAGGCCCAGCGGTTTGCTAACCGGCATAGGACTGATGGTCCTCGGTTTAAAGTGGGGGACTTGGTCTGGTTGTCCTCAAAGAATATTCCTATGAGAGTAGCATCTCCTAAATTTAAGCCTAGGTTCATTGGACCTTATAAGATCATGGAGATTATTAATCCTGTTTCTTTTCGTTTACTTCTTCCAGGGACATTTAAGATCCATAACGTGTTCCACAAGTCCTTGTTGAAGAGGTTTGTTGAGCCAGTGGTTCCTGCTGCTGTGCCTCCTGACCCTGTTTTGGTTGAGGGCAATCTGGAGTATGTGGTTGAGAAAATATTGGATTCTCGTTTTTCTAGACGGAAACTCCAGTATTTGGTTAAATGGAGAGGTTATGGTCAGGAAGACAATTCTTGGGTGTTTGCTTCGGACATCCATGCTAGGAGACTTATCCGTGCGTATCATAGAACTCATCCTGACCGACCTTGTTGCTCAAATGAGGGTTCGGTGACCCCTCCTCAAGGGGGGGGTACTGTTGTGAATGGGTTTGAGATGAGTTCTGAGCAGAGGCTCCCTCTGGTGGTTACAAGCGGTACTAGTGAAGATTGTGAGGACTGGGAATCAGGTGTTACTGACTGGTCTTATAGAAGGGAGTCATTTTCCCATCAGGGTTGCCGGTGATCAATTGTTCTGGTCTGAATCCTTCATTCCAGTTTCCCTTGTAGCCTGCTGTGTCGTGTCTGCATCTCCTGCTTCCAGATAAGATTTTTTCTTCTTTTGTGTTATTGCTATATTTTTGCATTTTGTCTTGCACTTCTTTGGGGGCCTTCTGGGTCCCCTCCGGGGGCTTCTGCCTTCTCAGTTTAGTTCAGCCACTGAGTTTTGTTCTTTTGCTTTTTCCAGTTTTTTCAGTGGCTGCTGTTTTGATTTTGTTACACCAGAGAGCTAATTTAGGTGGTAGAGGTCGTGTGATCTCAGGTGATTTTGAAATTAGTAGAGTTGGTGTTTTTCAGGGTTTTCTGGGATTGCAGTAAGTACCCTTCCTGTCCTTTTCTTTTTAGATAGTTTGGGCCCCAGCGTTTGCTCATTCTATTTTCTTTCTGTGTCAGTATTTCCTCTTGTCTAACCGCCATTACATGTTTGGGGGCTTTCTATTATCTTTGGGGTTCTGCTCCGGGGCAGATAGCTTTCCTATTTCTATCTTTAGGTGTAGTTAGTTTCTCAGGCTGTGACGAGGCGTCTAGGACCAACGTAGGAACGCTCCACGGCTGCCTCTAGTTGTGGTGTGTTAGTCAGGGTACTGCAATCCCATAGATTCCAACTGCTCTGGTGTATTGCTTTTTTTTTTACCTGCACTCCTCAGCTACCGAAACATAACAATGCTCCGTTTTGTCCGGCCGCCGGAATGTACATTTCCGCCGGATCCGGACAAAAACGGATACAACGCACTGACATCAGGCGCCATCCGGCGCTAATGAAAGTCAATGCAAAAAAAATATAGCGGATGGACAAAAAAATGCCGGAGGGCGCACAACGGATGTGTGAAAGAGGCCTTAGTGTGGCAGTACCTTTAGTCCAATACTAGACTCACATATCCTGTTCTGTAAATATGACTTTTCAGCAGTCATTATCATCAGACAGGATTACAATAAAAAGCTAATACCTAATAACAGATGATCCACCATTCATAATAGGTGATGGGCACAGCTCACCTCCTCCCCTAATCTTCACAATCACCTTAGAATAGATTAGAGCATACTTATTAAATACTTCAATACAAGTCAATGTGTCAGAGCCAGTCTATTACTGCTAATGCCCATTTGGTTGCTGACCAGAATAGTAAGTATGGAGCCCAATATTAAGTCTAGTGGCCATTGTGAAAATAGCAAGATTTCAGATTTTCTTTTAGTACAGATAAAAATATGGAAAAAAAACAGTCTGCAAAATAGATTTAAAATAAACTTAAAAAAAAAGTTGAAAGGGGAAAACCTCTGTTTAAATTCTTTTAGAAATATGTCCTTACCATGATAAAAATAATATAACCCACTGCTATTCACCCTCCCCGGATTCCAGGGCTGAGTCTCCACCGCTGTTTTGGTAAATGTGTACAGGTTGCAGCAGTGACGTCAATTCTGCAGCGCTGCGGACAATCGGTGACCGGTCTGCCATTGGAGACTTAGAACTGGACTCCGTGACGGCGGTTAGCAGCTGATTTTGTTATTTTTTATTTTTTTTTTTAGCATGGCAAGGACAAATTTGAAAAAGAAAAGAAAACTTTTTTAGGCTATGTGCACACAGACTTTTTTAAAGTTTTCGGAGCACAAACCCCCAATTGTTTGAAGAGGATTTATTCTAATATCATAGAAAACCAGTAACATAAGATCAGACACCCTGGTAATTTCTATTTGTATCGTTTATGTCTAGTAACATAGTATTCAAGGCTGAAAGAAGAAAATATTCAACCAGTTCAGCTTATCATCCTGCAAAGTCTACTATTTTAAACAATGTCTACTCTAGGCAATTTTGTAACACTTCGGCTAGAACTATAACCTATCAAAGTTACAGCTACCTCCCTAAAATACATTGTATTTCCTACCGGTAAGTGATGAGCAAATGTGCTCTGATAAGGTGTTATCTAAGCATGCTCCGGTGCTAACCGAGTGTTTTCTGCATGCTCGAATAATAGTTCCAGTCCCGCGTCTGCATCTCTTGCGACTGTTCGACAGCTGCAACACATGCAGGGATTGCCTAACAAACAGGCAGACACGGGGAATCGAACACAGTATTCGAGCACACTGAAGACACTCGGTTAGTACCAGAGCATGCTCAGATAACGCTTTATCCCAGCACGTTCGCTCATCACTACCGTGTTTCCCCGATAGTAAGACACCCCCGATAGTAAGACGTAGTGGTGTTTTAGGGGGATCGGCTAATGTAAGACGTACCCCGAAAGTAAGACATACCGGTAGTAAACTGTATGTTGGATACGGCGGTCCAAGGAGGAGGCTCCTCGTCGGCTGCATTCTGCCGCCCCCTCTCCCGTTCTCTGAGCCAGCTGTCAAACTGACAGCCGGCTTAGAGAAAGTGCTGCTGCGCTTCGGTGTGCAGTGTGCTAGCGTCTCACTCCAGGTTACAGCCAGGTGTCAGAGACGCTACACACTCACATCTTGTAAGCCGGGAGCCCCTCTGCTCTGTGCCCTGACCGCCGCCGCTGCAAGCACTTCCACATCCATGAAGCGCCAGCAGCGTGATCAGGTCACATGATCACGCTGCTGACATCACAGAGGAGACACAGGCAGTGAGGCAGCGTTGCGGTTGGTGGTACGGTAAGTGCTCCAGACGGATGCATGGGGGGAGAAATCTAAGAAAATTATGGGGGGGGCAGAAAAATCTAAGGACATAATGAGGGAAATCTGAGGACATTATGGGGGAATCTGAGGACATTATGGGGGGAATCTGAGGACATTATGGGGGGAATCTGGTTTTATGGTTAAAACAAAAAAGGGGTAAAAAGAATGTAAGACACTGTCTTACTATCGGGGAAACACGGTACTACAGGTAAATAAAACCTTTATACAGAACTTGGACTCATTTTCTATTCCGGAACCACTTTTCCATCAATTCGTTGGATGCTAAAACAAAGTTGAAAATTGGAAATGTAAAGATCAGAGCATTAGGCCGGCGTCACACTGGCGAGTGTGATGCGAGTAAGTCGCACGACTTTCTCGCATCAACACCCGGTACGGCCGCCCGCAGTCGGACCCGAGTGCGCGGCGGCATAGAAATACATGCAGCCGCACACTCGGGTCCGAGAGCGGGCGGCCGTGCGTTGATGCGAGAAAGTCGTGCGACTTACTCGCATCACACTCGCCAGTGTGACGCCGACCTTATTAAGAAAAACAAAGAAGTATTTCTTAGTGATTATCCTCGTATGCAAAAAAAAAAAGTCAAAGTTTTGTCAGAGTTTCATTATCTTTTCTCGGATGGAAATAAAAAACTTCAGTCACTTTGCGGTTACCAGGCAATCCTTCATTTTTCTCACTTTGGTAATTTTACGTAGTCTTGTATGACAAAGCATACTATAAAACCTAGCACTCTTATGTTTCGTGTCGGAAAGTTGTTCCATCTTGTAAAAGCTCCGATTTGTTGGGCAGGAAAGACGAGACAATGGTTTCTTTCTACTACAACATAGCAGGTCTATAAAGCATCCGTAGAAGTGACTGATCTGCTATGTGACATTACTAGTTGTCACACAAGGACAGATTTGTTGTGATTGTTAAATTATTTGAAACAATTTATCAACATCTTGTGCTCAATACCTAAAGTAATAAGTGTCCAAGATCTAAACAACAGGTTTCTTGGCATTCTTCTTTTTTACTGTGAGTACTGTCAGTTTATCTCACGTCAAAAATTAAATTATTGAAAGATTGCAAAGATACAGACATACATAAGATGTGAGAAAAGTATGAGAAAATGAAGTACTCCATAGCCAGGGTCACACACAGGACAATGTTAAAGTTCTTTTAATCAACATTTTCTTTTTTTTTCAGATCCTGCAAGTTAAGTAGAAAGATTTTGGGGGGAACATTTTTTTAATTTTTTTTCGCATCGTCCAACTGGTCAAAAAAAAAAAGTGCATTTTATTTAAATTTCCATAAGGAGGTCAAGCAGCAGGACTGATGACATTGCCACCATATGCCTTTCAGAGTCAATTTACTGACAGGCGTTTCAGGTGTATCGCCGAGCTTCAGTAACAAGGAAACTTTGTCATTTATAACATTGACCCCTGGCGCTTTTTTAGACTCATACTGCCTGTCCTTAACACCATCATGACATATGACGTATGTATACGTCATATGTCATATCTCCCTCTTTGATGCGGGTTCCGATGCTGAGCCCGCATCTTTTCTGGCATATGACAGCTCATTTGATCAGAGTCATGTGCACTTAACAGTCGCAGGTGGAATCTCGATCCACCTGCGGACGTTAACTTGTTAAATGCCGCTGTCAATCTCTGACAGTAGCATTTAACATGCTCGTACCGGAAGCACGTCAGTTATCCTGCCCCTCGGATGTCCGCAGGGCACCGATGGGTTGGCATGACAACCGCGGGACTGCAGGAGACCCCATGTAATTCATGCTTGTCATTGCAGATCTGCTATGAATGCCGCCGGCAGATGAGCACTGAGGCCCCGCTATGTGCAGCACAGCGATCAGATCGCAGCTTCAAGTCTTCTATGGAGACTATTGAAGCAAGTATAAAAAAAAGTTCTTAAAAATATGTTAAAAAGTTCAAATCACCCCCCCCAACACAAATGTTTGTTATCACAGTGTCCACATCAAACCCGATCAAAATATAAAAAGAATTAATCCGGTCAGCAAAAATGCATAACACAAAAAAAAAAAAAAAAAGCCAGAATTAGTATTTTTGGTCATCGCAACCGTGCAATAAAATGCAATAATTGGCGATCAAAAGATTATACCTACCCCAAAATTGTATTAATAAAAACGTCAGCTCGGCACTCAAAAAATAAGGCCTCACCCAGCCCCAGATCCCGAGCAATGGATACATTACAGGTCTCGGAAAGTGGCGCCAATTTTTTTTTTTTAACAAACTTTGGATTTTTTTTTTTTACCACTTAAATAAAAAAGAACCTAGACATGTTTGGTGTCCATGAACTCGTAATGACCAGGAGAATCATAACGGCAGCTCAGTTTTAGCATTTAGTAAACATGGTAAAAAAAATAAAACAAATGTGGAATTGCACTTTTTTTTTGCAATTTCACCGCACTTGGAATTTATTTACCGTTTTCCAGGACACGATATGGTAAAGTCCATGTGTCGTTAAAAAAATCCAACTCGTCCTGCAAAAAACAAGCCCTCACACGGCCATATTGACGGAAAAATAAAGTTATGGCTGAGAGAAGAAGGGGAGCAAAAAACTAAAATGCCAAAATGGAAACTGGCCCAGGGGTGAAAGGAACATTTTTCAGAAGACTCCTTATCATCAGAGGCAGGATTACAGATATTGATAACACAGGATCCACCAATCACAATATGAGATGTCACAGCTCACCCTGCTCCTCATGATTGACACGCTCATTAGACACTTCAAAACAAAAACGCTGCACTACTCTTCCAGGAGATCACTTATATATCACACACATATCTATTTTTATACATGTAATATTGCGCTTAGGTAGTGCTCTAGTATTGTCTCTCTTCAACAGTTTTTCTGGAGAAAAAGAAATCTTTATCAATTATTATGGATTTCTGATCCGACTTATTTTTTCTTTTTTTTACAGATCTAGCTAGATGACACACTGTACATCCAATTTATGAACTATCATGCCCGGAATCTACCCCAATGGTGACAGTTATCTCCACCAACTGTCACAAAAATGTGCCCGCATGGATCAGCCTACCACATATGCTTATTTCAAGAGATAAGTCGATGCGAGGGAAGCCAGACATTGATTCATCTCTAAAGTAAACAAAGGATTGGGCATGATGAAAGCCGACATGCCCAATCCTTTGATTTCCAGACCTAGTACACATACACCCTGATGCTAGTAGATGCATGTATGGGATATCGAAATGGACAAGCAAACCAATAATTTCAGTACATTAATGATCTGTCAGCGCACGCAACTCCTCACAAAAAGGAAAATCAGTATAAAGTTATAAACCCAAAATGTGACAGGGGTCATCCATGGGCTCTTAATTACTTGTTTTTAACCTGTCACATTACTCAGAGAGGACAGTTTGCTGACCACCGACAACTGCCCCGACCGGCTATACACTCGCCACCCCTCATGGATGGCCAAGGCTTAGCACACAATGCAATGTTCGGCTGCAATTTTCCTGCAGGCTCATTGCTCTGTGGTTACTTGTGTTATGTACTGGATTTTTTAACCTTGAACAAGCTTTTTTTTTAATTCTGATTTATTTTTTTCCCCTCTCTGTAGAGTGGTTTGACAGCATTTTTACACAACAAGTCTACTAAATGTAGTAAAGCCCTAGGCCCTAGGGGATAGAGCATGACTCAATTTTTCATGACATGCTGAAAGGTTCTAAGATAGTATAAATCTGCATATAAATTATTGTGCTTGATGTGACCTGAAAATATGACATTTTTTGTGTCAGTTGTAAGACTATTCAGTTGCTGCTGATCCCCAAAAAGGAATGTTGATAAACGGAGAGCGGTGTTCAGAGCAGAAGGAGCAAGCAGCAGATGGATACCTACTGACATGAAAAGTCCAACAATATTAACCCCTACCCACCACGGCCAATTTCCATGTTTTCCTTCCCAAAAGCCATTGCTTTTTTTTTTCTACCCACTTAGCAATATAGAGCTTATTTATTGCAGGACGAGTTGTACTTTTGAAATGACACCAATTCTTTTTATCATGTGACGCACTGGAAAGTGGGGAAAAAATTCCAAGTGCATCAAAATTGCAAAAAAAAAAAAAATGCTGTTTCACAAATGGATTTTTATTTATATTTTCACTATACGATAAAACTGACCTGGCAATAAGATTCTCCAGGTCAGTACAATTCCGCTTCTTCATTGGGGGACACAGGAAACCATGGGGTGTATGCTGCTGTCGCTAAGAGGCTGACACTATGCACAAAAGAAGTTAGCTCCTCCTCTGCAGTATACACCCCACCGACGGGAATGGAGTCTTAGCTTAGTGTCAGAAAGAGGTGGACACAGGGCTGCACTCAGCACAATTTCTACTTTAGGTTTGTTGTTTTTTATTTGCGATTTCCATTTTGCAGGTTCAGCTTGATACGGGCTACAGAGTGGTATTGTGTCACTCTGTTCTCCCCCTTAATACCGAGAGCACAGTGTGGGATTGCATCACTACTGTCGTCTCCCCAGTTCATCCGACAGGACCCTATCCCAGCTCCAACACATCAAGCGTGTTCAGGACATCCGCACTGGGGGACAGGTGGACTTGGTCCTCGCCATCACCACCTGGCCCGCTCACCCCCCAAGAGCCAGACATGAAGTGGGATGACGGACCCTTTACTGGTCACATACCTTCTGATGCCAGCCCGAAGAACGGCACCCAGTCGTCTGATGGTGCGCACCCAGGTCCCCAACGTCAGTCTTTTGTCTCAAGCCTGTGAAGAAGGATTCCGGCTCTTCAGGATAGACATCTCCATCCACGCAGTGAGGGGCTCCGTTTAATAGAATAGCAAACATTCCTTGTCTGGCTAAGCAGGAACTAACTCCTTTTAAAAGTGATCTACGGGTCACGGGGAGCAAAATAACTTAACATGTCAATCATGCCCCCCCACTCCCTCACCTAAAAATTTAGTCTCCAGCTCCAGTCCAGGCCTTCTCCATATGCCTGGCCAATCACATGCACCAGATCATAGTGTGGCCACGCCCATCACTCCCACCAATCAGGACGTTCCTACCTTCCAGCGAGTGGTATATCTGCACTTTTTTTTCCAAGCTCCAACTACTCCTTTCATCCGGCAAGCGGAAAAGCTTTGCGCGTTTTTCAGGCTCCACCCCACCTATCCAGCTCCATCTCCAGTTGCTGACTCGTGTTTCACAACAACTGGTCTCTGCAACACAGCATCGTGTGTCCAGCAGCCGGTCTCTGCAGCCCAGCATCACGAGTCCCTCTACTCACTGCTGACTCAGGAACCAGAATCTGAGTAAGCTCTGCCACTGGGGTGCAGCTCTCTTCCCAGCATACCTCACACTGGCACTCCTCTCTCTATGTTAAACCCAGAGAGGCTCTCCCATCCTCCTCCTATTGACCTTCATTTTGCTTGCTCCACCTGTAATAAAAAATAAAAGTTTCCCTCTAGGCAGACCTAGTCCCTCTGGCTGAACTGCAGCCCATCTAAAAATCGAACCCACCCATTTCCCAAAACGAGAGTGCCCCCACCACCCCCTAGTGTGCTGCATCTCTCTCCCAGTCAGTAGCAGACCTCACCAATGTCTCCCAGATCTTGACATCGATCTTAGAACGACTGCCCAGCCCCACCTCGGGACCCTGATCACTGCCCTTGGTACTCTGGACCCCATGGCTCCATAATTCCAAAAGATTTTTCCACGCAGACGTTCCATGGTTTCTAAAAAGTGTGCCTACACTAGCTCATCATCTATATCCTCATCATCCTCGCCACACTCCAGGATCCCATTACTCTCTCCCCTCCGATGCTCCAGCTCTACACGAGTCAGAACCCCCAGTCCGAGTCAGATTCTGATCTAGACTCTGAACAGATCTCCAAACTGTGGGACATGGTAAATTGTTGTGAATACTCTGG
Organism: Oophaga sylvatica; assembly: GCA_033576555.1. NCBI lineage: Eukaryota > Metazoa > Chordata > Amphibia > Anura > Dendrobatidae > Oophaga > Oophaga sylvatica. The sequence goes on along the minus strand of JARQOD010000001.1, from coordinate 438,468,531 downwards.
AGGCGACTTCTGAGCTGGGGCTCCCTCCGGTGGTTGCTGAGGGTAATGAAATAATTGTTGAATGGCCTTCAGCTGGCTCTGAATGGTCTGATATAAGTGACCTGAGTTCCCATCAGCCTTGCCGGTAATCGATTGTTCTTCCTAGTTTTGCTTGGAGCTCAGCTTGAATTCCTTCTCTCTTTCAGATAAGTGGTTTGCCAATTTTTTTCCTCTTGTTGGATTTTCCTTGCCTGTTTTGCTGCTTGCAGGGGTCTGCAGCCTGGTCCCCTTTTGGGGTCTGACGCTGCAATTGTGCTCATTTTGTATTTGCACTTTTGCTTTGTTCCTTTGTCACTTTTTTGCTGAATTGCGGTGTGTTACACCAGAGATCTGATTTAGGTGGTAGAGATCGTGTGATCTCAGGTTTTAATGTTAATCAGAAGTGTTGGTATTTTTGTCAGGGTTTATTTGGGTTGCAGTCAGAATTCTTTCCTATACTTTTCTATCTAGACAGATTGGGCCCCAGCGTTTGCTCATTCTATTTTCTGTCTGTGTCCGTATTTTCTTCTTGTCTAACCGCCATTACATGTTTGGGGCTTCCTATTTCTTTGGGGGATCTGCTCCGGGCAGATAGCTTTCATCTTTCTGCCTTTAGGTGTAGTTATCTCTCCGGCTGTGACGAGGCGTCTAGGATCACCGTAGGTTTGCTCCACGGCTACTTATTGTGTGGCGGTTAGTTTAGGGTACTGCAATCCAATAGTTTCCAGCCTCTCTGGTGTATTACTACTTTTGCTATTTTTGCAATTTCTCCTCAGCTACCGAAACATAACAGTAAATAGTCCAATTGTAGCCAGCAATCAAACCCTTAACATAGAGATTCCAGAAACATTTTCTTCTGAGTACACCGTATCATTCAGAAAGATGAAGCGTCCTCCCAGAACCTTTGCCAACCACAAAAAGTTCACCGGAATCTTCACTAAGGAATGTGAACATACAGACAAGCGTTTCCCGAGGAGAAAACGCATGGACATCTTGTATGCTGATCTGCTTCAGAAATGGGCAGAGTCTCCTGACACTCCACTAACACTATTCTTCCTCTCTCTGACAGATGGTTCCTTTAAGTAGGCTGCATCAAACACCAAAACTCCAAATCAGCCTTCGAGACCGCAGGCTCGGCATCTTGCAAGTGAATCTTGGGACCTCAATCTAGTGCCCGATGTTCAAGAGTCAGTCACAATATGAACCTCTACGTGAAATTTCCCTTTCACTTTTTTCCTGGAAAGTTGCTTTCCTGGTCACTAACAGTCAGACGAGTTTCCAAACTCGCAGCTCCCTTTTGGCGTTGCCCTTATTTAGTGTTCCACCAGGACAAGGTAGTGTTACATCCAATCCCGTCCTGTCTCCCTAAGGTGGTTTCTACAATTCAACTCAATGAGGGTATTGTTCATCCCCTTCTCATCCTCGAGAGCAGTCTCTAAACAAACTGGACCTGGTAAGAGCCCTTCGTCTTTACCTTTCCACGACAGCAGCCAAAAGTTCATAATGTTCATAATTCCCGAAGGTCTTCGAAAGGGCTTGGCTGCTTTCAAATTACCATTACCCACTGGGTTTGTTCTGCCCTTCTGGAAGTCTACCGACTAAGGGACAACGAGTCTACTTAGGGTCACAGCAAACATCACTCGTGCAGTGGGGCATCCTGGGCCATTCGCCACCAGGCATCTGTCTCACGGTTTTGCAATGCTGCTACATGGTATTCCATTTATACCTTTGCCAAGTCCTACCGGGTTCACACCTACGCCTTGTCGGATGCGAACCTCGGTAGAAAGGCCCTGCAAACCGCAATGGCCTGAGCTTGGACTTAAGGGTACTACTATGTCTCATCGTTTCCTGTGTCCCCCAATGAAGTGATAGAGAAATTATGATTTTGGGTATCTAGCGTAAAATCTCTTGCTTGGAGCCTTCATTGGGGGACACAACTCCTGCCGTTGATTATTGTTGATTCTGGTTATGTTATGATTGTTCTATTCCCGTTGCTTATCTTACTGCTTTCTCACGGATTAGCTACGTGCCAGTTTGTGCATATATACTGCTGAGGAGGAGCTAACTTTTTTTTTGCCTAGTGGCAGCAACATACACCCATGGTTTCCTGCGTCCCCCAATGAAGGCTCCGAGAAAGATTTTACGGTGGGTGCCCAAAATGTTCCATTTAGCTTGTATAACTATTTTCCGAGACACGTAACATCTTTTGGGTCGATGGGGCTGGGTAAGGGCTTATTTTTTGCGCCCTGGGCTGACGTTTTATTTCATTTTGGGGTAGATATGATGTTTTTGCTGCCTCTTATTGCATTTTATTTGCAGTGTTGCAGCAGCCGAAAAAGGGTAATTCATGAGTTTTGATATTTTTTCTCATCATGACGTTTACCATTAAGATACCATTATTTTATAATTTGACAGAATGGATTTTTTTTTACGAAAGTAGCAATACTAAATGTGTATTTGTTTCTTTTATTATTAATGGAGAAAAGGAGGGCAATTTGAAATTTACTTTTTTCATATATTTAAATCATTTTTTTTCACTTTCTACTGTATTCAATGGTCCCCTTAGGGGACTTGAAGATGTAATTGTCTGATCGCTTGTACTGTACACAGCAGTATAGTACAATAAATTCAGGGACCTGACAAATAACGTAGCTGTATGTCAAAAAGGGAAGAGCTTAAAGGGAATTGGTCCGATGATTCATGCTGCACAAACCAGGGGCATGAAAAATCAGTCTGGTTGCAAGATTGCAGTCCGATATATTTTTCTATGAAATGCTCCGGTGTTACAGAGAAAATATATCTTTCTCAACACCACTTCAGGTGATCACCAGGTCTCTTCTGTAACAAGAAACCAGTCAATACTTACAACCACTCTGGGAAATGCCGGGGTAGGGGTGGCTCGGGACAAATCTTGTCTATGCCCATGATTCCTGGCCAGCTCTTCCAAGCTTCGCCATTTCAGAGAAAAATTATGTCTGGCTTCAACTGTGCGGCTATACACCGATTAGCCTAGCTCGAGTTTTAGACTGCATGAACCGACTGCCAGATTCACTTAAAATGGGTTGTGCCAAGTAATGTTATCCCCTATTGATAGTGTAGTTCATGAAGATTTGCTTGGTTTCATCAAAACGTGTATACCCATCTGTCAACAACAGTGTTCAAAGAACCTCACATTTGTGTGCAACAATAGTGTAATACAGTATGCTGTTGCACAGCGTTTGCATCACAGTTGCCCTGTACCGTGTTTCTCTGAAAATAAGACGGGGTCTATTATTTCTCTCCGAAAGATGCACTAGTGCTTATTCTCAAGGGATGTCATATATTCCATGAACAATCCCAAAAGAAAATGTATTAACAAAATGTAGATAAAATACAATCTATTGAAAAATGCTAATTAATAATATAAATAACAATTAGCCAGTAGATGACACCACATAACAAATAAATAAGGAAAGGTATCAACATATAAATTACCATAGTAACTCTGAGTAGAGTATTCATGACATAAGACCTACAATTTCCAAAAGGAATTTTACCTAACATGCATAACCCAAAAAGATGTGGTATCAATCCCTTTTGGAAATTGTAGGTCTTATTATTTGATGAATTATTTGTCGTTATGCGTTGCCATCTACCACGACATTCTATTTTAAGCATTATTTTCTGACAACCAGATTACCAGGTTATTCCATTCCCCTCACTGAATAATATCCAACATGTTCATTGGCGATGAAAAGTTTTGAGGCAAATGTTTTCCATTTTCATAATGTTGTTAACCTCTTCCACCTGTTCACCCAAACTGGGAGTTTTTGTGAATTTCCAGTAACGTGGAATAATTGGCTAATTTGTGGGAGAGAGTGAATGATTTTTGCCAATCCTCCTCTGAAATTTGGGTCATTGCCGGTGTCCCTTTGTATATACAAGAGAGAAGTTTAGTACAAGGACCTACTTGAGTGATTAACGTTTCAAATGGAGTCCATCATTTATGTTAAGAAGCTCTGGAGAGGGACAGAAGCACCCACAGAATAGGGCAATACTGTCTGGTAAGGGATAGGTATAATCAATGGTTGCACTCCCCTAAAGGCTTTGTGTGCAGGCACAACACCTATAAAATCATGGAAAGCCGCTGCCCTGTGGCTGGGGGAAATGGTTCTTCCAGAAGTAAAGTTTCAAAATTGGAAGCTAGCACGTTTATTCATTCCCGGCTAAACGTGTCAACTTCCAATTTTGTCATACTTATGTTAGTTTATGTTAGTCATACATATGTGAGAATTTATAAGTGACCTGAACTGGAAATAAGCCAGCCAGGATGGATACCTTCCTGGACAAGAACCACTAAGTTCTGTAAAGGAAGGAAAAGAGCCTGACCCCATGAGAATGTGTCTCTATCTAACCCCGGCAAACCTGTCCCAGATTAGAAATGAGTCCGCACCTAAAGCAGGGGGAAGTCTGAGTTGTCAAACAAAGGCGCTACTGGACCCAACCAGCGTAATATAGGTGATGAGATCAAAACTTGCTTCCATGTTGGCAAAAAGTAATGAGTGAGCATTGGCAATTGTTTAGTTAGTACATGTATTTTGATGAGCAAAGGTAAAGATGTGAGAGTCCAGGGAGAGAGGTCCCCTTCCAGTTTCACCCACCGCTTATGTTCCAATGCTCTCATAAGAGTCGCAGACTGATGCGTTGTTTTTTTTTTAGATCTTGGGACGACACAATATTTTAAAACATATCCTAGGCCTCGATGTTCCCCATACAAACTTGCTAATAGCCTTGTTGAGACGTGAGAAGTAGGTTTGAGGAACGCAGGCAGGAAAAGTCTGGAATATATAAAGAAGCTTTGGCAAAATGTCCATTTTGATCACATTAATAGTTACATCACATTTTTGAGTGTAGCAATGGTATAATTCATGTATTCAAAGTCAGCACACACTTTTAAAAAGTTTTGTCATAGGATCAAAAATGTCAGATGCCAACACCCTGCACTTTGTTTTAAGCAGTACCAATGTGAGGTCTTTAGCTAAGTAGTAAATGACAAAATTGGAACCGGCACAAAGCAAATCCTGCAATGTTTCCCCATTTAAGAGTTTACAACTGTGACCCATGTTCTGTTATTGCTTTATGAAATAACCAAATTGCAGCAACATTACTGAAAGTCCATGAAGCCGAGGAGCGGACCACAGACCAATTCTAATATCCATCTAGAGTAAGGCGAGCAGTCACCTTATAACACCTGTACTTGTAGAGGACCACTAGCAGGATGGTCATGACAATAATGACGCTGATCATTATCGCCGTATTGAGGATGGAGTTCAGGGCTCTTTGTCCGACTGTCTCGGTTTCTTCAGTGAATGGGGTGTAGATTCTAAAAGAAAAACAAAAATTCAGAAAATGACATCAATATGCGATCAACCACACCTAGAATTCTAGAAATGTTAACATCTGAAACCAGTGCAAAGCATTGCACCAAACACATAACAGTCTATTATTAAGCAACATCTGCCGACATTTTGAAGGGTCAAATATTATGTAATGATTTCCACAATTTTTAATGTTACACCCACAAACTTAAATATTTTTTATTCTGATTTTACCTGATAAAACAACACTAATTATAAAGCATTTGTGAAATGTAAAGCAAATGATGCAAGGTTTTCAAATTATTTTATAAATTAAAAATTGTGAGGTGCATTTGTATTCAGCCCCCGAGTCAATACTTTGTAGGACCAACTTTCGCTGCAGTTACTGCTACTTGTTTTTTGGATCTGTCTACTAGCTTTGCACATCTACAGGCTGAAAGTTTTGCCCCTTTTCATACTCGCTCTCTGTCGCTCAGTGAGATTGGATGGAGGCATCTGTGATCAGCAATTTTCAAGTCTTGTCACAGTTCCTCAATGAGATTTAGGTCTGGACTGTGACTAGACCATTCACACACATGAATATGATTCGATCAAAACCATCCATTGCAGCTCTGGCAGGATGTTTAGGGTCATTGTCTTGCTGGAAGGGGAACTTACGCCTCATTCTCACTTTTATTGGCAGACTAACAGATTTTCCTTCAGGATTGTCCTGTATTTAGCTCCATCCATTTTCCCCATCAACTCTGACCAGCTTCCCTGTCTCTGCTGAAGAAAAGTATCCCTAAAGCATGATGCTGCCACCACCATGTGTGATGGTGGGGATGGTGTTTTCAGGGTGATGCGCAGTGTTAGTTTTCGGTCACACAACTTTTTACATTTAGCCTAATGAAAATCTACTTTAGTTTCACCTGACCAGAGCACCTTCTTACACATGCTCGCAGTGTCCCCTACTTGGAGTTTTGCAAACTGCAAATGGGACTTACGACTTGCTTTCAAAAATGGCTTTCTTCTCATCACTCTTCCATAAAGGCCAGATTTGTGGAGTATATGACAAATAGTTGTCCTGAGGACAGATTATCCCACCTGAGCTGTGGATCTCTGCAGCTCCTCCAGAGTTACCATGGACCTCTTGGCTGCTTCTCTAATTACTGCTCACCTAGCTCAGGATGACAGTTTAGGTGGACGGACATATCTTGGTAGATTTGAGATTAAGCCATACTCTATCCATTTTTGGATAACAAATTGAACAGTGCTCTGTGAGATGTTCAGGTCTATTTTTAAAACCTAACCCTGCTTTATTCTTTCTCTCAACTTTATCCCAGACCTGTCTGGTGTGTTCCCTTCTTTTCATGATGCTGTTTGAGCCTGAATGTTCTCACACAAACCTCTCAAGCCTTCACATAACAGCTGTAGTTATACTGAGAAAAAATTACACATAGGTGGACTCAATATACTAATTATTTGACTTTTGGAAGCAACTGGTCACTCAGGATTTTATTTAGGGGTATCAGACTACAGGGGGCTGCATACAAATGCAGGTCACAATTTTCAGATTTAAATTTTTAAAATAATCAGAAAACCATGCATCATTTTTTCACACTTCACAAATAATGGCTACTTTATGTTGGTTTATCACATAAAATCACAAAAACTTTTCAAGGTACAGTATATATTTAAATACACTCTATATTAAACATCAATTATTAATTGATAAAAAATAAACTTACCACTTATTTTTTAAAGCATGCTTACTTTGTAGCATTTTCTCCACCCCTGCCTAACACGCTTGCAAAGTAAGAATGCTTTCAAAAATAGAAGCGTTAATAGTTAATTTTTATGCATCCATGCATGACCGGTCTGCAAAGCATGTCCTATGAGGAACGGTTACAAGATTTGGGATGTTTAGGTTGCAAAAAAGAAGACTGAGAGGAGACTTAATAGCTGTCTACAAATATCTCAAGGGCTGTTACATTGTAGAAGGATCATCTTTATTCTCATTTGCACAAGGAAAGACTTGAAGCAATGGGATGAAACTGAATGGGAGGAGACACAGGTTAGATATTAGAAAAAACTTTTTGACAGTGAGGGTGATCAATGAATGGAACAGGCTGCCAGAGAGGTGGTGAGTTCTCCTTAATGGAAGTCTTCAAACAGAGGCTGGACAGACATCTGTCTGGGATGATTTAGTAGAATCCTGCTTTGTGCAGGGGCTTGGACCAGATGAACCAGGAGGTCCCTTCCAGCTCTACCATTCTATGATTCTATCTATACATACAAATATATATATTGTTTTTCTTGTGTTTGGGTATGTGCACACAACATCTTATAGATATAGATGCAGCAGCTGAGTTTTACCGGGGAAGCAATTTTAGGAAAACACTGGCGGTCGTTTTCACGAGGCGGCATTGCCTACGTTCTTGCAGCGGCAAAGCCGCCATCGTCTGACTACATACTGTGGAGTATTAAGAGCTGGTGGCTTCCAAGTGGTAGCCGCTCAAAGAATAAGCATGTCACTTTTAACCACATCAGGGTCTCCAAGCCCTGAATATGTTAAAAGAAGTGACATAAAACAGAAGATTTGCACAGCACGCTGTTTGGACATTGCTGTGCATTATGTTAATTTTATTGGGTTATCAGGTGGAATAAACTTGAAAGAGACTTTTTTTTTTTTTGCACATATCATTTGCATTGGTTTCCTCCAACAACCCAAAGTCATAATGATAAGGCATTTAGACTGAGCCCCAATGGGGACAGCGATGATGATGTCTATAAGGGTATGTTTCCACGGTCAGGACACGGCAGCGCTTTGGACGCAGCGCATGTCCGCTCCATCCAAAGTGCTGCCGGCTTTTGAACGCCGGTGATTCCGCATGTGTTCATTGAACCATGCAGAATCACCGCATCATATATATTATACGGGACATTTATCCTGCGTCGATGGAATGTCTCCGCAAGATAAATAGACATGCTGAGGTCTGGAAAGAAGCGCCCCATGTGCGTATACGCAGGGCCGCCGGAGGCGTCTGTGCACGCATAGTGGAAATGGGATTTAATGAAATCCCATCCACTATGCTGTAACATCTGGCCGCTGCAGGTTTGACGCTACGGCTGTACGCAGTATCAAACCCGCAGTGTTTACTGACCGTGGAAATATACTCTAAAAAGCTGTCAAAACAATGGTGCTATGTAAGCAATGCATAATAAATATGTATATATAAAATTTATTTCTTTACTATTTGTATGTGCATGTAGCTCTTTCAAAGACAAGTCCAGCAATACCTTTAATTTGTAAAACACTAGCACAGCCTTATAATAGAGGTGCACCAGTAGGTTCCCAAGCCGTAAATATTGAAATGAAAGCTGGGCACACTCTAATTGGTGAAATTAGGTGAAAAATAGTTTAATGATGCACGTACAATAGTCACAAACATCAAACGTTTCGGTCTTTTAGACCTTCATCAGTGAACTCAGTGAAAGTGACAGTCGTCGTAAATATATAATATAATACGAGATTTAAGCTGTTTGTAATCATAGGAGTTAGGTAGTAGAGATACAGTTGTGCAGAGAGAATAATAGTTAGGCGCTTTGAGCGATACCGGAAGTGGGTAGCAGAGGACTGTGTGGCTCCAGACGCGGCATCCACCGCATGTCATCCACGCGGTCATCCATGTCATAACCATAATAGGATTAGTATGCTTTAATTAAATTACTGATGTGCGCAAAGTAAACATTGGCCGACCAAGGTGTGAACAATACCTGATCAACTCAAGAGCCGACCAAAGTGTGAAAGCACAGTGTCCTACAAACGCAATGCACTGCCAATGTCTTATGTAAACTATTCCAGACCAATTCACACTGTTATATTTGTAACTGTGTATTCTTTCATAAACTCATATGAACTTTTTTGTTCAGAATAGTCACTATTTGAGACACAAAAATATTTTTCCACCAAATAATTTGATCAAATTGCCCTTTTTCCAAACATGGATGGTTTCTCATATGTCTTGCATTCGTGACCGGTGTTCATGCTTCTGTGGTGGAATAATGGAATGTTAAGTTGGAAGGGACCTCCAGGGTCACCATGTCCAACAGAATTCACTAACATGACCAAACAGATGTCTGTCCAGCCTCTGTTTGAAGATTTCCATTGAAGGAGAACTCACCATCTCTCCTGGCAGCCTGTTCCACTAATTGATCACCCTCAATGTCAAAAAGTTTTTTCTAACATCTAAGCAAAGCTGAACTTCGAGATCCTGAAAAACACAGCAAAAACTGCTTTTTGTAAGCAGCTTTTTTACTGCTAAGAGAAGGGTTTGCCTGCAGGAAAAAAAGCACCAAAAACATAACGTGTGAACATAGCCTTACATGGCCAGTCCGTTCCCCCATTACTGAGAAATCAGAATTTTAATTGATCTGGAAATGACCCTGAAAATCTGAAGCCTCTGTCACTCCAGCTCTATTCCCTGCTTAGTGTTGCCTCCTCCTGCTTAATGGACAGCCTCTATGCTGTGTGACTTCAGGCAAAGGAGCCATCAGCATGTAGCACAGAGATTAATGCATTCTTTGGCACAAGCCCATAAGTACACATACACATGCTGCACTTCGTACAAAGAAATCTTGGCGAGGAAGTCAAAAATGGTATAGCTGTCAAGCTGCAAACCCCTATACCCAGAAAGGAGTTAAGACCCGGACTTATAACTGAGCAAAAAAAAAACTAACAAAAAACAAGTTTAGCAAGCAATTCCAAGCCAGCGCGAGAATGCTACATGAACACGGTGAAGGTTCCCGCAGCGCTGTATCATATCTGACCATGTGTGACATCTAGCGGCAAAAAGGAAAATGACATTTCATACATACAGTGTAAGAAGGTTTACACGCGGAGAACACAATCTGCAATCACCTGATAGACCACAGAGATTTCTGCACAATTCTTCTAGAGAAAGTGTATGGTTGGCTCCAAAAACAAAAAAACTAATATCCTACACCTGCTCTTCTCCAGCTAAAAATACTTTTACGATTACGACGCTAGCAAATGTGTCGTTTTATTTATTTTGTTATATTAGTGACATAGTTTTCTTTCGCTGTTGTTGTGTGAGCACTTAGGCTAAGTTCACACTAGTCGCTTTCTTTATGCTAATTTTCAGCTGTATTTTGCAGTACCAGCAAAGCCTATGAGATTTCAGAAATCTCATACACATTGTTTTTTTTTTTGTCATCAGGATTTTGTGCTTTGCATGTTTTTTTGGACATAGAACAGGTCACTTCTTTCAGCGTTTTTTCAGTGTTTTTCACCCATTGACATGAATGGAAGGTGAAAAAATGCAGGTATCAGGTTTTGATTTGTTTTTTTTGTACTAAAACCCTAAACTTTACCAGCATGCACAAGTGACAAATCTAGCATGCCAAAAACACAGCAAAAAAAACAAGATATACCAAAGAAAACATGTTATTTTTTCTGTAACTTCTTTCCTGTAAAAGAGATCAGGTTTTGCTATGGCAAAAAAAAAACGTTGAAAAAACGCTTAGTGTGAACTTACACTAAGATAGATGATCAATACCTGATAAGTGGGAGGATGACACCCGGCAGCCCCATCAATGAGCCGCTATGGGTCGTGCCGGAAATTCTCGAATGTTGCTGGAACAAAGCAGTTCCGTGAGAACTATAGTGGATGCGGCCGGGTACTATTCATCTGAGTAGGGGGTGGATCTGCAGTACCCAGCCGCAGCCACTATAGAAATGATGGCGCTGCTGTGATACGGCAGCATCCCAGAACATCAGGCCGCCATCGGCGATGTCAGGTTCCCAACTATTCGGAAATTAAGAAAAAGGAATGTTTACCATTTTAATTGTGGTGGATGAAAAGAGGAGGGATTAGGAACTAAGTTATATACAGCTCTGTCAAAAATTAAGAGACCACTGCACAGATTTATAAAAATCAGCTTCTCTACATGTCTGACAGCATTCCATTCCAGTGTCAGTTGAATACCAACCAGAGTACACCTCATTCTACTTAATGTGCTTCTGATTAGGTGATCACCTGAACCAAATCTTATTTAACGAAGGAAAGTATAAAAAACACTGCTGTGGTGTTCACAATCCTCTTGCAATAGGACAAGCTGGATGGAAAAAACAAGTGCTAGTAATATCCCAAAAGTAACAGTAATGAAAAAATAACTTTTAACCATGCCAAAGGAGTTGAAAAGAAAAGTCTTGAGTGAGAAAAAGAAGTGCTCAATTCTGGCTTTACTAGCAGAGGGATACAGTGAGCATCAAGTTGCCTCCATCCTTAAAATTTCTAAGACGGCAGTCTATTACAACAAGGTCAAGCAGCAGACATTGGGGGCAACAAAGCTACAGACCGGCAGAGGGAGAAAACGACTCTTCACTGACCGGGATGACCGTCATCTTATTCAAATGTCACTCAGCAACCGCAGGATGACATCAAGTGACCTACAAAAGGAATGGCAAATGGCAGCTGGGGTGAAGTGCACGGCAAGAACAGTTCGTAACAGGCTCCTAGAGGCAGGGCTCAAGTCATGTAAAGCTAGAAAAAAGCCTTTCACCAATGAGAAGCAAAGGAGAGACAGTCTGAAGTTTGCCAAAGACCATAAGGATAGGACCATAGAGGACTGGAATAAGGTAATCTTCTCTGATGAGTCTAATTTTCAGCTTTGCCCAACACTTGGTCGTCTAATGATTAGACGGAGACCTGGAGAGGTGTACAAGCCAGTGTGTCTTGCACCCACTGTGAAATTTGGTGAAGGATCGGTGGTGATCTGAGGATGCTTCAGCAAGGCTGGAATTGGGCAGGTTAATCTGTGCAAAGGACATATGAATTAAGCTGCATACAAGGTTATCCTGGAAAAACAGTTGATTCATTCTGCTCAGGCAATGTTCCCCAACTCTGAGGACTGGTTTTTCCAGCAGGACAATGAGCCATGCCATAAAGCTAGGTCAATCAATGTGTGGATGAAGGACCACCACATCAAATCCCTTTCATGGCCAGCCCAATCTCCAGACCTGAACCCCATTGAAAACCTCTGGATTGTAATCAAGAGGAAGATGGATAGTCACAAGCCAAGCAAACAAAGAAGAACTGCTTAAATTTTTGCACCAGGAGTGGCATAAGGTCACCCAAAAGCCGTGTGAAAGACTGATGGAAAGCATGCCAAGACGCATGAAAGCTGTGATTCAAAATCATGGTTATTCCACAAAATATTGATTTCTGAACTCTTCCTGAGTTAAAACATTAGTATTGTTGTTTCTAAATGATTATGAACTTGTTTTCTTAGCATTATTTGGGGTCTGCAAGCACTGCATTTTTTTGTTATTTTGATCATTTCTCATTTTCTGAAAATAAATACAAAATTTATTGCTTGGAAATTCGGAGACATGTCAGTAGTTTATAGAATAAAAGAGCAATTTACATTTTACTCAAAAATACACCTATAAAGAGAAAAATCAGACAAACTGAAAATTTTGCAGTGGTCTCTTAATTTTTGCCAGAGCTGTATACACACACACACATCAGATTGTGGATCATTCGCCCTGCCGTTTAACATGATTGAATGGTTTATTGCGATTGCAGTGACACCAAATACCGTATATACTAGTGTATAAGCCGAGATTTTCAGTACCTTTTTTTGTGCTGAAAATGCCCCTCGGCTTATACACGAGTCATTGGGAAGAAACCAGCGGGGGAGGGGGTGCCGATGGCTGGGACATTATACTCACCCTCCCCGTGCCATCGCTGAACATCCCGGCAATCCTCCGTTGTACCCGGATTCCTGCAGCTCTCCTGTGCTGAGCGGTGACGTAATACTGCTCATTAAGATCATGTAATATGGACGCGACGCCACTCCCATAGGCGTGGCGTCCATATTCATGGCCTTAATGAGCGGTATTACGTCACCGCTCAGCACAGGAGAGCTGCAGGAAGCCGGGTACAACGGAGGATTGCCAGGACGTTCAGCGATGGCACGGGGAGGGTGAGTATGACGGGGGGAGAACGGAGGACGGGGGAAGCATGGAGGAGGACACTGAGCACGGAGCAGGACGGGGGGGGGGGGAGGACGGAGAGCACAGAGGGGCACGGAGCAGAATGGGGGGGATAATGGAGGGCACAGAGGAGCACGGAGCAGGACGGGGGGGGAGGATGGAGGGCACAGAGGAGCACGGAGCAGGACGGGGGAGGATGAAGAGCACAGAGGAGCACGGAGCAGGACGGGGGAGCACAGGAGGACGGAGCAGGAAGGGGGGAGCACAGATGAGGACGGAGCAGGAAGGGGGAGCAAAGCGGAGGACGGAGCAGGGGGGGGAGCACAGAGGAGAATGGGGGAGCACAGAGCTGGACGGGGGAGCAAGGAGCAGGACGGGGGCAGCACAGAGCAGGACGGCGGTTTATACACCCGGCTTATACTCGAGTCAATAAGCTTACCCAGTTATCCGTGGCAAATTTTTTTTTAGATTGCCAAAATGTTTTCTGTTAACGGTAAGCCTTTTTTTTTTTTTTTATAGGCCCCACTAGAGGGTTATATGATACAAATCACTTTCCTGCTTGTAAACCTCTTTAGTATACTCAGTATATTGACGCTTTGTCGATCAGAGTAGACCTGCAGTCAACCATGACAGGCTTGTTCTGCCTTTTAGACCCCCTATCTGCAATGACAACCCAATGCAATCCCTCAATCGTGTTGAATAGCAGACAGGGGTGTCAGACTGATGCAGTCACCAGCTCCATCTACCAGCACAGTAATGGGGATCTGCAGAAACACCGAACACCAGCAGATAGAGTAGCTGAAATACAGCTTACAGGTAATAGAATAGTATATGGTCATGTGATAGAGAAGGGGTTAAAGGAAAACTCTAGGCAAAAGTGATAACAGTGAATTCTGCACAGCCCCCTCAGGCATTGCACTAAGCTGTACATTGCTTTTCTATGTGTCAGTTTCTCCTGGAGTGCTCTATTAAGGAACCATAGGTATTTTCTAAATATCTGAGCACAGGTAAATCTAAACTGGGGGTATCATTTTAGTTTCTGAATTATGTAAAATTTAATAGATAAATTTAATTAAACTCTATAATTGTCATGAGTTGGTTAGGACCCTTTAGGGCGGCCATGTTCCCATATAGAATACGTGCTGTGTTTTCTCAGCTGTGGGGCTTTTTTTGTACAAAAAATCTGCTGCATTCACATGTCCGATTTTCTAGTACAAGTGCTATCTGTTGTTTTCACAGATTGCACTCATACCCATGATAGACTATGGGACCATTCCAGTAATGAACTGAGGCTTGCAAGGGAGACCAAAAGCAGTTAAAAAGGATTTTGGGATATGTCAAAAACAAAAGATAAGTTAAAAAGGCTATAGGATTTTTACAGGATGTTTTAAAAGGGTAAAGTGGTCGAAATGATGTTGCCAAACTTTTAAACTCCTATTTTGCATCTGTGTTCTCTAATAAAGCAATTGTAACATCAACTGATCTTCACGGTGCTATCGAAGGAATAAAAGAATCCACACTATCTATAATCAGAGATTGTCAGAGAACACTTCGCTAATTTACATGAATTTAAATCTCCTGGCCTAGGTGAATTACATCCTAGGGTACTGAAAGAGTTAGCAGAGGAAATTGCAGAACCACTAGCCAGAATCTTTGAAAAATCCTGGAGAACAGAAGTTCCAGAAGATTGGAGAAGAGCAAATAATATCCCCATCTTCAAAAAAGTAAATAATATGGAGCCAGGAAATTACAGGCCAGTGAGCCTTACTTCTATACCAGGAAAGATATTTGGACAAATTATTAAACAGCATGTGTGTAAGTACTTGGATAAGAATACAGTAATTAACCAGAGCCAGCATGGGTTTGTAGGAAACAATAGTAAAACGAGACTTGGCACTCAACAATTCAATTTCTTTTATTGTGCACCGACAAGAATAATTGAACGTTTTCGGTCTGTCTCAGGAGGCGTCCTCCCTGAGTAGCGTTTCTCTGTACCACGGACCGGGGCACATAAGCAACATTCACTGGCAATTTCATTGCCAACACAGATGAGCTTACTACCTGCTTTAGCAGCCTCTTACAGTCCAGAGTAAGGCTAAGTGCACACGTTCAGGATTATTCGCGGCAAAAACGCGTAAAAAACGCATGAATTAAGCATCCTATCATTTAGAATAAATTCTGCAATTTTTGTGCACATGGTGCGTTTTTTTCCGCGAAAAAAAAGCATAGCGGAAAAGGAAGCAACATGTTCATTAATTTCGCGGAATTCTAGCGTTTTTCCCGCTATATTATTGACCTAGAATGTTCAAGGAAAAATCGTGGTAAAAACGCGCAAAATCCGCGCAAAAAAAAAACGGTCAAAATCCGAGCAAAAACTGCGCGTTTTTACCGCGAAAAAAGTCAGTTTTTGCTCAGGAAAATTCTGCACACATTCCTGAGCGTGTGCACTTAGCCTAAAACCCCGCTTCTGGACCCACTCTAATTAGAGATGTCACTCTAGTAGTTACAGTACATCCAGTTTGCTCTATGGATACATTCTGATGAAGGTCCTGAGACGGACCAAAAATGTTCAATTATTCTTGTCTGGATGCACAATAAAAGGAATTGAATTGTTCACAATTGAGTGCCAAGTCTCGTTCTACTATTTGATGGGCTGGATACCCAACTTGAGCACCAGCTACAATATATTTTTTCTTGAGTGCCGTGCTATCTATATCTTTTGTAGGAAACAAGTCATACTAGACTAATCTAATTTCCTTCTATGATATATGATGTGGTAGATATAGTATATCTCGACTTCAGCAAAGTATTTCATAAAGTATCTTATAGTATCCTTATTGAAAAAACTAGATGGTGGCCCGATTCTAGAATATGTATGTAACTTATTTATGCATGGCTCCGCTCCCACCCTCCCATCCTTGTATGCATGGCTCCCCCCTCCCATCCTTGTATACATGGCTCCCCTGTCCCATCCTGTACACTATGTTCCAAATTATTATGCAAATGATATTTTTCTCTGATTTTCCTAAGTGGTCGGTCTAATAAAAGTCATCACCCGTTAGAGTATACATCGAATTTTATTGAAGAAACCTCCCAATGATAACAGTATAATCTCCAAAATGAATAAAAGACGGATTTTGGTAAGAACTTACCTGTAAAATCCTTTTCAGCGAAGGAAGCAAGAGAGACACACTAGTCATTACTAGTGGGTAGGCGGAGCCCAGATAGGATTGACACCTCAGATTAAAAAGAGTGTGACCGGCCCCTCCAGCTCGGGCTCCTCCTACTCCAGCTTCTCCAGTCGTACCAAGCTAAGGAAGAGCAAATATCACCAGCGGAGCAACATAACCCCTTCTGAAGGACTTCAGAGAAAAGACAGGAATACAGGTTATGCATGCAACAGAAAGAAACCACACAGTTCCAGGTACTACTCACTGGACCTGACCACTGCGATGAGCTGGCGATGCTGGAACAGAGCCTTAGTGCGCCGACCTCAGCCCAGATAATCGCTATCAGAGAAGGGTCACGCCGCATCTGAAAACAACAACACACTTCTGCCATGGGAGGGAGCTGTGTCTCTTCCTTCCTTCGCTGAAAAGGATTTTACAGGTAAGTTCTTACCAAAATCCGTCTTCAGCAGCAGATGGAAGGAAGAGAGCCACACTAGTCATTACTAGTGGGACGTCCCAAAGCAGTCCAAAAATTAAGGGTGGGAAAAAAACCAAAAGAGGCAGAATCCCAACAACCTTGATAAATGCGCAACAGGCGCCAAATACAAGTTAACTAGAACTTTAAACTACAGCCGCCTGCAGGACCCTACGTCCTAAGGCTGCATCAGCGGAAGCACTGACGTCCACCTTATAAAACTTTGTAAACGTGTGGACGGTGCGCCAAGTCGCCGCTCGGCAGAGCTGAGCTGCCGAGGCCCCTTGATGAAAGGCCCACGATGAAGCCACAGCCCTCGTGGAGTGAGCTTGAATCTTAATCGGGCAAAGTTCGCCTTTAAGTCAGTAAGCCTCCAAAATGGCCAACCGAATCCAACGAGCTATAGAGTCCTTGGAAGCTCGTTGACCACGTCGACGACCTGCTGGAATCACAAAAAGAGAGTCTGACTTCCGAAAACCTTGGGTAACAGACAAATAGAACTTCAAGGCCCGCACTAAATCCAATGTGTGCAAAGCCCGTTCCTTTGCATTCCTCGGGCCCGGACAAAGCGAGGGCAAGACAATATCCTGGTTAACATGAAATTGCGACACCACCTTAGGTAGAAAGTCGCCCCGCGTGCGAAGCACTACTCGATCCAGGTAAAACTCCAGGAAGGAAGGCGAGCAGGAAAGAGCCGCCAACTCAGAAACCCTTCTCAAAGAGGTGACCGCCACTAGGAAGGCAACCTTCCAAGAAAGTAAAGAAAGGCTAGCAGAGTCCATAGGCTCAAAAGGCCATGCTGAAGAGCCTCCAAGACAAGGTTGAGCCACCAAGGAGACACAGGCGCCCTCTGCGGCGGAAACTGACGGGTTACTCCGCGAAAAAAGGAACGCACATCCCTACGCGAGGCGATAGCCTTCCGAAACAGCAAGGACAGAGCAGAAACCTGACCCGTCAGAGTGCTAACTGCCAAACCCTTGTCCAGCCCGTACTGCAGAAAAGCCAGCAAATTGGGTATGGAAAAAATCCTCGGGTTCCTTGAAGAACCCGAACATCACGAGAAGAAGGCTTCCCAAGTCTTGTGATAAATCTTAGTAGTAGCCGGACCTCTGGCAGCTCGCAGAGTGGCAATGACTTCGGCTGAAAAACCTCTACGGGTAGTGTTGAGCATTCCGATACCGCAAGTATCGGGTATCGGCCGATATTCGCTGTATCGGAATTCCGATACTTAGTTCCGATATTTTTCATATATCGTATACCGGAATCGGAAGTTCCCATAATTCTTTGAGAGGCAATGTGATTTTAGTCAGCCAATGAGGAATCTTATGAAGTGTGGGCACATCCTGTAATGCTGCGGTCATCTTAACTAATGGCATGGCTGTGATTGGCTGCTGAAATGATGTCAGAATGCACTATAAAAGGCGCCGCCTCCATTTTAGCGTCACTGTGCTGTGAACTCAGTTAGGGACAGAACGCTGCTGTGCTGACTCTGAGGGACAGTTAGACATTGCGATTTTGTGTACTCTACTGTGCTTTAGGCAGGCTAGTTTACCAACCGCTGTGTAAAGCTTCCTTTTGCCAGTGTTGTTTTAACAGCTCTGTGCAAGGTGTGTGTGAGAGTGCAGGTGACGCTGCAGTTTGCTCTGCATCCACCGCTGTTTGTAGGCATCTGCACGTGTCACTCACTGACTCTTTTTTTTATTTGATTTTGTGGAATTGGTGCAGCTCCATTATATTTGCCAAAAATCTAATCTATTAGTGTGACGCGCTTCCATCCGTATACAATACATTGGTTGCAAACACTATAGAAGTAGACAAAGGGGCGTTTCACAGCTACTGAACAGTTGTGTTTCAGGTTCACTGTAGTCTGTGAGCTTTTCATTTTTTGAGTGCAGATCACGCTCCAGTTAGTTCTTCAACTACTGCTGGTTGTAGTCTGCTGAGCGTGTGTCACTGCCTCATCCTTCACTAATTGGTGCTGCTCCATTATATTTGCCAAAAATCTAATCTATTAGTGTGACGCGCTTCCATCCGTATACAATACATTGGTTGCAAACACTATAGAAGTAGACAAAGGGGCGTTTCACAGCTACTGAACAGTTGTGTTTCAGTGTTCACTGTAGTCTGTGAGCTTTTCATTTTTTGAGTGCAGATCACGCTCCAGATAGTTCTTCAACTACTGCTGGTTGTAGTCTGCTGAGCGTGTGTCACTGCCTCATCCTTCACTAATTGGTGCTGCTCCATTATATTTGCCAAAAATCTAATCTATTAGTGTGACGCGCTTCCAACCGTATACAATACATTGGTTGCAAACACTATAGAAGTAGACAAAGGGGCGTTTCACAGCTACTGAACAGTTGTGTTTCAGTGTTCACTGTAGTCTGTGAGCTTTTCATTTTTTGAGTGCAGATCACGCTCCAGTTAGTTCTTCAACTACTGCTGGTTGTAGTCTGCTGAGCGTGTGTCACTGCCTCATCCTTCACTAATTGGTGCTGCTCCATTATATTTACCAAAAATCTAATCTATTAGTGTGACGCGCTTCCATCCGTATACAATACATTGGTTGCAAACACTATAGAAGTAGACAAAGGGGCGTTTCACAGCTACTGAACAGTTGTGTTTCAGTGTTCACTGTAGTCTGTGAGCTTTTCATTTTTTGAGTGCAGATCACGCTCCAGTTAGTTCTTCAACTACTGCTGGTTGTAGTCTGCTGAGCGTGTGTCACTGCCTCATCCTTCACTAATTGGTGCTGCTCCATTATATTTGCCAAAAATCTAATCTATTAGTGTGACGCGCTTCCATCCGTATACAATACATTGGTTGCAAACACTATAGAAGTAGACAAAGGGGCGTTTCACAGCTACTGAACAGTTGTGTTTCAGTGTTCACTGTAGTCTGTGAGCTTTTCATTTTTTGAGTGCAGATCACGCTCCAGTTAGTTCTTTAACTACTGCTGGTTGTAGTCTGCTGAGCGTGTGTCACTGCCTCATCCTTCACTAATTGGTGCTGCTCCATTATATTTGAAAAAAATCTAATCTATTAGTGTGACGCACTTCCATCCGTATACAATACATTGGTTGCAAACACTATAGAAGTACACAAAGGGGCCTTTCACAGCTACTGAACAGTTGTCTGCAGTGTTCACTGCAGTCTCTGAGGAATAACCACACTTAGGCCTTATAACTTTTCTGACTTTCTTTATCAATCTACCAAGATGAAGAAGGCAGGGAGTAAGGCACGTGGTCGTGGCCAGGGAGTTTCAGCAGGGAGAGGACGTGGGGATTCTGTGGCTGCTGCCGCACCCAGTGACACAGCATCCACCAGTTTTCCCCGTGAGCGTTCCATTATGCGCACTTTTGTAGGAGCTCAGCGTACCCCTCTGCTGCGGGAAGAACAAATTGAAGCCGTTGTTGGTTGGATGGCAGCCAATGCATCGACTTCAATTGCTTCCACCTCCTCTCAGGACCACAGCACTGTTGAACAACCATCTGTCTCTTCACCGCCTGCCAAATTGCCCAGGCAGTCAGAGAGTTCTGAACTGGAGCCAGCTGAGTCTCTGCTTCTGTTCTCAGAATCTGTTGGCTTGGAAACAGGGGCCCAGCCAAGCAGCATTCTGGAATGTGAAGAAGAGGCAGTATGCAGTGATGCGCAACAGCTGTGTCTCTCTGAATGTGAAGAGGCGGGTGAGCCAGTGCCGATGGTCAGCACACCGCAGAACGCATCTGATGATGATGAGACTCAGGTGCCATTTTCTGTTGAGCAAGGTGCTGGCCAGACCACCCAACAGCAGCAGGTGTTGGAAGAGGGTAGTGGAGATGATGAGGTCCAAGACCCAACATGGTGTGAGGAACAGGAAGGTGGTGGTAGCAGCTCTGAGGAAGAGATTGCCCCAACGGTCCAAACAGTAAGGAGAGGTAGGCTGCAGACTCGGTTGCCTGTACCCTCCAGTTTGGCACCCGTTCGTAGCAGTTCTCTTCCAACAGCCAAACCGGGCGCTCCCAGGACTTGCACTGCGTGGTCCTTTTTGACACACTTGCAGATGATATTTGCTATGTCAAATGCAAGCTGTGTAATCAAAAAGTTAAAAGAGGTAAAAATATCAGTAACCTCAATACCACAAATATGTGGAAACATGTACGGACAAAGCACGTAGCTGAGTTACAAAGACACACTGGAGATGTAGGCAGCACCTACATCTTCAGCTCGTGTTGGAGCCTCTTCCTCCAGCTCACACACAGCTGGTTCGGCTTCCTCACAGGATCGCCATGGAAGAACCTCTGTAACTGTTGTCCAGAGACCCAGTGTTATTCCACCCACAGCTGCAAGTTCCCTGTCATCCTCACACTCCCAGGCCACAAAACAGCCATCGGTAGCACAGGCATGGGATAAAAGACGGTCATACTCGGCAAACCATCCACGAGCACAGGCTCTGAATGCTGGCATTGCAAAACTCCTGTCCCTTGAAATGCTGTCATTCAGGCTGGTGGAGACTGACAGTTTCCGTGACTTAATGTCATTGGCAGTCCCACAATACAATGTGCCCAGCCGATTTTATTTCAGCAGGCAAGCCGTCCCTGGTCTGCAAAAGCATGTTGAGGGAAAAATTAAACATGCGCTACTAAACGCCGTCAGTAGCAAGGTCCACCTGACCACCGATGCGTGGACCAGTACCCATGGCCAGGGACGATACCTTTCCCTCACTGCCCATTGGGTCAATGTTGTGGAGCCGGGTACAGATCTTGCGAGTGGCGCTGTACGTGTTCTGCCAACTCCAAGGATTGCAGGAATCAAGTCTGTCCACATTGACTCCTCCTCCTACTCCAGTTCCTCAGAATCATCGCTGCAGGAGCCGTCACGGTCTACCTCCACATGGACCCGTGAACGTTTACCTGATGCGACCGATATGAGCACAGCCGTGGCCAAACGTCAACAGGCCGTCCTGAAATTAATTTACATGGGGAATCGAAGCCACACAGCGCAGGAGCTCTGGAATGCCATCAAGCAGGAGAGCGACGTGTGGTTTTTGCCAGCGAATCTCCAGCCAGGCTTGGTAGTGTGTGACAATGGCCGAAATCTGGTGGCAGCTCTGGGCCTTGGCAACCTCACTCACATACCATGTCTGGCACATGTGCTCAACTTGGTCGTGCAGAGTTTTTTGAGGGACTATCCGGATCTTGATGCACTGCTGCACAAGGTCCGCCTAGAGTGCGCTCACTTGCGACGTTCCAGCATGGCCAGATCGCGCATTGCAGCTCTGCAACGCAGATTTCGCCTTCCTGAACATCGCATCATATGTGACGTACCCACCAGGTGGAATTCCACGTTACATATGTTGGAGCGGTTGTGTGAGCAGCAGCCAGCAGTAATGGAGTATCAGCTGCATCAGGCGCAATCAACTCGCAATTTGCGTCGTTCACACTTCACCACTACTGAGTGGGCCTCTAAGGACATCTGCCACGTTTTGTGTGCGTTTGATGAGTCAACGCGGATGGCGAGTGCAGATGATGCACTAGTCAGCCTGACTGTCCCCCTTATCTGCCTGCTTCAAAAAACACTGCAAGCAATAAGGGATGAGGTTTTGGAAGAGGTGGAGGATGAGGAGTCACAAATTCCATCACCTTCTGGACAGTCAGCGCAACGTGGTTCCTCACAAAGGGCTGGGCAGTGTTCACTTTGTGAGGAGGATGAGGAGGAGTCAATGGAGGAGGAAGACATCGCTCCAGAGGGAGGTACACAACGCTCTAGTCAGTATGTAGAGCGAGGGTGGGGTGATGCAGAGCAGTCAGAGATGACGCCTCTTTGCAGGGGACAGCGTTTCTTGGCCAGTTGGGGTCTGCAGCACATGGTTGATTTCATGCTGCAGTGCCTGAGAAACGACCGCCGCATCGCCCACATTCTCACCACGTCTGATTATTGGGTGTACACCCTCCTAGACCCTCGCTACCGGGACAACTTACAAAGCCTCATCACACCGTTGAACCGGAGCGTAAAATGCGGGAGTACCAAGACTACTGGTGCAATCCATAATGTTCTCCATTCCAACCGAGAGCACTGCTGCTGCTACTGCTTTACAAAGCGCTCTGTGCGTCGAGCAGTGGAGACAGCTCTGCAACAAGAGGGAGCACAAGCAGCGCCTCTGCACAGGCAAGACATATGTTCCAAATGTGCGAAGTTTTTTGTCAGCGCCACCAATGTCTACACCATCCGAGACGGCTCCACAGCAGGAGGCAACGTTTCCGTAAGATGGTGACAGACTACATGTCTTTCCCTTCAGTGTACTCCCAGATGGCTCTTCCCCATTCAAGTTTTGGGTCTCTAGCTGGATACATGGCCAGAAGCTTAGCCAGTATGCATTGGGGTGCTGGCTTGCCCTGCTGCCATGTATTATCGGAGCGCGTCTTTAGTGCCGCAGTGGTGTCTAACAGACCGTCGCATGCGACTATCCTCCGATAATGTAGACCGGCTACTTTTTCTGAAAATGAACAAGGCATGGATCTCGCCAGAATTTGTCTGTCCCGTTTTCAGATTAAATAACTGGTTCGCAACGTTATCCATGTCTCCTGTTCCCTACACATGCACAGAAAACCCATGTCGAACATGCTCCAAATAGGGAAGAGCCGTCACCCTGATTGTTTGCTTAAAACAGGAAATTGTGAAGTTTTTCCAGGCTAGAATGATAAAATTTTTACAAATATGGACAAATAATAATTTGTCATCCAGCGCATATCTGCACGTCTATTATAAAGGTAACAAAAACTAAAACAGTCTTCACTTTTTGAATAATGCATAAAAGTACATTTCAACTTATCAATTAATGGCTTTTTAAGGACTTTATCTGTACCTGTAAGATAATGCAGGTCAATGGATGTACAAATCATAAAATCCTCATAATCATCTCACATATTTATTTATGACAGACATTATAAAATACACATACTGATGCCAACTGTAACTTCACACACCATATAGAAATGGCCAGCATCTAAAACCTGGTAATAATGTGCAATAATAAATTATTACATCTATAAAGTGCATCATGCATACTGCAATAGTATTACTAGTTATACCTGCAAGTGCTGATGAAACAACCACAACAGATATAAATTATAATGGTATATAGGTATCACAGTGGCATATTTACTCATGAACATGTCGATGTAAATACTGTACCTCAATAAAGTCAGCGGAACCATTATGCTTGTTAGTCTGTAAGATTGTTAAAGAGGGAACGGTCCTTTTTTTGTTGTCATAGTGGGAGTATTAGACAGTAAAATGATTACTGCTGTTGTATTTTTGGCGTCCTAGGGCGCAATAACGCTGCGTAAACGTCACATTTTTATAGAGTCATCTAATTGGACACACGCTACCCTACCCTACGCGTGACAGTAGGAAGGTAGTGTTGACGGATAAAGCCTTGCGCAACCAGACATGCTTTTACCCTCTTCAACACTGTCCAAGCAAAAAATGCATGATTGCGCCGCAGACTTTTTTGACGTACAGTATAACATCGCCATTACCCATCAGAGGCTGTCCACTGGCTGATACGACATAGAATATACTTTGCTATCCGAAGCCTTTCTTTCACCTACACTTGCAGGCACACACTTAAATTGTGACAATGCATTATGTTTTTTTTAAATGGTATTTTTTATCGTACATTATTGTGTCATCACATTGATGAGTCCATGCTGGACATGTCATACATGCGTACAAAGTAACGATTTATTAACTGAAATATGAAATGTCTGTGATGTCCACATCTAATTGCAATGATGATGATATGAGTGACGATTAAAAATCCATTGTCTTCACTATGTTTTGGTTTAAACATAGCGTTCCTTAAGCATTATTCATAAATACAAAAATGCTTTTATTCTTAAATTTCAACACTATATTTTGTAACCAATTTTTTGGGTGGTGTGTTTGTTCCATTTCTTGTTGGCATGGTGCATATATGCGTTTTATTTTGCATGTATTTATTTTTATTATTGAAGTTAGGAAACATGTGTATCTTCGTACCGTGTTAGCATTTAGATAGAAAAATATTTACACTTGAGAGTCCACAGTGGTTGATACCTTTGAATGGATAACTGAAAAGATGGTAACAAATTGCAAGCTTTCGAGGCTACTCACGTCTCTTCAACAGGCAAGACTAAAACAAAAAATGAAGCATCACATATTTTCTATACACAACAGGACACAGGAATAGTGCAATAGGTAAGACAAGTAAGTGACGTGTAGCAGAACTGTCATTATCACAGAGGATGAACATAAATTTGGAACGTTCCTAGATAAGGATAGAAAGTTTTATTTGCCCTCTGATTGGGGTCTGGTTTTGTGTTTTAATGCCCCTGGAAGGGCAGAGACGCAGATTCCTTAATTGATATAGAATGACATAAATCCGTGTGATCTATTCATTCCATCACTAACAGTGTCAAGGTCATGATGATTTTTTCTGAAACCTTTGTATCTTTGTCATATTGAAGATTTTTTAATTCCGTAAATTCCATATCCCTCAGCTATGACCGGGCATACAAAAGGGTTTTTTCCCAGGTAAAATCCATTATTTTTTGTCTTATCGGTGGCGCTGTTAAATTTGTTTCATTTTTTGCCGGCACCCTCCTTGCCCCCTAGTCATTCCGGCCGTTGGGTCAAAAGGACTTCCATTTTTTTTTAGTCTTAGCCTGATTTGAAGAACCTAGTAGTCTCGAAAGCTTTGAAAATTTGTTTCCAATTTCGTTACCATTAAACGGTATCAACCACAGAGGACTCTCAAGTAAAAATATTTTTCTATTCTTGAATTGAAATCATCATTTTTTGTCCTAGTAAAACTTCTTTATTCTTGTTTTAAGACATCATTTGCAATGGCCATTAAAAGGCAATAAGTCAATATTTTGGCCTACACCTCCTTGACCCTGGGCTTCAACAAACCCAGTTGTGCTCAGAAGTGTTAACAAAAGATGAAAAAAATCGCTATGTGTTTGGGGGTTCAGTAACGCCTGGTTCCCCTCTGTGTGTCTGGCAAAAATTACTGCTGCAACACAACTCAACCAAACGTCCTTAGCCTTCCTACAACCTCCTTGACCGGGCTTCAACACGCCATTGCTGCTCAAAGTGTTAGAGCACAGATGAAAACAATCGCTGATGTTTTTGGGGTTCAGTAACCCGCGTTCCCCGCTGTGTGTCGGCAAAAATTACTGTGCTAACTCAACTTAACTTCAAACTCTCTACTAGCCCGCCACCCCTCCTTGACCCGGGTTAACAGCGCCATTTGTCAGAAGTGTTAGTGCAAGATGAAACAATCCTGATGTGTTTGGGGTTCAGTAACGCCTGCTTTCCCTCTTTTTGTCCGGCAAAAATTACGCTATACCTAATCTGGTGAAAAAAACCTGACATTAAAGTGTCTAGTGCACACATAGATATGGGCTACCCCCCTATTTTAAGCTGTAAAAATTTGAAACTCAACTTTCAAACCATAAAAAATGATTAGTCGTCACAAATCTTAACAAAAAAGTACATATTATTACAGAATGCACATGCGAAAACAAATGCAAACACAAAACCTATTAGCATAGGATACTGATGGTCAACCTTGTCACCCAAAGCTTAAAAATCCAATCAATCATGATGATCAATGCTGCAATTTGGAATGCATAATGTGGGTGGAACTTTGAAACTCTGCAGTCGAAGGTTATACTCAGTGTTTCCTTTGAAATAAAAGAGACAATTAATAAAATCCAATTTGATTAAGGGACGTGATGTACACGGAATATTGTGCAAACAATGCATGAGGAAAGTCCCTTCAACATTATTATATTTGTGTCTTTTTAAAAAATACATATTTGATTTAGAAAGTTAACAGCCCATATCATAAAGGTCCTTCATGTAAACATGATAATCGCTTAAAAATCATGCTTACTTGGTAAAGTCAATAGTGCAAGCAATAGCAAAATAAAACCTTAAGTGGTGCTGAAGAACGACAATGATAGAATACTGAATGATAATATTTATCAGACTGAATAGCACACTGAACAATCGATATAATACTGTACCAAAAAACAGGGGGGTTTCCACCTCCCCCTGTTTTTGTACTTGTTATAATGGGCACATGCGTGTATTTCACTAGGTGCATGTTTATGAGTAAAGCAGCATGACAACGCCTTTGTTTGTCGTACCTTGCGATGATAAAACGATGCCACCGGAATGTTAGTCGCGTCATAAGATACAGACCTCCAATCCCAAGCGTCCGGAAACCATCTGGCGTCCAAAAGAGGCCAACCATACATGCACGAACCTTTTTAAAAGCTAATAAAAAAAAGGATGATAGTAAAGCACACTTTATTGAGGTACAGTATTAAATCGCCTTCACCATCTGTGGCGCATCTACTAAAAATTTTACCTTTCTACCTTGTCATGCTTGCAAGTCCACGTCAGCATAAATTCTGTTTTCACTCTGCCTATGCATTTTTAAATTTTCTTTTGTTAATAAAAGATTGGCACATATTACAGTAACAGATGAAAATTTTAGATATTTTTTAAAAAATTGTAGTTATATTTTCACCAAAGAAATTTTATGGAGTCAAAGAAAATTTGTAATGCTGATTATGTTTTAAGTCAGCCATTCATTGTCTACACAATAAAAATGGTGTAAATATGGTTTCTTACCCATCATTAATGGATTCTGATGTTTATTGTTGCTTTTATTTTTAAAACCAAAGCAGATTATTTTAACCTATTTAATTGGGTTTTGCATTGCTTTTCAACAATGTTAAGATGGTTTATGTTTGAAATTTTATTTACATATATTTTTTTAAGTTAAATCATCTTAGGACAAAGTTTAATTTCTTTGTTTGGAGTAAGACATTTTTAATTGACACGTAACAAGGAAAATACTTGATAGTATTTAAACTCCTCCTTGACCCTGGGCACCCCGCCATTGTACTCGGAAGTGCTGTTAGCACAGTCTACACTTGCCCTGGTTATGGGGTTCATAATGTCAGCTGTTCCCTGCTGTGTGAACGGCAAAAAGTCCTGCTGCCCCACCCGTCTCTTCCACCCTGGGCTAAAACACCGCAGTTGTTGCTGGAAGTGCTTTTGCACAGTGAACACTGCCCCGGTTACTGGGGGGTTTTATAAGTCACGTTCCCCTGCTGTGTGAAAAGGCAAAAAAGTCCTGCTGCCTCCACCATGTTTTCTTTCTCATCCCTGGGTACAACACCGCGTTTTAGCCGGAAGTGCTTTAGCACAGTCTTACACTTGCTCCTGTGTTACTGGGGTTCAGTAATGTCGCTTTTCCCCCTGGTGAACGGCAAAAAGTCCTGGCCTCCACCTGTTCTCTTCTCCCCTGGGCTACAACAACCCCAGTTGTTGCCGGAAGTGTGTTGCCAGTGAACACTTCTCCTGGTTACTGGGGTTCAGAATGTCAGTGTCCCCTGCTGTTGAACGGCAAAAAACCTGCGCCTCCACCATGTTTTTTCATCCCTGGGCTACAACACCGCCGTTGTAGCTCGGAAGTGCTTTAGCACGTCTACACTTGCTCCTGGTTACTGGGGTTCAGTAATGTCAGCTGTTCCCCGCTGTGTGAACGGCAAAAACCTGCTGCCTCCACCCTGTTCTTTCTCATCCCTGGGCTAAACACCGCCATTTTGTAGCCGGAAGTGCTGTTAGCCATCTACATTGCCCTTTTTACTGGGTTGTAAGTCAGCTTTCCCCTCTGTTTGAACGGCAAAAAGTCCTGCTGCCTCCCCCCTGTTCCTTTCATCCCTGGCTACAACACCCCTTTGTAGCTCGGAAGTGCTGTAGTACGTCTACACTTGCTCCTGTGTTACGGGGTTCGTAATGTCAGCTGTTCCCCTGCTGTGGAACGGCAAAAATTTCCGGGCTGCCTCCACCCGTTCCTTCTCATCCCGGGTACAACACCGCCAGTTGTAGTTCGGGTGCTGTTAGCACAGTCACACTTGCTCCTGGTTAGGGGTTCAGTAATGTCAGCTGTACCCCGCGTGGAACGGGCAAAAAGTCCGCTGCCTCCACCCTTTCTTTCTATCCCGGGCTACAAAAACCGCCAGTTGTTGCTCGAATTGCGTTACACATTAACCTTGCTCCTTGTTACTGGGTTCGTAATGTCACTGTTCCCCTGCTGTGTGAACGGCAAAAATCCGCTGCCTCCACCCTGTTCTCTTCTCTCCGGGCACAACACCCCCAGTTGTGCTCGGAATGCTGTTACACGTGAACACTTGCTCCTGTGTTACTGGGGTTCAGTAATGCAGTGTTCCCCTGCTGTTGAACGGCAAAAAAGTCCGCTGCCTCCACCCTGTTCTCTTCTCATCCTGGGCTAAAACATTTCCAGTTGAGCTGGAATGCTGTTAGCACAGTGAACACTTTGCTCCTGTTTTACTGGGGTTCAGAATGTCAGCTGTTCCCCTGCGTGTGAACGGCAAAAAGTCCTGCTGCCTCCACCCTGTTTCTTTCCCATCCCTGGGTACAACACTGCAGTTGTAGCTCAATGCTGTTAGCACAGTGACACTTGTCCTGTGTTCGGGGTTCTTAATTGTCAGCTTTTCCCCCTGCTGTGAAAACGGCAAAAAGTCCGCTGCCTCCACCATGTTTCTTCTACCCGGGCCTACAACCGCATTGTACTCGGAAGTGCTGTTTAGCCAGTGAAACACTGCCCTGTGTTTACGGGGTTCAGTAATGTCCTTTTTCCCCGCTGTGTAACGGCAAAAAGTCCGCTGCCCCACCCTGTTCTTTCTTATCCCTGGCTACAAAAAGCCAGTTGTCTCGGAAGGCTGTTAGCACAGTGAAACTTGCTCCTGTGTTACTGGGGTTCAGTAATGTAGCTGTTTGGTGTCGGCAAAAAGTCCTGCCTCCCCTGTTCTCTTCATCCCTGGCTTCAACACCCGCCAGTTGTTTCGGAAGGTCATTGGCACGGGTACTCACTCCTCCGATGGTTACAGCACGCCATCTGTTTCCTGTCAGTGTAAACCCCAGCCTCCAATAAGTTTTCCTTGTGTTGCGGTCGGGTTGGCCGCTCATGGTGCTTGGGTTTTAGGTGCTTCCCATGTGTGCTGCGGATATGCAAATAAAGGCGTTTCGTTGTGACAATAGGACAATCATCCACTGTAGTATGTGGGATTCGGTAACTGCGGGGCTCGCGGCCTGTCATTTAATTTTTCCAGGGTACCTCCCACCCTCCGGTTCCAGAAAGTCGTGGTTCTCCGCATGCTTTGGCTGGTGCCCCATTCGGTATCCATTTCCCAATGTTGCTTCCTTGTTTTGTTTGGAGAAAACCTTCCCTTAACCTTTCCCATTTTTAAATCTTTTCCCCCCCATTTTTCCCCCCTTTTGCTCTTTTCCTTCTGCTGCCCCTCCGGGTTCCGCACAGCAGCTGGTCCTCTTACTTGCATTGGCTTTGTACCTCTGCTACCCGTCCCGGGTTTCCAGTACCGTCACTGGTTCTCCGCAGTGCCTTTGGCCTAGGTGCCTCCATTCGGTATCTGAGTTCCAGCAATGTCGTGGTCCTTGGTAGTGCTTTGGAGCCAGGTCCTCCTGCTTATAACCGTGTTCCAGAACTCAGCTTCCTCGGTTGTGCCATTGGCTCTTTTCCTTCTGCGCCCCTCCGGGCCAGCACGTCAGCTGGTCCTCGTTACTTCATTGGCTCTTGTACCTTCTGCTCCCGTCCGGGTTCCAGTACCGTCAGCTGGTTCTCCGCAGGCCTTTGGCCTGGTGCCTCCATCTCGGTATCCGAGTTCCAGCAAGTCTGTGGTCTTGGTGTGCTTTGGAGCCAGGCCTCCGCTTATAACCGTTCCCATAAGTCAGCTGGTCCTCGGTTGTGCCATGGCTCTTTTCCTTCTGCTGCCCCCGGGTTCCGCAAGTCACTGGTCCCGTTACTTCCAATTGTTCTTGCTCCTCTGATACCCGTCAGGGTTCCATAACGCAGCGGTTCTCGAAATTAGACAACCTTAAAGACCACCCAAGAAATACGACAACAAGGACGACGAGCATGAAGCAACCACCTAAACACCATCACAAAAAAAATAAAAGATTACCAACGGACAAAAGGTTAAGCAAACTACAAGATACAGAACAAGAGACTTAAGAACAATAAGCAGAAGATCAAAAACCGAAGAACAAGAAGTATAAGACCCCAAAAAGAAGACAAAATATATGTCTAAATTCTAAGCAGAAGAAAGCAGTGTATGGGGTGAGCCGTTCCCCCGGGTCCCCGGGAAAATGTGCTGCTCAGGCTAAAACTGAACACGGACAAATACTGTTGTAATTTAAATCTTTTGTGACAGCAAGAACGGAAGGTTAAAAATTCATACTTTGAAGATTACAAGTACAGGATTCTCTGTCACAAATAAGAATTTAAAAGAAGAAGATGAAGTACAATAGAATAAGAATAATAGTTTAATAAGAAGAATAGAAATGTTAACAAAAAGATGAATACAAGAAGTTTAAGAAGAAGTTTAAAGAAGGTGAAGAGAAGAATAATTTATGAAAAAGATGTTCTGAAGAAATTTTAAGGAAAAGGGGAAAAGTTAAGAAGGAAGAGCATGGAATATGAAATAAAACTTTTGCCAAAATAGAAAAAAAAAAGTTAACAACATTGCAATTTTCTTCGTAATCCCGAACACTTTAAAAAAAAAAATTTTATGCTATTTTATTTGATTGGGTAAAATCTATGCCTTTAATGTCTCCTCAACCTCCCAATACATTGTACATTACTCTTTGTTGTTTTCCTTATGTACAATTAAACCAACAAGGCAAGATGGGTTTTTTTAATTCCGATTTTTGTTCCCAAGACTTACATGGGACTTCCGGTATCGGTTCGGGTATCGCCGTATTTTCATGGTACCGATACCATTCCGTTCCGTACTTTGGATACGGAAAGTATCGCTCAACCCTATCTAGGGTCAATATTTGGTCTCAAGAGCCACGCCCCGAGGACCCAGTCCGGATGACAACGGGTCCCGGGTTAAAAAAGGTCCGGCGAACAGGAGTGGGAAGGAGGTGCCCCAAAAGCACACCAGTGCAGAACCACGTCCCCTTGGCCAATCGGGGCTATCAACTGCCGGGATTCTCTCCGTCTGATCCGACGCAGACCAGGGAAGTAAGGAATCGCGGAAAATTTTGATTAGCTCGAATGGTCCCACGGGCCACCAAACCCCCCGCCACAGCCTTGGGTCCTTGTCCTGGACATGAAGGTCGGTAACTCGCATTGAACCTGGATGCCATCAAACCACTTGGGGGTTTCCCCAACGGGAGCACAGCGTGCAAAAAATTTCCGGAGAAGACCCATTCTCCGGATCCATCTTCTCGCGACGAGGAATCGCCGTGATATTCTGAACCCCTGGAATGTGAATTGCAGAGATGACGGCACTCTGGTTGGGCCCCCAAATCAGGATCCAGACCCTCCACCAGAGCCTGGGAAACTCCTCGTCCGCCTTGGGGGGTTGTATACGCACCGCCGTCCATTGTCTTCTGCACTCGGACTGGTAGACCGCTCAAAGGGACCGTCCAGGTTGGAGGCAAAGGAAAATTGCCCTCAATCCAGGATGTTGTCGGTAGAACAGATCTTCCATGACCAACTCCCTGAATCCAAGATCGTTCCGACACCCCCCCAAGCCATCCTGGCATCGGTGGTTATGACCGACCCCCCTGGGGGAGGAAAGATTCCCCATGGGATAACCTCCTGGACGTAACCACCATACTAAGATTTCTCGCACCCGTGAGAGATGATGACACTGCAATCCACGAAGCCGGATCGATCCCAACGACTCAGAATGAGCCTTTGGGGGGCCCTGGAATGAAACGGGCAAACGAAGTTCCTCCAGGACGTCAAACCCAAAAGGGGCGCAACAATTCCGAAGGGACATTGCTGTCAAGCTTCATAATTTAATTCAAAAGGAGACATGCCGCTTGTCTGGAGGTAGGGACACCACTGCCCGACCGTGCGAAAGCACCCCAAAAACAGGATTACGCAACGGTTCCAGAGACGACTTCTCCCAATTGACCAGTCACCTGAAGTCCCCGGAACTAAGGATGATTGCAAGCACACCGCCTCCTTCTTTGAGGACGCCACAAAAAAGGAGCCAGATAGGGAAGAATCGGAAAACCCCTGTCTTCGAAGAAATCCATGAGAGGGCCAAATTTTTTTTTTTTTTTGTAAAAACTCTGCGCCTGAGGCCAACCCTAATGGCAGGCCACAAAACTGGTAAAGGCCTGACCTATGGCAAAACGAAGGAAGCGTTGGTGGGCCCCTCCGATTGGAAAGTGCAAATAAGGTTGCGAATGTCGATTGACACCAAAAACTTCTGCACAGGGCCGCCACAACGGAGCGAAGCGATCCTGCGGGAAATTTTCCGGGCGTGGAATGCGATTCAATCTTTTGAATCCAAATGGGCCGAAATTTGCCTTTTTTGGGGACCACAAAGAGGTTAAAATATAACCCTCTTCCCCGGCCCTCCGGCGGAATCGGCACCACCCACCTTTTGCAGAAGGAAAATTTTACCCTCCCGCGTAGAGCGGCAAAAAGCCGGGCTCTGCGGAAACGCGAATCTCATGAAGTAGCCTGCCGACACAACCTGTGTCACCCAGGCGTCCACACGCGGGAAGCCCAGTCGGTTTGAATTGGAGTAAACACCCCCCCCTCCCGGAGCGCTCGAGTGAGACCCGACATCATCCGTCTTAGGGGCTTTTTGTCTAACGAATCAGGGGATTTTTTTTTTTTTTTTTGAAAAAAAGAGAGACGACCCAACCCCCAGAGGGCTGACCAATCATCCCTGGACCGAAAGGACCGCCGACAATTACCGGCACTAGTCCTGCCGAAACAGAAGTCACAGCTCTGCGCTGCGGAAAGCTGTTTCTTTTGCCTTTGCCTTGCAATCAGCTCCGTGCGGTCAGGTCCAAATAGCTGACCACCTTGTAAGTAAAGATAGCAAAAACCGCGGAAACCGCGCCCCGGTCCCTGTTAAGCCACAGTGCCTTGACTGTGACGCCGGGAAACGCCCTGGAAAAGCAGTGACGCGTTATCCTCCAACAACTTAAAAGCCTATCTACCCGATAGAGGGGATCCATCTTGCCACGCCGTCCATAGACGGTCCAACGGCCAGAGGGAGCTTTACAAAGCAACAGGATCTATATGAATCCATGACCCGCGGCCTGAGAAGATTTTGCTCATCTACGTTTTTCGTCCGCGGGCCGCAGACTGCCTTCCCTTTAACAGGAAATTTCTAAGCGGGATAAAGGGCATCCACTTCAGGAGAAGGACAAATTATCAATCAACTCCGAAGAACCGGATACGTTCTCAATTATCTGGAACAGCCTCCTTCTCCACCGCCCTTACGCCATTCATGATGGTAAAGCTGATACGAAAAACCCGGGCTGCTTACCAGGATGTCCTTCCTCCTTCGGTAACTGTAACGTCTCCAATAAAAGCCCCAAAAGAGAGGCAGAGTTGCGATCCCCTGTCCGAATCGGACATTTCGTTACGCGGGAAGGAAGGCACCGGCTTGTGCCGCTTCCGCCATGAAGGATTAGTCAACAGCCATCATAGAAATAGCGAGGGCCTCCATTTTGCACACTGGAACCTCCACCGCTGTTTGACGCTGTCGAGGCTGGGTCAGATCGCGAGACTGACCGTAGCGGATCTGGGAGACGGACTTGACCTTGAAGTATATTGGCGGAAAAAACCGCAGAACTAGAAAGTGGTATTTAAAGAAAAAAAAACGCGAAGGGTTAAAGTCTTAAAGAGACTACCCCATTGTCCCCCATTAAGAGTTAACCGCCTAAAAGGGGGTTAAAGTAGCAGACTCCCATGATAATAAAGGGTGTCGTCCCAAGTGCTTTTAAGGCAGCAGCTGCAGGGTTGTTATCCAACTAAAAAAAGTTCAACAGATCGCTAAAAAATTGCGTTAAAATCGCAATGCCGCCAAATTCAAAAGGGGATCCCTAACCGCTTATGCGTTTAACCAGTTGGGGCAGCACTACGACAAAAAAAAAACAAACGATCGCATTAGTATGGAAAAGTGGCTTTAAAAAGTCGCAGACCCCCCCACAACCCCATTATTATTGAAAAGATGTCGAGCCTCTTATGCAAACAGCTAGGATAGCGCTGTCTGCCTCAGCAAGGCCCCCCCCGCAGACTCCCCCAACCTTTTTTTTTTTTATTGAAAAAGTGGCGAGCCCCTTATGCGTAACAGCTGCAGGACAACGCTCCCCTGCCACTCTTTGGGGGGGCTTCAAAAGGCGCCCGCGCTGGGGGGGGGGGGGTTAAAATTTTCCTCCCCGGCGGGAGAAGCGACTCACCCAGCTGTCGGGGTGTTACTTGGGGGCCCCGGGGGGGGGGGGGGAGAAAAAGGGCCCCGGGGGAATTTTTTCACCTGCTTCAAAAAGGGGCCGCCGCGGGGGTGCCTCTGATGTCCCCCCTGAAAAACCCCGGAAAAATGGAACAGCAAAAACCCGCGCGCTCAGAGCGGCGAAAAATTAAAAAAAAAAAGGTGCCAATCTCCTCTCTAAAAAGCCTTTTGCAGGCATTAACCTGCGGACAAAAAAAAACAAAAAAAACAAGTCCCGGGGCATACGTAAAAACGACTGCCGCAGCAGCTTTTAAATCATTTACAAAAAATTAAAAAAAAATTTTGGATACTCACCACCCCAAACCCACAGGGACCCCCAGGTTTTTTGGGGGGCAAAACCCCCTCGCTTCCCCCCCAGGGCGGGGGCGCGTGACCCCCAAATTTTTGGGTTTTCGCCCCCCCGGGGGAAACAATCCTCATCCCCCGGGGCCGGGGTGATTCTGCAGGGACCACCATACGGGGGAATTTTCAGATCCCCAAAAGGGGGAGGGGGGGGGGAAAGCACCCCCTGAGACCCCGAGACCTCTAGACCACTTCTGGTGATCCAAGTCTTTTTCCTTAAAAAAAAATAAAATCTTCTGAGGAGCTGCTTCACCCCGCGACCATCCCCGGGACCCAAAATTTTTTGACTGAGACGGGGGTGGGGGAGCCCTAGCGGGGGGGGGGCCGGGCCCCAAACCTTTTTAATCTGAGGTGTCAATCCTATCTGTGCTCCGCCTAAAACCCCAATAATGACCCCGTGGGCTCTCTTCCTCCATCTGCTTCGAAAACCCCCAAAAAGCCCTGTTCCCAAAATTTTTAGCAAAAAGAATTTCGAACATTTGATCTGTTTTAAAAAAAATGAAAATGCTCATTTGGGGAATTTGCAGCATTAAGGTCCATTCCTGAACAAAAGCTATTTAACCCAAAACATCCAACAGGCCAAGTTACATGTTAACATGGAACCCTTCTTTGATATCCCCTTCACAATTTTTGCACCATTGAACTTGTGAGTTTTTGGGGTTTTCTGCTTTTTTTCCTTTCAAAAGTCAAAACCTCCCGGCTCTGTTTTGATGGAACTGCCCCCCACCCTCATAGTATTTTGCTTGATGGTACCCAAAGGTTTCTCTATGGGGGGAGGCAGGGCAAAATGGGGGCCACACCATAGTCTACTTTTATGCCCATAGCAGCCATGCCCAAGGTATTTTTGCAGCATGAGATGGCATTGTAGAATGAAAAAGATTTGCTCCTGAAAACGTTTCTGCTTTTTAACCGGGGGAAAAAATTGTCACCCCAAAAATCTAAACGTAGAGGTCATTTTCACACCTTCGGGGAACCTTTTAAAAGGGCCCCCACCAGCTTTTCCCCCAGTTTTCCCGGGCCCCAAAACATGACCCCCCACCCCTTGCTAAGAGCAGCCTTGTTGGGACTGGTGGCCACCACCAACCACCACTACTCCATCCCTCTGGACATCCAGGTTGCTCACACTCATCAGTAAAAAAAATTTTTTGAAAATTATTTTTCATTATTTGGGGGCCCCAAAATGAATCTGCTTGTGAGCACTGTTTAGGTGTGACAAAATAGTAGTTTATACCACAGAAACCCCTTAAAGGATCACACCTTGGGTTGGGGGGATTCAGGGGCACCAGCGCTTAAAAATATCTGTTTCTGGTTTATAAGGCTTTTAGCGTGCTCCCCAAAATCCGTGAACTTCCCTGGCAGAAACCTTCCTTTTTCCCCCTTTTTATCAGCACAAACACTCTGTGCTCAGAATCAGCAACAAACCTTAAAACGATGATCACGCCTTTTTTTGGGGAAATATATAATGTTTTACCCTTGACCAAGGCATTGCACTATTTGATGCTTTTCAGCGAGGTGATTCTTTTCTTTCCATATTATTAAAAAAACTCTGGCCTGCAATAGTTAAACCACCAGTTTTCTTTTATTGGGCTCACATGGCAAACAATTTATCAGGGGTATAGAATTGATTTCAGTTAAAAAAAGAACCCGAGACACAATACCATAAGGGGGTTTAATTACAAAAAAAAAAAAAAAAACGCTATGACACAAAACCAATTTGCATAAAATTGGAACAAGTGTATACAGGGCTCCGCTCCCCCCTCCCCCCTTTGTATGCGGCTCCCCCCCATCCTTGTATACATTTTTTTTTTCCCCCCCTTTGATACGGGGCTCCACTCCCCCCACCTATCATTTTAAAGGGGCTCCCCCCCCCAATTTTTACGGGCTCCGGGGGGCTCCCCCACATACTCACCCTCACACGTCGCTGCACCCCCCCTGCTCTCAACCCGGGGCGCGTCAGCTTCTTCCGGTGTAGTCGGTCAGGGGGTACCCCAAAGTCAGATTATAGACGCCACCCTTTGGGGGAGGGGTTCGCGCCTATCAGACCTTAATGGGGGGTACTACGTGCCCCCCCGCAGGGGAAGAAGCAACGCGGGGGACAGGGATGCAGGGGGGGGAAGGGAGTATGTAGGGGGAGTGACCCGCGGCTACCGACCTACGATAGCGGTGAGTGCGGGTTGAAATCCCCCAATTCGGGCCCGGGGGACTGTGCCGTTGCTGATTGGCCGTCCGGGGGCGCGACCAATCACAACGAAGGATTCCGTTACAACGGAAGTTATAAGTTAGACAATTATATATAGATAAAAAGTATCATTAAAGGGGCTACTGTTAATGGATTTTAACTAAAACCGTGTCGTACTCGGGTGGTGAAATTTTGGTTGCAACCAAATTGGAAAAGTTTTTTCAATGGGGTATCAAAGGGGCTCTATCCTGCCCCAGTGTTGTTCAACAATTTATAAAAATGATCTAGATAAGAAAACAAAATAAACTGATCAAATTGCAATGATGAAAAGCTAGGATGAAAGTTTTTACAAAGAAGACAGAAAAAGGTTCAAAAGGATCTAAAACTTGAAAATGGGCAGCGACAAAAAAAATGGTATTTAATGGGGAAAAATGCAAAATTTTTACCCTGGGAAAAAAAAAAAAAAAAACATCTCAGGATGGGGGGAATAAAACTGGGGGAACACAGTGGAAAAAAACCTTGGGGGATATTTAATAGACACAGACCCACGGGGGAACAGTGTGATGCAGCAAAAAAAACCCAAAAATTCAGGATGTATTAACAAAGCTAGAGTCTAGATCCGGAGAATTATCGCTCTCTCCCCTTTCCCTTTGGGCAGGTCTCGGGGAAAACTTTTTCCAGTTCTGGACAATTTTTTTAAAAAAAGACATTGAAAAAGGGCAAGTCAGAAAGAGCTCCCCGGGGGGTGACGAACTGCAGAGGAGTCCTACAGGAATGTTAAAAGATCGGAAAAATTTAAGTTGGAAAAAAAAAAGCCAATAGGAGACTTAAGAGCTGTTACAATTCTGAGGGATGTCACGTGTAGAAGGATTATTTTTATTCTCTTTTTTCACATGGAAATATGAAAAGCATTGGAAAAAAAAGAAAAGGGGAAAAAAAATATTAGAAAAAAACTTTTGACAGGGGGGGTGATCAATGAGGGGAACAGACGCTACGAGAGGGGCGAACTCCTTCAATGGAAGTCTTTTCCCAAATGGGCGATGTTTTTGAACCTGCATTGAGCAGGGGGTTGGACACCCGACCCTGAAAATCCATTCCCCAATCTAACATTTTCATGTCCATGATTTGAATGGTGGGGCCCTGAAAAACTGGAACTGCCGCTTTTGATCATCAAGAGGGATAGGAATCGACACATGTGTAAAACACCAAAAAAAAAAAAAAATTTACCCCCCCTTGGTTAATTAAAAGTGGTCAGATTTCACCCTGTCTATGGGGGGAAAGGGGGAGAAAATTTTTTCTTTCTTTACAATAAAAAAGAGACACTTTTACCCAAGATCAAAATGTTGTTCCTTTTTTATATTGGGAAAAAATGATGTTGAATGAGAACTAAGAGTTTAAGTAATGGATGTGAAAGGCATTTTTAAAAGGACATTATTTTATGAAATTAATATATACAGTACAACCCCCTTTGAAAAAACCGGCCTTGGGGATTTCATTTTGTTATTTTATTTTGCTGAAAAAAAAAAAAAAGATCACAACATAGCACAAAATGAAGTCATTTCAAATGGCAACTTTCTGGGGTTTTAAAAACACTAAAGAAAAAAGAACAAAAAGTGGTAGTATTTTAAAGATTATTTTTTTTAAACCTGGGGAAAAATTTTGGAACCCAAATTTTAGGGAAAAAAATGGAACATGAAAAAAAACAAACAAAAAAACACTCCAAAACATCACTAGTATTTTGTTTGCACCCCCCCGGGGTTTTACTACAGCTTTTCAGTCCCGAGGGGTGGACCCCTTTAAGGTGTCACACGTACTTTTAATCCC
>JARQOD010000001.1:438331918-438428711 GCA_033576555.1 Oophaga sylvatica | reverse complement strand
CCGACAAGAATAATTGAACGTTTTCGGTCTGTCTCAGGAGGCGTCCTCCCTGAGTAGCGTTTCTCTGTACCACGGACCGGGGCACATAAGCAACATTCACTGGCAATTTCATTGCCAACACAGATGAGCTTACTACCTGCTTTAGCAGCCTCTTACAGTCCAGAGTAGGCTAAGTGCACACGTTCAGGATTATTCGCGGCAAAAAACGCGTAAAAAACGCATGAATTAAGCATCCTATCATTTAGAATAAATTCTGCAATTTTTGTGCACATGGTGCGTTTTTTTTCCGCGAAAAAAAAGCATAGCGGAAAAGGAAGCAACATGTTCATTAATTTCGCGGAATTCTAGCGTTTTTCCCGCTATATTATTGACCTAGAATGTTCAAGGAAAAATCGTGGTAAAAACGCGCAAAATCCGCGCAAAAAAAACGGTCAAAATCCGAGCAAAAACTG
Source organism: Oophaga sylvatica (assembly GCA_033576555.1). Taxonomy (NCBI): domain Eukaryota; kingdom Metazoa; phylum Chordata; class Amphibia; order Anura; family Dendrobatidae; genus Oophaga; species Oophaga sylvatica. Next base: position 438,428,259 of record JARQOD010000001.1, on the reverse strand, counting down.
CGCGTTTTTACCGCGAAAAAAGTCAGTTTTTGCTCAGGAAAATTCTGCACACATTCCTGAACGTGTGCACTTAGCCTAAAACCCCGCTTCTGGACCCACTCTAATTAGAGATGTCACTCTAGTAGTTACAGTACATCCAGTTTGCTCTATGGATACATTCTGATGAAGGTCCTGAGACGGACCAAAAATGTTCAATTATTCTTGTCTGGATGCACAATAAAAGGAATTGAATTGTTCACAATTGAGTGCCAAGTCTCGTTCTACTATTTGATGGGCTGGATACCCAACTTGAGCACCAGCTACAATATATTTTTTCTTGAGTGCCGTGCTATCTATATCTTTTGTAGGAAACAAGTCATACTAGACTAATCTAATTTCCTTCTATGATATATGATGTGGTAGATATAGTATATCTCGACTTCAGCAAAGTATTTCATAAAGTATCTTATAGTATCCTTATTGAAAAAACTAGATGGTAGCCCGATTCTAACGCATCGGGTATTCTAGAATATGTATGTAACTTATTTATGCATGGCTCCGCTCCCACCCTCCCATCCTTGTATGCATGGCTCCCCCCTCCCATCCTTGTATACATGGCTCCCCTGTCCCATCCTGTACACTATGTTCCAAATTATTATGCAAATGATATTTTTCTCTGATTTTCCTAAGTGGTCGGTCTAATAAAAGTCATCACCCGTTAGAGTATACATCGAATTTTATTGAAGAAACCTCCCAATGATAACAGTATAATCTCCAAAATGAATAAAAGACGGATTTTGGTAAGAACTTACCTGTAAAATCCTTTTCAGCGAAGGAAGGAAGAGAGACTCACTAGTCATTACTAGTGGGTAGGCGGAGCCCAGATAGGATTGACACCTCAGATTAAAAAGAGTGATGACCGGCCCCTCCAGCTCGGGCTCCTCCTACTCCAGCTTCTCCAGTCGTACCAAGCTAAGGAAGAGCAAATATCACCAGCGGAGCAACATAACCCCTTCTGAAGGACTTCAGAGAAAAGACAGGAATACAGGTTATGCATGCAACAGAAAGAAACCACACAGTTCCAGGTACTACTCACTGGACCTGACCACTGCGATGAGCTGGCGATGCTGGAACAGAGCCTTAGCGCGCCGACCTCAGCCCAGATAATCGCTATCAGAGAAGGGTCACGCCGCATCTGAAAACAACAACACACTTCTGCCATGGGAGGGAGCTGTGTCTCTCTTCCTTCGCTGAAAAGGATTTTACAGGTAAGTTCTTACCAAAATCCGTCTTTCAGCAGCAGATGGAAGGAAGAGAGCCACACTAGTCATTACTAGTGGGACGTCCCAAAGCAGTCCAAAAATTAAGGGTGGGAAAAAAACCAAAAGAGGCAGAATCCCAACAACCTTGATAAATGCGCAACAGGCGCCAAATACAAGTTAACTAGAACTTTAAACTACAGCCGCCTGCAGGACCCTACGTCCTAAGGCTGCATCAGCGGAAGCACTGACGTCCACCTTATAAAACTTTGTAAACGTGTGGACGGTGCGCCAAGTCGCCGCTCGGCAGAGCTGAGCTGCCGAGGCCCCTTGATGAAAGGCCCACGATGAAGCCACAGCCCTCGTGGAGTGAGCTTGAATCTTAATCGGGCAAAGTTCGCCTTTAAGTCAGTAAGCCTCCAAAATGGCCAACCGAATCCAACGAGATATAGAGTCCTTGGAAGCTCGTTGACCACGTCGACGACCTGCTGGAATCACAAAAAGAGAGTCTGACTTCCGAAAACCTTGGGTAACAGACAAATAGAACTTCAAGGCCCGCACTAAATCCAATGTGTGCAAAGCCCGTTCCTTTGCATTCCTCGGGCCCGGACAAAGCGAGGGCAAGACAATATCCTGGTTAACATGAAATTGCGACACCACCTTAGGTAGAAAGTCGCCCCGTGTGCGAAGCACTACTTGATCCGGGTAAAACTCCAGGAAGGGAGGCGAGCAGGAAAGAGCCGCCAACTCAGAAACCCTTCTCAAAGAGGTGACCGCCACTAGGAAGGCAACCTTCCAAGAAAGTAAAGAAAGGCTAGCAGAGTCCATAGGCTCAAAAGGCCCATGCTGAAGAGCCTCCAAGACAAGGTTGAGCCACCAAGGAGACACAGGCGCCCTCTGCGGCGGAAACTGACGGGTTACTCCGCGAAAAAAGGAACGCACATCCCTACGCGAGGCGATAGCCTTCCGAAACAGCAAGGACAGAGCAGAAACCTGACCCGTCAGAGTGCTAACTGCCAAACCCTTGTCCAGCCCGTACTGCAGAAAAGCCAGCAAATTGGGAATGGAAAAAATCCTCGGGTTCCTTGAAGAACCCGAACATCACGAGAAGAAGGCTTCCCAAGTCTTGTGATAAATCTTAGTAGTAGCCGGACCTCTGGCAGCTTGCAGAGTGGCAATGACTTCGGCTGAAAAACCTCTACGGGTCAATATTTCGGTCTCAAGAGCCACGCCGTCAAACGCAGAGACTTCAAGTCCGGATGACGAACGGGTCCCTGGGTTAACAGGTCCGGGCGAAGAGGAAGTGGGAATGGAGGTGCCGCCAAAAGCGACACCAGTGTCGAGAACCACGTCCTCCTTGGCCAATCTGGGGCTATCAACATAGCCGGGATTCTCTCCAGTCTGATCCAACGCAGCACCAGAGGAAGTAAGGATATCGGCGGGAACACATAGATTAGCTCGAATTGGTCCCACGGAGCCACCAGAGCATCCACCGCCACAGCCTTCGGGTCCTTGTACCTGGACATGAAGGTCGGTAACTCGGCATTGAACCTGGATGTCATCAAATCCACTTGGGGAGTTCCCCAACGGGAGCACAGCAGTGCAAAAAATTTCCGGATGAAGACTCCATTCTCCGGGATCCATCTTCTCGCGACTGAGGAAGTCCGCCGTGATATTCTGAACCCCTGGAATGTGATTGCAGAGATGACTGGCACTCTGGTCTCGGCCCAAATCAGGATCCGAGACACCTCCACCATAAGCCTGGAACTCCTCGTCCCGCCTTGGTGGTTGATATACGCGACCGCCGTCGCATTGTCTGTCTGCACTCGGACTGGTAGACCGCTCAAAGGGACCGTCCAGTGTTGGAGGCAAAGGAAAATTGCCCTCAATTCCAGGATGTTGATCGGTAGAACAGACTCTTCCGATGACCATACTCCCTGAATCCAGAGATCGTTCCAGACACCCCCCCAGCCCATCAGGCTGGCATCGGTGGTTATGACCGACCACCTCGGGGGAGGAAAGACTTCCCCATGGGATAACGCTCCTGGACGTAACCACCATACTAGAGATTCTCGCACCCTGTGAGAGATGATGACACTGCAATCCAGCGAAGCCTGCGATCGATCCCAACGACTCAGAATGAGCCTTTGGAGGGCCCTGGAATGAAACTGGGCAAACGGAAGTGCCTCCATGGACGTCAAACCCAGAAGGCGCATACACTTCCGAAGGGACATTGCTGTCGAAGCTTCATAATCTGTACATGTCAAAAGGAGACATGCCCGCTTGTCTGGAGGTAGGGACACCACTGCCCGTACCGTGTCGAAATGCATCCCCAAAAACAGGATTGACTGCAACGGTTCCAGAGACGACTTCTCCCAATTGACCAGTCACCTGAAGTCCTCCAGGAACTGAACGGATAGATTGCAACCAGTCACCGCCTCCTTCTTTGAGGACGCCACAATCAAAAGGACGTCCAGATAGGGAAGAATCGAAAACCCCCTGTCTTCGAAGAAATGCCATGAGAGGCGCCAGAATTTTTTTTTTTTTTGTAAAAACTCTGCGCGCTGAGGCCAACCCTAATGGCAGAGCCACAAACTGGTAATGGTCCTGACCTATGGCAAAACGAAGGAAGCGTTGGTGGGCCCTTCCGATTGGAAAGTGCAAATAAGCGTCGCGAATGTCGATTGACACCAAAAGACGTTCTGCGACAGGGCCGCCACAACGGAGCGAAGCGACTCCATGCGGAATTTCCGGGCGTGGACATGCCGATTCAATCTTTTGAGATCCAGAATGGGCCGAAATTTGTCCTCTTTTTTGGGGACCACAAAGAGGTTAAAATATAACCCTCTTCCCCGGCCCTCCGACGGAATCGGCACCACCACACCTTTCTGCAGAAGGGAATCTACCTCCCGCAGTAGAGCGGCAAAAAGCTCGGGCTCTGACGGAACGCGAGATCTCATGAAGTAGCCTGCCGACACAACCTGTGTCACCCAGGCGTCCGACACGCGGGAAGCCCAAGTCGGTTTGAATTGGAGTAAACGACCCCCCACTCGAGAGCGCTCGAGTGAGACCCTGACATCAGTCCGTCTTAGCGGGCTTTTTGTCTTAACAGAAGTCCAGGGGATTTTTTTTTTTTTTTTTTGAAAAAAAGAGAGACGACCCGAACCCCCAGAGGGCTGACCAAATCATCCCCTGGACCGAAAGGACCGCCGACAATTACCGGCACTAGTCCTGCCAGAAACAGAAGTCACAGCTCTGCGCTGCGGTAAAGCTGTTTCTTTTGCCTTTGCCTTGCAATCAGCTCCGTGCGGTCAGGTCCAAATAGCTGACCACCTTGTAAGCTAAAGATAGCAAAACCTGCTTGGAAACCGCGTCCCCGGTCCACTGTCTAAGCCACAGTGCTCTTCTGACTGTGACTGCCGAGGATTGCGCCTTGGATAGCAGTGACGCAGTATCCTCCAACAACTTGAAAAGCCTATCTACCTCGACAGAGGGGATCCATCTTGCCACGCCGTCCATAGACGGTCCAACCGGCTCAGAGGAGCTTTACAAGCACACATGGACTCTAGTACTGAATCCATGACCCGCGGCCTCGTAGATAGATTTTGCTGCTATCTACGTTTTTCTGTCCAGCGGGTCCTGCAGACTCGCCTTCCCTTTAACAGGAAAGTTTTGCTAAGCTGGGATAAAGGTACATCCACTTCAGGAGAAGGAATCCAATTATCAATCAACTCCGTAGAACACGGATACAGTGTCTCAATTATCTGGACACAGGCCTCCTTCTCCACCGCCCATTACGCTCATTCAGTGATGGTAAAGCTGATACTGAAAACATCCGGGCCGACTTACCAGGACGTCCAGTTACCTCCTTCGGTAACTGTAACGTCTCCAATAAAAGCCCCAAAAGAGAGGCAGAGTTGCCGATCCTCCTTGTCCGAATTGGACATTTTCGTTACGCGGGAAGGAAGGCACCGGCTTGTGCCGCTTCCTGCCATGAGAGGATCTAGTCAGACAGGCCATCATAGAAACTAGCGAGGGCCTCCATTTTGACACTACTGGAACCTCCGACCGCTGCGTTTGACGCTGTCGAGGTCTGCGTGTCAGATACGCGAGACTGATCCTGTAGCGGATCTGGGAGACGGACTTGACCTTGCACAGTATATGGCAGGATAAACCTGTCAGTAACTAGAAAGGGCAGACGCACCGGTCCCAGCTCTCAAGACCAACACCAGACAATTGAGGTAATTTACCGACGCTGTGGTGGCATTTCGCCCACAGGTCTCACCACACACATTTCGCTTGTCTTGCATATGTTCTGGTGTTTCTTTCTACCCCTTTCTACCGCAGCACTTGACACTGATCATATGGTCCTTTTTAGTGACCGCGGCAATAGTACTATTCTGACACTAGGTTTCCCGTGCTATGCATTTATACACACTGTATATGTAGTGCTGCTTATCTATTATAATATTGTTATGTGATCTGGGACCAGTCCGCCTACCTTTCCTTTTAGGTTATGTGGGCACCTTGCACTGATACTTGCTGTCCCTGCCTGTACCTTAACAGTTCTTATCGTATATATATATTATGTTTCAATAAAGTTTTGCATTTTTTCATATAAGTGACCCTTTATCGCTTTTTTTGTGGTGGTAACATCACTTGTTTCTCTAGTAACTAGAAAGTGTATATCTTAAAGAAAAAAAGAACGCTGAAGGGTTAAAGCTCTTAAAGAGAGCTACCCCAGCTGTCCCCCATTAAGAGTTAACCGCCTAAGAAGGGGTTAAAGTAGCAGACTCCCCATGATAATGAAAAGGGTGTGCGTCCCAAGTGCCTTATAAGGCAGCAGCTACAGGGTTGTTATGCCACACTAACAAGAAACGTTCAACGAGATCGCTAAAAAATTGCGCTTATATATCGCAATGACCGCCAAATTCGTAAAGGGGATCGCTAACCGCTTATGCGTCGTTAACCAGATTGGCAGCTACTAGCGACATTAAAACAAACAAACGATCGCATTAGTATGCGTATAGTGGCATTAATGTCGCAGACTCCCCACAACCTCTTTATTATTATTGAAAAGAGTGTGCGAGCCTCTTATGCGATAACAGCTGCAGGACAGCGCTGTCTGCCTCAGCAAGGCGCCCTGCGCCGCAGACTCCCCACAACCTCTTTATTATTATTGAAAAGAGTGTGCGAGCCCCTTATGCGATAACAGCTGCAGGACAGCGCAGTCTGTCACTCATTAGTGCTTCAGAAAGGCGCCCGCGCTGTGGGGGTTAAGCTTCTGCCCGGGCGGGTAGGAGCGACTCACCCAGCTGGTCACGGTGTAGCATTGCCGGGAGGGGAGGAGAGAAAAAGGCCCGAGGAAGCTTTCAGCCTGCTTCAATAATGGCCGCCGCGCTGTGCCTCTGATGTGCTCCTGAGAGAAGCCGGAAATGGAGACAGCAGTAAAGCGCGCGCTCAGAGCGGCGCGAAAATTCAAATAAAAAGGTGCGCAATCTCCTCTCTCCTATGTCCTGCAGGCATTAACCTGCGGACAAAAAAAAACCAAAAAACACTAGTCACCGGCATACTGTAACAGCGACTGCCGCAGCAGTCGCTGAATCACTCACACACATTAATAAAAATGTGGAGTACTCACCAGCCGAGCGCCACAGGGACCCCCAGGGGTTTGTGGCGCTATGCCCATCGCTTCCCCCCCAGGGCGGGGAGCGCAGTGACCCCCGATGTGCGGTTTGCGTCCCCGCCAGGGAAGCAATCCTCATCCCCCAGGGCCGGCATGATTCTGCAGGGACCACCATACAGGGTAATTACAGATCCGCCAAGGGAGAGGTGGGAGTAAAGCAGCGCTGAGACCCCTGAGACCTCTAGACCACTTCTGGTGATCCAAGTCTCTTGTCCGTTAAAAATAATAAAATCTTCTGAGGAGCTGCTTCCAGCAGCGACCATCCTCTGGGACCTCAAATTTTAGACTGGAGAGCTGAGTAGGAGGAGCCCGAGCTGGAGGGGCCGGTCAACACTCTTTTTAATCTGAGGTGTCAATCCTATCTGGGCTCCGCCTACCCACTAGTAATGACTAGTGTGGCTCTCTTCCTTCCATCTGCTGCTGAAAACTCAAAATGCACTGTTCCAAGTTATTAGGCACAGTAGAATTTCTGAACATTTGATCTGTTTTAAAGAACTGAAAATGCTCATTTGTGGAATTTGCAGCATTAGGAGGTCACATTCACTGAACAAAAAAGCTATTTAACTCCAAAACATCCTAACAGGCCAAGTTACATGTTAACATAGGAACCCTTCTTTGATATCACCTTCACAATTCTTGCATCCATTGAACTTGTGAGTTTTTGGTGAGTTTCTGCTTGTATTTCTTTGCATGAAGTCAGAATAGCCTCTCAGAGCTGCTGTTTTGATGTGAACTGCCTCCCACCCTCATAGATATTTTGCTTGATGGTACTCCAAAGGTTCTCTATAGGGTTGAGGTCAGGGCAAGATGGTGGCCACACCATGAGTCTATCTTTTATGCCCATAGCAGCCAATGACTCCAAGGTATTCTTTGCAGCATGAGATGGGGCATTGTCATGAATGAAGATGATTTTGCTCCTGAAGACACGTTTCTGCTTTTTATACCATGGAGGAAAGTTGTCAGTCAGAAACTCTATATACTTGTAGAGGTCATTTTCACACCTTCAGGAACCTTAAAGGGCCCTACCAGCTGTTTCCCCATGATTCCGGCCCAAATCATGACTCCTCCACCTCCTTGCTAACGTAGCAGCCTTGTTGGGACATGGTGGCCATCCACCAACCATCCACTACTCCATCCATCTGGACCATCCAGGGTTGCTCGACACTCATCAGTAAACAAGACTGTTTGAAAATTAGTCTTCATTTATGTCTGGGCCCACTGCAACCGAATCTGCTTGTGAGCACTGTTTAGGTGTGACTGAATAGTAGGTTTATGCACCACAGCAAGCCTTAGAAGGATCGTACACCTTGAGGTTCGAGGGACTTCACAGGCACAAGCAGCTTCAAATATCTGTTTGCTGGTTTATAATGGCTTTGTAGCAGCTGCTCTCCTAATCCGACGAACTTGCCTGGCAGAAACCTTCCTTATTCTGCCTTTATCAGCACAAACACGTCTGTGCTCAGAATCAGCAACAAATCTCTTAACAGTACGATGATCACGCTTAAGTTTTCGGGAAATATCTAATGTTTTCATCCCTTGACCAAGGCATTGCACTATTTGATGCTTTTCAGCAGCAGAGTGATTCTTTTTCTTTCCCATATTACTTGAAAACTCTGGCCTGCTTAATAGTGTGAAACATCCAGTTTTCCTTTTATTGGGCTCACATGGCAAACTAATTATCACAGGTATCTGAGATTGATTTCAGTTATCCAAAGAACCCTGAGACACAATACCATCAATGGGTTTCATTTACAAAAAAAAAAACGCTATGACACTTAAAACCAATTTGCATAATAATTTGGAACATAGTGTATACATGGCTCCGCTCCCCCCTCCCCTCCTTGTATGCATGGCTCCCCCCTCCCATCCTTGTATACATGGCTCCCCTGTCCCATTCTGCATACATGGCTCCACTCCCACCCACCTATCATTAGTATACAAGGCTCCCACCCTCCCATCCTGTATACATGGCTCCGCTGGGCTCCCCCATCATACTCACCCTCACACCGTCGCTGCACGTCCCTGCATCTCAATCCAGGCGCGTCAGCTTCTTCCGGTGTAGTGCGGTCACGTGGTACCGCTCATTAAGGTCATGAATATAGACGCCACGCCTATGGGAGTGGAGTCGCGTCCATATTCATGACCTTAATGAGCGGTACTACGTGACCGCACCGCACAGGATAGAAGCAGACGCGCTGGGACAGGGATGCAGGGACGGAAGGTGAGTATGTACGTGGAGATGACCCGCGGCTACCGTCCTGACGATAGCGGTGACGTGTCTGGTTGAAATCCTGCACCAATTCGAGGCCGGACTGTGCCTGTTGCTGATTGGTCGCGTCCGGCCGGGCGCGACCAATCAGCAACGAAGGATTTCCGTTACAGACGGAAGTTATAAGTTAGACAATTATATAGTAGATGATCAAGTATGGCATTGACAAGGCTACTGTTAGATGGATTCTTAACTGACTCCGTGATCGTACTCAGAGTGTGGTGATAATTGGTTGCACATCCAATTGGAAAAGTGTTTCAAGTGGGGTATCACAAGGCTCTATCCTGTCCCCAGTGTTGTTCAACATAGTTTATAAAAATGATCTAGATAAGAGAACTGAAGGTAAACTGATCAAATTTGCAAATGATGAAAAGCTAGGAGTGATAGCTTTCACCAAAGAAGACAGAGAAAGGATTCAGAAGGATCTACATAAGCTTGAACAATGGGCAGCGACAAATAAAATGGTATTTAATGGGGAAAAATGCAAGATTCTACACCTGGGCAAGAAAAACAAAAAATACATCTACAGGATGGGAGGAATAGAACTAGGCAACAGCACGTGTGGAAAAAACCTTGGGTATATTAATAGATCACAGACCGCACAGGAGTCAACAGTGTGATGCAGCAGAAAAACCGCAAACACAATTCTAGGATGTATTAACAGAAGCGTAGAGTCTAGATCACGTGATGTAATTATCGCTCTCTACTCTTCCTTGGTCAGGCCTCATCTGGAATACTGTTTCCAGTTCTGGGCACAATATTTTAAAAAAAGACATTGAAAAACTGGACTAAGTTCAGAAAGAGCTACCAGGACGGTGAGCGAACTGCAGAGGATGTCCTACGAGGAATGGTTAAAAGATCTGGAAATGTTAAGCTTGGAAAAAAGAAGACCAATAGGAGACTTAAGAGCTGTCTACAAATATCTGAAGGGATGTCACAGTGTAGAAGGATTATCCTTATTCTCATTTGCACATGGAAATATGAGAAGCATTGGAATGAAACTGATAAGGGAGAAGATACAGATGAGATATTAGAAAAAAACTTTTTGACAGTGAGGGTGATCAATGAGTGGAACAGACTGCTACGAGAGGTGGCGAGATCTCCTTCAATGGAAGTCTTCCAACATGGGCTAAGATGGTTTAGTGAATCCTGCATTGAGCAGGGGGTTGGACACCATGACCCTGGAGGTCCATTCCAACTCTAACATTCACATGTCCATGATTTGAGAGTGAGTGGTCCGTGAAAAACTGTGGAGACATGCCAGCTTTTGATCGGATCAAGATCGGCACAGGAAGTCGACACGTATGTGTAAAACACCAAAAAAAAAAAAAATTGGACCGCACTTGGATGTAATTCAAGTGTGGTCAGATATTCACACACTGTCATATGGGAGAAGGTGGAGAAACTTTTTTCTTTCTCTCTACGTATGATAAAAAAGATGACACTTTGACCACACTGATCAAAATGATCGTTCCTTTTTCTCATATGTGGAAAATACTGATGTGTGAATGAGATCTAAGAGTTTAAGTAGAGTGGATGTGAAAGGCTATTTTTAAAAGGCACATTATTTTGATGAGAATTTAGATATATACAGTACAACCCCTTATGAAATCACCGGCCTTGGAGGATGTTCATTCAGTTATTTTATTTTGCTGAAAAAAAAAAACAGATCACAGACATAGCACAAAACTGAAGTCATTTCAAATGGCAACTTTCTGGCTTTAAGAAACACTAAAAGAAATCAAGAACAAATAATGTGGTAGTCAGTAATGATTATTTTTTTAACCATAGGGGAAAAATTATGGAATCACTCAATTCTTAGGGAAAAAATTATGGAATCATGAAAAACAAACAAACAAAAAAACACTCCAACACATCATTAGTATTTTGTTGCACCACCTCTGGTATTTACAACAGCTTGCAGTCCCTGAGGCATGGACTTAATGAGTTACTCTTCATCAATCTGGCTCCAACTTTCTCTGATTGCTGTTGCAAGATCAGCTTTGCAGGTTGGAGCCTTGTCATGGACCATTTTCTTCAACTTCCACCAAAGATTTTCATTTGGATTAAGATCCGGACTATTTTTAGGCCATGACATTGACCTTATGTGTCTTTTTTCAAGGAATGTTTTCACAGTTTTTGCTCTATGGCAGGATGCATTATCATTTTGAAAAATGATTTTATCATCCCCAAACATCCTTTCAATCAATGGGACAAGAAAAGTGTCCAAAATAAAAACAAACTTGTGCATTTATTGAAGATGTAATGACAGCCATCTCCCCAGTGCCTTTACCTGACATGCAGCCCCATATCATCAATGACTATGGAAATTTGCATGATCTCTTCAGGCAGTAACCTTTATAAATCTCATTGGAACGGCAGAAAACAAAAGTTCCAGCATCATCACCTTGCCCAATGCAGATTTGCGATTCATCACTGAATATGACTTTCATCCAGTCATCTACAGTCCACGATTGCTTTCCTTAGCCTACTGTAACCTTGTTTTTTTCTGCTTAGGTGTTAATGATGGCTTTCGTTTAGCTTTTCTGTATGTAAATCCCATTTCCTTAGCGTTTCTTACAGTTCGGTCACAAGTGTTGACTCTAGTTTCCACCCATTCGTTCCTTATTTGTTTTGTTGTGCATTTCCTGATTTGGAGACATATTGCTTTAAGTTTCCGGTCTGTACGCTTTGATGTCTTCCTTGGTCTACCAGTATGTTTGCCTTTAACAACCTTCCCATGTTGTTTGTATTTGGTCCAGATTTTAGACACAGCTGACTGTGAACAACCAACATCTTTTGCAACATTGTGTGATGATTTAACCTCTTTAAGAGTTTGATAATCCTCTCCTTTGTTTCAATTGACATCTCTCATGTTGGAGCCATGATTCATGTCAGTCCACTTGGTGCAACAGCTCTCCAAGGTGTGATCACTACTTTTAGATGCAGACTAACGAGCAGATCTAATTTGATGCAGGTGTTAGTTTTGGGAATGAAAATTTACAGGGTGATTCCATAATTTTTTCCCTCAGAATTCAGTGATTCCATAATTTTTGTCCTATGCTTGGTTAAAAAAAAAATAACCATTACTGACTACCACATTATTTGTTCTTGATTTCTTTTAGTGTTTCTTAAAGCCAGAAAGTTGCCATTTGAAATTACTTCAGTTTTGCGCCATGTCTGTGATCTGTTTTTTTTTTCAACAAAATAAAACAACTGAATGAACATCCTCCAAGGCCGGTGATTCCATAATTTTTGCCAGGGGTTGTATATGTGCACTTGATCTTTTTTTTCGGTGATTTATGTATGTGATTCCATGAAAACTCATGTGACTGTGCGTTTGAAGACCGTGTGTAACTGCATTTCTGGGCGAAAAATAATACATTTTTTTATACAAATCTATACAAGAAGCCTGCAAAAATGCACGTAGAAAATGTAATATGTGCGAAATAACTGTGATTCTGCAAAAAAAAAAAAATTGCATCAAATTTGCATGAAAAATGCAATAATCAGAGCAGATTGTTATGGCATATTTTAGTGCATTCTTGCACACGGCAACAGCCTTGAAGGCTAATTAAATGGCTTGCATGCTCAAACCCCACCTGTTTTCAAGAGGTTTTAGATTATAACAACTAGGAGACATATTTAGACCCAGATTCATCACTTGTGTTTTGCATGGCCGTCTTAATAAGGAGTGCGTTGGTCTTAAGATTATAAACTCTGCGCACCATTTGTCTGCAGAGCATCACTGCAAGAAATGCACCAAAGTGACGTAAATTCTGATTAATGTGTCGACCCTGCAGCACAATAATCTGGGGGTCCTTAAGTTACACTTACAGCTGCCCATCGTTCCTTGTGTAAAAGCTGACGGACTTGATTGTTGCTACAACCACCACCATACAGAGGGTTACGGGCACGAAAAGCATAATCACATGCTTGGCTCCATATCGCAACGTCAGCTCCTCGTCTTCTTCCTCGTCCTGCTCGAGGACTTGCTGCGAGCTGCTCTGCGTCTGCCCATTGCTCTGAGATTCCGTCCGCTCATTGTTTCTCCGCTCGCTGTTGTCATTCTGAAAGAACCATATTTATATTAGAAATGCACAAAACTTTGCATAGTTATAAAACACACAGAACAATCCACCATCACCTACGCACCTTTTGCACTGGAAAAAGTTACTCTATCATTGATCGATGTGACGAATCCTTCCCCTGTGGATTATCACAGAAAGTGGGACTCACTATTAGACTAAATTTAGTGAAACACTGACAATGTACAAGCTGGTCAGGGGTCTCCAGACCTGAACTCCGCATTGCCAAATGTGCCAGAGTCTGGATCAGCAGCCCAGCGGCCGGTCAGTATATCATTAGTTAATTAAACAGAAGCATACAATCTCCTATTGCTCATAAACACACAACTGTATTCTGATTTCAGAGAAAAGAAAAAAAAAAAAAAGATTTTGAACGTTTTAATCGGATGTCATATGTTTGGAGATTTTCATTGAAGGCGTCAAGGACTTCGCTTTCTCTGTGCAAAAAGTTCTGCTACATATAAAAAAAACTTGTTGAAAAGATTAGTAACACAATGAGGCAAGAGAGTATTGTTTAGCCTACAGTGAAACAGTACTTTACACCTAAATTACAAAAAAAAATATATATATATATAAAGAACAGGAAAACCTTTAACAGATGGTTAACTAAGCGACCTGTGTATTACAATACTTCCTGTTGCTTTAAGCAATGATATCCTCCAGAGATGAGAACGACCAACAGTCTACTCCTTAGAGATTGGGAAGTAGCAAACACAGTAAGTAGTAACGGTCACTAACCACCACTATAAACAAAAAGGAGCCGCCAGCAATGATATAGAATACACACACACATACAATATAATACACATATAAATATACACATACACACACAGATATATATACATACACAGATAAATACACACAGGTCCCAAAATATTTGGACAGTGACACAAGTATTGTCATTTTAGCCGTTTATCAAAACATATTTAAGATACAGTTATATAATCAATATGAAGTTAAAGGGCAGAGTCTCAGCTTTAGGCCGGGGTCACACATGAGAGAAACTCGCACGATGCTCATGCGAGTCTCTCCCATGGACACCCGGCACTGCCGCCGGCACTCAGACCGGAGCGTGCGGCTGCATAAAAATACATGCAGTCGCACGCTCCGGTCCGAGTGTCGGTGGCAGTGCCATGAGCTCATGGGAGACCCCGGCCTTAATTTGAGAGTATTCACATCCTAATTGTAGTGAGGGTTTAGGAATTACAGCTTTTTCATATGTAGCTGACTTTTTAAGAGAGACCAAAAGTATCATATTTTTTGGACTACAAGACGCAGCGGACCATAAGACGCACTGCAAATTTTGGCTAGGAAAATAGGGAAATATTATAATGAAATTGTGGTGCACCTTTTAGTCCCCTTTTACGATACCTTTCCGGGGTGTGGAGGGAGAGGGGGTGGAGCGGGATCCCAGGAGGAAGGGTCACGACTGCAGGAAGCTGGCGGCGGGAGGAGTGGGGCAATACTCTGGGTACCTGGGCTGGAAGGAGGTGTTCGGGGGAGAGAGGCTGTGGCGTGCTCCCGAGATCTCAATCTGCTCATGCACTGCCCCCGGTGGCCACTTTCCCTAAATTCATAGCAGAGAAAATGATGGGAAGTTCATGAACCCCGCTGACATTTTCTGTAAGCCCCAAGCCCGTCACAGCCTTATGCCCCCTCCTCGAAGGCCGAGTCCCGCATCAACATCCTACTCCTGCTGCCAGCTTCCTTCAGCAGCAACCCTCCCTGCTGGTACCCCACTCCACCACAGACGCCAACCTATCCCCTCCCACCGACAGTAAGCTACATTATGATTAGAAGACAAAACCCTATTTTCTCCCAAATTATTATTATAGTACCATTTATTCCATGGCGCTTTATATGTGAAAAGAGGTATATATAATAACAAACAAGTACAATAATCTTGAACAAAACAAGTCACCAACTGGTACAGGAGTGGACCCTGACCACTACGGCTCACAGTCTACAAGGGCTGGGTGATGTGAGAGCTGGTCATGCAGTGGTATGGTGAAACGAGGGTTACTGCAGGTTGTAGGCTTCTTGGAAGAGGTGGGTTTCATATTGCTTTTGAAGGTTTGCACAGTAGGCGAGAGTCTGATATGTTGGGATAGACTTCCAGAATAGGGGGATGCACGGGTGAAATTGTGTACACGATTGTGGGAAGAGGAGAGTAGAGAAGGAGATCTTGTGAGGATTGGAGACAAGTACTGGGAGACTAGGTCATAGATGCATGGAGGAAACAGGTTGTGGATGGCTTTGTATGCCATGGTTAGGGTTTTGAACTAGAGTCTTTGGGTAATAGGGAACCATGAAAGGATTGAAAGAGAGGAGAGGCCGGAGAATAGCTGGGGTATAACAGGATTAGTTGATCAGCAGAGTTTAGATAAGATTGGAGGGGTACGATACTGTTATAAGGGCCCCGTCTTACATAGCGAGATCGCTGCTAAACAGCGATCTCAGCAGCGATCTGGCTATGTCTGACACGTACCAGTGATCAGGCCCCTGCTGTGAATCGCTGGTCGTGTCAGAAATGCCAGGACTTTTTTTTTGATCGCTGGTCTCCCGCTGGCCAGCACGCATCGCTGCGTGTGACAGGCAGGAGACCAGCGATCTCCTGGTAACCAAGGTACACATCGGCTTTCCAGGTGCGGGGCTGTGCCTGGAAACCCGACGTTTACATTGGATACCAGTGCGCTGCTGCAGGGGAGATGGTAACCAAGGTACACGTCGGTTTTCCAGGCACCGCGCAGCGCCTGGAAACCCGATGTGTACCTTGGTTACCAGCTCCCTGCATCAGTGCGCTGGTATCCAAAGTACACTGCGGGTAACTAGGTGACGTTACCCGCAGTGTCGCTGTCCTGATCGCTGCCTGAGCTGCTTGTTTGGCAGCTCAGCAGCGATCATGTAGCGACACACCAGCGATCCTGATCGTTGTCGGGATTGCTGGTGTGTCGCTATGTGAGACGGGGCACTAAGGGAGGCCACAAAGCAGGAGGTTGCAATAGTCGAGGCGGGAAATGATGAGAGCATGCACTAGAGTTTTTGCAAATTCTTGATTAAGGAATTTACGGACCCGGGAAATATTTTTAAGTTGGAGTCGGCAGGAAGTAAAAAGGGCTTGGATATGGGGTTTGAAGGAGAGATCATAGTCAAGGGTTACCTCGAGGCAGCGAGCTTGCAGAACTGGTAAGAGTGAGTAGCCATTGACTTTATTGGATAGATCTGTGGGGGGGGGGTTGAGCGAGATGGGGGAAAGATGATGAATTCTGTTTTATCCATGTTAACCTTTAGAAATCGAGAAGAAAGATGAAATAGCAGACAGACATTGTGGGATTCTGGTTAGTAAAACACGGATTTTGGTAAGAACTTACCTGTAAAATCCTTTTCAGCGAAGGAAGGAAGAGAGACACAGTATTCATTACTGATGGGTAGGCGGAGCCCCAGATCAGGATGTTACCTCAGATCAAAAGAGTGATGACTGGCTGGCCCCTCCAGCTCGGGCTCCTCCTACTCAGCTCCAGTCGTACCAAAGCTTTTAGGAAAAGAGCCAAGATCACCAGCGGAGCAACATAACCCCTTCTGAAGGAACTTCAGAGAAAAAACACAAGGATACAGGTTATGCATGCAAAGAAAGCCAAAAACCACAGAGTTCCAGGTACTACTCACGGAACCTGATTACTGCGATGAGCTGGCGATGCTGGAACAGAGCCTTAGCGCGCTGACCTCAGCCCAGATAATCGCTATCAGATAAGGGTCGCGCTGCATCTGAAAACATCAACACACTTCTGCCTTGGGAGGGTGCTGTGTCTCTCTTCCTTCCTTCGCTGAAAAGGATTTTACAGGTAAGTTCTTACCAAAATCCGTGTTTCAGCTGCAGATGGAAGGAAGAGAGCCACAGTATTCATTACTGATGGGACGTCCCAAAGCAGTTCAAAAATAAGGGTGGGAAAAACCAATAAAAGGCAGAAACCCAACAACCTTAACAACAAAGCGCAACCAGCGCTAAACACAAGTTCATCCAGAACTTTAAACTACAGCTGCCTGCAGGACCCTACGTCCGAGGGCTGCATCAGCGGAAGCACTGACATCCACTTTATAAAACTTTGTAAACGTGTGGACAGAGCGCCAAGTTGCCGCTCGGCAGAGCTGCACTGCCGAGGCACCCTGATGAAAAGCCCACGATGAGGCCACAGCTCTCGTAGAATGGGCTCGAATCTTAATCGGGCAAGATTCACCCCGAAGACGGTAAGCTTCCAAAATAGCTGACCGGATCCAACGAGCTATAGAATCCTTAGAAGCTCGTTGACCACGCCGACGACCTGCTGGAACCACAAACAGGGAGTCCGTCTTACGAAAACCTTGAGTAATAGATAGATAAAACTTCAAGGCCCGCACTAAATCCAATGTGTGTAAAGCTCGCTCTTTCACATTCTTCGGATCCGGGCAGAATGAAGGCAACACAATATCCTGGTTGACATGAAATTGTGACACCACTTTAGGCAAAAAATCACCCCGAGTGCGAAGCACTACACGATCCGGAAAAAACTCCAGAAAAGGAGGCGAACAAGAAAGAGCTGCCAACTCAGAAACTCTCCTCAAGGAAGTGACTGCAACAAGGAAAGCCACCTTCCAAGAAAGTAAAGAAAGGCTAGCAGAAACCATAGGCTCAAAAGGTTTATGCTGAAGAGCCTCCAAAACAAGGTTGAGCCGCCAAGGAGACACGGGTGCCTTCCGCGGCGGAAACTTACGAGATATACCTCGGAAAAAGGAAAGCACGTCTCTATTTGAAGCAATGGTTCTCCGAAACAATAAGGACAGAGCAGAAATCTGACCTTTCAGAGTGCTTACTGCCAAACCCTTGTCTAGCCCATGCTGTAGAAAAGCCAACAGGTTGGGAATGGAAAATTTTCTCGGGTTCCGAGAGGACCCCAAACACCACGAAAAGAAGGTTTCCCAAATCTTGTGGTAAATCCTAGTAGTAGCCGGACATCTTGCAGCACGAAGGGTAGCAATGACCTCGGCTGAGAAACCTCTACGGGTCAAGATTTCGGTCTCAAGAGCCACGCCGTCAAACGCAGGGACATCAAGTCCGGATGACAAACGGGCCCCTGAGTCAACAAGTCCGGTTGAAGAGGGAGTGGAAAAGGAGGTGCCGTCAACAGCGACATTATTGTCGAGAACCACACCCTTCTTGGCCAGTCTGGAGCTATCAAAATAGCTGGAATTCTCTCTAGTCTGATCCGACGCAGTACTAGAGGAAGTAAGGATATCGGCGGGAATACATAGATCAGCTCGAACTGATCCCACTGAGCCACTAGAGCATCCACCGCCACCGCCTTCGGATCCTTGTACCTGGACATGAATGTCGGTAACTTGGCATTGAACCTGGATGCCATCAAATCCACTTGGGGGGTTCCCCAGCGAGAGCACAGTAGTGCAAACACATCCGGATGGAGGCTCCATTCCCCGGAATCCATCCTTCTGCGACTGAGAAAGTCCGCTGTAACATTCTGAACCCCTGGAATGTGAATCGCCGAAATGGCTGGTACATTGGCCTCTGCCCAAATCAGAATTCGGGACACCTCTACCATGAGTCTGGAACTCCTTGTCCCACCTTGGTGATTGATATACGCGACAGCCGTCGCATTGTCTGTCTGCACACGGACTGGCAGACCGCTCAAAGGGACCGTCCAATGTTGGAGGCAAAGGAAAATCGCCCTCAATTCCAGGATGTTGATCGGAAGCACAGACTCTTCCGATGACCATACCCCCTGAATCCAGAGATTGTTCCAAACACCCCCCCAGCCCGTCAGGCTGGCATCGGTGGTTATGACTGACCACTTCAGAGGGAGGAAAGACTTCCCCAGGGAGAATGCCCCTGGACGTAACCACCATTCTAGAGAATCCCGCACCGCGCGAGAAATGGTGACACTGCAATCCAGCGATTGCGACTGATTCCATCGACTCAAGATGAACCTTTGAAGAGTCCTGGAGTGGAACTGGGCAAAAGGAATTGCCTCCATGGACGCCACCATCAGTCCTAGAATACGCATACACTTCCGTAGAGACATTGCCGTTGAGGATCTCATAATCTGTACATGTCGAAGAAGACATGACTGTTTGTCTGGTGGTAGGGAAACTACCGACCGAAACGTGTCGAGATGCATTCCCAAAAAGAGGATTGTCCTCGATGGTTCCAGGGACGACTTCTCCCAATTGACCAGCCAACCGAAGTCCTTCAGAAACTGAAGAGACAAATCCCGAGCCGTCAACGCCTCCTCCTCCGAGGAAGCCATGATCAAAAGATCGTCCAGATAAGGGAGAATCGTAATCCCCTGTTTTCGAAGGATTGCCATGAGAGGCGCCAGAATTTTTGTAAAGACCCTTGGCGCTGAGGCTAAGCCGAACGGCAGAGCCACGAACTGGTAATGATTCTGACCTATGGCAAATCGAAGAAAGCGCTGATGAGCCTTTCCGATGGGAATATGCAAATAGGCGTCGCGAATGTCGATTGACATCAGAAAATCGTTCTGTGACAGAGCTGCCACAACGGAACGAAGCGACTCCATGCGAAATTTCCGGGCATGAACATGCCGGTTTAATCGCTTGAGATCCAGAATCGGGCGAAATTTGTTCTCCTTTTTGGGAACTATAAAAAGGTTGGAATAAAAACCTTTCCCTCGGTCCTCTGACGGAACCGGTATCACTACACCCTTTTGTAGTAGCGATTCGACCTCTCGCTGTAGAGCGACAACAAGCTCGGGTTCCGACGGAACGCGAGATTGACAAAAAACATTTGGGGGTTGAGAAGCAAACTCTATGAAATAGCCTGCCGACACTATCCGCGTTACCCAGGAATCTGGAACGCGAGCCATCCAAGTCTCCTTGAAAAGAAGCAGGCGACCCCCCACTCGAGAATCCTCGAGTGGACCCCTGGCGTCAATCCGACTTTGCGGGTTTCTTGTCAAGTTCCCGCTTGTTCTGGCGGAAACTCTGCTTCCAGGGAGTACGAGTTTTCTGAGAGGATTTCTTTCCTGAGAAAGAAGGACGACCCGATCCCCACGAGGAGTGACTAGATCGTCCTCGGCCCCGAAAGGACCGCCGACCACTATAAACACCAGGCTTACTGGACACCGAGGCCATGGCCCTTCGCTGTGGTAATGCTGATTCCTTCGCCTTAGCCTTGGAAATCAGCTCTGTGAGGTCGGATCCAAAAAGATGGCCACCCTTGTAAGGTAAGGCCAACAACCCTTGTTTGGAAACTGCGTCCCCGGCCCACTGTCTGAGCCATAAAGCTCTTCTGACTGTGACCGCTGAAGCTTGCGCTTTGGCCAGCAGAGATGCCGTATCCAGACCGGCATCAAAGATATAACAGGCTGCCGTTTCTAACCATTCACAAGTTTCCCGTATCTCAGATAACGGAGATTCATTTTGCAACTCCGTCTTCAGACGTGCCAACCAGCTTAGAGAAGCTCTAGCAGCACACATGGATCCTAGCACTGCTCGAAATCCATGACCCGCAGCCTCATAGCTTGCTTTTGCCGCCAATTCTGCCTTTCTATCCAAAGGCTCCTGTAAGCTCGCTTTTCCCTTAATAGGGAGTAGAGAGGATTTACTAAGCTGAGACAAAGACACATCCACTTCAGGAGCAGAAGTCCAATTAGCCTTTAACTCCGTAGAGCAAGGATAAAGTGTATCAAAGAAATGCGTTCCATGAAAACGCTTATCTGGACATAGACGTTCCTCCTCTATTACACCATTAAGCTCATCCAGAGTTGGCAATGTTGTGCGCGAAGCACGGGACTCCTGGAACATGCGTGCTGATTTACCAGGACGACTAGTTACCTCCTCCGGTAACTGTAGTATATCTCTCATGGCTTCAATTAATGCCTCCGTACGCTTCGTCATAGAGGAACGCCCCTGCGGCTCGTCCGCATCTGAATCGGATATTTCTCCATCCGAATTTAAAGGGGAACTCTGCCCAATATCAGATACATCTGACTCGCTCCGTGTAGAGGCCGGTAACGGCCTGCGTCGCTTCCTCTGAGAGGAATTAGCAGACACATATTGACCTAAAAGGTCAGACAAGTTATTAATCGATCGAGCGATATCATCCAATTTTCCACCGCTGTCGACCGCAGCGCTAGACGCTGTGGAGGTCTGCGTATCTGATTGCCGCAATGGCACTGGGACGTGATCCGCGGCATCTGAACTCTGTTCAGACATGTCTCACCTGTATGAGCAGGTCAAAGCGGTAATACCAGCAAAAAACTATGCGGTTTTTTTTTTTTTTTTTTTAAACGCTGAAGGTTAACGCTCCACCAAGCAGGGTTACCCCAGCGGTATTCAGTCAGCAAATTTAACTGGTAGAAATAACCCTCAGAGGGGTTAATATTGCAAACTCACCAAAATATATATATATTTGTGAGCCCCAGCCAATTTTTATGTCTCTGATGAGACTGCAGCTGCAGGATAGCGATCGCTGCGCTGCGGGGTGAGGAATCCGCACTCACCCAGCTGGCCGTGGTGTCTTATGAGGAGAGGAGCGGTCCGAGGAGCCCAGGAGCCTGAGTAATGGCCGCCATAGTGAGGGGGTCGCAGGAGAAACGCCAGAGCGCGCGTCTTCCTGCTCAAAAGACCGGGATAGATAGGCCACGCCCCCCGCCAGCTCAAATAATGAGCGCGAACTCTCCCCGCTCCTGCTCCCTCTCTGTCCTGCAGCTATCTGCCTGCGGACAAAAAATCACCACATCTACTTGTAACAGCGCTGTCACAGCAGCGCTGAAGCATACTGACATACATGTAGTAGCGCTGTCACAGCAGCGCTGAAGCATACTGACATTACATGTAGTAGCGCTGTCACAGCAGCGCTGAAGCATACTGACATTACATGTAGTAGCGCTGTCACAGCAGCGCTGAAGCATACTGACATACATGTAGTAACGCTGTCACAGCAGCGCTGAAGCATACTGACATTAGTAATAGCGCTGCTCATTCAGACGCTAAAGCACTCACACATAATTATTATTAAAATTTGTGTGGAGTACTCACCAGCCAAGGCGCCACAGGGACCCTCAGGGGTTTCTGGCGCAGTGCCCATGCTTCCCCCCAGGGCGAAGAACGCAGTGACCGCACGTGTGGTTTGCGTTCCCGCCAGAGAAGCTCTCCTCATCCCCCAGGGCCGGCAAGGATTCTGCAGGGACTTTGAGTAAATACAGATCCGCCAAGGGAGAGGTTGGGGTACAGCAGCGCTGGTACCCCTGAGACCTCTAGACCAACTAGTGATCCAAGTCTCCTGTCCGAATATTAAAATAATAAAATCTTCTGAGGAGCTGCATTAGCAGCGACCATCCTCTGGACCTCAAATCTTAGACTGGAGCTGAGTAGGAGGAGCCCGAGCTGGAGGGGCCAGCCAGTCATCACTCTTTTGATCTGAGGTAACATCCTGATCTGGGGCTCCGCCTACCCATCAGTAATGAATACTGTGGCTCTCTTCCTTCCATCTGCAGCTGAAAGAGGTGATATCAGGTCCAGAGAGGTAGATCTGTGTGTCATCAGCATAGAGATTCTGTGATTTGTCCCAGGACGAAGGTGTAGTTGGAGAAGAGCAGGGGTCACCGACAGATAGGGGGAGAGATGAGGAGGTGGTGAGTGAGTGGAAGATACTGAATGTCTGGTCTGGTAGGTATGAATGGATCCAAGATAGGTCCAAGTCTGTGATGCCAAGAGATGAGAGAATTTGCAGTAAGCGGTAATGGTCCACCGTGTCGAAGGCAGAGAGCAGGTCCGGGAGCAGGAGGCTAGAGTAGTATAGCTTGGATTTGGCAGCTAGTAAGTCATTGGTACAAATCTCTTTACTCTTTAAAGGGAGTATATAGGACGTTACAAAAAAAAAAAAAAAAAAAGGACCCAAGCACTAACCGGCAGGTAATTGCAACTTACCTGCCTGTTGTGCATGGCGCTGTTCTTTCCCGCACAGAGCAGTAACAGACCGATCCTACGGGGGATTCAGAAGCCGTCAAGTCTACAGAGTGGAGGCTTCTTTTCCGCTCCCCTCTGTCGAATGGGTGGGACTTCTGACATCATTTTGATTGATAGCCGCATCCCCGCTGTTTAAGTGGGGGAGCCGGCTGTCAATCAGAATGACATCGGAAATCCAGCCCCCTCGCGTCAGCAGAGGCATCTGAATCCCCAGCAGGAGCAGTCCAGTAAAGAACGGCGTCGTGTACAACAGGCAGGTAAGTTGCAATTACTGTTTGTGCTTAGGTACATTTTTTGTGTTTTATACAGTCCCAGATATACCTTAATGGGCTGCATGGGTTATTCCCTTGCTAATCCATCATCAGTTAAACAGGTAAAAAGTCTGGAGCTGATTCCAGGTGTGGCATTTGCATTTGGAAGCTGTTGCTGTAAAACCACAACATGCGGTCAAAGAAGCTCTCAACAGAAGAGAAACAGGCAATCATTAGGCTGAAAAAAAGGAAAAAATCCATCAGAGAGCAGAAATGTTAGAAGTGGCCAAATCAACATTTTGGTACTGGTGAGCTTGGGAACTCCAAAAGGCCTGGATGTCCACAGAAGACAACAGTTGTGGATGATCATAGAATCCCTCCTGTGGTGAAGAATAACCCCTTCACAACATCCACCCAAGTACACAAGAGAAGAACACTCTCCAGGAAGGTGTTTCAGTATCTAAGTCTCATGAGCATTAATACAGAGGGTTCAACACAAGGTGCAAACCATTATTCAGCCTTAAAAATAGAAAGGCCATAATAGACTTTGTAAAAAAACAATCTAAAGAAGCCAGCCCAGTTCTCAGAAAGCATTCTTGGACAGATGGAACCAAGATCAATCTCTACCAGAAAGATGGGAAGAAGAAAGTACGGAGGTTTTGAACGACTCATGATCCAAAGCACACCACATCCTCTCTAAAACATGGTGGTACAGTGTGATTGTGCGGGCATGCATGGCTCTCAAAGGCACTGGGTCACTAGTGTTTACTGATGATGTGACAGAAGACAGAAAAAGCCGGATTAATTCTGAAGTGTACAGGCAGATACAGGTCCTTCTCAAAAAATTAGCATATAGTGCTAAATTTCATTATTTTCCATAATGTAATGATTACAATTAAACTTTCATATATTTTAGATTCATTACACACCAACTGAAATTTGTCAGGTCTTTTATTGTTTTAATACTGATGATTTTGGCATACAACTCCTGATAACCCAAAAAACCTGTCTCAAAAAATTAGCATATCAAGAAAAGGTTCTCTAAACGACCTATTACCCTAATCTTCTGAATCAACTAATTAACTCTAAACACATGCAAAAGATTCCTGAGGCTTTTAAAAACTCCCTGCCTGGTTCATTACTCAAAACCCCCATCATGGGTAAGACTAGCGACCTTACTGATGTCAAGAAGGCCATCATTGACACCCTCAAGCAAGAGGGTAAGACCCAGAAAGAAATTTCTCAACAAATAGGCTGTTCCCAGAGTGCTGTATCAAGGCACCTCAATGGGAAGTCTGTTGGAAGGAAACAATGTGGCAGAAAACGCTGTACAACGAGAAGAGGTGACCAGACCCTGAAGAAGATTGTGGAGAAGGACCGATTCCAGACCTTGGGGGACCTGAGGAAGCAGTGGACTGAGTCTGGTGTAGAAACATCCAGAGCCACCGTGCACAGGCGTGTGCAGGAAATGGGCTACAGTTGCCGCATTCCCCAGGTAAAGCCACTTTTGAACCATAAACAGCGGCAGAAGCGCCTGACCTGGGCTACAGAGAAGCAGCACTGGACTGTTGCTAAGTGGTCCCAAGTACTTTTTTCTGATGAAAGCAAATTTTGCATGTCATTCGGAAATCAAGGTGCCAGAGTCTGGAGGAAGACTGGGGAGAAGGAAATGCCAAAATGCCTGAAGTCCAGTGTCAAGTACCCACAGTCAGTGATGGTGTGGGGTGCCATGTCAGCTGCTGGTGTTGGTCCACTGTGTTTCATCAAGGGCAGGGTCAATGCAGCTAGCTATCAGGAGATTTTGGAGCACTTCATGCTTCCATCGGCTGAAATGCTTTATGGAGATGAAGATTTCATTTTTCAGCACGACCTGGCACCTGCTCACAGTGCCAAAACCACTGGTAAATGGTTTACTGACCATGGTATTACTGTGCTCAATTGGCCTGCCAACTCTCCTGACCTGAACCCCATAGAGAATCTGTGGGATATTGTGAAGAGAAAGTTGAGAGACGCAAGACCCAACACTCTGGATGAGCTTAAGGCCGCTATCGAAGCATCCTGGGCCTCCATAACACCTCAGCAGTGTCACAGGCTGATTGCCTCCATGCCACGCTGCATTGAAGCAGTCATTTCTGCAAAAGGATTCCCGACCAAGTATTGAGTGCATAACTGAACTTTATTATTTGATGTTTTTTTTTTTTTTAAAAAACACTTATTTTATTGGACGGTTGAAATATGTTAATTTTTTGAGACAGGTTTTTTGGGTTATCAGGAGTTGTATGCCAAAATCATCAGTATTAAAACAATAAAAGACCTGACAAATTTCAGTTGGTGTGTAATGATTCTAAAATATATGAAAGTTTAATTGTAATTATTACATTACGGAAAATAATGAAATTTAGCACTATATGCTAATTTTTTGAGAAGGACCTGTACTTTCTGCTCAGATTCAACCCAACGCCGCAAGGTTGATTGGACAGCCCTTCAAAGTACAGATGGACAATGAACCAAAACATACCGTGAAAGCAACACAGGAGCTTATTTTATGGCAAAGAAGGGGACTATTCTGCAACGGCAGAGACAATCACCCGATCTCATCCTCATCAAGCAGCATTTCACATGCTTAAGACAAAACTTACGGTAAGTCAGAAAGAGCCACAAACAAGCAACAACTGAAGCCAGTTGCAGTAAAGGCCGGCAAAGCATCACAAAGGACTAGTGAACCTGCAGCAATGTAATCCCCTGTATTAATGAGCTCTGCATAACACCCTGCCCCCACCGATTGGCAGCTTTTTGTGTACACTGTGCATAGGCAGAAAGCTGTGGTGTGGACAAGTTTATACAAAGCTGTTAGCTGTGCAGAAGTTAAAACAGGGATTATATAAAAACTACAGCTAGAAACCCAGTAAGTGATAGATACGTTGCTGGAATCAGGGTATCTGTCCCTACATTATGCTGCACTCAGATGAGCTAGCAAACAAAAAAGGTGAATGATTCTATTTAATACATTTTACTGCAGCTAAAACACAAAGTTTTGCTCTAGGTGGCACATTTGGACTTCAGTGTTTAAAGGGAATCAGTCACCTTGTTTTTGCTACCCCATCTGAGAGCAGCATGGTGTAGGGGCAGAGACCACTGCCTTCTGGGAAATGTAGTCTGCAGTAGATGCACAGAAGGAGAGCTGGTAGGAGGTTCAGGATGTACACAATAACTGACCGAGAAAACAAAAACGGGGGCAAGTTTGGAGACTTAATATTGGGGAAGCCAGTTGTTCTTTTTTGTGCATGGAAAATCTCTAAGCCTATACTGGTAATAACAAATATAGATGTTTATCCAAAGCTACAGGCAGACCTTAAAACTTGTAGGGAACATCTAACGCTATATTATATTAATCTGTTGGTATACTTGTGTTATTACTAGTATAAAACTATTTTCATACATGAATAAACACATTTTTTGTCTAGAAATGTACAATGATATTGCCTGGCATTACTTTATAAGGTGCAACATGGTCTTAGCACGACTTTACCATCAATGGATAACAACAGTACGGAAAAGCAGGCTGTGGCTGCAATGTAAAGCACACGAGTACATGTGCGACTGCACGCTTACTTTTGAATACCAAGCAGTTCTATGACCATCAAGAACAATCTAGTTTTACAATTACTTTTAAAAATTAAGTGTTTTCCAAACTTGGATTACACTTACAGCACAGAACAAAACCTTTCTGGCAAATATTTCACTGTCCCAATGGTCATCTATATCAATAGTAGGATCGGGTTTGTTACAAATAAATTCACCAGAAACAGAATCTGTAAAGAGATGGGAAAAAAAAATAACAATGACAACACTGAAATCGCATAGAAAGAAAACATGTTTGCATCACTCAACTTCCTATTGCAAATACATGCAAACAGCAACCAAAAACATATGTCTGAAGCCCTTCTTGAATGTATAACAGAACTGTTCTGATAATGTAATGTGCATACATGGTGGATAGACACACGATATGTAGCCACTAATACTCACAGGCTGGAGCACAAGCAGTGGTATGGACTCCTCGTCCTCCGACATATCTGCACATGTGGTTAGTGAGGAAGTCACAGAGCAACCCTGGTGCAAAACACCAACCTCTGATAACAGACTGGGAAGGGATATTGCTCCCTAGTTATGTATTAACCACAGCACAAGCCTGTGTAATGTACATCAGACCCTAGAATACAGGACGGCTGCAGATAATCATATGACGAGGAGAAGCCGCTGCTAAACAGTTACAGAAGCATCATGTGCTATTATAGGTCACAGATATTGTGGCTGCAACAGTCCAGTGAGGAGAAAAGAAAGAAACTAGTTGATAAAGGGATAAAAAAAAGCGAAAAAGAAAACAAAAAAAAAAAGGAAGAGAAAAAAATTTAAGAGCGAGTAAAAGGAAAAGGAAAACAATAAAAATAAAGTGGCTTTCTGGGATTTTTTTCTTGCACATGTTAAAAGCAAACTCTCATATACGTATCCTCCTTAAATCCAGAGATGCTGTTCCTATCTTTGGGTGTGATGTCTACATCAGCAGAACGCAGGGATTTTTTTTTTTTACAAAGATATCCATTTATTGGAAGGTGAGAAACCTCTCCTGTAGTGATGGGCGAGCACTAAAATGCTCGGGTGCTCGTTGCTCGGGTCGAGCATATTGGAATGCTAAGGTACTCGACCCGAGCATCAAACGCCCAACGTAAGTCTATGGGAAACTAGAGCATTTTAACGGTGCCCCCCTCCCCCCGGCGGTCTTTAGAGGGTCTAGAAATTGCGGAAATCAATGGGAACCGTGCTCAAATGACATGGGAACATCATGGGGAAGACCCCTGGAAGAATTTCTGACTCCTAGGTCACTGCTGTGAGCAATGTTGTCAGTCTTATGCCACTTTTACAGACTCACAATAAAACATACAAAAACAAAACCAAAATGGATTTTCCTGGGAAATATCTTAAGGAACATCCTTTCTAGGGTAATGACTTGTATATAAGGCAAAATAAATAACCAAAAACAAAAATGCTCCTCCACACCTTGGGATATGTTCATACGTAGCGTTTTTTATGGGTTTTTTCAACTTTTGATTTCAACCAAGACAAATGCATTCACTGGGAAACGTCATTTTAACATTTTACAACCTTATCTGGCCATGTCGTATGTGACATTATCAGACACATCCTGTTTCATTTATGAAGGAGGGACTCTGAAAGTCACAAAGCCTATTTTTATAGGGGTATCAGGCGGCCTTTAATATTCTTAGAGATCCATCAGCCGGCTATGCGTTGTTGTTCCCATTATTAAACAGTGGATCTCCTACACTGTTATTGCCTATGCAGTGAGTGGCAAGGCTGCCAAAAATAGGGATTTTTGTGTGTACTCACCTAAAATCCTGATCTCCGAGCCACTCATTGGGAGACACAGGACCATGGGTGTTATGCGGCTGCCACTAGGAGGCTGCCACTAAGTTAATACAAAAAAGTTAGCTCCTCCTCTGCAGTATACACCCTCGTGCTGTCTCCAAGAGACCCAGTTCGGTGCAAAAGTAGTAGGAAAGACATTAACAACATACAAGAGTACAACATGGCAACCCAAAGAACAGGCCAAACTATTAGGCTAACAGGGGTGGGTGCTGTGTCCCCCAATGAGCGGCTCAGAGAAAAGGATTTTACGGTGAGTACCCACAAAAAATCCCTATTTCTCGTTTGCCTCATTGGGGGACACAGGACCATGGAGCGTCCCAAAGCTGTCCCTTGGTGGGATAACAACATAAAAGATTAGGCTTCATGTAACAACTGCCTAGATGTGTGCAACTGCGGCTTGAAGAATTCTTCTGCCCAGACCCGCATCCGCGGAAGCCTGAGAGTGAATATTATGCTCTGAGAACGTATGCAGGCTGGACCTAGTCGCAGCCTTACAGACCTGTTCCGCTGACGCCTGAGGTCAAATGGCCCAAGAAGCTCCCACCACTCGAGTGGAGTGTGCTCTGATCCCTGCTGGAATGGGCTGGCCTCTGACACGGTAGGCCTCTTGGATGGAGGAACGAATCCATCTGGCTATCATGGCCTTTGAGGCAGCGAAACTCTTCCTATGACCCTCGGGGATCACGAACAAAGCATCCGTCCTTCTGAATGACGCCGTCTTCGAGACATGCCTTCCCAGAGCTCTGACCAGATCCAGAGTGTGGAGAGCTCTTTCCACCCTGTGATCGGGAGCCGGACAAAGCGAAAAAGAACAATGTCCTCTTTCAAATGGAAGGACGAGATGACCTTGTGCAAAAATGTTGGGGATGGCCTGAGGACAACCTTGTCCTGATGGAAATCGAGGAAAGGCGCCCGACAGGACAGAGCGGCTAGCTCTGAGACTCGCCGGATAGACGTGATTGCCACAAGGAAGGCGACCTTCCAGGACAAGAAAGTCAGCGAAACGTCCTGGAGTGGTTCAAAGGGGGTTCTTGCAGGACACTCAGTACCAAGTTGAGGTCGCAAGGCTCTAAAGGCATGCGATAGGGGGGTACCAGGTGTGAAACCCTCTGAATGAAGGTCTTCACCTGAAGTCTAGTCGCGATCTTCCTTTGGAATAAGACCGATAGGGCGGAGATCTGACCCTTGAGAGAGCTGAGCGCCAGGCCAGAGTCCAGACCGGCCTGTAGGAACTGTAAAATGGTGGGAATGGAGAAGACGAGAGAGGGAAGACCCCGATCCCCACACCAAGCAAAAAATGTCTTCCAGATTCGATGATAGATGCGTACCGACGCTGGCTTACGAGCACTGACCATTGTGGAAACAACCTGTTTTGAAAAACCAGCCTGGGTCAGAATCCAGGATTCAACAGCCACACTGTTAAACACAGAGCCCCTGAGTTCTGGTGGCAAATCGGAGCCTGAGAGAGCAGATCTTGCAGTCGCCAGGGCACGTCGGTGACGAGACGCACCAACTCTGCGAACCACGCGCGGCGTGGCCAATCTGGAGCGATCAGGATCACAGGGACTCCCTCCGCCTTGATCTTCCTGAGGACTCTTGGAAGTAAAGGTAACGGGGAAAATGTATGGAAGACGGAACTGTCACCACGGAAGGACTAGAGCATCCACTCCGATAGCTCTTGGATCTCAAGACCAAGCTATGAACCTCGGAACTATGGCATTCAGTCTGGACGCCGTCAGATCTATGTCTGGGGTCCCCCAACGACGACAGATCTGCTGGAACACCTCCGGATGAAATTCCCATTCCCCCGAGGCGAGAACTTGGCGGCTGAGGAAGTCTGCAGTCCAGTTTTCTATGCCTGCAATGTGCACCGCTGATATTACCCAATGGTTTTTCTCTGCTCATCGGAGAATGTGAGTGACCTCTGATATGGCTGCCATGCTGCGGACATCCCCCTTGGTGGTTGATGTATGACACGGCCGTGGCATTGTCCGACTGAATTCGGATGGGGTGGCCCGCTAGGAGATAATGGAAATGGTGCAGGGCAAGCCAAGTAGCACAGATCTCTAGGACGTTAATTGGGAGCTTCGATTCTCAAATCGACCAGCGGACCTGAGCGGTGTGATGACGAAAGACTGCTCCCCAGACCAGAAGACTGGCATAGGTAGTCACCACTAGCCATTGAACCGGGAGAAAAGACTTCCCCTGATTGAGAGAGGAGCTCAATGTCCACCATCCGAGGGGCTGCCTGACCCGCAGGGATAAACGGCACTGTCCCAAGCCACCAGAAGAGTGGACGAAGGGGACCAGAAGGGGACGAAGGTGCAGCTGCGCAAAAAGGATCGCTTCCACTGCTGCCAACATTTTTCCCAGTACCCTCATGGCAAACCGGATGGAATAAGGGGATGATTGACAAGAGGGCACGGGCTCCTTGTTGAAGGGCTAGGACTTTGTCTCGAGGAAGAATTATCCACCCTTGAGAAGTGTCCAGGGTCATCTGTAAGAAGGATATCTGCTGGGCTGGGACAGGGGATGACTTGCTTATGTTTATCAGCCAGCCTAGGCTAGAAAGGGTATCGCAAGTAATGCGAACGGAGTCCTCGCAGTCCTGGAAAGATGGCCCTTTGACCAATAGGTTGCCCAGGTAGGGCAGAACGGCCACGCCCCAAGAGTGTAGGATGGATATGACGGCTGTCATGACCTTTGTGAACACTCTGGGGTCAGTGGCAAGGCCGAAAGGCAGGGCTGTAAATTGGAAGTGCTGGTCGTGAATGATGAAGCGCAGGAATCTCTGGTGGCGAGGAAAAATCGGGATATGCAGGTAAGCATCTCGGATGTCGATGGATGCCAAGAACTCTCCTTCTTCCATAAAAACGATGACTGAACGTAGAGATTCCATGCGAAAATGACAGACCTTGACAAACTTGTTTAGAAGTTTGAGGTCTAGAATGGGTCTCACCTTTCCGTGATTGCTCTGGAGACGTGCTACGGATCCTTTTTCTAGACGCATGTAGGCTTCGAGAGTGCTTTCGGCCCCTGGTAACCGACTGCTCCTGTATGGGGGAGGATCCGTCCATATCAGACCTGCGCACACTCCGATCCCCGGGGGGATCACAGAGTGATTCAATCGCTTTGGCCAGAGAAGCCATGGATTGTGACAGTGACGAAGCCCACTCAGAGGGACTAGGAACACTGGGCTCGGTGGCGGCGGAGGGCTCCTGAGCGCATTTGGGGTCACAGGCATTGCAGAGCGGGGAACTCTGAGCCTTAGGAAATACAGACTGGCAGGAAGTACATGAAGTAAAGAAGACTGCCATAGTCTTGTTAGCCTTTTTGGAGCCCTTGGTCTGGGACATTGTACCCTTCTATGTGTCCCCTTTAAGAAACAGGTATTCCTGCGGTGAAAGGGTTACTGCTGGGAGGGGGGTATAGAGCAGCGCTCCCTTACCCAGGTCCTGTGTCCCGGTTCCGTCTGTTGCACTTCAGCTCCCAGGGAGTAGCAGAGATGTCCCCTGCAAAATGTGACAGTGACCGCTGCCGGATGCCTGCATGAGTCCGGAGGGTCCGTGGGAGAAGGCCTCCGAGAGTTAGAAAGGCGCTGTACGAGAAGTGCCAGAAACGTGGGCGGACGCGTCACCGCGGGGGCGGAGTAAAGGGATGTGGCCTACAGTAAGGCCGATGCCAGGGGCTAAATTTATCGGCGCCGACCGGCACCGGTGCCAGAAGGAACAGGGAGAGCTGCCGCCGCCAGAAGAAGCCCCCCCTCTATCCAGCGCCACCCCAGACCGCCTGCCCAGAGCCCTCCAGCCCGGCACTTACCCGGAGAAGCTGCCGGGTGGCAGGTAAGACAGCGATATGCGGCGGGTACATGTCCTCCTGCTGCCGCCGCTGGTCTTGGATGGTGCAGTGATAAAGGGATCATCCTCGATCCACCATCCCTTTAATAGGGAGGTTGAGAGGAACTGTCCGCCTCCTTGTACCATCAACAGTGGTGGTGCAGTGGGGGCTGCACAGAAGCCATAAAGGGGCTTCTGTACACCCAAGGGGTTAAATCCCCTAGGATGGGACATGGCTAATGTCCGGCATTAGGCCTGGCTGCGGAAGAGGATACATGGAGGCGACACTCCATGTGCTCGTCCGTAAGGGTGCGGGGAGATCGGTGCCTCGTAAGGGACCCGTCGCCGCTAAAAAGCAGCCTAAGCATGGCATCCCACGTCGCAGGAGCGGATACGGGGAGGCGACACTCCCCGTGCTCGCCTGTTGATGGTTCAGGGAGATCGGAACCTTGAAAGGATCCATTGTCCCATTTGTCCATGGAAAAATGAAAACCAAAAATGTAAAAAGTTAAAAATTGAAAAGTAAAATAAAAAAGAAGTTTTGGTCTGAAGACCAGACCCGTGTGCCTCCTACGGACACTATGCAAGAACTGGGTCTCTTGAAGACAGCACGAGGGTGTATA
Source organism: Oophaga sylvatica (assembly GCA_033576555.1). NCBI lineage: Eukaryota > Metazoa > Chordata > Amphibia > Anura > Dendrobatidae > Oophaga > Oophaga sylvatica. The sequence continues at coordinate 438,394,842 of JARQOD010000001.1, read as the reverse complement.
CTGCAGAGGAAGAGCTAACTTTTTTTGTATCAACTTAGTGTCAGCCTCCTAGTGGCAGCAGCATAACACCCTTGGTCCTGTGTCCCCCAATGAGGCGAAGGAGAAATTAGGAAGCACCCCAATACCACTTTGAAGAGACGTACAGGGGGGGCACCTGAAAGAAATGTTCCTATTATTAGGAAGTTGGTACTCCCATAATGTTTGCCTATGCATTGAATGCAAGGCCTGCCCTGCACCAAATTTAGACGCACCCCAATAACCTTTTGAAGAGCCGTACAGGAGGATCACCTGAAAGCAATGTTCCTATTATTAGGAAGTTGGTACTCCCATACAGGTTGCCTATGCAGTGAATGCAAGGCCTGCCCCAAATTTGGACGCACCCCAATAACCCTTTGAAGAGACATACAGGAGGGCCACCTGAAAGCAATGTTCCCATTATTAGGAAGCGGGTCTCCCATAGTGTTTGCCTATGCAGTGAATGCAAGGGCTGCCAAAAAATTGGAGCCACTCCAATGCCCCTTGGAAGAGACATGGAGGAGGGCCTCATAGAATATTGTTCCGATTAAAAGGGAGCAAGCCTCCTATACTTGTAATGCCCATGCACTAAATGTATGGGCTGACATTTACCCCTGGAGGGTATACATGAACATACTGTATAACCATTATTTTTAGTACAGGCATCATAAACACCCTTTAAAAAAATTATGTGGGTGCTGCATCACGGACCACGGTCACCCTGGCGATATGGTGGATGATGATGAGGAGAAGGAGGAGGACAACAGAAAATAGTCAAAATCAGGAAACGTATACCCATGTGTGGATGTGAAGTGGTGCATGGTAATAGACCTCCCAAAAAAGACACTGGATTTGAGTTTGTTACACTGCTATCATTCGGTGGTGCAGAGTAGTCTGCCTCAATCCAGCCCTTGTTCATTTTTATAAGAGTCAGCCTGTCAGCATTTTCAGTTGACAGGCGGATGCGCTTATCAGTTATAATTCCAACAGAACCACTAACAACCTGCTCTGACAAAACGCTAGTGGCAGGGCAGGCAAGGACCTCAAATGCGTAGAGAGCCAGTTCATGCCACGTATCCAGCTCTGAGACCCAATAATTATAAGGCACAGAAGAATCACGGAGGACGCTGGTACAGTCAGCAAAGTACTCCCACAGCATCTTCCCAAACTTTGCACTCCTTGTGAGAGTACCCCGCGTCTCAGGGCCTGTGGGATGGGAGGGTCTAAGAGAACTCTCCCAGAACTTTGACAGTGTTCCCCTGCCTCTGCTGGATTAGAGTTGTGTCTCTCTCCTGTACTCCTTGGTTGTCCAAAGAACTGTGACCTCTGCCGCCAGCGTTTTCAGATCTGAATTTTTTTTAATATATATATAAGTGTCAATCACCAGTAATGACTGTCACCCAAAATTTGGAGAAAGTGAGGGTCAACGGTCAAGGCAGCGTAACAAACTCAGCCAATGCGTGCCAGACTGCTAACAGGCAAGACTTCCATGTCCTCACCAAGAGGACGACTGACCATGCTCCCCTCCTCCTCATCCCTGTCCGCAGGCCATCCACGCTGAACAGACGGTATGACAGATGTGCAATTCGTACCGTCTACAGCGCATGAAACTAGCTACTGTTCTTCCTCCTCCTCTTCCTATTGTCACTCAATCCATGTTGGGATGAGATGAGGCTGGGCTGTGTGTAATCAGTCTGTATGGTTCCTTGCTCCATCTCATCGTGCTCCGCTGCAATGCATCCTCTTTGATTGTGAGCAGAGAGCGTTTCAGAAGACAGAGAAGTGGGATGGTGACGCTAATTATGGCGTTATCGCCGCTCACCATCTTGGTGGAGTCCTCAAAGTTTTGGAGGATGGTACATATGTCTGAAATCCATGTCCAGTCCTGAAGTCTTAAGTGTGGAGTCTTAACTGAATACCGACGGCCTTGTTGATGCTAGTAGTCAACAACTGCCCTCTTCTGCTCACACACCAAAGCGTGGGGACATCACACTCCAGTCAGTGAGCTGGAAGCTGCAAACGCTGCTGAAGCACGGCAAGGGTGGAGGAAGCTGTAGCTGACTTTCTAAAATGGGCACACAGGCAGCATACTCTGACAAGCAAATCTTGCAGCTCTGAGTAGGTTATGAGAAACTGCTGAACCACGAGGTTAAGCACATTGGCCAGGCATGATACGTGTGTGAGCTCGCCTTACCTCACAGCCACCACCAGGTTCCAGCCATTGTCACACACGACCATGCCTGGCTGTAGGTTTAGCGGTATCAGCCACAGATCTGCCTGCTCTTTCAGAGCTGTCCACAACTCTTCAGCATTGTGCAGTTTGTCACCTAAGCATATTAGCTTCAGCACAGCCTGTTGCCGCTTGGCTGAGGCAGTGTTGCAGTGCTTCCAGCTTGTGACTGATGTGGTCATTTCAGAGATGGAAGCTGAAGAGGAGGTGGAGGAGGTGCAGGAGCTGTAGACTATGGGGACAACCCTGATTGACCTAGAGCCCGCAAGCCTCGACGTCGGAAGGACGTGTTTGTTCCATCCCAAGGTCCGATTGGATCCCGGCTTCCACTATATTAATCCAGTGTGCAGTCAGCGAGATATACCGTCCCTGCCCACAAGCACTTGTCCCCGTGTCCGTGGTTAGGTGGACTTTCCCAGTAACTGCATTGTTGAGGGCACGGCAAATGTTGTGGGACACGTGCTTGTGTAATGCGGGGATGGCACACCGGGAGAAATAGTGGCAGCTGGGGACTGAGTACCAAGGGGCGGCCGCCACCATCAGGTTGCGGAAAGTTTCTGTCTCCACGAGCCTAAGGCTGGTTTCACATTGGCATTTTTTAGCGCAGCGCATTGTGCTGATCTGATCGCATGCGCCATGCGCCCCTATCTTTAATAGGAGGGACGCATGGTTTAGCGTCAGCATGCGATCTCCAGCGTTTTTGTGCGCTTGCGTTTGTCGTTAGCGACAGGGCGCTGCCGACGCAACATGTTGCATCCCTTGGTCCGCCCAAACTCGTTAAAAGGGCGCATGCGTTCGCATCGCGCACGGAAAGCGCCCAAACACATTATAGTCTATGTGATCGCAGACGTGCGCTGGGTCAGGCGCAGGTCAGCGTTCTACAACGCATGCGTTGTTAGAGATAACACATGTCTAGACACTGGTAAAACCAACCACAATAAAGAAACGTTGTATGGGGGTAGTTTATATAAGGTGTTGGCACTTCAGTCCACTACTCTACAGCCAGGCAGAGAGACAGCAGCTACAGCCGGAGAGACAGCAGCTACTGCATTCAAAATTCTTGGACATCAAAGAAAACTTGGATAATGCGAGTATAAAACCTAACGTCTTTCTTTCCTTTTTTCTCAATTTCTTATGTACTAATGTCTATGTTTTTATTGCAGCATGTCTTCAGGAGAAGAATACGTGCCGGCCCCTGGTGAACTGGCCCAAGCAGCGGGTGAAGTGAGTACCTTCCTTCCACACTGATTGGTAAGAATTTGCTGTTGCATGGACACATGTGGCAATTTTTTTTTCTTTTTCAGTCCACATCGTCCACAGCAGCGGAGGAAGAGCGTGAGCAGCCAGTCCGAGTGCAGGCGGGGAGGCGGTCTGTAAGTATAGAGCGCCTTTTTTTTTTTTTGCCCATGACTTTTTTTTTCTTGCCTGTTTTTCCTATTCAATCTTGCTTATTCTCAATCTGTCTTCTCTCTTGTTTTCCATCTTTTTCATCTACAAATGTTGACAAGATTAATGTTTTGCTTTCTTTTCTAGGCTCCACAACGGGATGAGGAACTCGCCCTGGATAATGACACCCTAATCCAGTTGGTCCAGGAGCGAGTACCATTGTGGGACAGCCGTCATCCAATGCACTGTGACAACGTGGTGATCCGGCGGCTCTGGAATGAGGTGGCCGCAGGGCTGATGGATGGCTGGGACAACGCGTCTCCCCGGGTCCGCAAGGATTTTAGTAAGTATTTTAATGGTGTGTGATGCTGCAGTCACCTTGGCCGGGATCACACAACTGTGTGGGATGCTAGTAACTCATATGAGTTTCTAGCATCCCACACAGTTGTGTGATCACAGCCTACAGTGCATTTTCTTAATTTTTTTTTTTCCACAGTGAACAAGGTCCGAACCCGTTGGCGCTCAATGAAGGACCGCTTCAACAGGAACCTGAGGCTGGAGAACCGGGTTGCCAGTGGTGCTGCGGCAAAGACCACAAGAAAGTATCGCTATCATCGGGCTTTGGCTTTCTTAAGACCGGTCCTTGCCACCAGAGCGTAAGTATTTTGTGGTTGCATAGTGTTGAATCTGTGTTTTTCTATTCCACTGGACCTGGCGTTTGTAAATGCATGATAGTAATGTTTTTTTTTGTTGTTTTTTTTCACAGCACCTGGAGCAGCACCCTGCAAACTGGTCCTGAAGCGGTCCTTCAGAGAGCTGCCTCGGACCCGTCCCAGCCATTCACCAGCCAAGAAGCACCTTGCAGGCAGGCTACACAGTCAGCTGGGGATCAGGAAGCTGGTCCATCAGGTCTTCCTCTGTAACAGGTCTCTGCCACAGGTTATGCGGGTACTTCCCGCCCGCGGCAGAAGGCCTCTGACAGGAATCTCATGCCCAAGTTTTTGCATTTGAGCTCGGTTTTTCAAGATAACCAGAAGGCGTTGGGGGACAGAGTGGATAGCGGTTTGGCGCTAGTGGCCCAAAGCATCCATTCTGTCGAGCGACACCTTGACTGTCTTGAAGCCGAGCTCAAAAGACCAGCGCAACATTTTTTCCAACAAATTGAACGGGGCATGGCGGAATACCTTACTCCTGATCTCCAGCTGACTGTGATGCATGCCTGCAACAATGCTTACACGCAGGCTATGCAGCAGAGTCGGTACGTGCAGCAGCAGCCAGTGGTGCCTTTCTCAACCGTTCCAACACTGACTCGCTTCACCACACTACCGACTTCTGCTGCATACCACTGCATGGCCACCAGCATTCCAAGCCATGCTGGACCACACTACACCCACACAGTCACAGTGCAGCTGGACACTCCCCCGCCACCACGATGCCAAGCGCTGCTCCTGTTTGGACTTCCTCCACCCCTGCTTAGCCCTCCACCCCTGCTTTGTCCGCCACCACCGAGCAGCAGCTGGGGGACCCGCATTCCATATTCAGGGCCTCGGACCCTGCCAGGAGGTCCAGCAGCCCACGGAGGTCCCCAAGCCACACCAGGTCTCCAAGGCACAGGAGGTCCCCAAGCCACAGGAGGTCCCCAAGCCACAGGAGGTCCCCAAGCCACACCAGGTCTCCAAGCCACAGGAGGTCCCCAAGCCACAGGAGGTCCCCAAGCCACACGAGGTCTCCAAGCCACACGAGGTCACCAAGCCACACCAGGTCCCCAAGCCACACCAGGTCCCCAAGCAGCAGGGCCTCAAGCAGCAGGGCCTCAAGCAGCAGGGCCTCAAGCAGCAGAACAAAGAAGAAAACAACGACGGGACGAAAAGGACAGAAAAAGTTTTGTCCTCCCAGTCCTCGCACCCCCCTCACCTCCCACTGTGTTTTTTCCGCTGCCTTCCCCCACCACTTTCGTCGCCCCTTCCCCTCGAACCCCTTCGTCTCCCTCCCATAGTCAATCCTCGTCGCTCCACACCCCCAAGTTACCTCCTTCTTCACCCAAACGTCGTCCACATTAATTTTTTTTTGTTTTGTCTTGTCAAAATAAATGTAATGGTTTTTTGCCCCCAAACTGTTTGTTTTCATTGTGTCTTTCGCCGGTTACACACACTGCGCAGTACAGTTTGTGATTTTGCCAGCACGTAGCTCCAGTACTGACACATGCTTCTTGTGTCAGTCCTGGAGCTATGTGGTGGCAAAATCACAAATATATGACTTGTATTTTCAAAACCATTCTCTTCTGTCTAGATATATTATTAGACTGAATAGAGGATGTTGGTGAGTGCAAGGCATATCAATTCTCACCTTGCCAGGTCTCATAAAGAGTGATTTGAGGATGGTGTGTTTTGCCCATCTACATTTCACTCTTTGTGACACAAGGCAAGGGATTCTAGATATACCTTGTAATTAACCACATCCTCTATTCAGTGTGTGTTGAATAAACTGAAGAGATGATGGCAAAAATACACCATAGCTACAATCCCCAGGCCTAGTATCATAACTATTTATCACACCTGGCCAGGCGACTATACCTATGAGTTGTCATCTGGAACCTGGTTTTCAGGCCACAAAGTCGGTTGCTTTGCTGCCATGTGCCTGATCATGCTGGTGGTCAGGCTGGTAGTTTTGCTACACCTGCTGATGCTGGCATGGCAGGTGGTGCAAACGAAGTTATCGGCAGAGTCTTTAGAAAACAACCAGACTCAGGAAGACTTAACAGTTGTACTGCCAACTTCCGTAATGTTGGTGTTACGGGGAACAGCTGCCCGCCTTCTGTCTGCGGCCACCTCACTGCCTGTTGGGGTGCTACGCCTCCCTCCCCTGTGTGCTGCTGTCCTCGCTCTGCATGTCCTCCTGCCAGGTTAGGTCAGTTACTATATCATCTACCACCTCGTCTTCCACTTCCGTACCCTGGTCCTCCTCCTGACTTTCTGGAAATTGTGTCTATCATCGTCCACCTCTTGTGACACGTTCCTACCGTCGCCTTCGTGTGACCGTGGCTGCTCAAATATTTGGGCATCGCTACATGCGATATCATCTTGCCCCGCTTCAAGTGGACAGGCGAGAGGCCAGAATCTATATATGGAAAAGTAAACAGCTCTTCGGAGTGTCCAAGTGTGGGATCAGTTGTCTCCGGGCACTCGGCATGATGGGAGGAAGGAGGATCAGGGTGAGGAATATGCGGTCCAGACTCACGGCTACTCAGACTTGATCGTGTGGAAGACAGGGTGGCGGTGGTGGTGGCAAGCTGACTGGAGGCATTATCCGCTATCCAACCAACAACCATTTGACACTGCTCTGGGTTCAATAGTGGTGTGCTGCAGCGATCCCCTAGTAATTGGGACAGGAAGGTCAGGCGAGAAGATGTGGGTGTTTGTTGTGGCACAATTTCAGCTTGCCCACGGCCATGGCCTCTGCATGCACCATCTCCATCACATCCAGTTCCCCGTCCCTAGCTACTTTGCCCATTTTAAATGGAGGACAATATTTTACACGTTCACTACAAATGGCTGAATTTGGAACAAACTTATATGTGATCCGCGTGACAGACAAACCCCTTGTTTAAAATAGCTGGCCTATAGGTAACTTTTTTTTTCAGCAAACTGATGTCTTATCTAAGACATTACAACAAAATTTAACAGTAGGCCAGAAATGGCAGAATTTTCAGCGCACTCAGATGTGATCCGTGTGACGGCCAAACCCCTGTTTAAAATAGCTGGATTTTTACGCTGTAATATGGAAAGGATCTGGGCTGGCTGTATTCTGCAGTGCCACCAAGCAAATGGAGCAAAAAATACGGATTTTTGTGTTACTCACCGTAAAATCCTTTTCTCCGAGACGCTCATTGGGGGACACAGGACTGTGGGTGTATGCTACTGCCGCTAGGAGGCTGACACTAAGTAAACATAAAAAAAGGTTAGCTCCTCCTCCGCCGTATACACCTCAGCACTGGCCGCAGGCAAACCCAGTTTAGTGCAAAAAGCAGTAGGAGGCTAAAACAAGAAAAAACTCAGTGTTAATACAGGTACAATATATCCAGAAGTAAATCTACTGATATAGACCCAAAACAAACAAAATTAGCTTAGAAAGCAAAGCCATCCGGCTATAAGGGAGGGTGCTGTGTCCCCCAATGAGCGTCTCGGAGAAAAGGATTTTACGGTGAGTAACACAAAATCCGTATTTCTCCTTCGTCTCATTGGGGGACACAGGACTGTGGGACGTCCCAAAGCAGTCCCCTTGGGTGGGAAACTGACTCCACAGTGCAATTATACATAGGCATTGCTCATAGGTGCGCTACCGCGCCCTGAAGAATCCTTCTACCCAGGCTAGCATCCGCTGACGCCTGAGTATGGACATTATAATGTTTTGAAAAAGTATGCAAACTGGACCAGGTTGCTGCCTTACAAACCTGTTCCGCCGAAGCCTGATGCCGAAGAGCCCAGGAAGCACCCACTGCTCTGGTGGAGTGAGCCCTGATTCCTGCGGGAACCACCGCGCCTCTGATGCGGTAGGCCTCTTGAATGGTTACCCGTATCCATCTAGCTAAAGTTGACCTAGACGCAGCGAGTCCCTTCCTGCGACCCTCAGGGAGTATAAACAGCGTGTCCGTCTGCCTAAAGGATGCCGTTCGAGATACATATCTCCTGAGTGCTCTCACCAGATCCAGCGTATGGAGAGCCTTCTCCACTCGGTGCGTCGGAGCTGGGCAAAATGAGGGCAAAACAATGTCCTCATTGATGTGAAATGAGGACACAACCTTAGGCAAAAAAGGAGGTGCTGGTCTAAGCACTACCTTATCACGGTGGAAAAGTAAGTACGGAGCTCGGCAGGATAGTGCTGCCAGCTCCGAAACCCGCCTTATGGATGTTATGGCCACTAAAAATACCACCTTCCAGGAAAGGTATGTCAGGGAAACCTCCTGAAGAGGCTCAAAAGGAGATTCTTGCAGAACTCCCAGAACCAGATTGAGATCCCAAACATCTAAGGGAGCCTTGTAGGGGGCACTATATGGACAACCCCCTGAATAAAGGTCTTGACCTGTAAATTAGATGCGATCCTTCGCTGAAAAAGAACCGACAAGGCCGAAATTTGACGCCTAAGAGTACTTGGAGCTAAACCTGAATCTAAGCCTGCTTGGAGAAAAGATAGAATGTTGGGGATTGAAAAATGAAGTGGGGAATAACCATGTTCCCTGCACCATGCAAAAAAGACCTTCCAAGTACCATGGTAGATACGAGCCGAGGCGGGTTTTCTGGCGCTAGCCATTGTGGCGGCGACCTTTTTGGAGAATCCAGCCCTAGTCAGAATCCAAGATTCAACGGCCAGGCCGTCAAACACAGGACCGCTAAGTTCTGGTGGTAAACTGGGCCCTGGGAGAGAAGATCCACGCGTTCTGGAAGACGCCAGGGAGCGTCGCTGAGCAGATTTACCAGCTCTGCGTACCATGAGCGACGCGGCCAATCCGGAGCGATCAATATCGCTGGTACCCTCTCTAACCTGATCTTCCTGATCACCCTTGGGAGTAGAGCCATTGGTGGAAACAAGTACAGAAGATGAAACTGATTCCATGGTAGAACCAGGGCATCCACTGCAATTGCCTGCGGATCTCGGTACCGGAGACAAAGTTGGGCACCTTGGCATTTATCCTGGAGGCCATCAGGTCCACATCTGGGGTTCCCCAACGTAGGCATATCTGCTGAAATACCTCGGGATGTAGCGACCATTCCCCTGACGCTATCCCCTGACGGCTGAGAAAATCCGCTGCCCAGTTCTTCTCGCCTGGAATGTGGACCGCTGATATCACAGAGTGATTTCTTTCTGCCCAGGATAGAATGTGTCCTACCTCGCGCATGGCTGCTCTGCTGCGAGTACCCCCTGATGATTTATGTATGCCACCGCTGTGGCATTGTCCGACTGTATTCGGACAGGGCGGCCCGCCAAATGATGGTGAAAACGCCTCAGAGCCAGCCGAACAGCTCGGATCTCCAAAATATTGATTGGAAGGTTCGCTTCCTGCCGACACCAAGTCCCCTGAGCTGTATAGTGACGAAACACTGCTCCCCATCCGAGAAGGCTGGCGTCCGTTGTGACTATCAGCCAATGGACTGGAGGAAAATATCGCCCTGGCGAAGAGTGACATCCCTTGTCCACCACGAAAGCGTCTGTCTGACCTGCCGGGACAGACGGCACTGAAAATTGAGCGAGTAAGGGCTCCCGTTCCATACTGCCAAGAGAGCATGTTGAAGGGAGCGGAGATGGAACTGGGCAAATGGAATGGCTTCTATCGCTGCCACCATCCTTCCTAGGACCCTCATACAAAACCGGATGGAGTGAGGTATTGGCTGGCGAAGGATCCGTACCTCCTGACGGAGAACTATAGCCTTCTCTTGAGGAAGAGTTATCAACCCTTGAGCAGTGTTGAAAATCATTCCTAAAAAGGTGATCCTTTGAGATGGCACGGGAGACGATTTCTTTAGATTCACCAGCCACCCCAGGCGAGCAAGGGTGTCTAGCGTAATGCTGACACTCTTCTCGCAAGCCTGATAGGACGGACCCTTGATGAGGAGATCGTCCAAATATGGCAAAATGACTATCCCCCGGGAGTGCAGAATGGACACAACGGCAGCCATAACCTTTGTGAACACCCTGGGGGCTGTGGCTAGTCCGAACGGCAAAGCTGTGAACTGGAAGTGAAGGCTGCCGATGGCAAACCGAAGAAACCTTTGATGAGGAGGAAATATGGGGATGTGAAGATAGGCATCCTGAATGTCTATTGATGCTAGAAATTCCTCCTTTTCCATGGCTGCAATAACCGATCGTAGAGACTCCATTCGAAACCGTCGAATTCTGACAAATTGATTTAGTCGTTTTAGATCCAAAATGGGTCTGACAGAGCCGTCCTTCTTGGGTACTATGAACAGATTGGAGTAAAACCCCTGACCCCTTTCGACCTCTGGAACAGGAACAATGACCCCGCTGCGCCGAAGCGATTCGACCGCCTTGAATAAGGCGTGAACACGGGATTCTTTTTTGGGAAGGCGTGAAAGAAAAAATCGATTTGACGGACGATTGATGAATTCTATTTTGTACCCCGAAGAAACTAACTCCCTGACCCACTTGTCGTGAGTAATTGATAGCCAAGCGGGGCGAAACCAGAGTAAGCGGCCGCCTACTCTGGATAAATTGACCGGATTCTGCCTCCAGTCATTTATCCGAAAATCTTTGTGATTTAGACCCTCTAGATCTTGGCTGTTGAGATCGCATTCTTCCCAAAGGGTTGGTCTTGTAGGAGACTTGGCGATCTCTGGCCTGATTAGGTCGACCTGAGCCGCTGGAGGTGGCTGGCGCGGTCCAACCTGGGTTACGAAAGGCCCTAAAGCGAGGCTGAAGCTGTCGGCGAAAAGGCTGTCTAATCCTCTGCTGAGGAAGGAAATTGCTCTTTCCTCCTGTCGCATCAGATATTAGCTGATCCAACTTCTCGCCAAATAATCGGCCGCTCTGATAGGGTAAAGACGTAAGTGATTTCTTTGAGGTTGAATCCGCTCGCCAAGTCCTCAACCACAAAGCTCTCCTGATAGCAATCGCATTAGCTGCAGCTAATGCCGCGCAATTTGCCGCATCCATAGAAGCGTTAATTAAAAAATCACCTGCAAGAGCTATCTGATTGGAGATTTCCGTTACCTCAGAAGGCACCTCTATACCGTGAAGGGCTCTATTTAGAGACTCCGACCAAGATATCATGGCCTTAGCAACCCAAGTCGCTGCAAAAGAAGGAGAGAGTGCAGAGCCTGATGCCTCAAACACTGAGCGGGCCAAACTTTCAACCAGACGATCCGTTGGATCCTTGATCGAGGAACCATTAGGAAGGGAGAGAAGCGTTTTAGACGCTAAACGCGATACAGGAGGATCGACTGTAGGAGATTCTGCCCACACCTTTAGAAGTTCGGGAGCAAAAGGATATCTGGTATTAAGGGCTTTTTGTCCTGCAAAGCGCTTGTCCGGTTTTTCTCGGTGGCGCTGCACCAGCTCCTCAAACTCAGGATGAGCACCAAAAACCTTATGAGTTTGTCTGGCTCGTTTGAAAGACACCTTATGACCAGAGGCCAAGGTGGATTCATCCTCTATCCCCAGGGATTGATTGACAGCTTCAATCAGACTGTCAATTGTCTCCTGACAATACGGTGCCTCTAGATTGAGAGACCCTTCAGAATCAGAATCTGAATACTGATCACTTGCCTCCAAAGGAGAGGGAGAGCGAGAAACTGAGCTAAAAGATGCCGAGGCTCCGGACGGCATAGGCGACGCAGTATGGGTTCGCTTCCCATGCGTCTGCCTGGTAAGAGCGCGGCCCCTGCAGGCCGAAGGTTCCTGAGGCGTAATGAAGCCGGGTGAACCACTGTCCCTGCTCCTATCGGGAGCTTGAAGGGACTCAATTGCTCTGGTTAATGACGCCACAGATTGAGAAAGAGACAAGGCCCATTCCGGAGGACCTGACGCACTAGGCTCGGTTATAGGTAAGGACTCCTGAGCCCGTTCGGAGTCACAGGCTTCGCAGACCCGATTAGTCTGGGCGTGCGGAAAAGGGGATCTACAGGCAATGCATGCAGTATAAAACACCGTGTGGGTCTTAGCCCTTCTGGACATACTGGATCTGTCACAGATTTCTCCTGTCAGAATAATTTGGATGTGGGGGTGCGGGTAGTAGCGGTGCGGAGCGCAGCAAAAAACACGGAGCAACCAGGCTGGAGGTAGTAGCACTTACCCCAGTCCTGTTCCCCGAACGTTCTTGAACGATTTTTCCCCTCACTTGCTGGACCGTGTGGCGTAAAAAGGAAGATGGAAGCTCCAGACTTCCAAAAAACGCGCTCCCCTTTCAGGGAGGCGTTCCTAAATAGACGAGCCCTTAGGGGGAGGGGTCGCGGGGCGCGGCCTAGCGCCGGCAGAAGCCGGGGACCTAATTTCCGGCCGCGGCCTAGTCTCCGGCCGAAGCCGGGGGCTAAATTTCAGGCCGCGGCCTAGCGCTGGCCGAAGCCGCGGCCTAAATTTTCGGCGGCGCCCACTCGGGATCAGGGGGGCGGGTCCGCCGGAAGTGACGCTGCTGGGGGAGGAGCCCGAGAACGCGCCCCTCTCTGGAACGCCGAATTACCCCCGCACTGCATCCAGATCCCAGCCCGCGGCCCAGCGCCGGCACGAAGCCGGGATGTAAATTTTTGGAGGCAGCCGCCCCTGTGTCGGAGCTGCCGGATACAGGGGGAGGGGTATGGGGAACTCACTGCCTTGCCCGCTTTTGCTTTGGAGCTGCTCCACACCAGACCGCTCTGCCTTCTGCTCCTAAGGACTCCTAAGCCTCTTCCGACCGAAGATCCTGATTAAAAGGTGGGTCCCGATCCACTGGAGCATAATGTAAAAGATCCCAGCGTCTCTCGCAGTGATTAGAGAGGGGCTTCCCAGAAAAAAAGGGGGTGAGGATGGTGCAGGCACCCTAACTCCATCACCCCTTCAGGGGGTGAGGAGAGGGACCATCCGCCTCCTTGCAGCACCGCGGTCTTGCCTTGGTGGTGCAGTGGGGGCCGCACGGACTATTTACTGCCTCTGTACAGCCTAGGGTTTCGATACCCTAGGGTGGTCAGGGCTGAGTCCGGCATTAGTGTCCCACGTCGCGGGAGAGGATACGTGGAGGCTTTACTCCACGTGCTCGCCCGTTGATGTTTTGGGGAGATCGGACCCTTTCAATAGGGTCCGTCGCCCCTGTCAAATCTTCGTGGGAAAAAAAAAAAAAAAAAAAAAATGGTCTGGAAGGAACCAGACGTGTGCCTCCAACAGACACTAAGCATGAACTGGGTTTGCCTGCGGCCAGTGCTGAGGTGTATACGGCGGAGGAGGAGCTAACCTTTTTTTATGTTTACTTAGTGTCAGCCTCCTAGCGGCAGTAGCATACACCCACAGTCCTGTGTCCCCCAATGAGACGAAGGAGAAAATGGTGTTCTGTGGATTGCTTTTGAAGAGAATAATCAGGATTAAGATACAAAAAAAATTATTCCTGGCCCCTGATACCTGGGGCTATGTATATACGGTAAATATCTGTAATAGGCAGCAGCAGCAGACAGTACTGGAATGGACCCTCTTGCTATATGCAATGAAGTCTGCCATATACACTGCCTGCCTGTTCTGGTACCCCAACTCAAAATTTTGTAATGGTTTGTCCGAACCCGCTGGACCCAAACATCCAGGTGTTTGCCCACCTCTAACTAGCACTGTATGGTGGCTCAGTAGTTAGCACTGTTGCTTTGCAGCGCTGGGTTCCAGGGCTCAAATCCCACCAAGTACAACATCTGCAAAGAGTTTGTATTTTCTCCCCATGTTTGCGTGGGTTTCATCCGGATTCTCCAGTTTCCTCTCGCATTCCAAAAACATACTGATAGGGAATGTAGATTGTGAGCCCCAACGGGGACAGTGATGATAATGTATGAAAAGCGCTGTTGAATTATTGGTCCTATATAACAAACACATAAATAAGGTTTTTTTTTTTTTTAATTCAACAATGCGAAATTTGGAGTAAGTTCTATTAGGAGCCACTTCAAAGAAGAGACAAGCACTTTTTTCTCACCCAGACCAGGCTTTTTTTCAAAATCTGAACACTAAAAACACTGAATATATGAACAGAAAAGTGGTTTTAGAATAGAAATTAAAAGAAAGCGTATTTAAGGCTGCATTTTTGCAAATGCACCTGCTCAAAAAACAAAACTCTATGTGCATATATGTGCACGTAGCAGAGCTGAGTGTACATGTACTGTCCATGCTGCAGTGTTGTGTGTATACATGAACTGCAGAGAGAGCACATAATGTGCGTGCTGTGAAGCTATATATGTATAATACACACTGTGGCGAAACACTAACAATAGCTCTATTACCTCCATATTCATCCCTAATGCATGAAAATTAGTGATAATGACCCCTCCACTTTTCACCGTCAGGAAAGTTTTAATTAATAGGAAAAATATTTTTCAAATTTCCTGCTCTCTAAACATACAGTAGATTTTTCCTAAATACCAGAGGTATTCAGCTGACATAGTAAAGATAAAATAATGAGAGGTAGGAAATGTGGATACCATGGTCGCAGTGTGACTGTCAGCAAAGTCTTCTGGCACCTGTCCCTGCTGCAGCTGAGTAAGTGATGCAGATAATTCCGTCATTCGGACTCAGGGAGAAGAAATTCTATTCAAAGCTTTGATGAAATCTGTAAAGAAAAACCCACAAAAGGTCACAGACTCCTGTCGGACAAGGCACTGTTCAGCCAACTGCCATCCCCTCCTGACTACTATGTAGCCCGGCCTAGAGCTCCTGTGTTCTCTATGGGAAAGCTGCTTGTCTGACATCTCTGGCGGAGGCTTAGCTCACCGAGAACAAAAGGATCGGCAGTCTGACATACGAACAAAAGGATCGGAAGTCTGAATTAAGAACAAAAGGATCGGCAGTCTGAAATGAGGACAAACGGATCAACAGCCTGAAATAAGAATAAAAGGATCGGCAGTCTGAAATGAGGACAAATTGATCAACAGTCTGAAATAAGAACATGATAGATCCTTATCCCCAAAACACCATCTATTGGGGGAAAAAGTCGGGAGACCCCTATACATATTAGACTGTCAGCCGAGCCCGCTGATAAAAGAACCAAATTCTTTAAAACATGTAGAAAAAAATCTCCAGCGCAAAATGAATAAAATTCAATTTTTATTAGATAAAATTAAAATCCATCTTGATAGAAAAAAGACATATACAGGTGGGGTCCCTGGTGGTCTGAAACCGACGCGTGACTAAGACCTGCTAGGTCGAAACGCGTCGGTTTCAGACCACCAGGGACCTCACCTGTATATGTCTTTTTTTCTATCAAGATGGATTTTAATTTTATCTAATAAAAATTGAAATTTTATTCATTTTTGCGCTGGAGATTTTTTTCTACATCTTTTGCTGCAGCCAACGCCTCTAATCAAGGTGACTCCGTGCGCATGAGGATTCTGGACTACTGCTGAGTGTGAAAATCTTCTGGACTACTGCTGAGACTGGTGAGCTGACTATTTTCCTGCTACCCCCCTTTTCCTTGCCTACATAAATTCTTTAAAAGTCATGTGACAGTTAATAAATTGGGGCCATCCTGAATAAGATTGGGTTATGAACCATCTGACCACATGAACCACATTGATGGCGTTTAGTATTTCTTGCTGTCTCTGAAGCCACTTCTTGTTTCTGGTATTGTTTGCACTTACTGGGAAAATTACTGAGAACTAATGTTACTTACGATCGTGTAGTAAAGAATTCAGTGGTCGCCTTTCAGGGTTTTTCTCATCAATTCTTATGTCCAGCTACAGGACAAAATACGAAGAAGCCATCTAAGGGATCCAAAGAAAACGATTCTAAAAGACATAATGGAAGGAGTTAGATTTAAATACCGAGAGAAATATAATTAGAATTCAGCATCTACAGATTACAATCTCGGAATTCTCTTCCAGACACAGAAGTAGAACAAGGCGTATACACAGGCACATTGCTACGTTTATAGCTTCCTATGGCGTTCTGCACAAGCTCAGACCTGCAGACACACTTCGAGTGTAACAATGTATCGCAGAATATATTGTATTATATCAGATTGCTTCTGGGTTCTCATGGGTCTGCACCAAAGAGAGCGCCATCAATGGTTGTATAATGAACTGTGTCATGTGTGCACTGACTAGCCACCTCGTCACTCTTCACCCTGCACGACCACCATAAAAAGGACTTGAATGTGACACTGTTTGCCATAAAACAGTGTTCACACCAAAGAAGAAAAACAAAGGACTTTTGGACTCAGTTTGTGCCATTGTACTCTATGGTTCCATCTCAATAGTTTTCATGGATCAGAACAGAATAGACACATTGCAGAGCCAGAAGATTAAATAGATAGTTGATCTGACAATATTAACCCCTTAACCCCAAGGGTGGTTTTCACGTTAATGACCTGTCCAGCAACACGCGCACCCCCGCAGAAACCTTGCATACCTAGACACCCACACACTCTCTGACTCTATTCTACCACTGGCATCCATATCCTCACTCCACGACACAGACAGTGCCACTGCTTTAAACAATGCCACTCTCGCACCAGCTATTGACACGGTCGCCCCTCTCGTTCATGGCAGAGTGCGACGTACCAACAGACAACCCTGGCACAATAACACCACTAAAAAGCTCCGGCAAGTGTCCAGGATTGCAGAGCGGCGTTGGAAGAAAACAAATTCTCAAGACGACTTTACTGCATTCAAACAAACAACACTCTCTTTCAAATCTGCCCTCAACTCTGCTAAACAGGCCTACTTCACAACCCTCGTATCTTCCCTATTCTACAACCCCAAACAGTTATTCAAAACTTTTAACTCCCTCCTCCGCCCACCACTGCCCCTCCTACCTCCATCATATCTGCTGAGGACTTTGCCATACACTTTTCAAAAATAAGATTGACCAAACAAGGCAAGTCTTCATTGTTCAACCACCACAACCCCTTTGTACACCAGACCAATGCCCAAACCTCATAACCTCTCTCTCCAACATCACCGAAAGGGAGTTTAATTGTCTCCTCACCAAATCGCACCTCACAACCTGTGCACTTGACCCTATCCCAACCCACCTCCTCCCCAACCTCACCACCACTATTATCCCATCCCTAACCCACCTCTTCAACCTATCACTAACTTCCTGTACCTTCCCTTCTGCTTTCAAACATGCCACAATCACGTCTATCCTTAAAAAGCCAACCCTTGACCCAACCGCTATGTCCAGCTATCGCCCAATATGCTCCCATTCGCTTCCAAACTCCTGGAGATGCACGTCCATGCTGAACTTTCCTATCACCTCTCATCTAACTTGCTCTTTGACACGCTACAATCTGGTTTCCGCCCCATCACTTCACTGAGACAGCCCTGACCAAAATTACTAACGACTTACTTACAGCCAAAGCGAACGGACAATACTCTACAGTCATGGCCAAAAGTTTTGCGAATGACACAAATATTAATTTTTACAAAGTCTACTGATACACTTTTTCTAATGGCAATTTGCATATACTCCAGAATGTTATAAAGAGTGATCAACTTAACAGCAATTACTTGCAAAGTCAATATTTGGCTAGAAAATGAACTTTATCCCCCAAAACACATTTCAACATCATTGCAGCCCTGCCTTAAAAGGACCAGCTAACCTCTTTTCAGTGATTGCTCCATTAAAACAGGTGTGGGTGTTGATGAGGACAAGGCTGGAGATCAATCTATCATGATTAAGTAAGAATGAGACCACTGGACACTTTAAAAGGAGGCTGGTGCTTGGCATCATTGTTTCTCTTCTGTTAACCATGGTTATCTCTAAAGAAACACGTGCAGTCATCATTGCAATGCACAAAAATGGCCTAAGAGGGAAGAGTATCGCAGCTAGAAAGATTGCACCTCAGTCAACAATCTATTGCATCATCAAGAACTTCAAGGAGAGAGGTTCCATTGTTGCCAAAAAGGCTCCAGGGCGCCCAAGAAAGACCAGCAAGCGCCAGGACCGTCTCTTAAAAGTGTTTCAGCTGCAGGATCGGGCTACCAGCAGTGCAGAGCTTGCTCAGGAATGGCAGCAGGCAGGTGTGAGTGCATCTGCACGCACTGTGAGGCGGAGACTCTTGGAGCAAGGCCTGGTCTCAAGGAGGGCAGCAAAGAAGCCACTTCTCTCCAGAAAAAACATCATGGACAGACTGATATTCTGCAAAAGGTACAAGAAGTGGACTGCTGAGGACTGGGGTAAAGTTATTTTCTCTGATGAATCCCCTTTTCGATTGTTTGGGACATCAGGAAAACGCCTCATTCGGAGAAGACAAGGTGAGCGCTACCACCAGTCTTGTTTCATGCCAACTGTTAAGCATCCTGAAACTATTCATGTGTGGGGTTGCTTCTCAGCCAAGGGAATCGGCTCTCTCACAGTCTTGCCTAAAAACACAGCCATGAATAAAGAATGGATCAGAATGTCCTCCAAGAGCAACTTCTCCCAACCCTCCAAGAGCAGTTTGGCGATCAACAATGCCTTTTCCAGCATGATGGAGCACCTTGCCATAAAGCAAAGGTGATAACTAAATGGCTCAGGGAACAAAACATAGAGATTTTGGGTCCATGGCCTGGAAACTCCCCAGATCTTAATCCCATTGAGAACTTGTGGTCAATCATCAAGAGACGGGTGGACAAACAAAAACCTAAAAATTCTGACAAAATGAAAGCATTGATTGTGCAAGAATGGACTGCTATCAGTCAGGATTTGGTCCAGAAGTTGATTGAGAACATGCCAGGGAGAATTGCAGAGGTCCTGAAGAAGAAGGGTCAACACTGCAAATATTGACTTGCTGCATTAACTCATTCTAACTGTCAATATAAGCTTTTGTTACTCATATGTTTGCAATTATATTTCTGTCTGTGATAAAAAACATCTGTCAAACACACATAAAAACCAGAGGGCAGCAGATCATGTGAAAATATAATATTTGTGTCATTCTCAAAACTTTTGGCCATGACTGTATACTCCCGCTTCTAGACCTGTCCTCTGCTTTTGACACAGTTGACCGCTGCCTTCTACTACAGATTCTCTCCTCCTTTGGCATCAAGGACCTCGTCCTATCCTGCATCTCCTCATACCTTTCCAACCGCACATTCAGCGTCTCCCCAACTCTTCTCAATCTATACACTTGGCCTGGGGCAACTCAAAGTCCTACGGATTCCAGTACCACTGTTATGCTGATGACACTCAGATCTACCACTCTGGCCCAGAAGTCACCTCTCTGCTGTCCACAATCCCGGAGTGTCTATCAGCCATATCCTCCTTCTTCTCCTCCGGCTTCCACAAACTCAATGTGGACAAATCTGAACTCATCATCCTTGCCCCATCTTACAATTAACGACATCACGCTTTCCCCCGTACCGGAAGTCCGCTGCCTCGGAGTAACCCTTGACTCTGCCCTGTCCTTCAAACCGCACATCCAAGCTCTTTCTACCTCCTGTCGCCTTCAGATCGAAAATATTTCCAGAATCAGTCCTTTCCTCAACCCTCAATCTACTAAAATGATTGTGCATGCCCTCATCATCTCCCGCCTCGACTACTGCAACATCCTTTTCTCTGGCCTCCCTGCTAACACCCTCGCACCTCTCCAGTCCATCCTTAACTCTGCTGCCCGACTAATTCATCTCTCTCCTCGCTACTCCTCCGCATCTCCCTTCTGCAAATCTCTTCACTGGCTCCCATTCCCTCAGCGTATCCAGTTCAAATTACTAATACTGACCTACAAGGCCATCTATAATCTGTCTCCCTCATATGTCTCTGAACTAATCTCTCGATACCTTCCCTCGCGTAATCTCCGATCCTCCCAAGACCTCCTTCTCTCCTCCACACTTATTCGCTCCTCACCCAACCGCCTCCAAGGCTTCTCCCGAATATCCCCCATCCTGCATAACAGGCTTGGCCCTATCCTGGATCTCATCATATCTAACAAACCGAACATTCAGTGTCTCCCTCTCCCACACCACCTCCTCACCTCACCCCCTGTCTGTCGGTGTTCCCCAAGGCTCAGTTCTTGGACCCCTACTCTTTTCCATCTACTCCCTCGGCCTGGGACAGCTCATAGAATCCCATGGTCTTCAGTATCATCTCTACGCCGACGACACACAGATCTACCTATCTGGACCTGACCTCACCTCCTTACTGACCAAAATCCCACAATGTCTGTCTGCTATCTCTGCTTTCTTCTCTGCTCGCTTTCTAAAACGGAACATGGACAAAACAGAATTCATCATCTTTCCCCCATCTCACTCTACCCCCCCCACCAGACCTGTCCATTAACGTCAATGGCTGCTCACTTTCCCCAGTCCCGCACGCTCGGTGCCTCGGAGTGATCCTCGACTCTGCCCTCTCTTTCAAGCCACGAGTCCAAACCCTAGCCTCTTCCTGCCGTCTCAAACTCAAAAATATTTCCTGGATCCGTGTATTCCTTGACCATGAAAGTACAAAAACACTAGTGCATGCCCTCATCATCTCCCGCCTCGACTACTGCAACCTCTACTCTCTGCCCTTCCTCCTTCTCTGGCCTTCCCTCTAGCACCACTCCAATCCATCCTGCACTCTGCTGCACGACTAATACACTTGTCTCCCCGTTATTCCCCAGCCTCTCCTCTCTGCCAAGCCCTTCATTGGCTTCCTATCGTTCAGAGGCTCCAGTTCAAAACCCTAACCATGACCTACAAAGCCATCCACAATCTGTCTCCTCCATACATCTGTGACATGGTCTCCCGGTACATACCCACACGCAACCTTCGATCCTCTCAAGATCTCCTCCTCTACTCCCCTCTTATCTCTTCTTCCCACAACCGCATAAAAAGCTTCTCCCGTGCCTCTCCCATACTCTGGAACTCTCTACCCTAACACATCAGACTCGTGCCTACCATGGAAACCTTCAAAAAGAACCTGAAGACCCAACTCTTCCGACAAGCCTACAACCTGCAGTGATCATCAGTCTACTGAACCACCGCACGACCAGCTCTACCCTCTCCTAGTGTATCCTCACCCATCCCTGTAGACTGTGAGCCCTTGCGGGCAGGGTCCTCTCTCCTTCTGTACTTGTGTGTGCCTTGTATTGCTCATGTTTACTGTACTTGTCTATATTTGCCCCTCTTCACATGTAAAGCGCCATGGAATAAATGGCGCTATAAAAATCTATAATAATAATAATCCTCTGGAATTCATTGCCCCAACACATCCGACTATCAACCACATTCGGATCCTTCAGACGGAACCTGAAAACCCACCTCTTCAGGAAAGCTTACAGCCTGCAATGACCCTGTTACCTCTTCACCACTACCGGAGATACCGCCTCAACCAACACGGGAACTGCTGCAACCCACCAACCTGCTGTCTCCTTCCCCACCATCCTGTAGAATGTAAGCCCGAAAGGGCAGGGTCCCCCCCCTCTGTAGCAGTCTGTTATTGTTAGTTTGTTTACTGTGATACCTGTAATTTGTATGTAACCCTTTCTCATGTACAGAACCATGGAATCAATGGTGCTATATAAATTAATAATAATAATTTTTACAATTCTGACCACTGTCCCTTTGTGAGGTTATAACTCTGGAACGCTTCAACGGATCATAGCGATTCTGAGATTGTTTTCTAGTGACATATTGTACTTCATTTTATTGGAAAAATTTCTTCGATATAACTTGCATTTATTTATGAAAAAAAACGGAAATATGGTGAAAATTTCGCAATTTTTAAATTTTGAATTTTTATGTCCTTAAAACAGACATATGTCACATAAAATACTTACTAAATAACATTTCCCACATGTCTACTTTGCATCAGCACAATTTTGGAAACAATTTTTTTTTTTTGTAAGGAAGTTATAAGGGTTAAGAGTTGACCAGCGATTTCTCATTTTTACAACTAAATTTACAAAACCATTTCTTTTAGGGACCACCTCACATTTAAAGTTACTTTGAGGGGTCTATATGGCAGAAAATACCCAAAAGTGACACCATTCTAAAAACAGCACCCCTCAAGGTACTCAAAACCACATTCAAGAAGCTTATTAACCTTTCAGGTGCTTCACAGGAATTTTTGAAATGTGGAAGAAAAAAATTAAACATTTAACTTTTTAGTCACAAAAATTATTTTCTACAAACAATTTCTTTATTTTCAAAAGGGTAAAAGGAGAAAATTGACAGATATAGTTGTTGTGCAATTTCTCCTGAGTACGCCGATACCCCATAAGTTGGGGAAAACCACTGTTTGGGCGCACGGCAGGGCTCGGAAGGGAAGGAGCGCCGTTTGACTTTTTCAAACCAAAATTGGCTGGAATTGAGATGGGACGCCATGTCGCGTTAGGAGAGCCCCTGATGTGCCTAAACAGTGGAAAACCCCCACAAGTGACACCATTTTGGAAACTAGACACCCTAAGGAACTTATCTAGATGTGTGGTGAGCACTTTGAACTCCCAAGTGCTTCACAAAATATTATAACGTAGAGCCGTGAAAAAGAAAATTATATTTTTTCCACAAACATGATCTTTCAGTCCCCAATTTTTTATTTTCCCCAAGGGTAAGAGGAGAAATTGAACCCCAAAAGTTTTTGTCCAATTTGTCCAGAGTACGCCGATACCCCATATGTGGGGGGAACCACTGTTTGGGCGCAGGGCAGAGCTCGGAAGGGAAGGAGTGCCATTTGACATTTTCAAACCAAAATTGGCTGGAATTGAGATCGGATGCCATGTCGCGTTTGGAGAACCCCTGATGTGCCTAAACAGTGAAAAACCCCCAATTCTAACTCCAACCCTAACCGCAACACACCCCTAACCCTAATCCCAACTCTAGCCCCAACCCAAACTTTAGCCCCAACCCTAATGGGAAAATGGAAATAAATACACTTTTTTTATTTTATTATTTTTCCCTAACTAAGGGGGTGACAAAGGGGGGTTTGATTTACTATTTATAGCGGGTTTTTATGTTTGGCAGCTGTCACACACTAAAAGACGCTTTTTATTGCAAAAAATAGTTTTTGCATCACCATATTTTGGCCCACAGAGTTATGTGAGGTCTTGTTTTTTTGCGGGACGATTTGACGTTTTTATTGGTAGCATTTTCGGGCACATGACATTTTTTGATCGCTTTTTATTCCAATTTTTAGGAGGCAGAATGAACAAACACCAGCAATTCATGAATTTTTTTTTTGGAGGGGGGGGCGTTCATACCGTTCCACGTGTGGTAAAATTGATAAGACAGTTTTATTCTTCGGGTCAGTACGATTACAGCGATACCTCATTTACATCTTTTTTTATGTTTTGGCGCTTTTATACAATAAAAACTAATTGTAATACTATTGTAGGAACTCGAGGATTCTGATAGCGTGGGGCAATGAACAATCAGAGACGGGTTTCTTTGAATGCAAATAATGTATTTGTGAAACAGCAAAACACCCAAAAACAATATTCAAACAACCCGTAGTGACATGCAATGAGTCCATATATATATACACAAGTCCAGTTATATGAATCCGGATATATAAGTCTTTGAACCTCTATAGCGAGGGTGGTAAAGTTCTTACGACGGAGTCCTCACACAAATGTGACCACAAGGTAAGTCTGATGCACAGATAACGTGGCTGGATTTACACACTGCTGGTGTGTGAAGAGTCAGATCCAGGTATGCAGAAAACACAGGGAGGTCCAGGAACAAGTTAATCTCAGTTGTGGCTTAATTCAGTGAAGTCCAACAACAAGTTCATATGTCAGTAAGGTTCCAGTAACAGTTCCAACAGCTCTCACCAGAGGTAATGCACAAAGGGTTAAACAGCAACAGTTCAGAAACACAGTTCTTATCAGATGGAGTAAACCAAGGGTTAAATTCCCAAGTCAACAGTTTAGTGATAACACAGTACTTTGTGCAACTTACATATGCAGAGAATGTCCAGAGCCATGGGTAGAAACTGCTGTGGCTGAGAAACACCTGAAGATAAGGCTATGCACTTTCCTAGTAAACACACAAAAGATCTGTGAGGAACAAAGCAGCTGGGTTGCAGGGAAACGGAAGCAGAATATTCCAGCAGTGAAGCCAACACCTGAGCCAGGCTTTAAACAAACGAACAGGAAGTAGGGCACACAAAACAGCAAACTCCATTTTAACAAAGGGCAAAATCATTGACAAAGTTACCTAGAAAACCTGGAATACTGACATTACTCCCCCCCTAAAGACGGCCTCCGGACGGTCCTGGACCAGGCCTGTCCGGGTATCTCCGTTGAAACTGAGCAATCTTCAGAGGCGCATTGATGTTACTTACTGGTTCCCAAGAATCATTTTCAGGAGAGTAACCTTGCCATCTAACTAGATACTGAAGCCGGTTTCTATGAAGTCTCGAATTAACAATATCCTGTACCACGAATTGTTCTTCGCCATCAACCAACACTGGTGGAGGGGGAGGTACGATACGTCCCTGAAACGTGTTAGGAGAGACTGGTTTTAATAAGGAAACATGAAATACTGGGTGTACCTTTAAAGTCCGTGGTAGCTTCAACCGACAGGCAACAGAGCTCACAATCCCAGTGATCTTGAATGGACCGATGAATTTCTGTCCCAGTTTCTGCGAAGGAACACCCAATTTTAGATTCTTGGTGGACAACCAAACTGAGTCTCCTACCTTATACATAGGTGCTGGTTTCCGGAATCTATCGGCCGACTTCTTGTAACGCTCCTGTGCTGTGGTCAGGGAGTCCTTCAAAACTTCAAGATTACGTTGCAACGCCGTCACTCTGCCTTCAACCGCTGGTACCGAAATCGTAACCGGAGACCTAGGCAAAATACTTGGATGATAACCCAGGTTGGCAAAAAAAGGCGTTACCTTCGTGGAACTGCTTTGGGAGTTGTTGTACGAAAATTCCGCTAGAGGAAGTAGCTTCAGCCAATCGTCCTGCAAATGACTGATGTAACAGCGTAGATATTGCTCCAAGGTTTGATTTGTCCGTTCGGTCTGCCCGTTGGTCTGAGGATGGTATGCAGAAGACAAGCAAACATTAATGTGGAGCGCAGAACAAAATCCTTTCCAAAATCTAGAGGTAAATTGTATTCCTCGGTCAGAAATGATGTCATCTGGTACCCCATGCAGCCGGAAAATGTTCTGGATAACTAGATCTACTGTCTCTGTAGCTGAGGGAAGACCAGCACACGGAATGAAATGAGCAGCTTTCGTTAAACGATCTACTACCACCAAAATAGTATTTTTACCACCAGAGGTGGGTAACTCCACAATAAAGTCCATTGAAATAGACCCCCACGGGCGAGACGGTACAGGTAGCGGTTTAAGAAGACCAGTAGGTGAAACGCGAGGAACCTTGTACCGGGCACAAACTTCACAAGAGCGGACATAGTCATTCACATCCTTCAAGCAGGTAGGCCACCAAAAAAAACGAGTTAACAATTCCTGCGTCTTCTGTACCCCCCTATGACCAGCCAATTTAGAGTCGTGGACCAATTTGAGAACTCGAAGTCTTACAGCCTCTGGGACATAAATACATCGATCTCTAAGCCACACACCATTCCGAAGGACAAGATTCACATTGTCAGGTGGAGCTGCAAGAAATACGTCACCGTCATAGGCCAGCTTGATCTCCTGCCACAAGTCCCGGTTCCGGAGCACTCCAACGAAATTGGCCTCCGACAAGATGGTCTTCGACGGGGTCCCAGGCACGGAATCCACGGTATGGATTCGGGATAATGCGTCAGCTTTCCCATTACGTGAACCTGGGCGGTACGAAATAATAAAATTAAACTGGTTCAAGAACAAACTCCACCTAGCTTGTCGAGGAGAAAGACACCTGGCAGACTTAAGGAATTCCAAATTGCGATGATCCGTGAGTACTACTACCTGCTGAGTTGCCCCCTGCAAATGGTGTCTCCATTCCTTAAAGGCAGAAATAATTGCCAAAAGTTCCTTATCTGCCACATCATAGTTAAGTTCTGCAGAAGATAACCTACGAGAGAAGAAGGCACACGGGTGCAGCAAACCTTTGTCTCCGGTACGTTGTGAGAGGATAGCTCCCAATGCACAGTCAGACGCGTCCACCTCCACGATAAAAGGCTGTGCAGGATCCGGATGCATCAATATTGGAGCCGTGGTAAAACAACCCTTCAGGCGATCAAAGGCTTCCTGAGCTTGCGAAGACCATTCAAACTTCTTCCCCTTCTTGGTGAGGAGAGTGATGGGACGGACAATTTCTGAAAAATTTCGGATAAACCGTCTATAAAAGTTAGCAAAGCCAATGAATCGTTGTACCTCCTTAATGTTTCCTGGTACCGGCCAGTCCAAGATTGCCTGGATCTTGCTGGACTCCATATTCAATCCCTGAGGCGAGATAACATAGCCTAAAAATTGAATTTCAGAACAATGGAACTCACACTTTTCGAGTTTGATGTACAAATGATTATCTCTCAAACGTCTAAGTACGGTCTTGACATGTTCCTGATGTTCCTGTAAGGAGTCAGAAAAGATTAAGATGTCATCAAGGTAAATTACCACATATTGGTCCAATAAATCCCTGAAAATGTCGTTGGCTAAATGTTGAAAAGCAGCAGGAGCGTTACAGAGTCCGAATGGCATCACCAAATATTCAAAATGTCCATACCGGCATCTAAAAGCTGTCTTCCATTCGTCTCCGGGCCGTATACGGAGTAAATTATATGCCCCACGAAGATCTAATTTGGTAAATACCTTGGCCTGGCGAACTCTTTCCAACAATTCTGGAATTAGGGGCAACGGGTACCTGTTACGAATGGTTACCTTATTTAACTCCCGGTAGTCAATGCAGGGTCTTAGAGTACCATCCTTCTTCTTTACAAAGAATATTGGAGCTCCCGCTGGTGAAGAAGATGGTCGGATAAACCCCTTGGCTAAATTCTCATCTATATACTCTCGTAAAGATTTTAATTCCGGAGCCGCCAACGGGTAAACATGGCCGAAAGGAATCGCTGCTCCAGGAAGCAATTCTATGGGGCAGTCATACGGTCTATGTGGGGGAAGTTGATCTGCCTTCCTTTTATCACAAATGTCTGAGAATTCCTGATATATCAGAGGGAGAGTAGGTACCTGTATCACCTCTTCCAAGTTCTGGGTAACTGGAGCCGCTACAGTTGGACTGATGGTAGAACTGCACTTCGGGAGAAAGGTTATCTCCTTGGTTTCCCAATTGATGATTGGATTTTGTGACCGTAACCAGGGAATTCCTAAAATTACAGGAAAATGAGGAGAAGATATTAACATGAATGAAAGTGTTTCTTGATGGTCTGGTTCCATCTTACACTCCAGAGGCACTGTCTCCCGATCTACTGGTCCAGAAACTAATGGGGAACCATCCACCGTTTCCATAGTGATTGGTGAAGCTCTTAGTTGTGTCTTTATACCATGTTCCTTTGCAAAAGAAGAATCCATGAAATTCCCACCTGCTCCAGAGTCTATCATGGCAGAACTTGATATCCACTGTTCCTCCCACTGAATCTGTATAGGAAGAGAACAATGTGAATATTTCTCCCCTTGATCTTTAGGGGAAGTCGGCATCAGTATTGGGGGAAAAACCGCATCTAGATGTAGACTGGTTTCCGAAACTTCAGACTCAGCGTCTGTGTTATCATAATCCCCTACTACCGCCAACACCTTGTTGGGTCGCCTAGGACATTTAGGACAATTGATGAGGAAATGGTCCGATTGACCACAATAGAAACATAAGCGCTCACGGAGACGGTGTTCGCGGCGTTCATTATTCTCACGTCTCTGCAGTGAGTCCACCTGCATAGGCACCTCCTCAGCCTCTCGCGGGTTTTTGCCTGTGGTTTCCCTGTACGGAAGAGAGTAATTAGTAATGCGATTTACAGCGGCCCATTTTTCTTGTCTGCGTTCAGTTAAACGGATATCAATACGTACACAGTGCTGTATAAACAATTCAAACTCCTGTGGAGACTCTGAACGAGCTAGCTCATCCTTGATTGCATTTGACAAACCTTTTCTAAAGATTGGTAATAAAGCATTGTTTTCCCACTGGGTGTCCACCACTAACCTTTTAAATTCAGTAACATATTCTATGACTGACCGTTTCCCCTGGCGTAAGGAAAGCAAGGCAGATTCAGCGGTAGCACGGCGGTTGGGATCGTCAAACATTTGCGCCATGGCTGCCAGAAAATTGTCCAAATTATTTAGACGGGTATCATGACTTTCAACCATAGGATTTGCCCAAGCCAGTGCACGTGATGTCAACAACATAATAATACATAGAACCTTAGATCTATCAGACCGGTAGTAGGAGGCATGTACATCAAAAAATAATATACATTGATTAACAAACCCATGGAATTGACTTCGGTCACCATTAAAACGGAATGGAGGCAATTTGGGCATACTGGTGGATGAGGTAGGCTCAGTAGGTAAGGCCTCCAGGACTCCTAACCTAGAACGTAGATCTTGGAGAGCCTGACCAAACCCCTGTGCATTGTGGTTAACCAGAGACTCCAAGTCTCTAATCTGATTGAGTGCAGCCGCCACCTCCTGCTGCAAGGAGTTAACTATGGTGAACAATTTGTCTGCCCGTGTCTCCGTCATTGCCCCAGCAGAATCCTCTTTTTTAGTGCTGGAATATCCTGTAATACTATTGTAGGAACTCGAGGATTCTGATAGCGTGGGGCAATGAACAATCAGAGACGGGTTTCTTTGAATGCAAATAATGTATTTGTGAAACAGCAAAACACCCAAAAACAATATTCAAACAACCCGTAGTGACATGCAATGAGTCCATATATATATACACAAGTCCAGTTATATGAATCCGGATATATAAGTCTTTGAACCTCTATAGCGAGGGTGGTAAAGTTCTTACGACGGAGTCCTCACACAAATGTGACCACAAGGTAAGTCTGATGCACAGATAACGTGGCTGGATTTACACACTGCTGGTGTGTGAAGAGTCAGATCCAGGTATGCAGAAAACACAGGGAGGTCCAGGAACAAGTTAATCTCAGTTGTGGCTTAATTCAGTGAAGTCCAACAACAAGTTCATATGTCAGTAAGGTTCCAGTAACAGTTCCAACAGCTCTCACCAGAGGTAATGCACAAAGGGTTAAACAGCAACAGTTCAGAAACACAGTTCTTATCAGATGGAGTAAACCAAGGTTAAATTCCCAAGTCAACAGTTTAGTGATAACACAGTACTTTGTGCAACTTACATATGCAGAGAATGTCCAGAGCCATGGGTAGAAACTGCTGTGGCTGAGAAACACCTGAAGATAAGGCTATGCACTTTCCTAGTAAACACACAAAAGATCTGTGAGGAACAAAGCAGCTGGGTTGCAGGGAAACGGAAGCAGAATATTCCAGCAGTGAAGCCAACACCTGAGCCAGGCTTTAAACAAACGAACAGGAAGTAGGGCACACAAAACAGCAAACTCCATTTTAACAAAGGGCAAAATCATTGACAAAGTTACCTAGAAAACCTGGAATACTGACATTAATATATAGAAAAAATAACTATTTTTGCATCTCTTCATTCTGACAGCTATAACTTTTTTATTTTTTGCTAATAGCGCGGTATGGCGGCTTATTTTTTGTAGGACAAGATGACGTTTTCAGCGGTACCAAGTTTATTTATATCCATTTTTTTGATCGCGTTATTCCACTTTTTGTTCGGCGGTATGATGATAAAGCATTGTTTTTTTTATGGTGTTCACTAAAGGGGTTAACTAATGGGACAGTTTTATAGGGCGGGTAGTTACGGACGCGGGGATACCAAATGTGTGTACTTTTATTGTTTAGATTTTTTTTATTAAAATATTTATTTATTGATAGAATATTGATTTTTTTATTACTATTTTTTTCAAATATTTTTACAATTATTTAAAAAAAAAAAATTCTTAGTTTTACACATTATCCCACTATGCAACACTCATTTTGTCCAGGTTGATCGCTTCTATAGCATGCAGATCTGCATGCTATAGAAGCTCTCAGCGCTGCAGCTCCTCAACGCTGACCTGAGAGACTTCCTGGTCATCACGGCACATGACAGGAAGTCCCTCAGGCCTGGAGACCCGGATGTCGTCGTGAAGACATCGGGTCTCCATAGCAGCGATCATGTCAGCCCCTCTGCTGCCGCCGGAAAACTGCGATCATGTTTGTGACCACTCCTGGCACTTAGTGCCGGGTGTCAGCTGTGAGAATCAGCTGACACCCGGCTGCGATCGCCCATGACGTACTATTCCGTACGGAATACATGGACGGAATAGTACATCTGATGGCAGAAAGGGGTTAAAGGGAAGCCGCCATCATCAGAAAATGACCCATTGTTAATTTTTTCTATTTTTCCCTTCATTAGCTAACATGTACATGTGTAATTTGTGAAGTAATTTACTCATCGGTTGCACTCCTCTGCCGTTTTCAGCAGAGATCCGGCATCACGTGACTGTATTTGTGATATGCCGGATTACATAGTGTCTGCTGTCACTTTCTCAATACAAGTCTATGATGTAAAGGGGAAATACACCTTCCAAAAAGTTCAACTTTCGTCTCGTCAGTTCACAGAGTATTCTCCCAATAGTCTTGGGGATCATCAAGATGTTTTCTGGCAAAACTGTGACGAGCCTTTATGTCTCTTTCTTATGGTGGAGTCATGAACACTGACCATACCTGAGGCAAGTGAGGCCTGCAGTTCTTTGAATGTTGTTCTGGGGTCTTTTGTGACCTTTTGGATGAGTTGACGCTGTGCACTTGGGGTAATTTTGGTCAGTTGACCATTCCTGGAAAGGTTCACCACTGTTACATGTTTTCACTATTTGTGAATAATGGCTCGCTGGAGTCCCAAAGCTTTAGAAATGGCTTTATAACTTTTTTCAGACTGATAGATTTCAATTACTTTCTTTGGATTGCAACATGATGTCTAGCTTATGAAAATCTTTTGGTCTACTACTTCACTTTGTCAGGCAGGTCCTATTTAAGTGATTTCTTGATTGAGAACAGGTGTGGCAGTAATCAGGCCTGAATGTGGCTAGGGAATTTGAACTCAGCTTCCCAAAGATGGGATAAATTAACTGTAGTTTATGTTTTAAGGAAGTGGGAACAATCACTTTTCCACACAGGACCCTGTAGTTTTGGATTTCCTTTTCCTTTAACCCCTTCATGACCCAGCCTATTTTGACCTTAAAGACCTTGCCATTTTTTGCAATTCTGACCAGTGTCCCTTTATGAGGTAATAACTCAGGAACGCTTCAACGGATCCTAGCGATTCTGAGACTGTTTTTTCGTGACATATTGGGCTTCATGTTAGTGGTAAATTTAGGTAGAAAATTTTTGCGTTTATTTGTGAAAAAAATGGAAATTTGGCGAAAATTTTGTAATTTTCAAATTTTTAATTTTTATTCTGTTAAACCAGAGAGTTATGTGACAAAATAGTTAATAAATAACATTTCCCACATGTCTACTTTACATCAGCACAATTTTGGGATCAACATTTTTTTTTGTTACGAAGTTATAAGGGTTAAAAGTTGACCAGCGATTTCTCATTTTTACAGCAAAATTTACAAAACCATTTTTTTTAGGGACCACCTCACATTTGAAGTCACTTTGAGGGGTCTATATGGCAGAAAATACCCAAAAGTGACACCTTTATAAAAACTGCACCCCTTAAGCTACTCAAAACTACATTCAAGAAGATTATTAACCCTTCAGGTGCTTCACAGGAACTAAAGCAACGTGGAAGGAAAAAATGGACATTTTAATTTTTCCAACAAAAATTTTCTTTTAGCATCAATTTTTTCATTTTTACATGGGCAACAGGATAAAATGGATCCTAAAATTTGTTGGGCAATTTCTCCTGAGTACACAGATACCTCATATGTGGTCATAAACCACTGTATGGGCGTACGGCAGGGCTCAGAAGGGAAGGAGCACCATTTGACTTTTTGAATGGAAAATATGCTGGAATATTTAGCGGTTGCCATGTTGCATTTGGAGAGTCCCTGTGTGCCTAAACATTGGAGCTCCCCCACAAGTGACCCATTTTGGAAACTAGACCCCCTAAGGAACTTATCTAGATGCATAGTGATCACTTTGAACCCCAGGTGCTTCACAAATTGATCTGTAAAAAAAAGAAAGTACTTTTTTTTCACAAAAATTTTCTTTTAGCCTCAGTTTTTACATTTTCACATGGGCAACTGTAAGGTTCTTTGTACATGTTTCTTGAAACTCAGTTTTTCCGTCGGCCATTTTGCTTTCTGTCTTGCTGCAGCTATCTTGCCCTCAGTCAATATGGAGTTTCCAGCTTTCATGTTCCCGCCCTGATTCTCTCCCTTTTGCTTCTTAAGCAGCCTCAGCTGAGCAATCAGTGCTTCAGAATCAAGCCTGCAGTGAGCCTGTGACCTGACTCCTGGAAAACCTTGGACTTTGTACTCCAGCTATTTCCTACTGAGGAACTTTGGAACACTTGTGGACTCTGGAAACCTGCTATTTGATAAATCCACGTTTGCATGGAACTACGGTAACAGAGAAGAGATCCTGAACCTGTTGTGGAGAGTTATTGCTGAGCTTAAGTTACTCTGACCTGCTGTGTCTCCTGCTTCTGTACCTGCAAACTGTGTGACCCTTTTTGCCACTTGTATGAAGTAATACAAGTCCTTCTATATCAAACCTGTGTCTCATGTGTTTTCCTCGCACCCAAGCACAAGACGCTATATGAACTGTACACCATACATTACAAGATTCTGAAGCCAAACGTTAGTGTCTGCTGGGTCTGGGAAGGCTGTGTCTGCTGTGACTGTGGATATCAGATGTCCGGTTATACTTTCTGTGATGACAGTGGTTGTGACTTCTCACAACCATTCCAGGTGAGCACATTCCCTTAATTTTACTCTGCAGTGTTACCACAGGTAAACACTATTGTTTTTTTTTTTTTTCTCTTCTCCTTCCAGTACTCCTGTCTTAAAAGATCTGGAAGATGGAGGCTCGCATAAAGGAGCTTTGCGGAGTGACTGATACAATCCTTGCAGATATACAGACTATAAAGACCTGTTTTGCAAACCTACAGGACCTCACTAATCACAATTTGCAAGTGTTTGGACAAACTACCCAGGATTTACGAGCCAGGATTGAGGTTCTAGAGGAACGAGTCCAGGCTCCTGCCATAACCCCGAGTTCTGGGATTCCCAAGTTACCCCCTTTTCATTTTGGCGGTGAACGTGAGAAATTTAGGGGATTTATTAACCAATGCAATCTTTTTTTTTCTGCACATGCTTCACAATTTCCCACTGAACGATCTAAGGTGCTTACTATAATCATGTTACTTACTAACAAGGCTTTGATGTGGGCAAACCCTCTGATTGAGACTGAGGATGAATGTTTGGATCATCTTGATGCTTTCATTTCAGCCATGGGGCAGGTGTTTGATGACCCCAATCGAGGTGCAACAGCTGAAGCAGCCATGTTAACTTTGCGCCAAGGTAAGCGCTCAGTAGCCGAATATGCCCTGGATTTCAGGAGATGGGCCCTCGATACCACTTGGGACAGTTCCGCCAAAAAATCTATTTTTCGAAAAGGGTTGTCTCCACTGATTAAGGATGAACTTGCTCGTGCCGACCCTCCCACTGCGTTAGGTGACTTTATTAACTACTGCATCCGTATAGATGCTCGTCTGACTGAACGCAGGCAAGAGAGATGGTTCGAAAGTAATCGCACTAACCTTTTCCTACCTTCCTCCCCAGCTAAGGAACCTTTGAGTAGGATCACACGGGAACCTGAACCTATGCAGGTGGACTCTTTACAAAGACGGGTTAGTGATGCACGCAAAGAACATCGTTTAAAGGAAAATCTATGTTTCTACTGTGGTAAGTCAGGGCACTTCATTATAAACTGCCCCAGCCGTTCTCGTAAGACTACTGCAGCAGTCATTCACTGTGAGTGTTGCGAGAGGAGATCTGTCAGGTCCGAGCCTCAGGCTCCAGAGAGATCTGCAGCAACAGATATTGATTTCTCGGACTTAAACTCCGTCACTTCTGAGGACGATGACTGTGTAAACGCTGCAATTTTTCAAGTTTCCTCAGCGGTGTCCCAGCTGAGTTGTAAGAAAAACAATTCTCATTGCTTCCTTTCCATCAAACTCTGGGTTGACTCAGTCTGGGTGTCTAGCTCTGCTATGATCGACTCAGGGGCAAGTGGAAATTTTATGGATATCTCCTTTGCTCTGAAACAGGGGATACGTTCAGTGAAGAAGGCTACTCCAGTACAGATGGAAACTGTGGATGGCTCCCTGCTGACCTCTGGACCAGTGGATCAGGAAACGGAGCCTTTGAGGGTCCTTACGGGTAAAGATCATCAGGAGAAAATGTCTTTTATGCTTATCTCTTCTCCCCACTTTCCCATTATTCTAGGGCTACCATGGCTGCAGGCTCAGAATCCTACCATTAACTGGGAGACCAAGGAATTACACTTTCCAGAGAAACAGATGAGTCCAGAAGTTTCAGCTTGCTCTGTTCCTAAAGGAACCATGTCAGTCCCTGAACTACCAGCTGTATACCAGGACTATGTGGATTTATGTGACAAGAAGAACGCTGACCAGCTTCCCCCTCACCGTCCATATGATTGTCCAATTGAATTATTGCCTGGAGCAGAGATACCTTTTGGTAAGATCTACCCCCTGGCGGGGCCCGAGCTAAAGGCTTTAAAGGATTACATAGACGAAAATCTAGCCAAGGGCTTCATACGCCCCTCTTCATCTCCTGCAGGTGCACCCATCTTCTTTGTGAAGAAGAAAGATGGATCTCTGAGACCCTGCGTAGACTATAGGGAACTCAATAAGGTTACTATTAGAAACCGTTATCCGTTGCCTTTAATCCCTGAGTTATTGGAGAGAGTGCGGCATGCCAAAATTTTCTCTAAACTGGATCTCCGTGGGGCCTATAACTTGGTCCGTATTAGACCTGGGGATGAATGGAAGACTGCATTCAGGTCACGCTATGGACACTTTGAATATCTAGTTATGCCTTTTGGTCTGAGTACCGCCCCAGCCACTTTCCAACACTTGGTGAATGACATCTTCAGGGATCTCCTAGATACATTCGTGGTGATTTATCTGGATGATATTCTAATTTTTTCTAACTCCACAGAGGAACATCATGGACATGTGAGAATGGTCTTAGAACGTCTAAGACAAAACCATCTTTACATCAAACTTGAAAAGTGTGAATTCCATAGGACCGAAATTCAATTTCTGGGGTATGTACTGTCTACACAAGGGATTAGTATGGATGGAAGCAAGACCCAAGCCATCAAGGATTGGCAAATTCCTAGAAATGTTAAGGAGGTGCAGCGCTTCATCGGGTTTGCCAACTTCTATAGACGTTTCATTAGGAATTTCTCTGAGGTAGTGTCACCTATCACCCAACTTACCCGGAAAGAGTCTAGGTTCTCCTGGACCCCCCAAGCCCAGGAAGCATTTTCCCGTCTAAAGGATAAATTTACCACCGCACCTATCTTAGTACATCCCAACCCCGAACTTGCCTTCATAATAGAGGTGGATGCTTCAGATTGTGCCGTTGGAGCTATACTCTCTCAGAGAACAGGTGAGAAGAATGTCTTGCATTCCTGTGCCTTCTTTTCCCAGCAGTTGTCTTCGGCTAAGAGGAACTACGATGTGGGCAATAGAGAGTTGTGGGCCATTATTGCCGCCTTCAAAGAATGGAGACACCTTCTTCAAGGAGCTGCACAGCAAATAGTCGTCCTGACAGACCATCGTAACCTTGAATTTATCAGGTCGGCTAAGTGCCTGACTCCTCGCCAGGCTCGCTGGAATCTTTTCCTAAACCAATTTAATTTTGTAATTTCTTATAGGCCAGGATCGCGCAATGGAAAGGCTGATGCACTCTCTAGGATTCATTCAGAAGACCCGTCCACTTACTCCTCCTAAGACTATTCTTCCTGACTCTAGATTTCTGGGAGTGATTCATAATCAAGACCTACTTAAGGACATCAAGGAAGCATACCATGCGGATTCCTTGTTGGCACAACCCCCAAGGGACGTAAGTCTTGTCTTTAAGAATGGTGTGTGGATTCAGGGACAACGTCTGTATATACCTGAAACAGTCAGATTGAGAGTATTGCAACTCATCCACGATTCCAAGATAGCTGGGCATAGAGGAATTCTAAAGACACAGGAATTTCTTTCTCGTTTCTTTTGGTGGCCCACTTACAGGAAAGATGTTTTAAACTATGTCACTTCATGTGAAGTCTGTGCAAGATGCAAAACACCTCGCTCCTCACCAACTGGTCTGTTGCAACCCCTTCCCACCCCGTCCCGCCCGTGGGGATCCATTTCTATGGACTTCATTGTGGAGTTACCAACCTCTCAAGGGAAGAACACCATTCTAGTGGTGGTTGATCGTTTAACAAAGGCAGCTCATTTTATCCCTTGTGTCGGCTTACCCACTGCAAAACAGACATCAGATTTGATGATTAAGAATGTGTTTCGCTTACATGGAGTACCGGATGAGGTCATTTCGGATCGAGGGGTGCAATTCACTTCAAGGTTTTGGCAAAATTTCTGTGCCGCATTGGACATTAAAGTAAACCTTTCTTCTGCTTTTCATCCCCAGACTAATGGACAGACAGAACGAACCAATCAGACCCTGGAGCAGTATCTCCGCTGCTTTATCTGCCACCTACAGGATGATTGGGTGGATCTACTTCCACTGGCTGAGTTCTCTTATAACAACTCTCAGAGCGCCTCCACTAAGCAGTCTCCTTTTTACTCCAATCTAGGTTATCATCCTAACATTCTTCCTCGATTTCCCATAGAAATGCCCTTGCCAGCAGTGGCTGAAAGAATCACGTCTTTACAAAAGAATATGGATCTTCTAAAGGAAAATC
The DNA here is from genome assembly GCA_033576555.1 of Oophaga sylvatica. Classification (NCBI taxonomy): domain Eukaryota; kingdom Metazoa; phylum Chordata; class Amphibia; order Anura; family Dendrobatidae; genus Oophaga; species Oophaga sylvatica. Next base: position 438,357,701 of record JARQOD010000001.1, on the reverse strand, counting down.
TGGAATTGGCTCAGGAAAGGTACAAGAAAGCAGCAGATAAATTTCGTAAACCTGCACCAGCTTTCAAGGTAGGAGACTTGGTCTGGCTGTCAACCAGAAATCTTAAGTTAAGGATTCCATCGTCTAAGTTGGGACATAAGTACATTGGACCCTATAAAATCAGTAAAATTATAAGTGCCGTTGCTTGTCGTCTTCAACTGCCCAGAACTATGAGAATCCACCCTGTCTTTCATGTATCCCTACTAAAGGCTGCAACACCCAATACGTTTCCTGGACGTTCTTCTACTTGCCCTGACCCAGTGCTAGTCGATGGTCAGGAAGAATTTGTGGTGGAAAGGATTCTAGATTCCAGGTTGTACAGAAATCAGTTACAATATTTGATTAAATGGCAGGGCTACCCAGTGGAGGACAACTCATGGGAACCAGTCGATAACGTTAATGCTCCTCGCTTGCTCCGCCAGTTTCATCAGAGGTACCCAGACAAGCCTGGTCTGAGGTCATCCGGAGGTTGTCCCTAAGGGGGGAGTAATGTAAGGTTCTTTGTACATGTTTCTTGAAACTCAGTTTTTCCGTCGGCCATTTTGCTTTCTGTCTTGCTGCAGCTATCTTGCCCTCAGTCAATATGGAGTTTCCAGCTTTCATGTTCCCGCCCTGATTCTCTCCCTCTTGCTTCTTAAGCAGCCTCAGCTGAGCAATCAGTGCTTCAGAATCAAGCCTGCAGTGAGCCTGTGACCTGACTCCTGGAAAACCTTGGACTTTGTACTCCAGCTATTTCCTACTGAGGAACTTTGGGACACTTGTGGACTCTCGAAACCTGCTATTTGATAAATCCACGTTTGCATGGAACTACGGTAACAGAGAAGAGATCCTGAACCTGTTGTGGAGAGTTATTGCTGAGCTTAAGTTACTCTGGCCTGCTGTGTCTCCTGCTTCTGTACCTGCAAACTGTGTGACCCTTTTTGCCACTTGTATGAAGTAATACAAGTCCTTCTATATCAAACCTGTGTCTCATGTGTTTTCCTCGCACCCAAGCACAAGACGCTATATGAACTGTACACCATACATTACAGCAACAGTATAAATTTTATCCTAAAATTTGTTGGGCAATTTCTCCTGAGTACACAGATACCTCATATGTGGTCATAAAGCACTGTTTGGGCGCACGGCAGGGCTCAGAAAGGAAGGAGCGCCATTTGACTTTTTGAATGGAAAATATGCTGGAATATTTAGCGGTTGCCATGTCGCATTTGGAGAGTCCCTGTGTGCCTAAACATTGGAGCTCCCCACAAGTGACCTCATTTTGGAAACTAGACCCCCTAAGGAACCTATCTAGATGCATAGTGAGCACTTTGAACCCCCAGGTGCTTCACAAATTGATCCGTAAAAAAAGAAAGTACTTTTTTTTCACAAAAATTTTCTTTTAGCCTCAGTTTTTTCATTTTCACATGGGCAACAGTATAAATTGGATCCTAAAATTTGTTGGGCAATTTCTCCTGAGTACACAGATACCTCATATGTGGTCATAAACCACTGTTTGGGCGCACGGCAGGGCTCAGAAGGGAAGGAGCGCCATTTGACTTTTTGAATGGAAAATATGCTCGAACATTTAGCGGTTGCCATCTCCCATTTGGAGAGTCCCTTTGTGCCTAAACATTGGAGCTCCCCCACAAGTGACCCCATTTTGGAAACTAGACCCCTAAGGAACTTATCTAGATGCATAGTGAGCACTTTGAACCCCCAGGTGCTTCACAAATTGATCCGTAAAAAAAAGAAAGTACTTTTTTTTCACAAAAATTTTCTTTTAGCCTCAGTTTTTTTCATTTTCACATGGGCAACAGTATAAATTTTATCCTAAAATTTGTTGGGCAATTTCTCCTGAGTACACAGATACCTCATATGTGGTCATAAACCACTGTTTGGGCGCACGGCAGGGCTCAGAAGGGAAGGAGCGCCATTTGACTTTTTGAATGGAAAATATGCTGGAATATTTAGCGGTTGCCATGTCGCATTTGGAGAGTTCCTGTGTGCCTAAACATTGGAGCTCCCCCACAAGTGACCCCATTTTGGAAACTAGACGCCCTAAGGAACTTATCTAGATGCATAGTGAGCACTTTGAACCCCCAGGTGCTTCCCAGAAGTTTATAACGCAGAGCCGTGAAAATAAAAAATCATTTTTTTTTCTCAAAAAATGATTTTTTAGCCCATATTTTTTATTTTCACAATGGTTACAGGAGAAATTGGACCCCAAAAGTTATTGTCCAGTTTGTCCTGAGTATGCTAGTACCCCATATGTGGGGGGGAACCACTGTTTGGGCACACGTCAGGGTTCGGAAGGGATGTAGTGACGCTTTGAAATGCCGACTTGATGGAATGGTCTGCGGGCATCTTGTTACGTTTGCAGAGCCCCTGATGTGCCTAAACAGTAGAAACTCCCCACAAGTGACCCCATTTTGGAAACTAGACCCCGCAAAGAACTTATCTAGATGTGTGGTGAGCACTTTGAACCCCCAAGGGCTACACAGAAGTTTATAACGCCCGGGCATGAAAATAAAAAAATCATATTTTTTCCATAATCAGGATCTTTTAGTCCCCAATTTTTTTATTTTCCCAAGGGTAACATGAGAAATTAGACCCCAAAAGTTGTTGTCCAATTTGTCCTGAGTATGCTGCTATCCCATATGTGGGAGAAAACTACTGTATGGGCACACATCGGGGCTCGGATGGGAAGTAGTGACGTTTTGAAATGCCCACTTGATGGAATGGTCTTCGGGCGTCATGTTACGTTTGCAGAGTCCCTGATGTGCCTAAACAGTAGAAACTCCCCACAAGTGACCCCATTTTGGAAACTAGATCCCCCAAGGAACTCCTATAGATGTGTGATAAGCACTTTGAATCTCCAAGTCCTTCACAGAAGTTTATAACGCAGAGCCGTGAAAATATAAAATCATTTTTTTTCCACAAAAATAATTTTTTAGTCCCCATTTTTTTTTCCCAATGTTAACAGGAGAAATTAGAACCCCCAAAGTTGTTGTGCAATTTTTCCAGAGTACGCTGATACCCCATATGTGGAGATAAACCACTGTTTGGGCATACGTCGGGGCTTGGAATAAAGGGAGCACTGTTTGACTTTTTGAACGCAAAATTTGCAGGAATCAATGGTGGCGCCATGTCGCGTATGGAGACCCCCTGATGTGCCTAAATAGTGGAAACCTCTCAATTCTAACTTCAACCCTAACCCCAACACACCCCTAACCCCAACCCTAACCCCTACACACACCTAACCCTAATACAAACCCTAACCATAACCCTAACCCCAACACACCCCTAACCCTAATCCCAACTCTAACCATAAACCTAACCACAACCCTAACCCTAATTCCAACCCTAACCCAAATTCCAACCCTAACCCAAATTCCAACCCTAACCCTAATTCTAACCTTAACCCTAATTCTAACCCTAATGCTAACCCTAAACCTAGTTCTAACCCTAAGGCTGGGTTCATATTGCGTTTTACCAGCCCGTTCAACACGTAGCGTTGACCGGCTGGTAACGGTATAGCATAACGCGATCGCGTTATGCTATACCCGCTAGCGCAGATGAATCAGCAGATGATTCATCTGTGCTAGCGGTGACGGAGCCCAGACGCTGCAGCCCGTGTCCGAGGCTCCGTCACTGAATGACGGCACGTCGCGAACACATGCCGCTTTACGGCATGCGTTGCGATGCGCACACAAATGGGGCGAATGGCAGCGTTAACGGACTGCGTTACACTACGTTATACCGCGGTGAAACGCAGTCCATCTAACGGACTGCCATAATGCAATATGAACCCAGCCTAACCCTAACCCTGAGGCCCCTTGCACACGTTGCGGATTCACTTGCGGATTTTTCTTAAATCCGCAGGTAAAATGACCTGCGTTTTACCTGCAAATTTAGCGTGGATTTGCTGCGGTTTTTCCCTGCGGTTTTACACATATAATGGAATAGGTATAAAACCGCTGCGGAATCCGCACAAAGAATTGACATGCTGCGGATTTAAAACCGCAGCAAATCCGCATGTGCACAGCGTTTTTTTTAACCATTTATTTGCATTGTACTGTACATGGTTTCTGGATCTGCTGTGGATCCGCAGCAAAATCAGCCGCGGATCAGCAGCAAATTCAGCCGCGGATCCGCAGCAAAATCCGCCGCGGATCCGCTGCAAAATCCGCCGCGGATCAGCAGCAAAATCCGCCGCGGATCAGCAGCAAAATCCGCCGCGGATCCCAGCAATCCGCCGCGGATCAGCAGCAAAATCCGCCGCGGATCAGCAGCAAAATCCGCCGCGGATCAGCAGCAAAATCCGCCGCGGATCCCCAGCAAAATCCGCCGCGGATCCGCAGCAAAATCCGCCGCGGATCAGCAGCAAAATCCGCCGCGGATCAGCAGCAAAATCCGCCGCGGATCCGCAGCAAAATCCGCCACGGATCAGCAGCAATATCCGCCGCGATCCGCAGCAAAATCAGCTGCGGATCAGCAGCAAAATCTACTAGGAACAAAAAAAAAAAAAAATCTTTATTTTTTTATTTGTCCCTACCTATGATAAAGGGGGGTTCATTTACTTTTTTTTATTTTGATCACTGTGACAGTTTATCACAGTGATCAAAATAAATTTTTGGACACTGGAGGGCGCACTGCGCATGCGCCCGCCATTTTCCAAGATGGCGGTGCCCATGAAGAATCCCGGGCAGCCGCCGGGACGGATCCAGGGACATCGGTGGACCGGCAGAGGTGAGTGGGGGGGGGGTCGGAAGGTGAGGGGGGGAACGGAAGGGGGGCAGCGGATCGCAGGAGCAGGGGAGCAGATAGTGACGGCGGAGACCGATATGGCGGCGGCCGATCACCGCCGTGACTCGATGTGGGGGGATCAGATCGCGGTGTCCAGCCATGGCAGATGCTATTGCAGCATCGGCCATGGCTGGATTGTAATATTTCACCAGTTTCATTGGTGAAATATTACAAATCGCTCTGATTGGCTGTTTCACTTTTAACAGCCAATCAGAGCGATCGTAGCCACGTGGGGGTTAAGCCAATCCCCCTGTGGTGATGCACTAAGGGTCCTGTGCCTGCGGGTCGGGTGACCTTTCAGTGACCCCGGTCACCCGGCCCACAGGAACATGATTTATAGCATGACGCCAACGCTGGCGTCATGGGTCGGGATGGCACAGGTTTTCATGACGCCAACGTTGGCGTCATGGGTCGGGAAGGGGTTAATAATAAATTAATTTAAAAACTGCATTTTGTGTAACTTGTGTTATCTTTGTTTAATATTTAAATTTAGTGATCTGAAACATTTTAAGTGTGACAAACATGCTAAAGAATAAATCAGTAGAGATGGGTGGACACCTGGAAGTTCGGGTGCGGCCAAATAATTACAAGAAGTTCGGGTTCGGGTACCAGAAGAGTACCCAGACCCGATTCACTTGAATGAGGGACCCGAACATCCAGTGTTTGCAATAATGTCATGTGTATGACAGCGCAGCAAACACTGCTTCTGACCGGCGGTAAAATCATCACCGCCGGTCAGACAACCGCGGTTCCCACCTGTCAAAAGACAGCGTGAGCCTGCAGCTGTGATCGGAGGTATAAAATTTACCTCTGGTCACTGGTGTAGGCTGATGGGACTACTGCTCCTATCAGACGATGCCTGCTCTCGCTAATAACAGCGAGAACAGACAACGGCTGATGGAAGTATTCACCAGCCGGCGCCTGCGCTCTAAATACCGTATATACTCATGTATAAGCCGACCAGTGTATAAGCCGACCCCCCTAATTTTGCCATAAAAAACTGGGAAAACTTATTGACTCGCGTATAAGCCTAGGGTGAAAAATGATTATGCCCCCATATGATGCTCCACAGATTATGCCCCCATATGCTCCACAGATTATGCCCCCATATATTCCACAGATTATGCCCCCGTATGATCCACAGATTATGCCCCCATATGCTCCAGATTATTCTCCATATGTTCCACAGATTATACCCCCATATGCTCCAGATTATGCCCCATATGTTCCACAGATTATGCCCCATATGCTCCATATTATGCCCCCATATGTTCCACAGATTATGCCCCCATATGCTCCATATTATGCCCCCATATGCTCCAGATTATGCCCCATATAGTTATGCCCCATATATGCTCCAGATTATGCCCCATATGTTCCACAGCTTATGCCCCCATATGCTCCATATTATGCCCCCATATGCTCCATATTATGCCCCATATTATGCCCCATATGCTCCATATTATGCCCCCATATGCTCCATATTATGCCCCATATGCTCCATATTATGCCCCCATATGCTCCAGATTATGCCCCATATGTTCCACAGCTTATGCCCCCATATTCTCCATATTATGCCCCCATATGCTCCAGATTATGCCCCATATGTTCCACAGCTTTTGCCCCCATATGCTCCATATTATGCCCCCATATGCTCCATATTATGCCCCCATATGCTCCAGATTATGCCCCATATGTTCCACAGCTTTTGCCCCATATGCTCCATATTATGCCCCCATATGCTCCATATTATGCCCCCATATGCTCCAGATTATGCCCACATATGCTCCATATTATGCCCCTCATATTATGCCCCATATGCTGCACAATTATGCCCCATAGTATAGGCCTCAAATGCTGCTGCAAAAAAAAAAAAAAAATGACATACTCACCTCTCGTCGCTGGGGCCAAGTGCCAGTGTCCTGAGCAGGCGGGGGGTGTCACCGCTCGCTCAGGACCCCGGCACCTGAGATATTTACCTGTCCCTTGGTCCACCGCAGCGCACTGCTCCCTCGGTCTGACTTTTCTATGTGTGAATGATCAGGCAGGGGGCGCGGCGCTCACTAACGACGTCATCGCGCCCTCTGATCATTCACACACACACAGAGGAGTCAGACCGAGGGAGCAGCGCTGCGGTGGACCGAGGGACTGGTAAATATTGCTATACTCACCCCTCCGCCGCGCGTCCCGCAGCCTCTCCTCTTCTCCCGGCGCTCTCCGCAGCGCTTCAGTCCTGCAGCGGTCACGTGCTACCGCTCATTAAAGTCATGAATATGTGCCTATTCATGACTTTAATGAGCGGTGCCATGTGACAGCTGCAGGAAGGAGCCGGAGATCGTGGGAGAAGCAGGTGGGGTGATTCTCGGGTGGAATCATATAGAGGTGTAGTTTCGTTGGGGGCCCAGTGTTCGAACCGTACCTCATAAGGGACGGACACCCCGGATTGACCAGTGATTGTAACTCTCTTTTTAGTCAAAATATCCTGAAATCCCGATCACTGTTAGAATCGGGCACGATGAAGTGATCGAAGATGGGAAAGGTATCAGAAATATATTTATAATTTTATATATATATAACCAAGAGGTGCTCGGAGGGACAGTCTAAGACGCCCTCCTCCTTTCACTGAGTATCGTGTTGTGGGGCCATCCCTGTGGGGGATAGATAGGCCCGGTGCGACAGACTATACGGCCGCTCTAGAACTGGGCACAATTTAAGTAAGGATATTTAATTAAAGAGTTTGGATTTGTGTGATGGATTGGATACTGTCTGTCTTATGTTCCAGAAAAAAAAAAAATCTGTGAGAAATGTAGAGGACATTCTTGAGGGCGGGAGGATGAAGCCTACGCTATGAGACGAAGGTGTTAGAAAGAATAAAGGCACGTTGATACGGAGGTAGAAAACAGAAAGTGAATTCTGATTGTGTTATGGTTATAATGAAAAAAGGAAAGCTGTCTATTACTATAACAGAGATTGGATGTTTTGTGGAAGGAACTGAGAAAGTGACTGAAAGTACCAGAAAGACAAATAATTAAAATGATGATTTGGAACAAGGGGTCTCTCTGCTAGATAATAAGGTCCCTCCCCAGGAAATTAAGTTTCTTTTCTTGACTGTAAGCTCTGTGCCCCTCAACCCCAGGGCACCAATATATCCTGGGTTGCAAAAAAAACCATGCTGGGTGAATTTGTAATGTATGCGGAGTTACTAATTTTCAGTGGAGAGAAACCTGTTGCAGTGTCATAGTCTCAACTTTTCCCTTGGTAAATGCTGACGGCACTTATTATTAACCACCGCCAGCACCAGTCTCTGCTATCTATCCAACCCTCCTACTTTATTCACCCGTTCAGTTTCATTGTATAATAAAGCCCACTCACGTTTTTTTTGTGGCAGCTTTGATGTCCCGAATTGAAGGAGGCGATAATGTCAGACCTGATGTTGAGAATTCCACTCCGGACAATATATTAAAAGTAATAAAAAAAAGTTTTTCAGAAGGATTTAGCCCGTTCTGTATCAGGAAGAAAAAAAAAAAGCCAGGAGTAGTTCTAGCCCCCACCTCCACAAGCAGGCATCTGCAGCTGCAAGTTCTTATCAGTACCTACATAGCAAACTCCAGCCCCCCCCTTTCAATTTAACCCCTGTGTACCGGCTGGTACAAGAATTATGGGCAGTTAATGCAGTTACTGATCTGGAAACTCCAGTGGTGTCTAATATATATACTCTTTTGTTCCAGATATCTCAGGATGCTGCTTGGTTCACAGTTATCGATTTTGCCAATGTGTTTTTTTTTAGTATTCTATTATACCAGGATTGTTAATTTCTGTTTGTATTTATTTATCAGGGAGGACAATTGATGTGGACAGTTCTGTCACAAAGGGCCCTAAACAGTCCCAATCAGTTTGCAAAAATGATGGGCGAGTGTCTTTTACCCTGGCAATTGACCACCCCCATGTCACGCTGCTTTAGTATGTGGATGATTTTTGTTGTGTGTATGGACGAAGCAGGAAGCCATATTGCTATTGTTAGTTTTCTGAAGCATCTGGCAGATCTGAACTGTCGGGTTTCGGCCTCGAAACTTCAGTTCTGTCTTGGTCAAGTGATATTTTTGGGTCACTGTCTCCTTCAGGGTGTCAGTGTTACACCCGGTCCCAGCGCTGCCTCTGCACTCCGTTCTGCTCACTCACCTGTTCCTCGGGCTGTCCCTCTGCGGCGGTCTGTGCGTGGGCTGGGGTCTCCTGTCCCATCTGCTCTCCGGCGTCCTGAGTCCTTCTCCACTTCCTGGCACGCTGCTGGCAGGCCTCCAGACAGTCGGCTTAGGACGCGAGGCCGCGCCCACCGCCTCTCTTAAAGGGGCAGCGTGCATCTTTTGAAATAGCTAATTATCCAATGGCTGCGCACTCAGTACTATATCTGGTCACTCCACCATTAGGGGAGTGCCGGAGCAACGTGTTCTATCATTGCTACATCCGGTTCTGTTCCTGATCTGTCTGCGCTGCGTCTGCAGTCTCTGTGCTTCGCTGATACTGTTTGTCTCCTCAGATCATTGCTAACCCGTATCTGGCTAATCTGGACAATCTCGGCTATTACTGGCGCAAGTGTCATCCCGTTCCGCCATCAGCCATCCGTACCCGTGGACCGTGACAAGGTCACTGAAGCCAGCCTTCTACCATCCGTTCTGGACCAGGACCTTACCCTTCTCCGTCAAGAACTTTCCACGGACTCTGTAAATACTTGTTACCCTTTTGGTCCCTCTGGGACAGCTGCCACGTGTCCGGGGTCTAACTGGAGGTAGCACCTGTGTCCTCCGGGTATTCCATTCTGGTCCTGTTCGAGGGGCCTTACTACGGGTACCCGGGGCTCACTAGTTACGCCCCCTTCGGAGCCCCCCGGACCGCGGTCTCGAGGTTCCACATTAAAAAATAAAAACGAATGTGAACTTCACCACCTCGGCCTCCGCTTCCATTCGTTACAGATTGCTCCGGCCATGGAACCCGCTGGATCCCAGAGACCTCCGACCACGGATCTGTGCCAGGAGGTGGCCCGTTTGGGAGTTCAACAGGACAAGATCACGACTTATCTACGCAGCTTGTCTACCCGCATGGATTCCCTAGGGTCCTCGTCTGCACCTGACTCTTCTATCAATAATCAGGTACCAGTTCCCATGGCAAATCAAGGTCCCCGTCTGGCGGCTCCTACCCGTTTCCAGGGTGATCCTACTCTGTGTCGGGGTTTCCTCAATCAGTGCACTCTACACTTCGAAATCTTGAGGCATATGTTTGCTTCTGACCGAGCCAAGGTGGGCTTCATCATGTCACACCTGGGAGGAGAAGCCCTCGCCTGGCTAAACCCGCTATGGGAGAGAGGGGATCCGGTGGTTAACGATCTTCAATCTTTCCTAGAGGCTTTTCGCAGGACTTTCGATGAACCTGGTCGTACCACTTCGACTACATCAGCTCTGCTCCGCCTGCGCCAAGGTACTCTCACGGTAGATCAGTATGCTGTTAAATTCCGCACCCTCTCGTCTGAATTGTCGTGGAACAATGAGGCCCTGGTTGCTAACTTCTGGGAAGGCCTATCCGGAAGAATCAAGGATGAGCTGGCGGGACGGGACAGACCTACTCTCTTGGAAGAGCTAATATCCTTGGCAACCCGAATTGACCTGCGTTTTCAGGAGCGCTCCATGGAGATCAAGCGGGACAAAAGGTCCTATCACCTGGACTCTAGTTTGTACAAAACAGGTACTTCACCCTCCGCCTCCGAGGCCATGGAGGTGGACCATGTAAGTTTGGCCACCCGCCGCCGGGAGGCACGTCGCAAGGAGGGAAGTTGTTACTACTGCGGTAGTTCTGAACATTTGATTCATTTCTGTCCTAAAAAGTCGGGAAACTCCAGTGCCTAGGTCCGGTAGGAGGGGCCAACCTAGGTAAAGAGCAGTCCTCTCCCTCTTTACACATCTCTGTCACCGTGTCCTATGGAGCAATAAAATTCTCCGAACACTGTCTACTGGATTCTGGAGCTGCAGGGAACTTCATCCAGCAGGCGGTTGTGGATCATTACCGCTTACCAGTCCAGCGTCTTCCTGATCCGTTACAGGTGTCCGCCGTGGATGGCAAACCGCTGACCGAGCCCGTCCAGTTTCAAACCGAGTTGGTGGAACTCCGGGTAGGTCTAATGCATACTAAACAAATGCGATTTTATGTATATCCTGGTTTATCCCATCCCATGCTTCTAGTTTTACCTTGGCTCCAGATGCATGAACCAGTCCTTAATTGGAAAACTGGAGAAGTTCTGCGTTGGGGAGATACCTGCATGAATCGTTGCTTAACCCGGATTCAACCTGTTTCGCCTCCAGTCCAGCCAGATACCCTGCCAGGGTTACCTTCCACCTATTGGTCCTTCTCTGACGTCTTTGGGAAAAAAGAGGCTGAGAGACTACCTCCACACAGGTCGTATGACTGTCAGATAGAGCTTCTTCCAGGAGCATCACCCCCTCGCGGGAGAGTTTATCCTCTTTCACAGGCAGAGACTCAGGCCATGTCGGACTACATTCAAGAGAATTTGGCTAGAGGATTTATCCGAAAGTCATCGTCACCGGCAGGAGCTGGATTCTTCTTTGTAAAGAAAAAGGACAGATCCTTGCGGCCCTGCATTGACTATCGGGGTCTAAATCAAATCACGGTAAAAAACAGGTATCCATTGCCTCTTATTTCAGAGCTGTTTGATCGTCTCCGAGGGGCCAAGATCTTCACCAAATTGGACCTCAGAGGGGCCTACAACCTGATCCGAATCAGAGAGGGAGACGAATGGAAAACAGCCTTCAACACCCGTGACGGCCCCTATGAATACCTGGTAATGCCATTCGGCCTAAGCAATGCACCTGCGGTTTTTCAGGAATTTGTTAATGACATTTTTAGGGACTTGCTCTATACTTGTGTCGTGGTTTACCTGGACGATATTTTGATTTTTTCTGCTGACTTGACGTCACACCGGAGGCAAGTACGCTTGGTCTTACAAAGACTGAGAGAGAACAGGCTCTATGCCAAATATGAGAAATGCCTCTTTGAGCAGTCCTCTTTGCCTTTCCTTGGGTACATTGTATCTTCCACAGGATTAAAGATGGATCCGGAGAAGTTGTCGGCAGTTCTCAACTGGCCTCGTCCGTCTGGGCTAAAAGCCATACAAAGGTTCCTCGGATTCGCCAATTACTACCGGCAATTCATTCCACACTTTTCCACCCGAGTGGCTCCAATCACAGCCTTAACCCGGAAAGGTGTAAACTCTAAAGGTACTGCCACACTAAGCAATCCCGCTAGCGATCTCGTTAGCGTTGCATACTAATGAGATCGCTAGCGGGATTGTTTCTATATCGCTAAATGCTGCCGCATTTAGCGATATAGTTAACGACGCTATCGCCGTTAGCGATCTTCTTAACGACTTTAGCGGTACAAAAGTACCGCTAAATCGCTAAGAAAAGGTGCCACACAGCGATTAAATACTTACCCAGCGGGAGCGCCAGCGATGAAATAGGGTCCGGAGCGATTCCAGCGACGAGCGAGATCACAGCAGGAAGCTCGTCGCTGGAAGCTGCCGCACTGAACAATATCGCTAACGGGATCGCTAAATAGTGACGTTTTTTAGCGATCTCGTTAGCGATATTGTTTAGTGTGGCATACCCTTAAGGAATGGTCCTCCGAGGCAGAAGAGGCCTTTGTTTCTCTCAAAAAAGCCTTCGCTTCCGCACCCGTTCTCCATCGTCCTAATTCAAGTGAGCAATTTTTTCTTGAAGTTGACGCTTCTTCCATAGGTGCAGGAGCAGTTCTGACCCAGAAGTCGTCTACCGGGCGGATGATCTCGTGTGGTTTTTTTCCAAGGGTTTTTCTCCTGCAGAAAGGAACTACTCTGTCGGTGATCGCGAACTGTTGGCCATCAAATTGGCTCTGGAAGAATGGAGACATCTTCTTGAAGGAGCTCATCACCAGGTAATCATATTCACCGACCATAAAAACCTTGCCTATCTCCAATCTGCTTTAAGACTGAATCCCCGTCAGGCCCGTTGGGCATTATTTTTTGCCCATTTCAATTTTGTACTTCATTTCCGTCCAGCTGACAAGAACATCAAGGCAGACGCACTCTCTAGGGCTTTCTTGCCTCCTGAACTGGAGGAGGAACCTCAGCACATTATTGAACCTTCTAGGTTAGTCTCTGTTGCCTCCACTGATCTGGCCCGGCTTCCTCCTGGGAAGACTTTCGTGTCTGCTTCTGACCGTACTCGTGTTCTGCGCTGGGGTCATTCTTCTAAGTTGGCTGGCCATGCTGGTCAGAAAAAGACGCAGCAACTCATCTCCCGGTATTACTGGTGGCCTACCATGGTCAAGGATATCCAGGAATTCGTCGCAGCATGTCCTTCATGTGCTCGTAACAAAACTGTTAAACATCTACCAGCCGGCAGGCTTCTGCCTCTTCCGATTCCGTCCGCTCCCTGGCAGCACATCGCGATGGATTTCATCACGGATCTTCCCATCTCTTCTGGCTGCTCAGTGGTATGGGTTGTGGTGGACCGCTTCTCTAAAATGGCTCACTTCGTTCCGCTATCTGGCCTCCCGTCTGCTCCAGAACTGGCCACTCACTTCATCCAGCACATCTTTCGTCTACATGGATTTCCTCTCCACATCATGTCCGACAGGGGCGTCCAGTTCACCTCTAAGTTCTGGAGAGGACTCTGTAAAATGGTAAAAATTGAACTAGATTTTTCTTCTGCATATCATCCCCAGTCTAATGGGCAAGTGGAGAGGATCAATCAAATCCTGGCTGGATACCTGCGTCACTTCGTCAACGCTCATCATAATGACTGGGTAGAATTACTGCCCTGGGCGGAATTCTCCTACAACAATCAAGTAAGTGAATCTTCTGGAAAGTCTCCCTTTCAGATTGTGTTTGGACTGCAACCCGGAATTCCTCTTCCTGTCTCGGGATTGTCGGATGTTCCGGCAGTCGATACCTTGTCAAAGAATTTCTCGGACATTTGGAGAGAGACCAGGTCGGCTTTGGAGAAAGCTTCTCAACGTATGAAAACGCATGCGGACAAAAGACGTTTGGAGGCTCCCATCTTTCGTCCAGGAGACAAGGTATGGCTCTCCTCCAAGTACATCCGTCTGAAGTTACCATCGTACAAATTGGGTCCTCGTTTCATTGGTCCCTTTGAAGTTTTGAGACAGATCAACCCGGTCTCTTATAAACTGAAATTGCCTAATTCTCTAAGAGTACCCAACTCCTTTCATGTTTCCCTCCTCAAACCAGTAGTGTTGAGTTCCTTTTTTAAGGACCAGGGTACCACTCCTGATCCGGTCTCTGAGGATGATGTTTTTGAGGTAAAACATATCTTGGCCTCTAAGCGAGTAAGAGGTAGGATCTATTACCTGGTGGACTGGAGGGGTTTTGGTCCTGAGGAGAGGTCTTGGGAGCCTAAAGAGAACATCCAGGCCCCTCTTCTTCTTAAAAGATTTCACGCAGGCTTGAAAAAGAGGGGGAGTAAAGAGGGAGATACTGTTACACCCGGTCCCAGCGCTGCCTCTGCACTCCGTTCTGCTCACTCACCTGTTCCTCGGGCTGTCCCTCTGCGGCGGTCTGTGCGTGGGCTGGGGTCTCCTGTCCCATCTGCTCTCCGGCGTCCTGAGTCCTTCTCCACTTCCTGGCACGCTGCTGGCAGGCCTCCAGTCGGCTTAGGACGCGAGGCCGCGCCCACCGCCTCTCTTAAAGGGGCAGCGTGCATCTTTTGAAATAGCTAATTATCCAATGGCTGCGCACTCAGTACTATATCTGGTCACTCCACCATTAGGGGAGTGCCGGAGCAACGTGTTCTATCATTGCTACATCCGGTTCTGTGCCTGTTCTGTCTGCGCTGCGTCTGCAGTCTCTGTGCTTCGCTGATACTGTTTGTCTCCTCAGATCATTGCTAACCCGTATCTGGCTAATCTGGACAATCTCGGCTATTACTGGCGCAAGTGTCATCCCGTTCCGCCATCAGCCATCCGTACCCGTGGACCGTGACAAGGTCACTGAAGCCAGCCTTCTACCATCCGTTCTGGACCAGGACCTTACCCTTCTCCGTCAAGAACTTTCCACGGACTCTGTAAATACTTGTTACCCTTTTGGTCCCTCTGGGACAGCTGCCACGTGTCCGGGGTCTAACTGGAGGTAGCACCTGTGTCCTCCGGGTATTCCATTCTGGTCCTGTTCGAGGGGCCTTACTACGGGTACCCGGGGCTCACTAGTTACGCCCCCTTCGGAGCCCCCCGGACCGCGGTCTCGAGATTCCATATTAAAAAATAAAAACGAATGTGAACTTCACCACCTCTGCCTCCGCTTCCATTCGTTACAGTCAGATACCTCACAGAAGAAAGAAAAATAGCTGTCAGCTCCCTTTTTTTTTCCAAAAGATGAAACTGAACTCCAGCGGTTTTTTGGACATGAAACACATTTTTGCCCCGCATGATATTGCAGCGATACTAACACTCCAACAGCCAAGACATTTGACTGTACAACGATATTTACGGCTGCAGTGTTCACTCCTTTTCCCTTATTATTCCAAGTTGCATCACTGTGCTACAATCAACCCCGCTACTTTACTGCCGGTCCCCAAGAAAGATGGCAGTGATGAGGATTATCTCCAGCATGATTGTTCCCAACTTCTGACTGAAGAAACAGCTACTCTGCCAAGCAGGGTGGATTTGATTTAAATCAAACTGATTTAAATCACGATTTAAATCACTAGTCAGTAAGGCTTGATTTAAATCAGTGATTTAAATCAAAGTTTCTACCTAAACTAGTTCTTGCTACTTTAACATGCAAGTAGATGAAGATTTTTAGAATCACTTTTTATATTACTTTTTTCTCCCCAGTTTAATGGGTTAATCATTCATATTTGGACACCACTGTTCTGTTGTACTTAGGAAGGAGAAAAATAATCCTGACCTTAATAACAATTTAAATGGATTTATTCAACTGAAACAATAACAACATTACAGCATAAGTTATTTGCTTAAACAAACATCCATGTTTGTTAACTAATTTGGCTAAACAAATATATATATATATATTTTAAGAAACTTAGACTGTCAGCCCAGCCGACACATGAAAAACTTAAATACTACTGTCCCTGCTGTCCTCTGTAGCTCACTCGTCGTCATCATCATCATCTTCTTATTTGCTCCTATTCATAATCTGGAAAAGAAAAACAAGCTTTCCTGCTTTATTGGGTCCCAACCGATTTCTCAATTTAGAATGAATGAGTCCAAAGGAAGAGAATATTCTTTCAACGCCTGCAGAAGAAGCTACTGCTGATAAAAGTGAAATCATTACTTGAACAGTCTCTAAATCCAAGCGCTTAAGTGACTTCCACCAGTTTACTGGTGTGACCTTCCTTAAAATATCTTCAGCAAACATATATTTCTTGAATGGTTCCCCCTTAGCTCTGAAGTTTATTATAGTTGGCATTAAAGATGGATGATTGCTCGATACCCATGTCAGAAGTGTTTCTTTGGTCATCTTCATCACCGCACTTCTCATGATGTTGCCTCATTCGCGCCACCAGGCCTTGCATCTCTTTGTTGCATCGTTTGCATTTTGCACGCATGCCTGCCTTACCGATAGGCGAAGGAGCTTCATTAAAATATTCCCAAACTGGGTCT
This sequence comes from Oophaga sylvatica, assembly GCA_033576555.1. NCBI lineage: Eukaryota > Metazoa > Chordata > Amphibia > Anura > Dendrobatidae > Oophaga > Oophaga sylvatica. Next base: position 438,341,192 of record JARQOD010000001.1, on the reverse strand, counting down.
CTTTTACGGCCTGCTGCCATTATAAGGAAACAATGTAATAAACCTCAGATCGTACACACAAACAGATCCAGACTTGTCTGTCTGTGGCTATGCTGCAGTATTGTGCTCAAAGTTTCACTTTAATTTTCTTGTCTGCTTGCCCTTCCTCCTCCTCACACTTAGATTCACATTCTTCTTGTGTTGTGCAGATCTATTCCACTCCAAACAATCAGAAACATATTGTCTAACTTCTTGGACTTGGCACTGAAGGGGTTGATTCTGTATTCATATAGGTTTGTAGAACAATAGGATTAAGGTCTTTTTCTCAACTCTGTTCATGTTGTAACATTTTTGCCGTGAAGAAGAGGCTGGGACCTCTGCGGAGTCAAATTCAGTTTTGAGAACTGCGTAAGTAAAGCGAGCGTCTGTGATAATATAGGAGAGAAACTGCCCACTAATCCTACAGAAACCTCTGGAAGAGCATGGCATTGTGAATGTTACACATATACAGCCTTTATTCTACTGAGTTAAACAACTCAGCTTTATTTCATGATGGAAGAACCTTTGGATGGTAAAATATTTTCCTCAAAAAGCAGTTTATTGTAAAAAATCCGATTTAAATAAAAAAAATCGATTTAAATAAAAAAAATCAGATTTTTTTTGAAAAAATCATTGATTTTTATCCACCCCGCTGCCAAGTGTCAGTGAGAATCCACTTCCAAACCCCGATCTGGTGTTATACACGGATGATTCAAGATATGCTGATGAGTTTGGAAGATTCCACACGGGATATGCTGTTACAACAGAGGACACTGTAGTGCACGCAGCTGCGCTCCCGCCATCACAGTCAGCACAAGAAGCAGAATTTCAGGCTCTGTCTACTGCATGTACTTTGGCCAAAGACAGACAGGCTAATATATACGCGGACTCATGATATGCATTTGGTGTTGCTCACGATTTTGGAGCTCTATAAGCCAATCGAGGGCTTATTACTACTGCCGGAACCCCAGTGAAAAATGCTGAAGCAGTTAAAACCCTCATGGATTCGATCAAATTGTCTACTCAGGTGGCCATTATCAAAGTCAAGGAGCACGGCCCTAGGAACAGTCCACAGACTATTGACAATGTATTTGCGGATATGCAAGTAAAGTCCGCTGCTCTTCTGCCCGTTGAACTAACCATACCAACTATGGTGACCACACGCTCTCAGCGTAAACAGTTGCAAGAGATCCTGACTCTACAAGAACCTGATGATCTACAACAGACTGAGGTTTTCTGTCGGACCCCGCGAGACCGCTTAATGACGATGCAGAGAATGTCTCCGAAGGAAGAGGTGAAGCAGTGGAAGGCTGATGGGGCAAGTATGGACAATGGTCTCTGGAAAAAGGACCAACTTGTGTGTCTCCCTAAGCGGATGTACCCTGCTATTGCTACATGGGCATATGGACCTATATATCAAGGAAAAAAAAAAAAAACAGGCCCTAGCCCTGGTACAAAAATTCTACTGGGCTCCAGGTGGACCATAAATGCCTAAGTCTGGAAGGTATGAATATTGTCTGGTGGTTGTCGACATGTTCTCCAGTTGGCCAGAAGCATTCCCCGTTACCAACATGACTGCAAAGACCACAGAAAAGAAACTAGTGATGGAAGTCATCTGCAGATATGGAGTTCCAGAAGTCGTTGAAAGTGACCAAGGTCCGGCTTTTTCTTCTCATGTGTATCAGGAGGTTCTGACAATGTTTGGATCCACTGTAGCCCTCCATACTCCGTACTATCCACAATCCAGGGGGAAGTTGAGAGGTTGAATGACACACTGAAGGGACAATTGACCAAAATGATGCAGGAGACTACAGCTCTATGGCCAGAGCTCCTACCCATTGTACTATACTACATTTGTATTACCCCTATTGCAAAACATGGCCTGTCCCTATATGAGATATTGTTTGGTGCTAGGACCCCAGTTGCAAATTTCCAGTCTCAGTAGTTATCAGAAGAAACTGACTATGCTGTTCAATGTTATTCAGATTAGTAAAAATCTTGCTAACACCTATGCTCTAGTTTCTTTTTCTTTTCCAGATTCAGCAGAAACCGATATTTGTTAGTTTGAAGTCTGATGATTTTGTGGTTGTGAAAAGGCATGTCAGAAAACATGGACTAGAACTCTTGTATGATGGTCCCTATTAAGTTCTCCTCATTACTCCTATGTCAGTGAAACTGGAAGGAAGACCGACTTGGATCCACGTATCGCACTGCAAGCTGGTTAAACAAGCCAATAGCAAATAAAGGGGATATAATGTTTTGGTTTTTCCTATTTTCTGTTATTATTGGTAACTATATGGGACAGCCTAAATTTCCCGTTCTTAAATAATAAGTTTATATAATATTATGAAAAATTACTGAGAGATTTGTTGAATAATTCCCAGTCTCTGGCAGATATTTTCTTTTTAATCCAGCCAATTGGTTTAAGGGAATTGGGGGCTACATAGCTGGAATCTTGAAAAGTTTGTTACACATCGCTGCCCTTATTTTTGTTATGTATGTAATACTAAAACTTGTTTTTTGGTGTATTTCTGTATGTATTAGGAAATTCTGTATTTGGACAGCTAATGATGATACCAAAGGCGTTGTTACCCCTGCTCTTCTCTACATCAATTTTAAGAAGTTATCTGATGAAGATGTTGAAGCCAAGCGCATGGCTATCTTCAAAAGATCTCCACAACCGTTATCAAAAATTGTTATTTGTAAATTGTAGTATACAGGGGGGATGGGTACGCCGCAACAGCCATGTCTGGTAACATGGCATCAGATATGTGAAGACCAGTACCCCTCGAGCTTATAGCTTGGGATAGTACCTCTGATGCTGGACATAAGTTAACAAAATTTATCTAGGGGGGAATGTGAAGGACTAAATTAAGAAAGATCAAAACTGATTGCTCTATTTTGTGCTTGTAACTCCATCTTGTGGTTTATGAGATAAATTCTGTTGCTTAACAAGGCTATATTTCCTGGCCGTTGTACGGTCATGGCCAAAATTTTTGAGAATGACACAAATATTATATTTTCACATGATCTGCTGCCCTCTGGTTTTTATGTGTGTTTGACAGATGTTTTTATCACAGACAGAAATATAATAATTACAAACATATGAGTAACAAAAGCCTATATTGACAGTTAGAATGAGTTAATGCAGCAAGTCAATATTTGCAGTGTTGACCCTTCTTCTTCAGGACCTCTGCAATTCTCCCTGGCATGCTCTCAATCAACTTCTGGACCAAATCCTGACTGATAGCAGTCCATTCTTGCACAATCAATGCTTTCATTTTGTCAGAATTTTTAGGTTTTTGTTTGTCCACCCATCTCTTGATGATTGACCACAAGTTCTCAATGGGATTAAGATCTGGGGAGTTTCCAGGCCATGGACCCAAAATCTCCATGTTTTGTTCCCTGAGCCATTTAGTTATCACCTTTGCTTTATGGCAAGGTGCTCCATCATGCTGGAAAAGGCATTGTTGATCACCAAACTGCTCTTGGAGGGTTGGGAGAAGTTGCTCTTGGAGGACATTCTGGTACCATTCTTTATTCATGGCTGTGTTTTTAGGCAAGACTGTGAGAGAGCCGATTCCCTTGGCTGAGAAGCAACCCCACACATGAATAGTTTCAGGATGCTTAACAGTTGGCATGAGACAAGACTGGTGGTAGCGCTCACCTTGTCTTCTCCGAATGAGGTGTTTTCCTGATGTCCCAAACAATCGAAAAGGGGATTCATCATAGAAAATAACTTTACCCCAGTCCTCAGCAGTCCACTGCCTGTACCTTTTGCAGAATATCAGTCTGTCCATGATGTTTTTTCTGGAGAGAAGTGGCTTCTTTGCTGACCTCCTTGAGACCAGGCCTTGCTCCAACAGTCTCCGCCTCACAGTGCGTGCAGATGCACTCACACCTGCCTGCTGCCATTCCTGAGCAAGCTCTGCACTGCTGGTAGCCCGATCCCGCAGCTGAAACACTTAAGAGACGGTCCTGGCGCTTGCTGGTCTTTCTTGGGCGCCCTGAAGCCTTTTTGGCAACAATGGAACCTCTCTCCTTGAAGTTCTTGAAGATGCGATAGATTGTTGACTGAGGTGCAATCTTTCTAGCTGCGATACTCTTCCCTGTTAGGCCATTTTTGTGCATTGCAATGATGACTGCATGTGTTTCTTTAGAGATAACCATGGTTAACAGAAGAGAAACAATGATGCCAAGCACCAGCCTCCTTTTAAAGTGTCCAGTGGTCTCATTCTTACTTAATCATGACAGATTGATCTCCAGCCATGTCCTCATCAACACCCACACCTGTGTTAATGGAGCAATCACTGAAAAGAGGTTAGCTGGTCCGTTTAAGGCAGGGCTGCAATGATGTTGAAATGTGTTTTGGGGGATAAAGTTCATTTTCTAGCCAAATATTGACTTTGCAAGTAATTGCTGTTAAGCTGATCACTCTTTATAACATTCTGGAGTATATGCAAATTGCCATTAGAAAAAGTGAAGCAGTAGACTTTGTAAAAATTAATATTTGTGTCATTCTCAAAACTTTTGGCCATGACTGTAGAGAAGTAGAGTAAAGGTTATGGGCTGTGATAAAATCGGACTGCTCCAGTTTGGACAAGATATGAGGCCTTGGGGTGTATCACTGTAGAATACTCTGGAGAATAAGTATGCTATTGTTCGCTTCTATGGTCACGTGGATATGACCATATATGTAGTTTCCAGTCTTCCTGTATTTTCATTGGTTAAATGTTGTAGGTGTGGTTTTATACTATTGGTTGAAGTACAAACTCACTAAATACTATAAAAGATGATGATGTAATACATGGGATAGGAATCTTGCTTGATCCTCCCAGACGGAAACACGTGTCTGTTTGGTTATTTATGTTGGTAGCAACGTTCTATGAATTAATTTGGAAATCACTAGGTCAACCGTGAAGGGTCACTTAGATCCTACCTTAACAATACCATCCAGGTTGAAAAATGTCTATTCCCCAGACGTGGATTACGGTGTAGCACAGAACGACAGACAGGTGAGGGATATTGTTGTTGTTTTTTTGTTTTATTACAGGAAATGAGAGATTCAGTGGAATGAGCATTAGGCGAGTATAACTGTTTATTATTTTTAAATAAAAATGGAAAACTGTATTTTGTTTTACTTAAAATAAAGGACTTTATTTTGGATGTGTGTTTATTTACCATATAACTATAGGATTAGTAATGGAGAGATGTCTTAGGGCCCCGTCTCACATAGCGAGATCGCTAGCGAGATCGCTGCTAAACAGCGATCTCAGCAGCGATCTCGCTATGTCTGACACGTACCAGTGATCAGGCCCCTGCTGTGAATCGCTGGTTGTGTCAGAAATACCAGGACTTTTTTTTTCGATCGCTGGTCTCCCGCTGGCCAGCACGCATCGCTGCGTGTGACAGGCAGGAGACCAGCGATCTACAGTCATGGCCAAAAGTTTTGAGAATGACACAAATATTAAATTTTCACATGATCTGCTGCCCTCTGGTTTTTATGTGTGTTTAACAGATGTTTTTATCACAGACAGAAATATAATAATTGCAAACATATGAGTAACAAAAGCTTATATTGACAGTTAGAATGAGTTAATGCAGCAAGTCAATATTTGCAGTGTTGACCCTTCTTCAGGACCTCTGCAATTCTCCCTGGCTTGCTCTCAATCAACTTCTGGACCAAATCCTGACTGATAGCAGTCCATTCTTGCACAATCAATGCTTTCATTTTGTCAGAATTTTTAGGTTTTTGTTTGTACACCCGTCTCTTGATGATTGACCACAAGTTCTCAATGGGATTAAGATCTGGGGAGTTTCCAGGCCATGGACCCAAAATCTCTATGTTTTGTTCCCTGAGCCATTTAGTTATCACCTTTGCTTTATGGCAAGGTGCTCCATCATGCTGGAAAAGGCATTGTTGATCGCCAAACTGCTCTTGGAGGGTTGGGAGAAGTTGCTCTTGGAGGACATTCTGGTACCATTCTTTATTCATGGCTGTGTTTTTAGGCAAGACTGTGAGAGAGCCGATTCCCTTGGCTGAGAAACAACCCCACACATGAATGTTTCAGGATGCTTAACAGTTGGCATGAGACAAGACTGGTGGTAGCGCTCACCTTGTCTTCTCCGAATGACGCGTTTTCCTGATGTCCCAAACAATCGAAAAGGGGATTCATCAGAGAAAATAACTTTACCCCAGTCCTCAGCAGTCCACTGCCTGTACCTTTTGCAGAATATCAGTCTGTCCATGATGTTTTTTCTGGAGAGAAGTGGCTTCTTTGCTGCCCTCCTTGAGACCAGGCCTTGCTCCAAGAGTCTCCACCTCACAGTGCATGCAGATACACTCACACCTGCCTGCTGCCATTCCTGAGCAAGCTCTGCACTGCTGCTAGCCCGATCCCGCAGCTGAAACACTTTTAAGAGACGGTCCTGGCGCTTGCTGGTCTTTCTTGGGCGCCCTGGAGCCTTTTTGGCAACAATGGAACCTCTCTCCTTGAAGTTCTTGATGATGCGATAGATTGTTGACTGAGGTGCAATCTTTCTAGCTGCGATACTCTTCCCTGTTAGGCCATTTTTGTGCATTGCAATGATGACTGCACGTGTTTCTTTAGAGATAACCATGGTTAACAGAAGAGAAACAATGATGCCAAGCACCAGCCTCCTTTTAAAGTGTCCAGTGGTCTCATTCTTACTTAATCATGACAGATTGATCTCCAGCCATGTCCTCATCAACACCCACACCAGTGTTAATGGAGCAATCACTGAAAAAGGTTAGCTGGTCCTTTTAAGGCAGGGCTGCAATGATGTTGAAATTTGTTTTGGGGGATAAAGTTCATTTTCTAGCCAAATATTGACTTTGCAAGTAATTGCTGTTAAGCTGATCACTCTTTATAACATTCTGGAGTATATGCAAATTGCCATTAGAAAAAGTGAAGCAGTAGACTTTGTAAAAATTAATATTTGTGTCATTCTCAAAACTTTTGGCCATGACTGTACTGGTAACCAAGGTACACATCGGGTTTCCAGGCGCGGGGCTGTGCCTGGAAACCCGACGTGTACGTTGGATACCAGCACGCTGCTGCAGGGGAGCTGGTAACCAAGGTACACGTCGGGTTTCCAGGCACCGCGCAGCGCCTGGAAACCCGACGTGTACCTTGGTTACCAGCTCCCTGCATCAGCGCGCTGGTATGCAACGTACACTGCGGGTAACTAGGCAACGTTACCCGCAGTGTCGCTGTCCTGATCGCTGCCTGCTTGGCAGCTCAGCAGCGATCATGTAGCGACACACCAGCGATCCTGATCGTTGTCGAGATCGCTGGTGTGTCACTATGTGAGACGGGGCCCTAATAAACGCCTCTCCACTACTAATCAGTGGGCTTAATGTCACCACACAATACAAAGATGACATCAACAAACATGAACCCCACTTGATACAGCTACACAGCAAGTGGGAAGAGCAGGGCAAAGCGCAAGAATTGGCACAAGTGATAGATGCGACTTTTCTGGGCAGCAGCGGGCTGCTGTTTTTAGCCTGGGGTGGAGGGAACAATATCCATGGCCCGTTACCAGCCTGAAATACCAGACCCAACCCCTTTTTTTTAAAATAATTTAAAAAAAAAACAGCGTGGTGACCCTCTGTTCTTGATAACCAGCCTTGCTGAAGCTGACAGCTGAAGGTTGCAGCCCCCAGCTGTGAGTTTTGCCTATCTGGTTATCAGAAATACAGGGGAACCCATGCTGTTTTTTTTTTTAATAATTTACAGAGCGGGCACTAGTTGATGAATACTCCCATCAACTGCACCTACTCTCGCTATTAGGCCGGGATTACACATGCGAGGAATATGGCCGAGTCTCGCATGTTAATTCCCGGCACTGCTGCCGGCCTCGGGAGTAGAGCGTGCGGCTCAATGTATTGCTATGCAGCCGCACGCTCCACTCCCGAGGCCGGCGGCAGTGCCAGGAATTAACATGCGAGACTCGTCCGTATTCCTCGCATGTGTGATCCCGGCTTTAGCGTCAGAAGGCGTCGACTGATGGGAGCAGTAGTCCCCATCAGCCGACACCAGTGACCAGAGGTAAACTTTATACCTCTGATCACAGATGCGGACTCACGATGTCTTTTGACAGAGTGGGAACCGCGGCTGTCTGACCGGCAGTGATGATTGTACCGCTGATCAGAAGCAGTGTTTGGCGCGCTGTCATGCACATGACAGCGCGTCAAATAACCGATGTTCAGGGGGCCAAACCCGAACAGTAACACGGACTTCCTGGCGAAGTCCGTGCCCAAACAGAAGGTGTTCAGTACGGACGTCGAACTTTACTGTTCGGTTTCGCCCATCTCTAGAAATCAGGAAGAAGGGAAACACTTTTTTCACACAACTGTATATACATATAGTGGGAAAAATAAATATTTGATACAGTGCTGATTTTTCAAGTTTTCCCACCTACGCAAAATGGAGAAGTCTGTAATTTTTTCAAACGTACAAGTCAACTGGAACAGACACTATCTAAAAAAAACAAATAAAAAAATCCAGAAAATCAAATTCTACGATTTTTATATAATTCCTTTGCATTTTATTGCATGAAAAAAAGTATTTGATATAATAGAAAAACAGAACTTAATATTTGGTACAGAAACCGTTGTTTGCAATTCAGAGGTCAGAGGTTGTCGCTGGGCAACATTGAGTTTCGGCTCCCTCCAGAGATTTTCTATTGGGTTCAGATCTGGAGACTGGTTAGGCCACTCAATGGCCTTGAAATGCTTCTTACGGAGTCACTCCTTAGTTGCCCTGGCTGTGTATTTTAGGTCATTGTCATGCTGGAAGAACTAGATTCGACCCTTATTCAATGCTCTTACTAAGGGAAGGTGGTTGTTGGCCAAAATCTCACGATACATGACCCCATCCATCCTCCCTTCAATATGATGCAGTCGTCCTGCCCCCTTTGTAGAAAAGCACCCTCAAAGTACATTGTTTCCCCACCATGCTTCATGGTTGGGACGTTGAGTTCTATTTTGGTCTAATCTGACGACATGACCTTCTCCCATGCCTCCTCTGGATCATCCAGATGGTCTCTGTCGAACTTCAAACGGGTCTGGATATGTGCTGGTGTGAGCAGGAGGACCTTCTGTGCCCTGCAGGATTTTAATTCATGATGTCATAGTGTATTACCAATGGTAATGTTTGAGACTGTGGTCCCAGCTTTCTTCAGGTCATTGACCAGGTCCTCGGTATAGTTATGTGCCGATTCCTGACCT
>JARQOD010000001.1:438121784-438331818 GCA_033576555.1 Oophaga sylvatica | reverse complement strand
TTTTTGCATTTTGTCCTGCACTTCTGTGGGGGCCTTCAGGGTCCCCTCCGGGGGCTTTTGCCCTCTCAGTTTAGTTCAGCCACTGATGTTTGTACTTTTGCTTTTTTTCCAGTTTTTTCAGTGGCTGCTGTTTTGATTTTGTTACACCAGAGAACTAATTTAGGTGGTAGAGGTCGTGTGATCTCAGGTGATTTTGAAATTAGTAGAGTTGGTGCTTTTCAGGGTTTTTTGGGATTGCAGTAAGTGCCCTTCCTATCCTTTTCTATTTAGGTAGTTTGGGCCCCAACGTTTGCTCATACTATTTTCTGTCTGTGTCGGTATTTCTTCTTGTCTAACCGCCATTACATGTTTGGGGGCTTTCTATGTTCTTTGGGACTGCTCCGGGGCAGATAGCTTTCCTCTTTCTATCTTTAGGTGTAGTTAGTTTCTCAGGCTGTGACGAGGCGTCTAGGACCAACGTAGGAACGCTCCACGGCTGCCTCTAGTTGTGGTGGTTAGTCAGGGTACTGCAATCTCATAGATTCCAACTGCTCTGGTGTATTGCCTTTTTTACCTGCACTCCTCAGCTACCGAAACATAACAGTATCACCGGCCTAAAAATTGAAAATTGTATGGTACTCACAGAAGGGAAAAAATATTGTGAAAGAAAAAAGGTTGTCAGAGTTGTCAGAGATATTTTTCTGTTTGTTGCATTTTTTTTCCCTCTGTATCTCTGGGTGCTGGGAGGATTTTTTTTTTTTTTCTCTCAATGGAGTTTGCACAGTTGTCTGGCCATGTGGATCAGCTTGCCACTGAGGTTCGGAGTATTGCTGCCTATCTTGCTGGGTTGGCTGTTGTGGAACCTAGGATTCCCATGCCAGATTTGTTTTTAGGGGATCGAGCTAAGTTTCAGAATTTCAAAAATAATTGTAAATTGTTTTTTGCCTTAAATTCTAAGTCCTCAGGGAACGCAGCGCAGCAGGTTCAAATTGTCATCTCTCTCCTGCGCGGCGATCCTCAGGATTGGGCTTTTTCCCTGACACCTGGGGATCCTGTTTTGAGTGATGTTGATGCATTTTTTCAGGCTTTGGGGTTATTGTACGATGAGCCTAATGTCACTGATCAAGCTGAAAAAGCCTTGTTGGCATTAAATCAGGGGCTTGATGACGCTGAGTTATACTGTCAGAGATTCCGTAGGTGGGCAGTCCTGACCAAGTGGAATGACGACGCTTTGGCGGCCCTTTTTCGGAAGGGTCTGTCAGATAATGTAAAGGATGTTATGGTGGGATTCTCTGTCCCCTCTGGTCTCAATGATTCTATGTCATTAGCGATTCAAATTGACAGACGTTTGCGTGAGCGGAGAAGTATGCGTGGAATAGTGTTGCCTTGTGAACCTGCTTCTGAACCCATGCAGTGTGATAGAGTGGTGTCTGGGGCACAGCGTCATGAGTTTCGAAAGCGCAATGGGTTATGTTTCTACTGTGGTGATGCATCTCATGCTATTTCAGTCTGCCCTAAGCGGGGAAGACGTTTTGCACGCTCAGTTGTCTTGGGTAGTGTTCAGACTAAGTTTTTATTAACTGTCACTCTGATATGCTCTCTGTCCTCATTTTCTGCTCAGGCTTTCGTTGATTCTGGAGCAGCTATTAACCTGATGGATTATGATTTTGCTAAACGTTGTGGGTTTCCCTTGATACCCCTACAGAAGTCTATTCCCCTACTGGGATCGATTCTACCCCTTTGGCTGAGAATAAACCTCAGTTCTCTACTCAGGTGATAATGAGGGTTGAGCCTGATCATCAGGAGTGCTGTAAATTTTTGGTTCTGTATAATCTGCATGATATTATCGTACTGGGCTTCCCTTGGTTGCAGTCTCATAATCCTGTTTTGGATTGGAAATCTGTGTCTGTAACCAGTTGGAGCTGCCAATGTGTTAATACCAACACTCCTGTTTTTTCTGCCTCCCCCCAGGCTCAGGATGTTCCTGACTTTTTGATTGATTTTTCTGATGTGTTTAGCGAAAGTAAATTTGCATCCTTGCCTCCCCATAGGAGCTATGACTGCGCTATTGAATTAGTGCCTAGTAGTAAATTCCCTAAAGGTCGCCTTTTTAACTTGTCTGTACCTGAACATGACGCTATGCGGTCTTATATCAAGGAATCATTGGAGAAGGGTCATATCAGACCATCCTCTTCACCCTTAGGTGCCGGTTTTTTCTTTGTGGCCAAAAAGGATGATTCATTAAGGCCGTGTATTGATTATCGTCTTTTGAACAATATTACTGTAAAATATCAATACCCGTTACCTTTGATTTCTGACCTGTTTTCCAGGGTGAAAAACGCTACTTGGTTTACCAAGCTTGACCTCAGGGGGGCATATAACCTTATTCGCATTAAGCACGGGGATGAATGGAAGACGGCATTCAATACCCCTGAGGGGCATTTTGAGTACCTTGTGATGCCCTTTGGGCTCACTAATGCTCCTCCTTCCAGTCCTTCATGAATGACATTTTCAGGATTTTGTGGATAAATTTCTGATTGTTTATTTGGATGATATCTTGATTTTTTTCTAATGACTGGGACTCTCATGTGAAACATGTTCGAACTGTATTCCAGATTTTGAGAGAGAATGCTCTGTATGTGAAGGGATCAAAGTGTCTTTTTGGCGTACAGAGGATCTCATTTCTGGGATTCATTTTGTCCCCATCTGTTATTGAAATGGACCCGGTCAAGGTTCAGGCCATCTGTGATTGGGTCCAACCTACTTCATTAAATGCTCTTCAAAGATTTTTGGGTTTTGCCAATTTTTATCGTAAATTTATTGGTAATTTCTCGGTTATTGTTAAACCATTAACTGAATTTGACCAAAAAGGGTTCTGATGTGGTGAATTGGCCTCCTGAGGCAGTCTCTGCATTTCAGGAACTTAAGCAGAGATTCACTTCTGCTCCTGTTCTACGGCAGCCTGATGTTTCTCTGCCATTTCAGGTGGAGGTTGATGCCTCTGAAATTGGGGCAGGTGCCGTTTTGTCCCAAAAAGATCCAGAGACCTCTAAAAGTAACCCTTGTGCCTTTTTCTCTCGAAAATTTTCTCCTACTGAACGTAATTATGACGTGGGTAATCGGGAGTTACTGGCCATGAAGTGGGCTTTTGAAGAGTGGAGACATTGGCTGGAGGGAGCCAAACATCAGGTGGTGGTCCTTACGGACCATAAGAATCTGGTTTATCTGGAATCTGCCAAGCGACTCAATCCTAGACAGGCAAGGTGGGCCTTGTTTTTCACACATTTTAATTTTGTGGTTTCCTTTCTTCCTGGCACTAAGAATGTTAAGGCGGATGCCCTCTCGAGGAGTTTCCTTGCGGACTCTCCTGAGTTATCTGATCCTTCTGTTATTTTGAAAGAGGGTGTAGTTCTTTCCGCCATCTCACCCAATTTGAGACTTGCTCTGGAGGGGTGTCAGGAGGATAGGCCCGAGCGCTGCCCTGTTGGAAAATTGTTTGTCCCGGACCAGTGGAAAAAGAGTGTGATGTCTGAGATTCATTGTTCCGCGTTGGCTGGGCATCCCAGAATTTTTGGTACCAGAGACTTGGTTAGTCGGTCCTTTTGGTGGCCTACCTTGTCTCGTGATGTCAGGGAATTTGTGCAGTCCTGCGGGACTTGCTCTCGCTCCAAGCCTTGCTCTCGCTCTAGTGGTTTGTTGATGCCATTGCCTGTGCCCAAGAGACCATGTACCCATATCTCTATGGATTTAATTTCCGACCTCCCTGTTTCTCAGAGAATGACCGTCATCTGGGTGATTTGTGATAGGTTTTCCAAGATGATACATCTTGTGCCATTACCTAAGTTGCCTTCCTCCTCTGAATTGGTGCCTTTGTTCCTTCAGCACGTGGTTCGTTTACACGGCATTCCTGAGAACATTGTGTCTGACAGAGGAGTCCAGTTTGTTTCCAGATTTTGGAGGACCTTTTGTTCTAAACTTGGTGTTCAATTGTCTTTCTCCTCGGCGTTTCATCCTCAGACCAATGGTCAAACTGAGAGAACAAACCAGACATTGGAGACTTATCTAAGATGCTTTGTGTCTGCTGATCAGGATGACTGGGTCTCTTTTTTGCTTTGGCTGAGTTTGCTCTTAATAATAGGGCTAGCTCTGCTACCTTGATGTCTCCATTTTTCTGTAATTCTGGGTTTCACCCTCGATTTTCTTCAGGACAGACGGAGGCGTCTGTCTGTCCAGGTGTTGACTCTGTTGTGGAGCGTATGCAACAGATTTGGGACCAGGTAGTGGAGAGGTTGTCCCTCTCTCAGGAGAGGGCCCAGCGGTTTGCTAACCGGCATAGGACTGATGGTCCTCGGTTTAAAGTGGGGGACTTGGTCTGGTTGTCCTCAAAAAATATTCCTATGAGAGTGGCATCTCCTAAATTTAAGCCTAGGTTCATTGGACCTTATAAGATCATTGAGATTCTTAATCCTGTTTCTTTTCGTTTGCTTCTTCCAGGGACATTTAAGATCCATAACGTGTTCCACAAGTCCTTGTTGAAGAGGTTTGTTGAGCCAGTGGTTCCTACTGCTTTGCCTCCTGACCCTGTTCTGGTTGAGGGCAATATGGAGTTTGTGGTTGAGAAAATATTGAATTCTCGTTTTTCTAGACGGAAACTCCAGTATTTGGTTAAGTGGAGAGGTTATGGTCAGGAAGACAATTCTTGGGTGTTTGCTTCGGACATCCATGCTAGGAGACTCATCCGTGCGTATCATAGAACTCATCCTGACCGACCTGGTTGCTCAAGTGAGGGTTCGGTGACCCCTCCTCAAGGGGGGGGTACTGTTGTGAATGGACTTGAAATGAGTTCTGAGCAGAGGCTCCCTCTGGTGGTTACAAGCGGTACTGGACTGTCCAGTGAAGATTGTGAGGAGTGGGAATCAGGTGTTACTGACTGGTCTTATATAAGGGAGTCGCCTTCCCATCAGGGTTGCCGGTGATCAATTGTTCTGGTCTCAATCCTTGAGTTCTGTTTCCTTTGTAGCCTGCTGTGTCGTGTCTGCATCTCCTGCTAACAGATAAGACATTTTCTTCTTTTTGTTTTTGTGCTTTATTTTTGCATTTTGTCCTGCACTTCTGTGGGGGCCTTCAGGGTCCCCTCCGGGGGCTTTTGCCCTCTCAGTTTAGTTCAGCCACTGATGTTTGTACTTTTGCTTTTTTTCCAGTTTTTTCAGTGGCTGCTGTTTTGATTTTGTTACACCAGAGAACTAATTTAGGTGGTAGAGGTCGTGTGATCTCAGGTGATTTTGAAATTAGTAGAGTTGGTGCTTTTCAGGGTTTTTTGGGATTGCAGTAAGTGCCCTTCCTATCCTTTTCTATTTAGGTAGTTTGGGCCCCAACGTTTGCTCATACTATTTTCTGTCTGTGTCGGTATTTCTTCTTGTCTAACCGCCATTACATGTTTGGGGGCTTTCTATGTTCTTTGGGGATCTGCTCCGGGGCAGATAGCTTTCCTCTTTCTATCTTTAGGTGTAGTTAGTTTCTCAGGCTGTGACGAGGCGTCTAGGACCAACGTAGGAACGCTCCACGGCTGCCTCTAGTTGTGGTGGTTAGTCAGGGTACTGCAATCTCATAGATTCCAACTGCTCTGGTGTATTGCCTTTTTTACCTGCACTCCTCAGCTACCGAAACATAACAGCTATGTGACCCTATTTGTCGATTTATTGAACATATTTACACCCACTGGTGGAAACTTTGCCCTCCTACGTCAGGGACACCACGGACATCCTGCGGAGATTAGAGGGCCTTACCCTAGAGCCGGACATGATTCTGGTCACGGCTGACTTAGAATCTCTTTACACTTGCATTTCACATGAGTCTGGACTCAGAGCCACAGAGTTTT
Source organism: Oophaga sylvatica (assembly GCA_033576555.1). Lineage (NCBI taxonomy): Eukaryota > Metazoa > Chordata > Amphibia > Anura > Dendrobatidae > Oophaga > Oophaga sylvatica. The sequence continues at coordinate 438,325,961 of JARQOD010000001.1, read as the reverse complement.
ACCTCAAAACTAGCAATCTGGATCCTTCTTTACAGTCTTTGATTTTGGAACTTTTGGAATTTGTTCTCTTTCATAATTTTTTTACTTTTAAAGATCGTTTTTTTTCTACAGAAGCGGAGCACTGCCATGGGGGCGGCCTGTGCGCCATCTTACACTAACCTCTTTCTTGGATTTTGGGAGAGGGGTCTGTTTGGGGAGGACGCCCGGGCCGACCTCCATGTGCAGTGCTGGTACCGTTATATTGATGATTTCCTTTAATTTGGCAGGGTACGGAGGATGATCTCAGTACATTTATGTTTGAATTGAACAGGAATTAATTTAATATTAGACTGACTCATAAGTCTAGTAAGCAAAAAATCGATTTTCTTGATATCCAGATTGAGGTTACTGGTGACTCTGTGGTCAGACCGATGTCTTTAGAAAAGAGACATCTTTCAATGCGTTATTGCATGCATCGTCGGCTCACCCTCGCTCCACGGTGCAGGCAGTGCCGATAGGTCAGTTCCTGAGGATCAGACGTCTCTGTTCCACTACGGAGCGTTTTGAGACTCAGGCTGCTGACCTTCGCTCCCGGTTCCGGGCGCGGGGGTATAGCCGACGATGCATTGAACATGGTTACCAACGGGCCAAATCGTCAGACCGTGACTCTTTATTGTCGGGCAATAGGGTGAGAAGAGATGACAGTTCAACCACCAGGTTCATCTCGACTCATAATAATAGGTGGGGTACCATTAGACAGATTTTGAACAAACATTGGCCCATACTAAAAACAGATTCTGTAATAGGTCGTACACTACCTGATCGGCCTCTCATGACCGCAAGAAGGAGTAATAACTTTAAAGATTTGTTAGTCAAAAGCCACTATGTTCACCGTCCTTCTCTTCCCTTCTACACGGGCAGGCCACACACAGGGTGTTATCCATGTGGTTCCTGCCTGGCTTGTAGGAATATTGAAAGATCCTTTTCTTTTACCTCAGCTGATGGCAGTAAAATGTTCCAAATCCGTGAGTACATCTCCTGCTCTAGTGATTTTGTTATATATTATGCCACATGTTCCTGTGACCTGATAAACGTGGGATTAACCTCCCGTGAGCTGCGTATACGGGTAAGGGAACATGTGAGAGACATCAGAGCGGCCGCCACTAATGATGACCTTTTCTCCATGAGGATTATTCCACGCCATTTCAAATTAAAACATGCCTGTGACCCTGATACACTCAAGATAAGGGGCATTGATCGTGTCCATGGGGGAATTAGAGGTGGGAATCTTAAACGTAGATTAGCCCAATTAGAGTGTAAATGGATTGTTAGACTTGGCACTATGACCCTGGTGGTCTGAATGAAAAATTGGGTTTCTCTTCTTTTCTATAAATTGAGGATACCCTTGAAGCCTTGTATCTGTTCATATCCTTGGAGTTTTGCGTTTTTATGAGTTGATTTTAATTGTGTGTGTTTCTGTTATTACAGTACTGCAGTTCTGGCACATTTTCCAATTATCTAGCCACCACGAATGGACGCCTTACTACTATACAGTCCTTTCCCTTTTTTCTTACACGTTTGGTTTCAGCTTATCCTTACGGACGTATTTTGAAGATCTCTATATCAACTGAGTTATTAAAGATTGACATATTTTTGAATATATTGTATTTCCGTCATGTGGGGATAATTTTCATGTTTAGTTGGGTTCGGATATATAATGTCTGTATACTGTTTGTGTATTGTTTAAAATTTCTGGAAAATGTTTCATATAATATTGTTGTAATTGTTGTAATTTTGGATAAATGTAGCGAATATTCTGCATTTAACGCTATTTGGGATGTATCCAGCTTATTATAATATATCTATTTGTTTACAGACCAGACTGTGCACGCGGTGCTGGGGCGCCCTTTTTGCCTGCGTCATAGAAGGCGTCGCCATAGAGTGGTGCGTTCCATTGACGTCACACGAGCGTTTGCTCTTGGAACGCATCATCTCTGTGACGCCGGAAGTGACGTTTGTGCGACGGGCGTCCCATCACTGTGCGCCGCAAACGAGGTCTAAATATTGGGCGTTACTAACATGATGCGGCGTGTATTTAAACACACGTGCTATGGCTTTTACCTCGCCCCCCGAAGAAGCGAGGTGCGAAACGCGCGTCGGGGTCTCTAGTGCGTCGCAGACAACGTCACAATTTGGTAAGGATGCCTAAACTTTGTATTTTGAAATTGTCCATTAGTGACTATTCACACATGTATTATTAGGAGTGGACTTTATGCTTAGTTGCCTAATATAGAGAAGATTCGGCACTTGCCATTATATATATATATATATATATATATATATATATATATATATATGTTTATCACTATCTGTATGGGCAGTTGTTAGCATTGCGCTCCTCATCATGTTATAGGCTGACTTTAAATACATTTTTTGTCTGCGGCCACTTTCACGGTCACATCATCTTCTGCTTGCTACTGTTTTTATTCTTGTATTATCCTATTGTCATTATTGTTATGAGATTTGCATGTTAGTGTTAATTTGTATCTAATAAAAATTGTATTTTTTACTTACTTATAATACATGTTATTTCTCTCAATTCTTTATTTGATTGTTACTTTGGGGAGATGTAAGCCCTCAGTGGTTTCTTTGATGCATTTGATAGAGCAGAGCATTCAGAGAATCTTTTGGAAATCCTTGTTACGTTGGGACTCCAACATTACTGACTCTTATTATACTTTTATGTCTTGTACTGGGAACGTTTGTTCGCCCGATACAGGCCCAGGAACAAGTTTTTCATTACAGTAGACCAGTTAGGGAGAAAGATCTTTTTTTTTTAGGATGGGTCATTCCCAAGAAAGGGGAGGCCTTGTTCTTTCACTTTTGGTGTTGATGGAGTAGCATCTACATGTGTTGGACTCTCACGTAGGAAAGATTGTGTAACCACAGTTTCTGTATGTGTTAAGGAGTGTTGTATTGTGAATAGAACTTTAGGTACTAATATTGAAGCCTCGCTACAAAATTTTACTCTGACCTTACGCTTAGGAAGACAAATGTGTGCTACTAGTGTAGATATTGTGACCCCATGGCATATTCAAATACTTACTCAGTTTACAAATGAGACTGCACAGGGCTATTGTCGTGTCATGATTGGAAAAGAATGGAGGGATCCCTTTGGTGGAGAAACACCCCGGATGGGGGAAACAGGAAAACGTCCTGGAGTTGTGATGATTTCACAGTGTACCCATTACACCCCAAGACCTTGTCCCCTGAAAGTACTACAGATTATCTTGATTTCTTTGTATTGTCTACCAATTACACACGGTCCCGCGTAGTTCCTCAATACCCTGCATGGGTCAGTATAATATCCCCTCTAGAATTGACACTCCAGTACCAAAATTGGTCTAAAACCACAGGAACCAGTTCAGCATGTAAGAAAAAGAGGATTTTACTCAAGTAACAAACCCAATCCGTATTATCAATACTGGCCATTTCATCTCCTTAAATACTCAGTATGGTTTGTTTACATGCCATCTTAATATGTCAGTCTGGGACTTAGCAGAGCATATCCCAGCGTGTACCCCTTTCTTAGATGTGTTCAGCATGAATTTTCAAAGATGGTTGACAGTCAGGACGGTATCCACTCAAAACAAAAGAGATCCCAGGGCTTCAAAACGTAGCGTTATCCAGAGAACAGGAATTAGCTCAGGCCCCGAAACGGTTTACAAAGGAAAAAAAGAGAATGGTATGATACTCTTTTGGGAAGTGCTGGTACAGCAGCAGGTGTCCTTAACACCCTAGACATCCAGACCCTCAGTAGTAGACTATCCTCCTTTTCAGCCATTGGAGCTGACGCTGAGAATGTGGCCCTAGTCCAAAGTGCTATTCAAGGCCAAATGATTGTCAATAATCAAAAGTACCAAGCCTGAGTGATGGATTATCTTCAGGCTCAGATCAGAGCATTATTCAAAGTTACTAGAGAAATTAGCAATGTAACCCAACACGTCCTTGCTTGTATTGCCCTTCAAGGGGAAATGCATACTAATGCTAAAATACTCCTCCAAACTCTTCTTGACGGTCACTGGGCATGGGAAATGGGCCGCACATGGCTAGGTATAACTGAATTTGCAAAAAAACATGTTGATTGGTGGAAAATTGGGTGGATGAGTTGCACCAATCTTGATATGGAAGATTGTACCTTCAGTGCCTTAATACCCATCCGAGGTACTGTTCACCCCCTCTTGAGTCAAATTGATATGGGGCTGGTCCATAAAAATTTATTGGTTCGGACACCGTCAGACACTTCTGTTAGTTATATTCGGACTCCAGATGGTATTCAAAAAATTTCTTATTCTGATTTGGTATGCCCTTACGGAGTCACTAATCCTGTCCAAAGCCGCCTCTGTTGGGAGAATGAGGAGACTACCTGTCCTCTCATTCTCGAGGAACTTAGAGGTCCTCTGTTTTGGCAGTTCAACAATGGAGAGATGTGTCTCCATGTTCCTACTAAAAAATATGTCACATTTCACACTCCTTGCAAGATTACAGGCCTGGTGCGGTCAGCATTGTACTGTACGACCACACCAATTATTGATATCAGAGTTGATGAACAAAAATGGGTTTACCAGCCAGTTAGGCCTCTTTCACATATCTGTTGTGCGCCTGACGGCGCCCTCCGGCATTTTTTTGTCCAACCGCATCCGGCGAAATGTGATGCCGGATGCGTTTTTTTTTTTTGCATTGACTTTCATTAGCGCCGGATGGCGCCGCATGTCAGTGCGTTGTATGTGTTTTTGTCCGGATCCGGCGGAAATGTACATTCCGGCGGCCGGACACAACGCAGCATGTAACGTTTTTATTTTTTGCCGGTGCTGCCTGATGTGCCTGAAGTGGCGCATCAGGCAGCCGCGGCAAAATGCCGGGGGCGCCGTCAGGCACACAACGGATATGTGAAAGAGGCCTTATCCTGCTGAAAAGAGAGTTCAATGTAACATACCGTCCTCCCAGGGTAGCTTCTCCCCATCTGTCTATGGGAAAAGGCCTGTATCAAGTGATTCAGGACCTAGAGGTTCTGGAACATTTCCAGAAACTGTACAATCAGACCGGTCAAAGAGCTTTAATCACCATAGCCCACAATAAGGTAAAAATCCAGAAAATCATTAAACAATATGATGAGGTGAATATCTTTTGGTGGGACGAGATTGTCAAATTTTTCACAGGGAACTTTCACCCACTTTGGAGTGCAGCAGGACACTGCTTTACACATTCCGTACTCTGGGCATTCATTCTAGGTGTGATTTTTTCTGGTTGTCTTTGGATCGGCTGTAAGCAAATGCTTCTGCGCCGAAATATTGGCCATGTTGTGGAGCTGTGCCAGCCGCAATCCCGCGCCCACAATTACACTCCAGTGATAAGATGTTACAGGAGACCCCTTCCCACCACAGCTGTTGATCCTCAAAGACCCACTCCACCTACTACCGGGCCAGGTACCGACAGCCCATTTATCACAGCGTCCTGTGCATATGAAACAATGAACCCCATCTACCACAACTCCCTTCCTCATGGTATACCTTCTCGTGATATTCTCATGTAGAAATTGTACTCTGGACAGAGTACAAGAGGGGGACTTGTAAGAGAATGGTCAGCTATAGCATAATGAGCTGCCATGATGAACCAGACAGCCATCTTGTGAAAAGTTAGGAACCAAGATTCAACTTTTACAATAGAACTAATAAGATGTATTTTGTAGAAGTGGATGGAAAATGTAAAATGAGATCATGTCTGTTAGTAAACCTAGTTGACGTGCATAAAGGAAAATTGGATCAATAGGGGAATAGGGTTAACAAATATATGGTCAATGTGTGTATACGTGATAATGTTGGTAGAACATTAAAATGTCAAATGCCTGAATTTATGGATATAGCCTGGAGGCAGTAATAAGATAAACGACAGTAGTTATAAATAACAATGACTTTTATGGGTTTTAATGTTGCTTGTGGAAATGTTAAAGTTGTATTATATCATTATATTCTTTGTTCTAAAATACATGTTTCTGTAGATTATCATGTAAACGCCCTCTGCGGCAAGGTGTAGCTTTGTTTGTTTGTATTATGTATAAAAAGGCCCCCATGATTTAGCACGGGGCCTTTTCATCGCCAGACTTCTGAGCGAATCTCTGCCCGTCTGAATCCCTGCTTTGTGCCTGCATGCTTAAACTCACTGACTCTCTGTACCTGTTCTGCCGTGTATCTCTAAATAAACTTCAACCTCAGCTTGATAAGAGGATCGTCTACATCTTTTTCCCAGCTTTTCCAGCTCTCAGTAAGGACTTTCTCTTACAATGTGGTGGTCCTTCACCCACACATTGATTGACCTAGCTGTGTGGCATGGCGCACGAATTGTCCTGCTGGAAAAACCATTCCTCAGAGTTGGGGAACATTGCCTGAGCAAAAGGAATCAACTGTTTTTCCAGGATAACCTTGTATGCGGCTTGATTCATGTCATTCGCAAAGATTAACCTGTGCAATTCCAGCATTGCTGAAGCATCCCCAGATCATCATCGATCCTCCACCAAATTTCACAGTGGGTACAAGACACTGTGGCTTGTACGCTTCTCCAGGTCTCCGTCTAACCATTAGACAAGCAGGTGTTGGGCAAAGCTGAAAATTAGACTCATCAGAGAAGATTACCTTACTCCAGTCCTCTATGGTCCAATCCTTATGGACTTTGGCAAACTTCAGCCTGACTTTCCTTTGCTTCTCATTGATGAAAGGCGTTTTTCTAGCTTTACATGACTTGAGCACTGCCTCTAGGAGCCTGTTACGAACTGTTCTTGCCGTGCACTTCACCCCAGCTGCCATTTGCCATTCCTTTTGTAGGTCACTTGATGTCATCCTGCAGTTGCTGAGTGACATTCGAAGAAGATGACAGTCATCCCGGTCTGTGGAGAATCGTTTTCGCCCTCTGCCGGTCTGTAGCTTTGTTATCCCCAATGTCTGCTGCTTGACCTTGTTGTAATGGACTGTCGTCTTAGAAATTTTAAGGATGGAAGCAACATGATGCTCACTGTATCCTTCTGCTAGAAAAGCCAGAATTATGCCCTTCTTTTCCTCACTCAAGACTTTTCTTTTCAACTCCTTTGGCATGGTTAAAAGTTATGTTTTCATTCCTATTACTTTTGGGATATTACTAGCACTTGTTTTGCCATCCAGCTTGTCCTATTGCAAGAGGATTGTGAACACCACTACAGTGTTTTTTATACTTTCCTTTGTTAAATAAGATTTGGTTCAGGTGATCACCTAATCAGAAGCACATTAAGCAGAATTAGGTGTACTCTGGTTGCAATTCAACTGACACTGGAATGGAATAGCTGTCAGACATGTAGAGAAGCGGATTTTTATAAAACTGTGCAGTGGTCTCTTAATTTTTGCCAGAGCTGTATTTAAAAAAAAACAAGAAAAAACCTGCTCTTTGCGCACGGTTCCTGGGTCCATCGTTGTTCCCGGTACTTGATATTGACTTCACTGCTGACATCAATCAGGGAGCTCAACTAATGAGCTTACAGACGGGACATCAGCACCGTGCACAATTTCAGATACCATAAGCGTAGGAGACTCCGCAGTGGACTCGGAGAGGAGTAGGAAAGGGGTTTTTCCCTAACAAATCACACCTGGAGCCCGTTTATTTCTGAAAGTAAAAAAAAAAATTTAAAGTTTTAATAGGACGTTCTTTCCATCATGACATTTGATCTGATGGTCCTATAGTTCTCTACAAACTATATTCTTGTAATAGTGTTAGGCCGTGTGCCCATGATCCAGAACTAGCAGCGGTTTGGATGCAGTGTATGTGCGCTGCAGTCTATTGAATGCAGTTAAAGCCATGTGTTCACTGATCCGTTCAGATTTACCGTATTCAATTTTTTTGTTGATATAATTTCTGTAGCAGAGACTGGCGTCTCCATAAGAGAAACTGACATGCTTCGGTCTGGAGAGATGCTCCACCTGTCAGTCTCCGCAGGTGATTCATGAGTGTCTGCGGACGCATGGTGGACATAGGATTTCTTGAAACCCCATCCGCTATGCTGTAACATCTGGATGTTGCATAAATATGCAGTGTAAAACCCACAGCAACTCCAGATCGTGAGTACATACCCTTATTGTACAGCACAGTAAACTAACCAGAGTGGCTAAGCTGAATAATTGAAGGCGGGGGGGTAAATCTCAAAATCCACTCACCTTGAAAAAAAGAGGGATTTTTGGTACTTACTGTAAAATCTCTTTCTTGGAGCCTTCATTGGGGAACACGGTTAACCATGGGGTGTATGCTGCTGTCACTAGGAGGCTAAAGGGTATGCCACACTAAACAATATCGCTAACGGGATCGCTAAAAAACGTCACTATTTAGCGATCCCGTTACCGATATTGTTCAGTGCGGCAGCTTCCAGCGACGAGCTTCCTGCTGTGATCTCGCTCGTCGCTGGAATCGCTCCGGACCCTATTTTCTCGTCGGCGCTCCCGCTGGGTAAGTATTTAATCGCTGTGTGGCACCTTTTCTTAGCGATTTAGCGGTACTTTTGTACCGCTAAAGTCGTTAAGAAGATCGCTAACGGCGATAGCGTCGTTAACTATATCGCTAAATGTGGCAGCATTTAGCGATATAGAAACAATCCCGCTAGCGATCGCATTAGTATGCGTCGTTATCGTGATCGCTAGTGGGATTGTTTAGTGTGGCAGTACCTTTACACTATGCAAAAACAGGAAAATAGCTCCTCCTCAGAAGTATACACCCACCAACAGGCACAAAGCAACTCAGTTGGTGTTAAAGCAGTAGGAGAAGCAACCAGAAACTCAACATATGTACCAACCCAAAACAACGGCACGTAGGCCAACACAGTACAAACATTCAGGGAGAGTGCTGTGTCCCCAATGAAGGCTCCAAGAAAGATTTTACAGTAATTACCAAAAATCCCTCTTTCTTTATCGCTTCATTGGGGGACACAGGTAACCATGGAACATTCAAAAGCAGTCCCAAGGGTGGGAAAAGGAAAAAGATATGTAAAGAAAAACGAACTTAGGTCGGCCGGTGAGAAACCGCCGCCCGCAGTATCTTCCTACCCAGGCCTGCATCAGCAGAGGCGTGGGTATTAACCCTGCAAAACCTCACAAAGGTGTGCAAGGATGACCAGATTGCAGCCTTGCAGATCTGTAAAGCTGAAGCCTGGTGACAAACAACCCAGGAAGCTCCCAAAGCCCGGGTGGAGTGAGCCCTCACTCCCGGAGGAGGCGGTTTGTCCTGAACGCGGTATGCCTCTAGTATCGCCGAACGAATCCAAAAAGCGACAGTGGACTTAGAAGCTGGGAGCCCTTTACGACGACCTTCAGGTATGACAAACAGGGAATCGGATTGACGAAAAGAAGCAGTCCTAGAAAGGTAGACTCGAATAGCTCTGACCAAATCCAGCTTGTGGAGGGACTTTTCCAGGGGATGAAGCGGAGAAGGACATACAGAAGGAAGGACTATGTCTTCATTGATGTGGAAAGCAGAAACTACCTTAGGCAGAAAGGGAGAAACGGGTTGGAGGACTACATTGTCCTGGTGCAGGATCAAGAAAGAACGACAAGACAATGCTGCTAACTCGGAAACCCTCCTGATAGACGTAATGGCAATTAGGAAGGCCACTTTCCATGACAGGAGAGAGAACGAGATATCCTGGATAGGCTCAAAGGGCGCACACTGAAGAGCTCCAAGAACGAGATTGAGATCCCATGGATCTACCGGAGGAAGGAAAGGTGGCGCCAGGTGGGTGACACCCTGAAGAAAATTCTTCACCTGGGAACAGGAAGTCAGATCTCTCTGGCAGAGAATTGACAGGGCGGACACCTGTCCTTTAAGGGTACTGAGCGAAAGTCGAGACCCGCTTGAACAAAAACCAAGGACGGAAGGAAGGGAAAAGACATAGGAAAACTGTTTCCACACACCACCTAAAGAAGGCCGTCCAACATCTGTGGTAGATGCGCGAGGATACTGTTTTTCTCGCCCTGATCATAGTCTGGATGACTTTGTGAGAAAACCCAGCTTCCTTCAGGACTGCGGCTTCAATGGCTATGCCGTTAAACTCAGACTGAGAACTCGGGTGGGAGAGGGGGCCTTGTGAGAGAAGATCTGGATGGTCTGGAAGCCTCAAGGGAACATCCATAAGCATGTTCATCAGCTCTGCATACCAGGCCCGTCTTGGCCAGTCTGGAGCTATCAAGAGAACAGGAATCCCTTCTGCCTTTATCTTTTTAACGACTCTCGGAATCAATGGGAGAGGTGGAAAAAGATAAGGCAGCTGAAACTGGGACCACGGGATCACATAACCGATGGCCATCAGATCCCGGGACCTGGCTACAAACTGAGGAACCTTGTGGTTCATCCGAGATGCCATGAGGTCGACGTCCGGAGTGCCCCAATCTCTGATATATTTGGTTAAAGACGACGGGATTGAGAGACCACTTGCCTGATGCGAGGTCCTGACGACTCAGAAAATCGTCTACCCAGTTTTCTACCCCTAGAATGTGAACGGCTGATATGGTAGGGACGTGACGTTCCACCCATCGCAGAATTTTTGTCACCTCAATCATGACCTGTTTGCTGCGAGTCCCTCCTTGATGATTTATGTAGGCCACGGCTGTGGCGTTGTCTGACTGAATGTGGACCGGCTTGCCTGCGAGGAGGGACTGCCAGCAGAGAAGGGCAAGAAAGATTGCCCTGATCTCCAAGAGATTGATGGAGAGAAGGGCTTCCTTAACGTTCCAAAGACCCTGCGCTATGTGATGAAGGAAGACCGCCCCCCAACCTAGGAGACTGGTGTTGGTGGTGACATGCCAGCAGAGAGGGAGAAAGGACCTCCCGCACAGGACATAGGTGGATAACGTCCACCAAGTCAGAGATTGCCTCACTTTGAAGGGCAGAAGTAGCGGATGGTCCAGTGAGACTGTTTTCTTGTCCCAGGCAGACAAGAGGGCCAACTGAAGAGGACGGCAGTGGAACTGGGCGTAATGCACGGCTTCCATGAAGGCAATCATCTTCCCCCGAACCCTCACGCAGGACCGTAAGGGCAGAGGAGCTGGTCGCCTTAGAGAACAGATTCCCTGGCAGAGAGGCGAAAACTCCTTCGGAAGGAAGACATGGGCCTGGGATGTCGAATTCCATACCCAGGAACACCAGGTGCTGAACTGGGGTTAGGGAGGATTTCTCTCTGTTGACTATCCAGCCGAGTTGGACGAGTGTCCAGGGTGATCTGAAGACTCTGGTCGCAGTCTCGGCGGGACAGCCCCTTGATCAGGAGATCATCCAGGTAAGGGATTATGAGAATCCCCTTGGAGCGAAGGATGGCCATGACCTTCGTGAAAACTCTGGGGGCAGACGCCAGGCTATAAGGAAGTGCCGTGAACTGATAATAATCCTCCTGGATTGCAAACTGAAGGAATCTCTGATGCTGCACACAAACAGAAATGTGGAGATAAGCATCCTGAATGTCTACAGAACAAAGAAATTCTGGTTCCATGGAAGCGATCAACGAGCGCAAGGTCTCCATCCTGAAGTGGCGGATCCAAACGTGGCGATTCAACTGCTTGAGGTCCAAGATTGCACGGAAAGATCAGTCTTTTTTCGGGACTACAAACAGATTGGAGTAGAACCGTGAAAACAGTTCGTTCCAAGGAACGAGAACGATTACCCGAGTGAAGAAGTGAAGAAACGGCCTGAAGAACCCCTGGGACTTGAGATGGACGTTTTGGCGGGCGAGACAGAAAGAAACGCCTCCCTGGGGGGAAGAAAAATATATCTTGGAACCGGACGTAACTATCTCTCTGACCCAGGCGTCGTCGACCACTGACAACCATGCGTCCCTGAAGAGAAGCCGGCCTCCCACCCTGGAAAAATTTCCAGGTGGGGGTGACCCATCACTTAGAGAGAACCTGTGAGAGCGGGACCCTGAGAGCTTGGAGGAGTGGCCTTTTGGCGTACAGTGAGGAGCAGGTTTGAAGAATGGTTCCTTCTCTCCCCTGGAGGAATTCCTGGACGAGGAGAAAGATCGAAAGGAACGAAAAGGCTAGGGCCATTTCCTATTGAAGGGACTTTTGGGCTTGGACTGAGATAGAGAAGTACTCTTCCCCCTGGTAGCGTCCGAAATTATCTGGTATAGTTTGGACCCAAAAAGTCTGGAACCCTGAAAGGCCAGGTTGGTGAGTGACAACTTAGAGGTTAGATCTGCATTCCACGCCTTCAACCAAAGGATGCAGCGTATAGCAATGAAGTTACTGCTTGGTCTGGCGGAACAGCCAGCCGTGTCCAAAGAGGCGACCAAAAGATATTTGCCGGCGTGAGCAATCTGGTCTGCCAAATCTGCTAGCCGATGCTACGATGCCCTGGCGAAGTATTTTGGCCCAGGCAGAGATGGACTTTGCCACCCAGGTGGATGCGAAGCTGGGGCAGTGGGAGGCTCCAGTCGCTTCGAAAGCCGATTTGGCCAAAGACTCAATCTGCCTTTCCATGGCGTCCTTAAGAGACGCACCACCTGGTAGAGACAGAACTGTCTTTGAAGACAGGCGAGAGAGCGGCGGGTCCACCTTAGGGGACTCTGCCCATTTGCCGACAAGGTCTGAATTAAAGGGATACAGGATGTCTAGCTGTTTCCTTCCGGGGAAACGCTTCTCGGGATGCTCCCAGTGTTATGCCATAGTCGCTTCAAACTCTTTATGACTGGGAAAGGTCCGAGGACGTTTTACCCGTTTGAAGGAAACGCAGTACTCTTGAGCGGGAACCTCGTCCTCTTTTAGTTTAAGGGATTGAACAATAGCCAAAATAAGACTATCAACCATGTCCTGCAATTTTGGAGTCTGGTCCGAATCAGACTCAGAACCGGACTGGAAATCCACGTCCGACCCAAATGCCTCCTCCTCCGAGAAGGTATGTGGAGAGAGGGGTATCCTGGAAGATGCAGAGGGGCCCGGGGAGCTGGATGAGCTGGAGAGAGCCCTCTTCCTAGACCTTTTTCCCGATTTGTCCCTGCGAAGGTCGTGGTCAGGTGCGTGCGAATCACCCTGGGAGGCGTTCGGAGCACTGGTGGCGACAGATAGATTTGAAAGACGTTCCAGTGACTGCAGTATTTTAGTCAGGTACGAGACCGACTGAGACATGGCAACAGCCCACTCCGGGGGGAGGGGTGTGCTCTCATCCCGAGCGTTAGGGTGCTCCTGTGGGGCAGACATGTTGGAAGCACTCCAGGACCGGCAGAAAGGGGACAGCTGACCTGAAGGCCACTTTAATTTACAGCGTGCGCAGGCATAGTGAATCACCGTGGGTTTAGAGGAAAAATGAGAAGCCCCCGCAGAGTTGGGCATAGGTCGAGCCTAGGGATACTGCTGAAGAGGGCTATAGGGGCAGAGGCGAGGAAAGGGGCAGAGCCTACCAGTTGGCAGCGATGGATCAGCAAATTATCGGTGGTAAAGATGTGTCCCCCTTGAAAGATGACGTGAAAACGTAGGAGGCGGCAGGAAAAGCAGTGTTTCCAGCAGAAGGCATGAACTGTCAGAGCAGGTGGTGTAAAATGGCCTCAGGGATGCAGATGCAGCAGCACGCTAAGGAGCGGTAGGCATGGCTTATATGCCGGCCGGTAAAAACGAAAGGAAGGATCCGATAGACTGGCGCGCCGGAGAACTGAAGATCTGCCGGCCAGCAAAAGTGAAAGCACCCTTGCCATTGAAGGGGGCGTGGCCAGACCAGAGCAGACGCTAGGGAATAGAAGAAAAGATGGCGCCAAGGGACATGCTCAAACCGGGGGGGGGGGATACAAAAGAGCACGAAAATCGAGTGCGAAATTCAAGCGCTCGCCAGGAGTGCGCCCTGATGGTGGGGGCACTGTCGGGCGGGAAAAATGGCCGCTGCTGAAGAGAGGCCGGTCCCTATGATGCAAAATAAAAGTACACTACATGTGTGGCGCTGACAGAAAGGAGGCACGGGGTCACTGTTGCTGAAGGCGCCTGAACGCCGGGGGTATCCACAGCTGAAAGAGGGCGGCCGGTCCCTGGAGAGGAGACACAAAATCAAAAGGGGTCTGCATGGTGTCCTTGTTAAGGACAGAAATGAGGATGGGTCCTGCCTGCGCCCTGGGGGAAGGAAACATGCCTACCTGCAGGTGAGTCCACGATTCTTCACAGCTGAGGATCACATCAGGAGCCCTCGGGGTGGGAGAGGGTCACTGGCACTGGGGATCCTCCTTCCCGCACCGTCTCCAGACGGTGCAGAAGACGGCATCGACCCCTTACAAGAAGGGGGAAGGCCACCGCCGGTGACCGCCGTCTTCCTCTCAGCCCTCTCCGAGGAGAGGGGTGAGGAGGGGAAAAGGCAAGGACTGGCCACTGGTAATTGCCCTGAAGCACCCGTAAGGGTGACGGGAAAAAGTCCTGCCTGCGGGTACAAGAGTGGGCGATGTGGGTGACACCACACTGCTCTCTCGGTCGCATATGTACCGGAAAACAGTGAGATATTACACCGTTACCCTAGAATGATGAACCTGAAAAACAAAAGGATTAATAATTACAAACCGGGTACCTGCAAGGTAGAAAAAAACCTGAGGATCTGGGAACAGATCCACGTCCGCCTCCTACAGACACTAAGCTTAAAGGGAATCTGTCACCCCATTTTTCGACTATAAGATGCAGCCACCACCATCAGGGGCTCATCTACAGCATTCTGTAATGCTGTAGATAACCCGATGTCACCTGAAAGAGAAAAACGAGTTATATTATACTCACCCAGGGGCGGTCCGGTCCGATGGGAGTCGCGGTCCTGCGCCTCCCATCTTGCAGCGAAGATGTCCTCTTTGCTTCCTGTCGCAGGCGCACTGATCTGCCCTGTTGAGGGCAGAGTAAAGTACTGCAGTGCGCAGGACCTCGCTGACCTTTCCCGGCGCCTGCGCATTGCAGTACTCTGCCCTCAATAGGGCAGAGCAGTGCACCTGCGCAGGAGCCCCGACGGGAAGCAAAGAGGACGTCATCGCTACAAGATGGGAGGCGCCGGATCGCGACGCCCATCGGACCGGACGCCGGACCGCCCTTGGGTGAGTATAATATAACTAATTTACCTTCTTTCAGGTGACATCGGGGGCTTATCTACAGCATTACAGAATGCTGTAGATAAGCCCCTGATGGCAGTGGCCGCATCTTATACTCGAAAAATGGGGTGAGACTCCCTTTAAACGGAGTTCCTTTGTGCCTGTCGGTGGGTGTATACTGCTGAGGAGGAACTATTTTCCTTTTTTTGCATAGTATCAGCGTCCTAGCGACAGCATCATGCACCCCATGGTTACCTGTGTCCCCCAATGAAGCGATAAAGAAAAACAAATACACTGAAATTTCCATGGTGTGAGAGCAGTGACGATTGAGGTGCTATTGAAATCGGGATGTGGTTTTACGGCCATTAGCTGTGATATTGCAATGCAATCTTTGGACGTGTATTTTTTGGGGTCATGTAAAAACAGGATTTTTGTGCTTACCGTAAAATCCGTTTCTCGGAAGCCTTCATTGGGGACACAGGAACCATGGGTGTATGATGCTGCCACTAGGAGGCTGACACTATGCACATAAAAAAAGTTAGCTCCTCCTCTGCAGTATACACCCCACCGACTGGCAACAAGCTAATCAGTTAGTGAGAAAGCAGTAGGAGAACATGATAGAAATAAACAGACAACTCAACTGTAACAATAGCACACAGAAGAACAGGAGTTGTAGAAAAAAACATGGGAGGGTGCTGTGTCCTCCAATGAAGGCTTCCGAGAAACGGATTTTACAGTAAGCTTCATTGGGGGACACAGGTACCATGGGACGTCCCAAAGCAGTCCATGGGGAGGGAAACAGCAGAAAACTCTATTCCGATCAAAGAGCTTACCACTGCTGTCTGCAAGATACTTCTGCCTAGGCTGGCGTCCACCGAAGCATAGGTATGGACCCGGTAAAATTTTGCAAACTTGTGGATGGAAGACCGGGTTGCCGCTTTGCAAAATTGTAGGGCGGATGTCCCATGGTGTACCGCCCAGGAGGCGACCGCTGCCCGGGTAGAGTGAGCCTTAATCCAGGGGGGCGCTCTCTTCTTAACCAGTAAGTCCCCAAATTTGCAGACCTGATCCAGCGCGCAATCGTAGCCTTGGAGTCGTGCATCATCTGGATGACGAATAGCAATCTGACTTCCTAAAGGAAGCGGTCTTAGTGAGAGAGATCCTCACTGCCCTGACCAGGTCTAGCCTGTTTAGTGAATGCTCCGGAGAATGAGTCGGAGCTGGACAGAAGGAAGGGAGGACAAAGTCCTCAATCAGGTGAAAAGTGGATACCACTTTGGGAAGGAAAGAAGGTGGAGGCCGCAACACCACCCCATCCTGGTGAAAAACCCTAGAGGGAAAGTTTTGACTTGAGAACGGGACAAAGGACTTCTGAAAGAGGATAGAGAGCGAATACCTGCCCCTTTAGAGAACTAAGGGCAAGGCCAGCATCAAGTCCTGCTTGGAGAAAAGCCAAAATGGAGGGAAGCGACAAAGACATTGGCAAAAAGCCATTGGACTCACACCGGAGGAAATAGACCTTCCAGGTCCGATAATGAACCCTAGAAAACGACGGTTATCTAGCCTGGATCATGGTGCGTAACACCCGATCTGAGAAATCGGACGCTCTTAGAACCGCGGTTTCAACAGCCACGCTGTCAAATGAGCAACTGAGAATTCTGGTGGAAGATCAGTCCTTGTGACAGAAGATCTGGCCTGTCAGGGAGCCTCCAGGGGGCGCCCGCCAGAAGATTGACGATATCTGCAAAACAAGACCTTCTGGGCCAATGTGGTGCGATCAGAATGACCGGCACCCCTTCCGCTTTGATCTTCAACAGCCTGGGAAGAAAGGTAAGGGGAGGAAAAAGGTAGGGAAGCGCGAATTGCGACCAGGGAATTGCACTGCGGATATTGTCGGAAACGTCATCTCCGCCCAGTGAAGAATCCTGGATACCTTGACCATCACCAGGGGACTCCTGGTCCCTCCTTGGTGATTGACGTATGCCACCGCTGTGGCAATATCCGTCTGAATTCTGACCGGCAGACCACTGAGAAGCGGTTTCCCAGTGATGGAGGTAGAGAACGATGGCCCTGACTTTGAGGATCTTAGAAAATTCCTGCGTCCCCATGGAAGCAATTACTAAGCGGAGGGACTCCATCCTGAAAAGTCACAGGCGGACTCTCGATTTCAGAAACTAGAGATCCAGAATGGGCCGAACCACGTCGCCCTTCTGTGGCGCAACAAACAGGTTTGAATAGAAACATGTGAAGCATTCTTGTTTCAGTACGGGAACGATAACCCCCGTACTGAGAAGGGAGGCGATGGACGCAAGAAACCCGAAACCAGAGAGGGATCCTTTGGGGGACGGGAGTCGAATAACCGAACTCAGGGGCGCGAAGTGAGCTATGAGGATGCCAGGAAGGAGTGGGCCTGAAGGAAGCCTTCTTCCTGACCTGACAGGTCTGCGCATGCGCTGACCGGAGGCATCCTCCGTCGCCGCAAAACGGTTAAAAAGCCTAAAGGAGCCGAACTGCCGTTTCAGAGGAGGCCTGCGAGGTTCGGACTGAGGAAGGAGGGAACTCGTGTCTCCAGCTGCCTCCTTAATGATCTAGTCCAATCGTGGAGCCAAACAGGCGGTCTCCCTGGAAGGGGAGATAGGTAAGCGACTTCTTCGATGATAGGTCCGCTTGCCATGCTTTGAGCCAAATGTTCCAACGGCTAGCCCCATATTGCCAAATATGTCCCAGCATAGGGAATCTGGTCTGCAAGGACGGCAAGCTCGCTCGGTGGAACTCACGCAATGATGCTCTCACAAAGTTGTTTTGCCCATCTGGCTATGGCCTTTGGCAGAGGCAAAGGCCGGGCATAATGTAGAAGCCACCGTTTCAAAGGCTGATTTTTCCAGCGATCGTGTAATTCTATTGTTGGAATCCTTGAGGGAAGCTGCATTAGAAGGTGGGAGCACCGTATTGGTGGACAGTCTGGAGACTGGCGGGTCCACAGCAGGCGAAGGCGTCCAGTTAGCGGTGAGCTCAGGGGAGAAGGGGTATAGGATGCAGAGGCGCTTCCCTCTTTGAAAGCGTCTGGTCGGATTGTCCCTTTCCTCTTGAGTATCTCCACAACTTCAGCGTGTGGGGCAAAGACCTTGGAAGGTAGTTTAGACCGTCTAAACGAAACCGCCTGATCTGCGGGATTCGTAGAGGTATGTTTGACCGCTACAATCAGGCCCTGCACCATATCTATATGCTGGAGGCCTGTTCTGGATCCAGGTCCAACTCATGTTCTTAAGGCGCGTCCGAAGATGTCTCGTCTGATTCAGGAGAGGAGGATCTGGAAGAGGGATCTCGCCAAGAAGGATCGGCTGGTGAGATTGGGCGGAAAGAGGACTTAGACCGGTGCCCTTGTCTGGGCCTCTTGCGGCCTGAGTTGGAAGGGCCCGGCGGCGAAACCTGTGATCCACTGGCGACTGCGGAAGCTGGAAGAGGCAATCTGTCTATCACGGACACCAGGGTCTGTGTACCCTGGTGAAAACCACAATAGACTGTGACAGAGAGGGAGCCCATCCCGGGATAGGGGTCTCAGACTCGCCTGGGGCAGAAAGGGACTCCTGGTAGTGGGTACCGTGGGGTGCTGCAGGCCTGGCAGAGGGCTGACCTGAAGGGAGTCTGCCAACCAGAGAAGAGGAAGATGAGCAAGCACTCCTTTGCGCTTAGGCATGGTGAGCGGACCCACTAACAGCCACTAATTGCCAGGAGGCTAGAGGACAGACTGATGCCAGAAGGTTGGGGGACAGAGGAGGGCGTCAGCTCTGCAGGGCAGAGCTACTCACGGTTCCCGAACGATAGCAGAGGCTCTGGGAGAAGTCATGCTGCTCCAGAAGATCGTCAGAAAAAAGTGCGCTGCTGCCGAGTGGGCTGCTGCTGAGTGGGATCCCGCTCTCATGCGGTCAAGAAGGGGTCGGTGCGGAACGCTGGGTTCAGAGCCACAATATGGCGGCTGCAGTCCTCCAAAGGGTGGAACCTAGGCAGCGCTGGAAAGGAAGGACGGGCGGGAGAAAAGCCCGCCCGGAAGTCTGGGAGAAAGGGGCAGAGGCGGCGCCAAGACTAGGCCCGAAATGAAGCCGGGGCCTCAATTAAAGTCTGCGGCCGGCGGTGGACGGCGCGGAGGCCCCGAATCGTTTAAAAAAAAAGGGTGCCCCACAAGAAGACGACCCCCCAGATGTAGCGGTATTAAATCAAAAAAAGGAGGCCCTCAGGCAGCGTTTTGCGGCGCGACCAGGCACCTAAGGTTGTAGGTGACCTGGGGAAGGGAAGACTCAGGGGGACCCAAGAAGTGCCATCTGATCCGCAGGTATGAGTCCAGAATGGGGAGACCCCGGGAGCGGATCACTACATGCCCCCAACTCTGTCCCCCTTTTTTTCAGCTGCAGATGAAGGAAGGGAGACACAGTCATTACTAGTGGGTAGGCGGAGCCCACACAGGATAAACACACCTCAGATTAAAAAAAAGTGTTGACCGGCCCCTCCAGCTATATAGGGCTCCTCCTACTCCAGCTCTCCAGTCTAAAATTTGAGGTCACAGAGGATAGTCGCTGCTGGAAGCAGCTCCTCAGAAGATTTTTTTTATTTTAGTCGGACAGAGACTTGGACCGCCAATGGTCTAGAAGTCTCAGGGGTCTCAGCGCTGCTGGACTCCCACCTCTCCCTTGGCGGATCTGTATTACCTTATAAGGTGGTCCCTGCAGAACCCTGCCGGCCCTGGGGGATGAAGATTGCTTCCCTGGCGGGGACGCAAACCGCGCTTCTGGGGTCACTGCGTTCCCCGCCCTGGGGGGGAAGCTACGGGCACAGCGCCACAAATCTCTGAGGGGTCCCTGTGGCGCTCAGCTGGGTGAGTACTCCACATTTTAATGTGTTTGAGTGCTTCAGCGGCCGCTGCTACATGTGTTCGGTATGGTGATTGTGTACTTTTGTCCGCAGGTGGATGCCTGCAGGACCTGGGAGCGGAGAGGGAGTGAGTCGCGCGCTTTTTTGAAACCGGCGGGGGGCGTGGCTTCGCTCCCTCCCATTTTTTCACGGGCAGGAACTGCTCTGAGCGCACGCCTTATCCTGCCTTTTTTCTTCCGGTTTAGATCTCCTCTAGCGCGGCGGCCATTACTGACGGCCTCCTCGGGCTCCTCACTCTCCGCTCTCCCCGACCGACCGAAAGGAGACACTACACCACGGCCAGCTGGGTGAGTCGCCTCTACCTGTCACGGCAGAAGCTTGACCCCCTCAGCGCAGGACAAGGTATTGTCACACAGAACGCACCCGCTGCGATCACAATGGCGACGCATAGTTTTGCGGTCGTTTTTCTTTTGTGATCGGTTTTTTATGTCGCTAGTAGCTTCCACGGTGGGCGATCTTCTTGACGACGCATAAGTGGTTAGCGATTTCTTTAGCGACTTTGGTATTGCGATATACAATTCAGCGCAATATGTTAGCGATCTCTTTGGCGTTCTTGTTTAATGTGGCATATTTTTGAACACTGTCCTGCAGCTGTTACCTCATAAGAGGCACCTGCGGCTCGCACACCCTTTTCATTAAATAAGGGTTGTGGAGAGTCTGCAACATTAACCCCTTCTTTGGTGGTTAACCCTTTATTGGGAGACAAAAGCTTCGGTAGCTCTCTATTTAAGAAGCTTAACCCTTCAGCGTTCATTTTGCCTTTGAAAAACCACACTGTTCTGGTGCTGACAGGTTTTTAACTGCCATATACTGTGTGAGGGCATGTCGGATCAGGGTCCAGGAGCGGACCGTCTCCCAAATCCGCTACAGGATCAGCCTCGCGTATCTGACACGCAGACCTCGTCGGCATCAAGCGCAGCGGTCGTAGGTTATAGTGACTCCAAAATGGATGCCCTCGCTCGTTCTATTGATGGCCTGTCTGACCTTCTAGGTTATTGGGTGTCAGCTAGATCCTCTCATGGCAGGAAGCGACACAGGCCGGTGCCATCTTTCTCGCGTAGCGACTCAGAGATTTCTGATATGGAGGGTTCCCCAAGCTCAGATGGTGAGATATCCGATTCGGATAAAGAGGATCGGCAGGGACAATCTGCCTCTTTTGAGCCGTACAGAGGCTTTTATTGGAGCCATGAGGGAGGCGTTACAGTTACCGGAGGAGGTAACTAGACGTCCTGGTAAGTCGGCCCGGATGTTTCAGGAGCCGCATAGGTCGCGATCAGCCTTACCATCTCTGGATGAGCTTAATGAGGCAGTGGAGAAGGAACGCCTGTGTCCAGATAAACGTTTTCAGGGGACACGGTTTTTTGAGACGCTGTATCCGTGTACTACGGAGTTGATTGCTAATTGGATTCCTTCTCCTGAAGTGGATGTTCCTTTATCCCAGCTTAGCAAATCCTCATTACTTCCTGTTAAAGGGAAGGCAAGTCTGCAGGATCCGCTGGACAGAAAAACGGAGATGGCGGCGAAATCCATCTACGAGGCCGCGGGTCATGGATTCAGAGCTGTGCTAGGATCCATGTGTGCTTGTAAAGCCTCCTTGAGCTGGTTAGACCGTCTACGGACGGCGTGGCAAGATGGATCCCCACTATCCGAGTAGAGGGGCTTTTCAAGTCATTGGAGGATGCAGCTCGATATGGCAGTGATGCAGGTTTGGATACTGCCTCCATGCTGTCCAGGGCACAATCCTCGGCGATCACAGTCAGGAGAGCTCTGTGGCTTAGACAGTGGACCGGAGACGCGGTTTCCAAGCAAGGTTTGCTTTCTTTAGCTTACAAAGGTGGTCAGCTATTTGGATCTGGCCTCACGGACCTGATTGCCAAAGCAAAGGCAAAAGAAACGGCTTTACCGCAACGAAGAGCTGTGGCTTCTGCGTCTGGCAGGCCTAGTGCCGGTGGTAGTCGGCGGTCCTTTCGGTCCAGGGGACGGTTTGGTCAGCCCTCTTGGGGATCGGGTCGTCCCTCTTTTTCAAAAAAAAAAAAAAAAGAGCGCTCAGAAATCTCGCACTCCCTGGAAACAGAGCTTCCGCCAAGACAAGCGGGAAGCTGACAAAAAGCCCGCTAAAGCGGACTGACGCCAGGGTCTCACTCGAGGGCTCTCGAGTGGGAGGTCGCCTACTCCAATTCAAGTCGACTTGGGCTTCCCGCGTGTCGGACACCTGGGTGACGCGGGTCGTGTCGGCAGGCTACTTCATAGAGTTTCTTTCTCAACCCCACAGTTTTTGCCTATCCCGCATTCCGTCAGAGCCCGGGCTAATTGCCGCTCTACTGCGGGAGGTCGATTCCCTTCTACAGAAGGGTGTGGTGGTACCAGTTCCACCGGAGGACCGGGGAAGAGGGTTTTATTCCAACCTCTTTGTAGTCCCAAAAAGGAGGACAAATTTCGTCCCATTCTGGATCTCAAAAGATTGAATCGGCATGTCCGCACCCGAAAATTCCGCATGGAATCACTTCGCTCCGTTGTGGCGGCCTTGTCACAGAACGATTTTTTGGTGTCAATCGACATTCGCGACGCTTATTTGCATGTCCCCATCGGAAGGGCCCACCAACGCTTCCTGCGTTTTGCCATAGGTCAGGACCATTACCAGTTTGTGGCCCTGCCATTCGGTCTGGCCTCAGCACCCAGAGTTTTTACAAAAATTCTGGCTCCTCTCATGGCGATTCTGCGAAGACAGGGGATTACGATTCTTCCCTATCTGGACGACCTTTTGATTGTGGCGTCCTCAAAGGAGGAGGCGGTGACGGCTCGCGATTTATCCCTTCAGCTCCTGGAGGACTTCGGGTGGCTGATCAATTGGGAGAAGTCGTCTTGGAACCGTCGCAGTCAATCCTGTTTTTGGGAATGCAGTTTGACACGGTACGAGCAGTGGTGTCTCTGCCCTCAGACAAGCAAGCGAGTCTTCTTCACCATGTGCAGGGTATGAAGTCTGCGACAGCAATATCCCTTCGAAGGTGTATGCGCCTTCTGGGTTTGATGGTGGCGTCAATGGAAGCAATTCGTTTGCCCAATTTCATTCCAGGGCTCTCCAAATGCTCATCTTGAACTGTTGGGATCGATCACGGTTTTCACTGGATTGCAGTGTCATCATCTCCCACAGGGTGAGAGAGTCGCTAGAATGGTGGTTACGTCCGGAAGCGTTATCCCTGGGGAAGTCCTTCCTTCCTCCAAGGTGGTCGATCATAACCACCGATGCCAGCCTGACGGGCTGGGGGGGCGTCTGGAACGGTCTCTGGATTCAGGGAGTATGGTCATTGGAAGAGTCTGTCTTGACGATCAACATCCTGGAATTGAGGGCAATTTTCCTTTGCCTCCAACACTGGACGGTCCCTTTAAGCGGTCTACCAGTCCGAGTGCAGACAGACAACGCGACGGCGGTCGCGTATATCAACCATCAAGGTAGAACGAGGAGCTTCAGGCTCATGAGGGAAGTGTCTCGAATCCTGGTATGGGCCGAGGCCAGGGTGCCAGCCATCTCTGCGATTCACATTCCTGGAGTTCAGAATATCACAGCGGACTTCCTGAGTCGCGAAAAGATGGATCCCGGAGAATGGAGCCTTCATCCGGAAATTTTTGCGCTGCTGTGCTCCCGTTGGGGGACTCCCCAAGTGGATGTAATGGCATCCAGGGTCAATGCCAAGTTACCGACATTCATGTCCAGGTACAAGGACTCGAAGGCTGTGGCGGTGGATGCTCTGGTGGCTCCTTGGGACCATTTCGAGCTAATTTATGTGTTCCCGCCGATATCCTTACTTCCTCTAGTTTTGCGTCGGATCAGACTGGAGAGAGTCCCGGCTATATTGATAGCCCCAGATTGGCCAAGGAGGACGTGGTTCTCAACGCTGGTGTCGCTTCTGGCAGCGCCTCCACTTCCACTCCCTCTTCGTCCGGACCTGTTAACCCAAGGGCCCGTTCGGCACCCGGACCTGAAGTCTCTGCGTTTGACGGCGTGGCTCTTGAGACCGAAATCTTGACCCTCAAGGTTTGTCAGCCGAAGTCATTGCCACTCTGCGAGCTGCCAGAGGTCCGGCTACCACTAGAATTTATCATAAGACTTGGGAAGCCTTCTTTTCGTGGTGTTCGGGTTCTTCTAGGAACCCGAGGAGTTTTTCCATTCCCAATTTGTTGGCCTTTTTGCAGTACGGGCTGGACAGGGGTTTGGCAGTTAGCACTTTGAAAGGGCAAGTTTCTGCTCTGTCCTTGTTATTTCGGAAGGCTATCGCTTCGCATAGGGACGTACGTTCCTTTTTTCGCGGAGTAACCTGTCAGTTTCCGCCGCGGAAGGCGCCTGTGTCTCCCTGGCGGCTCAATCTTGTCTTGGAGGCTCTTCAACATGGGCCTTTTGAGCCTATGGACTCTGTTAGCCTTTCTTTGCTTTCTTGGAAGGTTGCCTTCTTAGTGGCGGTCACTTCTTTGAGAAGGGTTTCTGAGTTGGCGGCTCTCTCTTGCTCGCCTCCTTTTCTGGAGTTTCTCCCAGATCGCGTAGTGCTTCGCACACGTGGTGACTTTCTACCTAAAGTAGTATCACAGTTTCATGTTAACCAGGATATTGTGTTGCCCTCGCTCTGTCCGGAGCCAAGGAATGCGAAAGAACGAGCCTTGCACACATTGGATTTGGTGCGGGCTTTAAAGTTCTATTTGTCCATTACTCAAAATTTTCGGAAGTCGGATTCCCTGTTTGTGATTCCAGCAGGTCGTCAACGTGGGCAACGAGCTTCCAAGGATTCTATAGCTCGTTGGATTCGGTCAGCCATTTTAGAGGCTTACCGACTTAAGGGCGAACCTTGCCCGATTAAGATTCGAGCTCACTCCACAAGGGCTGTGGGTTCATCGTGGGCTTTTCATCAAGGAGCCTCGGCAGCTCAGCTCTGCCGGGCGGCGACCTGGCGTTCCGTCCACACATTTACAAAATTTTATAAGGTGGACGTTAGTGCTTCCGCTGATGCGGCCTTAGGACGTAGGGTCCTGCAGGCGGTTGTAGTTTAAAAGTTCTTGTGAACTTATAGTTAGCGCTATTTGCGCATTTATCTAGGTTGTGGGTATCTGCCTTTTTTGCTTTTCTGCCCACCCTTATTTTTGGACTGCTTTGGGACGTCCCACTAGTAATGACTGTGTCTCCCTTCCTTCATCTGCAGCTGAAACACGGATTTTGGTAAGAACTTACCTGTAAAATCCTTTTCAGCGAAGGAGGGAGACACAGATCCCTCCCATGGCAGAAGTGTGTTGTTGTTTTCAGATGCGGCGTGACCCTTCTCTGATAGCGCACCGACCTCAGCCCAGATAATCGCTAAGGCTCTGTTCCAGCATTGCCAGCTCATCGCAGTGGTCAGGTTCAGTGAGTAGTACCTGGACTGTGTGGTTGTTTCGGCTATATGCATAACCTGTCTTGTTTTTTCTCTGAAGTCCTTCAGAAGGGGTTATGTTGCTACGCTGGTGATATTTGCTCTTCCTTAAGCTTGGGTACGACTGGAGAGCTGGGGTAGGAGGAGCCCTATATAGCTGGAGGGGCCGGTCAACACTTTTTTAATCTGAGGTGTGTTTATCCTGTGTGGGCTCCGCCTACCCACTAGTAATGACTGTGTCTCCCTTCCTTCTTCGCTGAAAAGGATTTTACAGGTAAGTTCTTACCAAAATCCGTGTTTTTTTATATATCTTGTATTTTCTTCTGTCTTCTCTATGGAGGAAAGAGGGACAATACCTCTGAAGATCTTCGGACGTCCGGGATCCAGCTGTAGGATGTCTGTGTCTCCTTCACCGACAGGCTCTGGTGGGCGAGTAGGTGGGAGACGGAGGCAGGCTCGGGTCTTCTTCTTTTCCGTGTTCACCTAAACACACGTCCGTGTTAGGGAATATAGGGGTCCTGCCGAGGTAACAGACATATGAGGATACGGGATGGCAGTACACGCAGTACTCAGTCTCTGTGTGGGAGTACAGTAGTGACTGTTCACACTGCATCCCTCCGGAAAACCTGAAAAGGAACGACGCACAATAGGTAGATATGGGTCTGCAGAGACCCGTGTCCACCTCCTACTGACACTAAGCTAAAACTGATTAGCTTGTTGCCAGTCGGTGGGGTGTATACTGCAGAGGAGGAGCTAACTTTTTTATGTGCATAGTGTCAGCCTCTTAGTGGCAGCAGCATACACCCATGGTTCCTGTGTCCCCCAATGAAGCGATAGAGAAATAATCTTTTTTCAACGGTACAAATCTTGTGCCCAAGTAACCAAATGTGCGGCTTTTAACCTCACCAAAACCTCGTGTGAATATACCCCATTGCTAGAAAGATGCTTTAAATTTTTCAAAACTGTAAGCGATTTTTGATCTCACAATAAATCACAAGAGTTAACAATGGAATGATTTCATTCTACATTTGCAAAGAATTTCACCAAGTTTCTAACTTAGGAAACAATCTATTGATCATTGAAGATTCTGTAGAGCCAATATCAATGGGATCCTGCAATCGGACCCCCAGCAACCCCTACACTATAGAGAGAAACATCGTAAATGGAGACATCATACAAAACTTCTATAGGATGCCTCTCTAACCAAGAACACATTGTGCCGTCTTCACTTGGAAACGTAGGTGTGTATGGTCTGGAAGTCTCGATGTTCTGCAGTAGGAAGTACTCATGGACAGAACATTTATGTAACCCATATTCGCACTCTCCGTCAGCTCTGTCATCCACTTTTTTTTTTTTTTAAGTGTTGCTGTCAATCAGATCAACATTTTCTTTTCTTCCAAAGACAAATATGCCACATCTTGCTGTGGAGAGAGATTTTCTTGAGTGGGTGAATAAATTGCCAGGTTTTGGCAAGGTACCTCAGTGGTAACATTTCTGCTTGTGGAGAGTGACATGCCAATGTAAGGAGACTTATAAGCCGTGCACTGCTCATCTGGGAAAGACGGATTTTGGTAAGAACTTACCTGTAAAATCCTTTTCAGCGAAGGAAGGAAGAGAGACACAGTCATTACTAGTGGGTAGGTGAAGCCCAGATAGGATTGACACCTCAGATTAAAAAGAGTGTTGACCGGCCCCTCCAGCTCGGGCTCCTCCTACTCAGCTCTTCAGTCGTACCCAAGCTTAAGGAAGAACAATATCACCAGCAAAGCAACATAACCCCTTCTGAAGGACTTCAGAGAAAAAACATAAGAGTACAGGTTATGCATGCATTCGGCAAAAAAATCACAGTTACAGGTACTACTCACTGAACCTGACTACTGCGATAAGCTGGCAATGCTGGAACAGAGGCGTAGCGCGTCGACCTCAGTCCAGATAATCGCTATCAGAGAAGGGTCACGCTGCATCTGTAAATACAACACACTTCTGCCATGGGAGGGAGCTGTGTCTCTCCTTCCTTCGCTGAAAAGGATTTTACAGGTAAGTTCTTACCAAAATCCGTCTTTCAGCTGCAGATGGAAGGAAGAGAGCCACAGTCATTACTAGTGGGACGTCCCAAAGCAGTCCAAAAATTAGGGTGGGAAAAAAACAAAATAGGCAGAAACCCAACAACCTAGATTAATGCGCCACAGGCGCCAAATACAAGTTAACTAAAAACTTTAAATTACCGCTGCCTGCAGGACCCTACGTCCTAAGGCCGCATCAGCGGAAGCACTGACGTCCACCTTATAAAACTTTGTAAATGTGTGGACGAAACGCCAGGTCGCCGCTCGGCAGAGCTGAGCTGCCGAAGCCCTTGATGAAAGGCCCACGATGAAGTCACAGCCCTCGTGGAGCGAGCTCGAATCTTAATCGGGCAAGGTTCGCCATTAAGACGGTAAGCCTCCAAAATGGCCGACTGAATCCAACGAGCTCTAGAGTCCTTGAAAACTCGTTGATCACGCCTACGACTTGCTGTAATCACAAACAGGGAATCTGACTTTCGAAAACCTTGAGTAATAGACAAAATAGAACTTCAAGACCCGCACTAAATCCAATTTGTGCAAGTTCCGTTCCTTTGCATTCCCTGGGCCTGGGCAAAGCGAGGGCAACACAATATCCTGGTTAACATGAAATTGCAACACCACCTTAGGTAGAAAATCGCCCCGTGTGCGAAGCACTACTCGATCCGGGTAAAACTCCAGGAAAGGAGGCGAGCAGGAAAAAGCTGCCAACTCAGAAACCCTTCTTAAAGAGGTTACCGCCACTAAGAAGGTAACCTTCCAAGAAATTAAAGAAAGGCTAGCAGAACCCATAGGCTCAAAAGGTATATGCTGAAGAGCCTCCAAGACAAGGTTGAGCCGCCAAGGAGACACAGGCGCCTTCCGCAGTGGAAACTGACGGGTTACTCCGCGAAAAAAGGAACGTACGTCCCTACGCGAGGCGATAGCCTTCCGAAATAGCAAAGACAGGGCAGAAACCTGACCTTTCAGAGTGCTAACTGCCAAACCTTTTGTCCAGCCGTACTGTAGCAAAGCCAACAAATTGGGAATGGAAAAAAATCCTCGGATTCCTTGAAGAACCCGAAACCACGAAAAGACCAAGTCTTGTGATAAATCTTAGTAGTAGCCGGACCTCTGGCAGCTCGCAGAGTGGCAATGACTTCGGCTGAAAAACCTCTACGGGTCAAGGTTTCGGTCTCAAGAGCCACGCCGTCAAACGCAGAGACTTCAAGTCCGGATGACGAACGGGCCCCTGGGTTAACAGGTCCGGGCGAGGAGGAAGTGGGAATGGCGGTGCCGCCAAAAACGACACCAGTGTCGAGAACCACGTCCTCCTTGGCCAATCCGGGGCTATCAACATAGCCGGAATTCTCTTCCAGTCTGATCCGACGCAGCACCAGAGGAAGTAAAGATATCGGCGGAAACACATAGACTAGCTCGAAATGGTCCCACGGAGCCACTAGAGCAACCACCGCCACAGCCTTCGGGTCCTTGTACCTGGACATGAAGGTCGGTAGTTTGGCATTTGAACCTGGATGCCATCAAATCCACTTGGGGAGTTCCCCAACGGAAGCACAGCAGCGCAAAAATTTTCGGATGAAGACTCCATTCTCCAGGATCCATCTTCTCGCGACTGAGGAAGTCCGCCGTGGTATTCTGGACTCCTGGAATGTGATCGCAGAGATGGCTGGAACCTTGGTCTCGGCCCATAGCAGGATCCGAGACACCTCCATCATGAGGCTGGAGCTCCTTGTCCCGCCTTGGTGGTTGATATACGCAACGCCGTCGCGTTGTCTGTCTGCACTCGGACTGGTAGACCGCTTAAAGGGACCGTCCAGTGTTGTAGGCAAAGGAAAAATTGCCCTCAACTCCAGGATGTTGATCGGTAGAACAGACTCTTCCGATGACCATACTCCCTGGATCCAAAGATCGTTCCAGACACCCCCCCCAGCCCGTCAGGCTGGCATCGGTGGTTATGACCGACCACCTCGGAGGGAGGAAAGATTTCCCCAGGAATAACGCTCCTGGACGTAACCACCATCCTAGGGATTCTCGCACCCTGTGAGAGATGATGACGCTGCAATTCAGAGAAGCTTGCGATCGATCCCAACGACTCAGAATGAGCCTTTGGAGGGCCCTGGAATGAAATTGGGCAAACGGAAGTGCCTCCATGGACGTCAAACCCAGAAGGCGCATACACTTCCGAAAGGACATTGCTGCCGTAGACCTCATAATCTGTACATGTCGAAAGAGACATGCCCGCTTGTCTGGAGGAAGGGACACCACCGTCCGTACAGTGTCGAAATGCATTCCCAAAAACAGGATTGACTTCCAGAGATGACTTCTCCCAATTGACCAGCCACCCGAAATCCTCCAGGAGCTGAAGGGATAGATTGCGAGCCGTCCCCGCCTCCTCCTTTGAGGACGCCACAATCAGAAGGTCGTCCAGGTAGGGAAATCGTAACCCCCTGTCTTCGAAGAATTGCCATGAGGGGCGCTAGAATTTCTGTAAAAACTCTGGGTGCCGAGGCCAAGCCGAATGGCAGAGCCACAAACTGGCAATGGTCCTGACCTATGGCAAAACGAAGGAAGCGCCGGTGAGCCCTTCCGACGGGAACATGCAAATAAACGTCGCAAATGTCGATTGACCAAAAAGACGTTCTGCGACAGGGCTGCCACAACGGAGCGAAGCGACTCCATGCGGAATTTTCGGGATGTAAACATGCCGATTCAATCTTTGAAATCCAAAATAGGGCGAAATTTGTCCTCCTTTTTGGGGACCACAAAGAGGTTGGAATAAGAATCCTCTGCGGAACCGGTATCACCACACCCTTCTGCAGAAGGGAATCGACCTCTCGTAGTAGAGCGGCAAATAGCTCGGCTCTGACGGAATGCGAGATTGGCAAAACCTGTCCGGGTTTCGAGAAAGAAACTCTATGAAGTAGCCTGCCAACACAACCTGTGTTACCCAGGCGTCCGACACACGGGAAACCCAAGTCGGTTTGAATTGGAGTAAACGACCCTCCACTCGAGAGCGCTCGAGTGAGACCCAGACGTCAGACCACTTTAGGGGGTTTTTTGCCAGCTTCTGTCTTAATGGAAGTTCTGTTTCCAGGGTATGCGGAATTTCTGAGAAATTCCTTTTTTTTTTTTTTTTTTAAAAAAAAAGAGAGGAACGACACAAACCCCCAGAGGGTTGACCGGATCATCCCCTGGACCGAAAGGACCGCCGACAACTACCGGCACTAGTCCTGCCAGACGCAGAAGTCACAGCTCTGCGCTGCGGTAAAGCTGTTTCTTTTGCCTCAGAAATCAGCTCTGTGAGGTCAGATTCAAATAGCTGACCACTTTGTAAGCTAAAGATAGCAAACCCTGCTTGGAAACCGCGTTCCACTGTCTAAGCCACAGTGCTCTTCTGACTGTGACTGCCGAGGATTGCGCCCTGGATAGCAGTGACGCAGAATCCTTCAACTTGAAAAGCCCATCTATCTCGATAGAGGGGATCCATCTTGTCACGCCGTCCGTAGACGGTCCAAACGGCTCAGGGAAACTTTACAAGTACACATAGATCCTTAATACTGAATCCATGACCCGCGGCCTCGCAGATGGATATTGTTGCCATCTCCATTTTTCTGTCCAGCAGGTCCTGCAGACTCGCCTTCCTTTACCAGGATAAAGGGACATTCACTTCAGGAGATCCAATTAACAATCAACTCCGTAGAAACCGGATACAGATTGTAAAGCCGTCGCGACCTATGCGACTCCTGAAACATCCGGGCCGACTTACCAGGACGCCTAGTTACCTCTCTCTGATAACTAACGCCCTCATGGCTCCAATAGTACGGTCCATGAGAGAGGCATAGTGTCCCTGCCGATCCTCCTTGTCCGAAACGGACATCTTCGCTACGCGAGAAGGAAGGCACCGATTTGTGTCGCTTCCTTGAGAGGATCTAGCTGACACTCCATAACCTAGAAGGTCAGACAGGCCATCATAGAAACTAGCGAGGGCCTCCATTTTGACACCACTGGAACCTCCGACCGCTGCGCATGACGCTGTCGGGGCCTGCGTGTCAGATAGTCCGCATCTGACATGTCCTTGCACAGTATATGGCAGGTTAAACCTGTCAGTAACTAGAACAGTGTGTTTCTTAAAGAAAAAACAATCGCTGAAGGGTTAAAGCTCTTAAAGAGAGAGCTACCCCAGCATTAATAGTTAACCGCCTAAGAAGGGGTTAAAGTAGCAGACTCCCCACAACCTTGATAATGAAAAAGTTGTGCGAGCCCCAAGTGCCTCTTATAAGGCAGCAGCTGCAGGACAGCTTTTTATGCCACACTAACAGAAAAACGTTCCACAAGATCGCTAAAAATTGCGCTGTTTTGTATATCGCAATGACCGCCAAAGTTGTTAAGGAAATCGCTAACCGCTTATGCGATGTTAATGAGATCGCCCAGATTGGCAGCTACTAGCGACATTAAAAAATGATCACACAAACGATCGCATTAGTATGCGTCGTTATCAGGATCGTTAGTGGGAACGTATAGTGGCAGTATTAAAATCGCAGACTCCCCACAAACTATTATTATTGAAAAGAGTGTGCGAGCCCCTTATGCGATAACAGCCGCAGGACAGCGCAGTCTGTCACTCATTAGTGCCCCAGAAGGCGCCCGCGCTGTGGGGGTGAAGGGGTTAAGCTTCTGCCCGCGAGCTAGAAGCGACTCACCCAGCTGGTAACAGTGTAACATCTTGCCGGGAGGGGAGGGAGAAAAGCCAGAAGCTTTCAGCCTGCTTCTTTAATGGCCGCCGCGCTGTGCCTCCGTGTGCTCCATGAGGGAAGCCGGAAATGGAGACAGCAGTAAAGCGCGCGCTCAGAGCGGCGCGAAAATTCAAATAAAAAGGCGCGCACTCCTCTCCTATGTCCTGCAGGCATCCACCTGCGGACAAAAAACAGTCACCGACATGTAATGTACAGCGGCTGCCGCAGCAGTCGCTTAAACACTCACACACACATTAATAAAAATGTGAGGTAAAAATGTGAGGTACTCACCAGCCGAAGCGCCACAGGGACCCCCAGGGGTTTCTGGCGCTATGCCCATACTTCCCCCCAGGGCGGGGGACGCAGTGACCCCTGCAGCGTGGTTTGCGCCCCCGCCAGGGAAGCCATCCTCATCCCCCCGGGCCGGCAGGGTTCTGCAGGGACCACCATTAGGGTAATACAGATCCGCCAAGGGAGAGGTGGGAGTCCAGCAGCGCTGAGACTCCTGAGACCTCTAAGACCACATTTGGTGATCCAAGTCTCTTGTCCGATATAAAATAATAAAATCTTCTGAGGAGCTGCTTCCAGCAGCGACTATCCTCTGGGACCTCAAATTGTAAACTGAAGAGCTGAGTAGGAGGAGCCCGAGCTGGAGGGGCCGGTCAACACTCTTTTTAATCTGAGGTGTCTATCTCATCTGGGCTCCGCCTACCCACTAGTAATGACTGTGGCTCTCTTCCTTCCATCTGCAATTAAATATGCAAATAGCCTCTTCAGAAAGGAAGAGGACTTAAACCCTAGTGCCACCTTTTGGAACAAGCCATCCTAAAAGTCAATATCGACCATTTAATGAGCAGTCATGTGCAAAGGCTCATTAAAGGGTCTTTGAAAAGGGGCTTTTAAAGTCACCTAGAAAAGTGATTATATGAAAATAAAAAAATCTACTGCTCATTGTCAAAGGAGATAGAAACCTAAGCAGTGTTTCTTGCTCCATCTGGTGGATATAAGACTGCTGCTGCTAATTACCCACCAGTGATTGCCTGTTCATTTACACTGAGCAGAAAGTACAGTGATTGAACAAAGGATGCAGGCTAAAGGGTATGCCACACTAAACAATATCGCTAACGGGATCGCTAAAAAACGTCACTATTTAGCGATCCCGTTAGCGATATTGTTCAGTGCGGCAGCTTCCAGCGACGAGCTTCCTGCTGTGATCTCGCTCGTCGCTGGAATCGTTCCGGACCCTATTTCATCGCTGGCGCTCCCGCTGGGTAAGTATCTAATCGCTGTGTGGCACCTTTTCTTAGCGATTTAGCGGTACTTTTGTACCGCTAAAGTCGTTAAGAAGATCGCTAACGGCGATAGCGTCGTTAACTATATCGCTAAATGCGGCAGCATTTAGCGATATAGAAACAATCCCGCTAGCGATCTCATTAATATGCAACGCTAACGAGATCGCTAGCGGGATAGCTTAGTGTGGCAGTACCTTTACCCCAGACCAGAAGTGATTGGCAGGTTGAAAATTACTTTGAACATTTTATACCTTTGTAGGTTTTTTCTTGAAGTGGCCAAATTACTTTTTTTTTTTTTTTTTTTTAAACACCTACCGTACATTTTCAGGAGAAACAGAGGAACGGCACAATACAGAGTTAAGAAAAAAACACGGATTTTGGTAAAGACTTACCTGTAAAATCCTTTTCAGCGAAGGAAGGAAGAGAGACACAGTATTCATTACTGATGGGTAGGCGGAGCCCCAGATCAGGATGTTACCTCAGATCAAAAGAGTGATGACTGGCTGGCCCCTCCAGCTCGGGCTCCTCCTACTCAGCTCCAGTCGTATCAAAGCTTTTAGGAAAAGAGCCAAGATCACCAGCGGAGCAACATAACCCCTTCTGAAGGAACTTCAGAGAAAAAACACAAGGATACAGGTTATGCATGCAAAGAAAGCCAAAAACCACAGAGTTCCAGGTACTACTCACGGAACCTGACTACTGCGATGAGCTGGCGATGCTGGAACAGAGCCTTAGCGCGCTGACCTCAGCCCAGATAATCGCTATCAGATAAGGGTCGCGCTGCATCTGAAAACATCAACACACTTCTGCCGTGGGAGGGTGCTGTGTCTCTCTTCCTTCCTTCGCTGAAAAGG
Source organism: Oophaga sylvatica (assembly GCA_033576555.1). Taxonomy (NCBI): domain Eukaryota; kingdom Metazoa; phylum Chordata; class Amphibia; order Anura; family Dendrobatidae; genus Oophaga; species Oophaga sylvatica. The sequence goes on along the minus strand of JARQOD010000001.1, from coordinate 438,291,627 downwards.
ATTTTACAGGTAAGTCTTTACCAAAATCCGTGTTTCAGCTGCAGATGAAGGAAGAGAGCCACAGTATTCATTACTGATGGGACGTCCCAAAGCAGTTCAAAAATAAGGGTGGGAAAAAACCAACAAAAGGCAGAAACCCAACAACCTTAACAACAAAACGCAACCAGCGCTAAACACAAGTTCATCCAGAACTTTAAACTACAGCTGCCTGCAGGACCTACGTCCGAGGGCTGCATCAGCGGAAGCACTGACGTCCACTTTATAAAATCTTGTAAACGTGTGGACAGAGCGCCAAGTCGCCGCTCGGCAAAGCTGCACTGCCGAAGCACCTTGATGAAAAGCCCACGATGAAGCCACAGCTCTCGTGGAATGGGCTCGAATCTTAATCGGGCAAGATTCACCCCGAAGACGGTAAGCTTCCAAAATAGCTGACCGGATCCAACGAGCTATAGAACCCTTGGAAGCTCGTTGACCACGCCGACGACCTGCCGGAACCACAAACAGGGAGTCCGTCTTACGAAAACCTTGAGTAATAGATAGATAAAACTTCAAGGCCCGCACTAAATCCAATGTGTGTAAATCTCGCTCTTTCGTATTCTTCGGATCCGGACAGAGTGAAGGCAACACAATATCCTGGTTAACATGAAATTGTGACACCACTTTAGGCAAAAAATCACCCCGAGTGCGAAGCACTACACGATCCGGAAAAAACTCCAGAAAAGGAGGCGAGCAAGAAAGAGCTGCCAATTCAGAAACTCTCCTCAAGGAAGTGACTGCAACAAGGAAAGCCACCTTCCAAGAAAGTAAAGAAAGGCTAGCAGAAACCATAGGTTCAAAAGGTTTATGCTGAAGAGCCTCCAAAACAAGGTTGAGCCGCCAAGGAGACACGGGTGCCTTCCGCGGCGGAAACTTACGAGAGATACCTCGGAAAAAAGAGATCACGTCTCTATTCGAAGCAATGGTTCTCCGGAACAATAAGGACAGAGCAGAAATCTGACCTTTCAGAGTGCTAACTGCCAAACCCTTGTCTAGCCCATGCTGCAGAAAAGCCAACAGGTTGGGAATGGAAAATTTTCTCGGGTTCCGAGAAGACCCCAAACACCACGAAAAGAAGGTTTCCCAAATTTTGTGGTAAATCCTAGAAGTAGCCGGACATCTTGCAGCACGAAGGGTAGCAATGACCTCGGCTGAAAAACCTCTACGGGTCAAGATCTCGGTCTCAAGAGCCACGCCGTCAAACGCAGGGACATCAAGTCCGGATGACAAATGGGCCCCTGAGTCAACAAGTCCGGTTGAAGAGGGAGTGGAAACGGAGGTGCCGCCAACAGCGACATTATTGTCGAGAACCACACCCTTCTTGGCCAGTCTGGAGCTATCAGAATAGCTGGAATTCTCTCTAGTCTGATCCGACGCAGCACTAGAGGAAGTAAGGATATCGGCGGGAATACATAGATCAGCTTGAACTGATCCCACTGAGCCACTAGAGCATCCACCGCCACCGCCTTCGGGTCCTTGTACCTGGACATGAATGTCGGTAACTTGGCATTGGACCTGGAAGCCATCAAATCCACTTGGGGGTTCCCCAGCGAGAGCACAGTAGTGCAAAGACTTCCGGGTGGAGGCTCCATTCCCGGGATCCATCCTTCTGCGACTGAGAAAGTCCGCTGAATATTCTGAACCCCTGGAATGTGAATCGCCGAAATGGCTGGTACATTGGCCTCTGCCCAAATCAGAATTCGGGACACCTCTACCATGAGTCTGGAACTCCTTGTCCCACCTTGGTGATTGATATACGCGACAGCCGTCGCATTGTCTGTCTGCACACGGACTGGCAGACCGCTCAAAGGGACCGTCCAATGTTGGAGGCAAAGAAAAATCGCCCTCAATTCCAGGATGTTGATCGGAAGCACAGACTCTTCCGGTGACCATACCCCCTGAATCCAAGATTGTTCCAAACACCCCCCCAGCCCGTCAGGCTGGCATCGGTGGTTATGACTGACCACTTCAGAGGGAGGAAAGACTTCCCCAGGGAGAATGCCCCTGGACGTAACCACCATTCTAGAGAATCCCGCACCGCGCGAGAAATGGTGACACTGCAATCCAGCGATTGCGACTGATTCCATCGACTCAAGATGAACCTTTGAAGAGTCCTGGAGTGGAACTGGGCAAAAGGAATTGCCTCCATGGACGCCACCATCAGTCCCAGAAGACGCATACACTTCCGTAGGGACATTGCCATTGAGGATGTCATAATCTGTACATGTCGAAGAAGACATGACTGTTTGTCTGGTGGTAGGGAAACTACCGACCGAAACGTGTCGAGATGCATTCCCAAAAAGAGAATTGTCCTCGATGGTTCCAGGGACGACTTCTCCCAATTGACCAGCCAACCGAAGTCTTTCAGAAACTGAAGAGACAAATCCCGAGCCGTCAATGCCTCCTCCTCCGAGGAAGCCACGATCAAAAGATCGTCCAGATAAGGGAGAATCGTAATCCCCTGTCTTCGAAGGAGTGCCATGAGGGGCGCCAGAATTTTGTAAAGACCCTTGGCGCTGAGGCTAAGCCGAACGGCAGAGCCACGAACTGGTAATGATTCTGACCTATGGCAAATCGAAGAAAGCGCTGATGAGCCTTTCCGATGGGAATATGCAAATAGGCGTCGCGAATGTCGATTGACACCAGAAAATCGTTCTGTGACAGAGCTGCCACAACGGAACGAAGCGACTCCATGCGAAATTTCCGGGCATGGACATGCCGGTTCAATCGCTTGAGATCCAGAATCGGGCGAAATTTGTTCTCCTTTTTGGGAACTATAAAAAGGTTGGAATAAAAACCTTTCCCTCGGTCCTCTGACGGAACCGGTATCACTACACCCTTTTGTAGTAGCGATTCGACCTCTCGCTGTAGAGCGACAACAAGCTCGGGTTCCGACGGAACGCGAGATTGACAAAAAACATTTGGGGGTTGAGAAGCAAACTCTATGAAATAGCCTGCCGACACTATCCGCGTTACCCAGGAATCTGGAACGCGAGCCATCCAAGTCTCCTTGAAAAGAAGCAGGCGACCCCCCACTCGAGAATCCTCGAGTGGACCCCTGGCGTCAATCCGACTTTGCGGTTTTCTTGTCAAGTTCCCGCTTGTTCTGGCGGAAACTCTGCTTCCAGGGAGTACGAGTTTTCTGAGAGGATTTCTTTCCTGAGAAAGAAGGACGACCCGATCCCCACGAGGAGTGACTAGATCGCCCTCGGCCCCGAAAGGACCGCCGACCACTATAAACACCAGGCTTACTGGACACCGAGGCCATGGCCCTTCGCTGTGGTAATGCTGATTCCTTCGCCTTAGCCTTGGAAATCAGCTCTGTGAGGTCGGATCCAAAAAGATGGCCACCCTTGTAAGGTAAGGCCAACAACCCTTGTTTGGAAACTGCGTCCCCGGCCCACTGTCTGAGCCATAAAGCTCTTCTGACTGTGACCGCTGAAGCTTGCGCTTTGGCCAGCAGAGATGCCGTATCCAGACCGGCATCAAAGATATAACAGGCTGCCGTTTCTAACCATTCACAAGTTTCCCGTATCTCAGATAACGGAGATTCATTTTGCAACTCCGTCTTCAGACGTGCCAACCAGCTTAGAGAAGCTCTAGCAGCACACATGGATCCTAGCACTGCTCGAAATCCATGACCCGCAGCCTCATAGCTTGCTTTTGCCGCCAATTCTGCCTTTCTATCCAAAGGCTCCTGTAAGCTCGCTTTTCCCTTAATAGGGAGTAGAGAGGATGTACTAAGCTGAGACAAAGACACATCCACTTCAGGAGCAGAAGTCCAATTAGCCTTTAACTCCGTAGAGCAAGGATAAAGTGTATCAAAGAAATGCGTTCCATGAAAACGCTTATCTGGACATAGACGTTCCTCCTCTATTACACCATTAAGCTCATCCAGAGCTGGCAATGTTGTGCGCGAAGCACGGGACTCCTGGAACATGCGTGCTGATTTACCAGGACGACTAGTTACCTCCTCCGGTAACTGTAGTATATCTCTCATGGCTTCAATTAATGCCTCCGTACGCTTCGTCATAGAGGAACGCCCCTGCGGCTCGTCCGCATCTGAATCGGATATTTCTCCATCCGAATATAAAGGGGAACTCTGCCCAATATCAGATACATCTGACTCGCTCCGTGTAGAGGCCGGTAACGGCCTGCGTCGCTTCCTCTGAGAGGAATTAGCAGACACATATTGACCTAAAAGGTCAGATAAGTTATTAATCGATCGAGCGATATCATCCAATTTTCCACCGCTGTCGACCGCAGCGCTAGACGCTGTGGAGGTCTGCGTATCTGATTGCCGCAATGGCACTGGGACGTGATCCGCGGCATCTGAACTCTGTTCAGACATGTCTCATCTGTATGAGCAGGTCAAAGCGGTAATACCAGCAAAAAACTATGCGGTTTTTTTTTTTTTTTTTTTTTTCAAACGCTGAAGGGTTAACGCTCCACCAAGCAGAGTTACCCCAGCGGTATTCAGTCAGCAAATTTAGCAGGTAGAAATAACCCTCAAAGGGGTTAATATTGCAAACTCACCAAAATATATATATATTTGTGAGCCCCAGCCAATTTTTATGTCTCTGATGAGACTGCAGCTGCAGGATAGCGATCGCTGCGCTGCGGGGTGAGGAATACACACTCACCCAGCTGGCCGTGGTGTCTATATGAGGAGGGGAGCGGTCCGAGGAGCCCAGGAGCCTGAGTAATGGCCGCCACAGTGAGGGGGTCGCAGGAGAAAAGCCAGAGCGCGCGTCTTCCTGCTCAAAAGACCGGGATAGATAGGCCACGCCCCCTGCTAGCTCAAATAATGAGCGCGAACTCTCCCCGCTCCTGCTCCCTCCCTGTCCTGCAGCTATCTGCCTGCGGACAAAAAATCACCACATCTTCATGTAGTAGCGCTGTCACAGCAGCGCTGAAGCATACTGACATTACATGTAGTAGCGCTGTCACAGCAGCGCTGAAGCTTACTGACATTTACATGTAGTAGCGCTGTCACAGCAGCGCTGAAGCATACTGACATTACATGTATTAGCGCTGTCACAGCAGCGCTGACGCATACTGACATAGTAACGCTGACATTAGTAATAGCGCTGCTCATTCAGACGCTAAAGCACTCACACATAATTATCATTAAAATTTGTGTGGAGTACTCACCAGCCAAGGCGCCACAGGGACCCTCAGGGGTTTCTGGCGCAGTGCCCATGCTTCCCCCCAGGGCGAAGAACGCAGTGACCGCACGTGTGGTTTGCGTTCTCGCCAGAGAAGCTCTCCTCATCCCCCAGGGCCGGCAAGGATTCTGCAGGGACTTTGAGTAAATACAGATCCGCCAAGGGAGAGGTTGGGGTACAGCAGCGCTGATACCCCTGAGACCTCTAGACCAACTAGTGATCCAAGTCTCCTGTCCGAATAGTAAAATAATAAAATTTTCTGAGGAGCTGCATTAGCAGCGACCATCCTCTGGACCTCAAATCTTAGACTGGAGCTGAGTAGGAGGAGCCCGAGCTGGAGGGGCCAGCCAGTCATCACTCTTTTGATCTGAGGTAACATCCTGATCTGGGGCTCCGCCTACCCATCAGTAATGAATACTGTGGCTCTCTTCCTTCATCTGCAGCTGAAAATGTTTTAACATTTCTAGATCATGGGGAACAAGCATTTAGTAACACAGATGTCAAAAACCTATAAAGACTAAGTACACATATCAAATATATACATTTTAATGTTGAATTATATACAGAATAAGCCTTTAATGGCTTGACAATTTCCAAATGCAAGTTGTCTGGCAATTGGATCACAGCTTCCACATTAGACAAACCAATGTTTTTTTTTAAATACAATAGCTGATATCGCAGCAGTTTTACAATAAAAAAAAAACAGCAGTTTCAGGTTCAATGGTTAATTCGTCCCAATAGAAAATAAATATTGGTCAGCTGTACAATACAACTACATAGAGTATAGCGAGATCTAGCAACTCATCTCTGTGAATGGGGATTATAGTGTTTATCCCGAGCACATGCTGATGGACGCAAGCCGATAACTGACTGCCCGAGGGACATTTCCCCAAACGTACGGTACCAAAAGAGAAGACCAATAAATTTTACAGCAGGTTATTTAATAGATACTAATCTGTGGACGAGTCAAGTGGCAGCGTTGAGCAGTCACCCTCCCACACCCCACCTCCATCCCAAACACTCATCTTCCTTTTTAGGGGGTCAATCAGGATAAAAAAAACCTTATACATGTTCCACAGTTATTGCCAAATACATCCAATGGAAATCTGCAACTTATTTAACATACATACAAATATTTGGGACAAAATAAAATGGTCTCGATATTCAGCTTTTTCGGCTGCTCATTAAATGAAGGACATTAAAAAGGGATTAAAAAAGTGAAGAAAAAAAGGGTTGATATAAGACAACAGGTTGCAGCCCTTTTTCAAGGTATTACAACAAGTGGTTTATCAGAAGCATAAAAAAGCAGCTCAGATGCTTTCAGTAAAGTATTCTTTTCCTTTTAGGCCAAATCCAAAACAAAAAGCAGCAAAACAGTACTGTGTGAACAAGGGTTATTGGAAAAAGTTGCCTTACTCTGAACCTAGGCATAAAGCGATATGTATCACAACTGCAAGAAAACTGTATACTATGGAAACACCAGAGGGGAGTGACAGCCTCAACGTTGGCATATTACATCGTGTGGATCCAGTTTCATGGAGAACGAGAGAGTCTTTACCCTTCTTCACGTTTGATTCGGTAGAGACAACATGTAAGATTACCACAAAACAGAATAAAGTAGGGGGTCGTGTAAAATCAGGAAAGCAGACCGATCTTCAAATGCTAAAAGTCACAAGTGAATCAGAAGTCTGTTCTTCATATGTACAACAGGCATAAGTGCAAAGTTTGGAAAAATTGGAAATTTTAATATGAACATGGACTTGAAAAACACCAGGAGATGCCACATAAACAGCAGCTGTAGTTTTTTTTGTTTTTTTTTAACCGTACCAGTTGCCACGCTGGTTTACTTGTATGACTAAATACTGTGATGATGATCTTTAAGAGTCCAACAGCCAAGAAGTTACTATTAAATGGGGGTAGAAAAAAATAAAAATCACATTGTCTACACGAAAGTCCCGATCTTACACGAGTCCGAAAATTGTGGAGTTCTGAGGATCTCTGCAGAAATCTGGGCTGCAATATATTGCTCCTCAATGTTCAAATTACGGCAAATATGTAATTTCGGCATATGGATTTTTTATTTTTTAAATTATGCGCTAATGTGCTTTATTTCACAAGACCAATTTTCTTTGCTTCTGTTTCGTATATTAGTAGCCTCCACATTTTTACTATGAATACTTCTGCTTCTTCATCCAGCACCTGCGGGAGGGGAAGAAAAAAAAATACGTTATACAAAAAATAATAAAAAAAATCTGCAAAAATGAATAAATAATTCCCATGAACAGATTTCCAAACACAATTACGAACTTAAACATATGTACAAACACACGGGGGAAAAAAAAAAATACTTGCCATGGCAACATCGTCTAAAATGCTTTGAGGTGAACTGTGAGCCATTACCTATGAAGTGAAAAAACAGAAGTCAAGTATCCAAAATGTAATATTAGTTACCCGATGCATCTCCAATAAACATTATTTCATAAGAACCTTGGGGGTTAAAACTAAGGGTGCATTTCCAATTACAGATTTTGTAACTCTAAACGAACGCTGATCGGTAAATATTCACCAATCGACGGTCGCTTAACAACCCGTTTATACAGGCGGACCACGCATCAGATGCACACTGGGAGGTTTGTAATAGATCACTTGGTGCGTATAGGCTGAGCAGGGTGAATCCTATTTATATAGGGACATGTGCTGCCAGGAACAATTATCTTTTGGGCAAACGTAAAGATCATTTCGATTAGCAAAAGAGAAAAAGCTGCACACAGCTTATCAGTGGAGGTGCCAGGTGTCAGGCCCCTATTGATCTGAAATTAATGATCTATCAATATCATTCAGGAAAAGCTCTTCTGAATCATTGTGTTACAGAGCAGGACATATATGACAGGCCAATCAATCATCAGCTACAATGCACCGGGTCAGGCTTTTCCCAATTTTTCTTTCTGGCCTTGGAGACTTAGCTGCACCTTAGGAACAATTTTTAAGTCATATTCAAGGAAAACAAAAACAAAGGGCCAGCGTTAACGTTTTCACATTAAACCATTGTACAATGTTATCATACAACTACAGTAATAAAGTAAAACTGTAGGTCCCAAAAACAAGCAGACTCTACAAATTATTAAAAATAAATAAATAACCAAGGCACTTATATAAGAGTTATTTCTTCATTTTGCTTACTTTGGAACACACAAAATCAACTAGAGTAGCTTCTTCTTCGCCAATATATTCAATGATCTTCTTATTAATCCAGGGCCTAATTCTTCGCTCCATTAACGTCTAAAGGGGTCACAAATTAGATAAATTATATTACAAATTATTAAAAGTCCTCTGTATAACCACCACTAAAAATACTAGCCAATAGTGATGACCGGACATGCTCAGATAAGATGTTATCTGAGCATGCTCGTGTTCTATCCAGGTGTCTGACGTGCTTGAAAGATATTTTCGAGTCCCCTTTGCTGAGTCTCCAAGTTGTGCGACAGCCGCAACACGTGCAGGAATTGTCTAACAAACAGCCAGTCATGAGACATGCAGCCACGAGGACTCAAACATATGTGGATAACACCTCATCAGAGTATGTTCACTCATCACTACTTGCCAACACTCTTGGGACACAATGGGTTCAAGTATATGTTAAGCATTCAGTAATCTGCTTCCTTTTTAAAATTCTGCACAGCCATCATTGTGTAGGCAGAACATGCACAATGGGAGTCGGCGTCCTGAGTGCAGGACTTCAATAAAATGGCGCCAGATGTGGCGCATGCGCAGATCGAGATTTTCGCTAGGTGAAAAATTTACTGAGCCGAAATCTCAATCTGTGCATGCACCATCTCCGACACCATTTTATTGAAGCCCTGCACACAAGATGCCAATTCACACTGTGTACGCACCGCCCACACAATGATGGCTGCACAGAATTTTAAAAGGAGGCACTGAATAATCAGTGACCTGCACAAAAGACAGAGAAGGCTGGTGAAGGGGAAGGGGCAGAAAACCAGAAGAACAACCAGTCCCAACATCCCGCCCCAAAGCACACAAGACGTCATTTTATGAAAACTTCACAAGGTGAGTATTCATCAGTCACTGAGCGGATCCCTTCAAATCAGGTTTCAGATTAATCTGCATCACAGCTCCAATATGGCTGAGCCTTTAGTTTATAGGGCGAAATCCTGCTGACAGGTTATCTTTAAAGCGACAGGTTCTGCTAGTGCTCAGGTTTGTTCTCTGGCTATATTACTGCCGGTGACTTGCCTTGCAGAGACGTGTCACAAAAATTGTTTAAGGGGTATACCAATCACCAAGATCCTATGTTGACGTAATATCAGGCATTGTTAAAAGGGAAGTTTCACTAATCTATTGTATAGAAGGGACCCCTACTCTGGAATAGGCTCAATGAGCCAGACCACATTTGCCCAGTATCAGTCTGTCCAAATAGCCATCACGTAAAAGTGATGTCACACGTATGACCGAACATACAGTTCACAGTAGGAACGCCAGGCTCCTAACCACCTAAACTGTGTGCAGCTTGGTTGGGCACAGACTTTATACAGCCGTCAAAAAAGAGTCAATAAAAACGCACTCACAGTGTCTACAATGGACCAGTCCAGAGGATAAGCAAACAGCTCTGGTTTAGCCGTGGGGATTTTCTCTATGAGACTCTTGATATGTTTCCGTTTCTCTTCAGTGTTTACATTATTTTTGGCAGAGGATTTGTCGTCGTCGCCATAATCCAACGGCACCAGTTTCCTTTTCCGAGGTACCTCATCGCTATCTTCGTCCTCAAATTTGTTGAAAACACTATCTACCGGTAGTTTCTTCCTTTTAGTAGCACTTGTTTGGCTGGGACTACTGGAAGCGCCTATATGTTAAAGCAGGACAGTAAAATATTATAGCACGCAAGTATCACACAAGAAAAATACCCATAGTGATTATTGCTGTTATCACTCCACATTTGTAGAGAAAAAGCACGACTTGTTTGATAAAAAACCCGGCTTAAAGTGTAACTATTTTAATTTTGTAAATCAATAGGTCATTTGAAAATAAGTACCGTATATACTCGTGTATAAGCCGAGATTTTCAGCCCATTTTTTAGGGCTGAAAGTCCCCCTCTCGGCCTATACGCGAGTCATATACGGGGGTCGGCGCGGGAGGGGGGGTGTCGGATCATACTCACCCCTCCGCCGGCGCGTCTCTGCAGCCCCCCTGCTTCTCACGATCTCCGGCTCCTTCCTGCAGCGGTCACATGGTACCGCTCATTAAAGTCATTAATATGCACATATTCATGACTTTAATGAGCGGTACCACGTGACCGCTGTAGGAGGAAGAGCTGCGGAGACCGCCAGGAGAAGAGAGGCTGCAGAGATGCGCCGGCGGAGGGGTGAGTATAGCGATATTTACCTGTCCCCGGACCACCGCTGCGCTGCTCCCTCGTCCAACTCCTCTGGCTGTGAATGTTCAGGCAGAGGTCGCGATGACGTCGTTAGTGCACGCCGCGCCCCCTGCATGATCATTCACTGCCGAGGACCCGGAAGAGGGAGCAGTGCGCAGCGGTGGAGAGAGGACAGGTAAATATCTCAGGTGCCGGGGTCCTGAGCGAGCGGTGACACCGGCACCTGTCCCCCATAGCGCGCCGGTGTCACCGCCTGCTCAGGTCACCGGCACCTGGCCCCCAGCGACGAGAGGTGAGTATGTCTTTTTTTGCAGCAGCGCGGCAGCATAAGGGACGTATACTATGGGGCATAATCTGTGCAGCATACGGGGGCATAATCTGTGGATCATACGGGGGCATAATCTGTGCAGCATACGGGGCATAATCTGTGCAGCATATGGGGGCATAATCTGTGGAGCATATTGGGCATAATCTTGAGCATATTGGGCATAATCTCTGGAGCATATTGGGCATAATCTCTGGAGCATATTGGGCATAATCTGGAGCATATGGGGCATAATCTGGAGCATATCATGTGGAGCATATGGGGCATAATCTGTGGAGCATATGGGGGCATAATCTGTGGAGCGTATGGGGCATAATCTGTGGAGCATATGGGGGCATAATCTGTGCAGCATATGGGGGCATAATCTGTGACAGATATGGGGGCATAATCTGTGCAGCATATGGGGGCATAATCTGTGCAGCATATGGGGGCATAATCTGTGGGCATATGGGGGCATAATCTGTGCAGCATATGGGGGCATAATCTGTGGGCCATATGGGGGCATAATCTGTGCAGCATATGGGGGCATAATCTATGCAGCATATGGGGGCATAATCTGTGCAGCATATGGGGGCATAATCTGTGCAGCATATGGGGGCATAATCTGTGCAGCATATGGGGGCATAATCTGTGCAGCATATGGGGGCATAATCTGTGCAGCATATGGGGGCATAATCTGTGCAGCATATGGGGCATAATCTGTGCAGCATATGGGGGCATAATCTGTGCAGCATATGGAGGCAGAATCTGTGGATCATACGGGGCATAATCTGCAGTTTATGGGGGCATAATCATTTTTCACCCTAGGCTTATACGCGAGTCAATAAGTTTTCCCAATTAGGGGGGTCGGCTTATACACGGTTCGGCTTATACATGAGTATATACGGTAACTTTGTAATACATCTACTCAGATAAATTTGCTTCATTCTCCTCGACTGATCTATCAGTCTCAAAACTTTCAGTTCTTGGATAAAATTTATCTTCAGTGTTTACAGACCTCCCCATTAATGAGATAGACTTGACAGTTGGTGCTCAGAAAGTTCTATGGAGAACTTTAAAGGGACCTTGTCATGTAGAACCATCTGTCAGTCAGTGCCAGGAGCCTAGTTACAGCCACTGCTCTTTATGTGCAGAGCGATGACAAACTAAGCCAGTCACACACCTATGACTGAAAGCCTGAGGCTGGGGGAATAAAGTTAATTTCCTCCTGGCAGCGTGGCTCTTCGGATCAGAACATTATTAACCTGCAGACTAAAGCATTATCTGCAGGATAATACGGTTCTTTTTATATGACATGTTTCCTTTAAATGTAATTTCAGGAGAACTTGCAGCAGAATGTCTGTCGACCTCTAGCTCCTCCAAGCGCCATAGAATGTTACAGGCACCAACTATCATCTATCTTAGTAACAGTATACTCTCTCTACACTGAATACAGATTTTACCCATGAATTGAGAGTGAAAGATCAATCCTGGAAGAATTAGAAGGAAATTTCTCTCAAGATATTTTACAAACTTGCTTACTTTCATGGGCTCTACTGATTTGTGAAATAAAAGTTAAAATAGTGATTTACTGTTTAAATTAAAAGCCTATAATAAAATATAAATCTATTATATATAGATTAGAATTATCTCCATCTCTGTGGATAGTTAGGATATTGTATATTGTCATGCCTATGGAGAGGAGTTAGAACTCAATAATATAAAGTAGCTTCAACTATACAAATCTATATGAAGGAATTAAACAGTACACAATGTTGGATTTAACCTCCCCCACCCCAAAAAAATGCCCTGATGTCAAAGAGTGCACCTGTCTTACACAGAAGAAACCTCTCTCACTCACCTAATTTGAGGCTGAGACCTATTTTTGGTCGGTATTCCTCTTGTGGTTGCTGCTCTGGGGAATTTTCATGGGGAATAATAATACCACACGGAGAGTCATCCCCTGGGGAGTTAGGGGTGGCATGGCCACTACCAGAAGAGACAGACGGGGCAGAACTTATAGGCCGCATGGTGGGCTTAAGGCAGGGTTTTGGTTCAGGCTCTTCCTCCTCCTCAATAGGTTCCTCATGTTTCTCCTCTTTGATAGGTTTCTCCTCTTCCTCCTCTTCAGATTCTGGTTGTGGTTTAATCTGTGGTGGTTGTCTTCGCCTTTCGGCTTCTTGTTCCATCTGCATTTAACAGACAAAATGGACAATACACAGTGAAATACTTCTCTGAATATGAAAGATTTCCAAGGTCAATTAACCACTTATCGCAAACATCCTTGCTAAAAGTAACAGGAACAGCATTTTATCAATAAGCTACAGGTACATATGAGGAAAGAATTAAAGTCCTAACATACATATTGTAGCCTCTGCAGGTCATTAATTAGAAGAGAAGTCAATATTTTAGCCCCTTCTCACTTTCAGTTCACATAAGACACATTAATAGAAAATCTCAAAAAAAAGAAATAACCTTACCAACACCAGGTCAGATTACCAATGCATTAAGAGGATGCAGCAGACCCTCATGTGGGGTGTACTTATATAGTGCTGGACAACCCACCTGAGCTAATAGTATGGGCGTCATCAATAGGTTGTAAGCCAGACACTGCACATCACACATCTGTGTGACTAGCGCCCTATGCAAGCCTCATTTCTGTGCATTTTTTATACTAGGCAATCACCCCCTTCATGAATTGGTAGATTTGTGAGTTGCTGTTCCATCAGTATTTTGCACCTGAGCTTCCCCCACCATTATCATGGGGGTCTGCTGCATCCCGTTAGTTGATTGGTATTCTAACCTGTTGTTGGTAATGTCTCTTTTTTCTGCGAACACCTTCCTAACAGAGCCCCATTTTTCAAATCAGACATGTGTCACGTTATACGTGGAATTAACTCTGGTCTTGCAATCCCAATTGTTCCGAGATGTTTTTTCATGGCGCTTCACGTTAGTAGGTAATTTAGGCCAATACGGATTGCTTTTATTTAAGATCAGGTTTCTTGAAAATTTAGGAGAAAAAAATATGATGAGTTAAATACAAACCCTCTGAAGCTCAGCATCCGGATCTGGATGTCCCTCTGCTAACAGTCGCTGTCTGATTTCTTCTAGCTCTTCTTTCTCTCGTTTACGGTCACGTTCATCTCCCTCAATTTCTTTTTCCCTGTCTCTTAATCTTTTCTGTAGTGCGCTACCTCTGAACAAAACAAACGTTGCACATTAGTAAACTCATCAATATAAAAATTCTTCTTACATAAGTTTTGATGTATATGATACGTCACTCATTGTATGCCTACACAGCGGAATAAACCGCAATCTTCATTCTGAGCTAAATAAACTTTTCCCTGTGTATATATGTAACTAAGGGCAGTATGGTCATGGAAACATAGAAATTTAAGTCTGTATACCTGCCAAAATTATAGAATACATGCAAAAATAAAATACCTATAATATTTGGGATCATCTCGGTCATCATCATAATCTTCTAAAAATTCCTTTAATCTTTTTCCTTCTTTTGCCTGTTAGGAATGCAGGAATTAAAATAAATTATGAAACGAAAGGAAGGAATGGACGGAATACACTAAATTCGTGGTGGCACATCACAGAACAACATACCATATCTCGGCGTTTTTCTTCCTCTCGCTCAGCTTCTTTTTCATAATCTCTAGCTTTTTTCCTTTCTCTGACCTCCCAATTTTTAAGACGCTAAAAAGAAAGAAGGTTTACAAAAGAATATTGTGAAATACAATTGCAAATGCAACTAAAACAAAAGGCATCTCCTTAAATATTTACCTCTTGGTAAGCAGCTTCTTTTTCCCGCAGTTTTCTTTCTAGTTTTCGTCGCTCATAGGTTTCTTCTTCATCTTCCTCTCGTTCTCTTTTTTTCTCTTTTTCTCTATCCCTTTCCCTGTCTCGTTCCCTTTCTCGTTCACGCTCCCTGTCTCGGTCCCTTTCTCTACTTTTCTCCCTAAAAAAATATTCAAAACAAACCACAATTTATGTAGTTATACAAGATTTATAGCAGAAGTTTCCGCAATTAAGAAAATTTGTTACATGCATCTGATTGGATTTCTCCTGGTTTTGTTCTAATGAATGGGACAGAGGTAAATATTTCTGCAGCAAATATGTGAATATACTATCTCTTGTAACTTTTAATCTTCATTCAGTACTAATAAAATGCTAAATATTATTTAAAACCCATAAGAAGTCTTGAGAAGGAATGACATGATCTGGAGCCAAAAGGGGATCATGAAACATAAGGATCAATGTATACAGCTCTTATTATATAGCCTTAAGTAAAATAAGCACAAATGTACCTTGATCGGCTGCGATCCTTACTATGATCTCTTCCACGGTCTCTATCCTTTTCACGATCTCTGTCTCTATCACGATCTCGGTCTCTGTCTCGCTCTCTCTCTTTGTTTCTGTCACGATCCCGTTGCTCTCTCTCTTTTTCCTTCTCACGCTCTTTATCTTGTTCCCGTTCGCGCTCTCTTCTCTCTCGCTCACGTTCCCTTTGCCTTTCCCTCCGTTCTTTCTCAATTTCTTGTCTCTCCTTTTCTTTTTTGCCCTTCTCCTCTTCCAGTTTCTATGAATAGAGATAGGGATTGTTAATGCAAAAATATCTAAAAAAACAAAAACAAAACAAAAAAACAAACATTTAAAATAAAAAAATAAAAAACGAATCAAAATGTGTTGCAAAAATATAAAAAAGGCACAAGACCAGATTCCGTGCTAGAAGTATTTAGCTACAAGGACCAGCAATCTCCAACCATGGTTTCTAAGGGATCCAGGGCTCACAGTAAAGCAGCAATTCATATCCCGGGAGGAGAAAAGAAGAAAAAAAAAGGACTAGAAAAATAAAAGGACATGGATACATTGTGGCTTAGATACAAGGAATGCAGAAGTGTTTTAGTCTCCGTAACAATTTGAGTAAGGAAGATGCCACAAAAAGAAGAGCAGCATTAAAGGGAACCGCTCACCCCTACAAACACAATTTACCTACATAATGTTAATCTGCAGGTAAATAGTGTGTAAATTCTGCAGGTGTACTGAAGCAGCGGCTGCAGGGAGAAAATCACTACACCGTGAGCACGGCTGTAATCACTCCCCTGCACGCTGATCGACAGCCTCCTTTAGGCACACAATGTACAGCAGGCTGTCAATCAAGATGCAAAAGTGTGATAACAGAGCGCTCAATGTTTAGTGACTAATTGCTCCCTTCACTGCCCCGACAACTGGAAGCGAGAGAACAGCTGCAAGGAAAAGTCAACTTTATTTTCTCCCTGTATCCGCTGCTCCAGTAAACCAGAATAAACTTGATGTGAACACCATTTACCTGCACATTACTACTATAATTGCAGGTAAATAGTGTATATCAAGGTGACAGGTTCCCTTTAAAAATAAAAACTCAAACTTTAATGCACAGACTGGAAGAGTCTCCTGACACAAATTTGGCAGCCTCATGTATGCCTTTGAGGATGCTGCAATTTGGTTCAAGAGACCTGTGGCTTGTCTGTGCATCATGGCCAAGTACAGAGCAAGACACCCAGCTGTGTGAAACCAGCCTTAGTCTAAATAGCTGGTGATGAGATGGATTAGACATCATTTGTTCAGAGACATCTTTGATAGAAACTAAACAAGTAAAATTGCAAACATGAAATGCTGCTTTTTAGAGTAAAATAAAAACACAAGAAAAGAGAGAGTACTTGTCGACATTTACAGCTTCAAGTAAACTATCGGAGACCAAATTCTACTGGGAAAGATTGGTGGGCATGTTGATTAAAACGCAAAGGCAACATTTACCTACAACAAGACTAGGATGTCGGCAAACTTACAAAATGTTGGTTTAGCTCTTCACAGAATGACGCTAAACATAGAAACTGCAGGAAGGTTGGAAATCACGTGCGACATGGAATCTACAGGGAGGTATCCACTTGTTCCATAGCAATGGCCAAAAAAATATCAATTATTTTATTGTGGGTAAAAAAAAAAAAAGTGTGTCTATGCCCCAAAATACCTTGAACACATTGGAAATAAAGACATCCACAGATCACATATCCATCCTTGTTAGCAATTGTTTTGAATTAACTTACAGATGATGTGCTAGGACATGGCTCTCCAACACGGGATTAACTTTGCCTACAAGCTATGATTCTGGGAGGAAGAGCAAGTACATTTTCAAAGACAGACAAGACCATTCTAGGTGCACAAATGTCTAAGCATCACAGTTCAGATCTGATGGCAATTTACCAACAAATGACTTTGCACCCCTTCAATCTCACGTTTTGTTTTTACAGAATTTAAACTACAAATATACAAAAATGGCATTGTAAAAAGAAAACCAAAAAATACATTCAAATAAAAAAAATCATTGAAAGATATCTTACCTTTACAAATGAGCTGTCGTTGGATCCCGGGAAAGAGTATTTACAGGTAAGGAGGAATAGAGCAAGAAGGACACAGACAGGAGGGAAGACATTTACAATGCAAATGCAGGAGGTCGTGACTCAATGGGATTAACCCTGCACATTTTGACAGCACAAGCATGACAAGAAATGAAAAAGGAAAAAGAAACACAAAGTGCATCACATGAAAGGGCCCTATATACTCAGTACACATCGTAACGAATTGTGTCATTAATAGTTTTGTAACTGTACTGTATTATCTTTGGAAACTTACCTCTTCCAGGCATTACAAACTGTAAAAGTTACTCCACCAGGGTTAATACTTACATTTTAATTTCTAGAAGATCCAAGTTTCATGATGATCCAAAATATCACATGAAAGGGATTATAATATATTCTATGTGTAAGGAAATAATGCTAGATCCTCAGCCTAGTCATGTACAGTATATAGTAATCGAAAAATGGTTAATATTGAAAGTGTAGTTTTACTTGCACTTTGTTATTATTAAAAATGGGAAAACAAGTGTAGGGAAAAACAGAAATCACAGCATAGACAGAAGAAGATGGAAAGTAATAAGACAAGAGGGGGGGGGAAAAAAAAAATCTTACCTTCTGATCTTCAGATTCATCAGTGCTGTAAATGGACACCCCCTACATTACTCATACCCTGACAGCCATAAGGGGGCTGCAGTGTTATTTTACATATCCCTACCAAAACATGCAAAGGTTCACTGTGCTACATAAGCTGTACAAAACCACAGCGTAGACTTTACACTTACTCTACAAATGAAGATAAGGAAACTCCGTGTACACAGATTAAACCCAATGAACTTTCGTAAGAGGGAAGCACACATACACAGTTGTGCAAAAGGTATACACACCTTCAATTTCCTCATAATAAAGCAGATTAGATTAATATAAAAACTTATAAATGCTTAAAATACTGGTCTGGAGTGAAAGGATTCACTTACAAAAGATCAATAATATAATACAGTGCATTAGATATGCACCCCTTATAGAAAATAATCAGAAATAGCTTAATAACCAAGCCAGTTGCCGCTTTGCACATCTTTTTTTTCAGAGGGGGTATCCGAAAAATATAGTAAAAAAAACAGGAGCTCATACTTACATTCTTATTCCATGTAACTTTCCAAGCTGAGTTTCATCTTGCATTAGTCACCATATGATCTCTATCATAATGGTGGGGGTCAATGAATAGATTAGCTTTATAGGGAATTTACAAATCTTCCATGCATCTTAACTGTGGCACATTTGGAAACCACTGATCTATTTTGATTTTTTTTAATAAAAGCATATAGAAAGCTTTTTATACTCATTTAGCGCTTAAAGTGTGATGTTGGCAAGGTATATGGTGGTGAGGTGGCTACAAATATTTTAATGCACTTAGTTAGCTTTTTTTTTAGTTGCTGAGAACACAACTGACAGCAACAGCGCATTACAATGGTTAATGCCAATCACTATTTAGGAAAGATACACAATGCTGAATTTCACTGTCTACATTCATCTTCTCTGACATATTAGGCGTAAAGCCTGTGTAAAAAAAAAAAACTATGTGGCTCTGGAATCTGTAAGGAGCAGCATTTATCAGAAAGAAGCAAAAACAAACGTTACCTTGTGTGTATCTCTGAATTTACTGATCTCGCGTGATATCAGGTCTCTCTTGTCATCTTCCATTTCAATGGCGTTTATGTCCTCCTGCTATAAAGAAATATATAGAATTTAAGTACTATTATTAATTTATATAGCGCCATTGATTCCATGGTGCTGTACATGAGAAGGGGTTACATACAGATTACAGATATCACTTACAGTAAACAAACTAACAATGACAGACTGATATAGGGGGGAGAGAGGACCCTGCCCTTGCGGGCTTACATTCTACAGGATTATGGGGAAGGAGACAGTAGGTCGGGGTTGCAGTAGAACTGAAGACTTATCGTTTCTTTGGGATGATAATTAGGCTAGGACTACACAGTGACGGACCAAACACTGCCACATTGAGATGCCCAACAAATTGAGAACAAATCCAGCAGGTTTTGGATCTCTAGTGACACAAAGGAGATTTTTGGTACTCACTGTGAAATCTATTTCTCGTACCTTTCATTGGGGAGGACACAGCTGTCCCTAAGGAAGTGACCAAGAACTATAACCAACATCACATTCATTGTAGCATTGCATCACCTTGTGTCCAAAGTAGCCATAAAGCCCTTATTGGGTAAATTTGCAAAAGTGCTTGTAACAAGAAACTTTTCAATTTATTGGTTATTAAAAAGCCTCTCCAGTTTAAAGAATAGAGGGAGATTTTAATTTCTCTGATGCTTCATAGGAGAAAATAGGAAACCATGTGAGGAAGACTGTTGTCACTCCCCATTGACACCCCCCAACTCATCAAGGGTCAACACCATCTTCTGCATCGTCCTGGACCACGACAGTGTGGGAAGTAAGACGTACCTATTCCAGCAACCCCCATCCCTCACCCGGGGGCTCCTGATGCAGCCTTCAGGACAGTGGAGAAGGAGTCAAGACCACGTCTGGAATCGAATACTCCTCCCTTCCACAGTCCCTCTTCATGGTGGGGGGAGTCTCGTCAGGATAGTGCTGACCTCATACCCTCATTAAAGTGAACCTGTCAGCAAGATTTTGCTTAGAAAACTACAGTATCAGATTGGCACCATTATACTGATTAAAATGATGCCTTGGTTGATGAAATCCGTCTCTAGGTTGTGGTTTAATCAGTATTAGGGAAAAATGGCATGTAGTTGCTAACAGAGACAGCTACCTGAATGATGTACTCGGCGACGATCATTGACCACTCCTGACAAATTCAGCTACTCCCTGTCAACTGAGCAACAGTTTCTCTTCCTGTTGACAGGGCAGGACTACTTTGTCATGCTGATAGACAGCTTCCCCCAATTAGGCACTGTGGAGCCGGCTGTCAATCAGCATGACACCAGTAATCCTGCCCTGTCAACAGGAAGAGACTGCTGCTCTGTTGACAGGGACAAGATGAAACTGGCAGGAGCGGTCAATCATTGGTGTTGGGTACAAGAGGCAGGTAGTTGCCTGTTAGCAACTAAAAAGTCTCAGATGCCCCTTTTAATGAGATTCTCACGCTTCAGCGCAGGGCTTTATGTGGTACTCTGTTCACATATTCATCCTTATAGGCTTACGACAGGTAACTGATCCTTCAGTGATTTGCCCCCTATGTAACATAATGTATATAATAGGGATGGCGTGAGAAAAAAAAAATTTAACTTCAGCAAAATGCTGCAGCCCAATTTTTTTTTTCCTCCAACAAAATACTGCTGCGGCCAGCACTTGTGCAGTAGCAGCAAGCAATAGATGCTGTTGTGCATGCGTCCCAGCAACATATTGCTGAAATAAAATTTTTCTACAATAATATTAAATGCAGTATATAAGATAGGAGGCAGTTCAGTGAAGGATCAGTGACCTTTCATAAGCCCATAAGGACGCATATGTAAGCAGGGCCGATAGGCCTCCCCGAAGCATGAGAATCTCATTAACTGACAACTCCCAGGGTGTTTTGTTTCTCCGACCATGAAGAAACTGATGGAAGGTCCCTGCAGAAGGTGTACATTCAGGAAATTGTTCAGAGCAGGCAATGTTCGGAGATCATTTTCCTTTCAACCTTGTCTCTCTGAAGGATCCCACTGTTTCTTTTGCAGCCTGCTGTCGCCGTTTAGTTAATTTCCCAGTTCCTGGCAGGGTGCACCAATGTATGTACAGGAGCCTCACACCTGTTCCTATGGATAGGTCCACAAATCCACTAGCGATGTGCTGTAACCTGATTAAATGGTACTACTCCCCAGTCATTTTCAGGCAGCACTCATGCTAGCTATATAGTAGGTCAAAACTGTGTCACCAGACCCCTACCAGTTATTAATTTTAGACATGGCGACAACCGCCTTTTTCTCTGTCCACCTCCTAAGCGAGTCAGACCCACCAGCTTCCTAATGCCAGCTATGGAGTGATTACCTATGCGTCCGTCGTCTGGCACTCTGTCCATGCTCTGCAGTGTGTCAGACATCAACTAAATGTCCAGTTATAGAGCGGCCTTCTCGTACGGCATCAACTGTCTGGTGCTCCACCAACTCCATGACCACCGCTATGTAGTGGTTACCCATGCCAATTACTGCGAGCTCATTGTCCACTTTAGTGTCAGACCTACTAATAACAGTTTTCACAGATATATAGTGGTTTCCTTACCAGTCAACAGTCTAGTCATCGACCCACAGCTCTCACCATTTTTTCTTTTTTTTTATGCTTCCGCAGAAACAGAGTACCTTGAGACTTTCAACAGACGATATTACAGTCAAGATACGAGTCAAACAGGCTTCTGCTCCTTATGGGAAAGGCTTGCTCTTATCCTGCAGATCCTCTATCCTTTTTCTGTGGTCCTTGTCGTTTTCTGGTACGCTGTCCCACACTATTGTCCTAAGGCACAACGCAGGCCCACCTGACAGTCCACCATCTTTGCTGGGACTGTCGTTCACCTCTGCACTTGCAGGGTCAGCCCTCAAGACTAGCCTCACCAATTTTGGCAGAGCAGGATTGTCTCGGTTTGCCCATGTTCCTGTGCCACGTTTCTCCCTGGGGCTCATATAACAAAGTTGTTGGACCTAGCTGAGCGATCTGCCTACATAAGTTATTAACTTTTCTCTCTCCCTACCGTTGTCGACAGTTCCTAACAACTGCAGGATATTCTGACTCCGCTCTAGATTCATGATCCTGCATGCAAAGTTATCTCCTTTTTTCATTTCAGGACCGCCACCTGTCAGGTACCGAGACGGACTGGGGGTCTCCAGACGCTTGAGGATGAGAGCGCTCGATTCGACAGGTGGGACCAGTCAAGCTTCTACCAGACAAGGACTTCTTCAAGGTCGCCTCTCCTGCAGATTTTATCCCTTCAGGACAGAAGAGCCCCCTCTATCCTGCTTAACACGCGTCTAGTCAGTAGTTTTCCAGGGACAGGCAAAGATCTTATCACATCCTTCCCTTCAGTCAGGTGGTCATTAATGCCGTCTTGCAGTTATTATCGTGCCTACCCCTCCTGTGTGTGTAATCTTTTTAACTGTTGGCGCCGAGGTCTTTCCTCCCAGGGTATGAATCCTCGGCCCTTCTCCTTAACTCTAGTCTATACGATGATCTTCTCACTGCTCTCTCATCTCCATTCTCCTCTCATACCTTAATGACCGTGTTGGGCCATTTTGTGGGGGCACTTGAAGCAAATTAACCTCCTTCACAATGGACAAGACGGTCTGTCCATGGATTGGACCTTAGTTCTCCCCCCTTCCCGATCGGTAGTAGGCAGTGTCCCTGAATATTTGCCTCCCAGGTTGGCGAGCAGTCTTTAAGAAGCTCCCGGTTGCTGGAAAGAACAGGAGTCCTCACTCCACCAACCTTTCAAAATTCAGCGTCCGCTTAATCTGAAATAACCATGACTTACATTATCCCCAGGGCGAAACGCTAAATAGAGCAGTCGGAGTTTGGTTTAAAAAAACAAAAACAATTCGCCCCTGATCACCGCTTTATGGGTCTCCCACACTATCGGAAAGCTCACCTTTGTAGTGGTATTGTTCTTGAAAAAGTCTATTAAAGTATTACGTATTCGTTGTTTATTAATGTCTGAAGTTAGGATTGAGTCGTTTAGTCTCCATGAGCGATATACTGAGTAAGGTTTTGAAGTTGAGAAGCGTATTGAGACTACTGAGTGGTCAGTGTATTGAGGGGAGTATCTCTGCTTCAGAAAGATTTGGTATCAGAGACCTTGATAGAAAAATGTACCGTATTTTTTGGACCATAAGACGCACTTTTTTCCCCCCAAAATTTGGGGGAAAATGGGGGTGCGCCTTATGGTCCCAACATACCAAAAAATCCGGTGGCGGCGGGATCTTGTCCTGAGATCTCGGGAGAGAAGAGATCTCGTTGCCGAGACTTGAATGAGATTCGGCGGCCATCTTACCAGAGTCCCCTGGCGGCCATGTTTGAGGACGCCACCGAGATGCAGGAGGGAGCGGAGCTGCGGGGGGCTTTCCGGCTAAGACCGAAATGCCAGCGGAGCCCCCCTGCAGCACAGAGCCGGCTGCTGCCCCGGCACCACCGCACGGAAGACTTCGTCGGGACTGCCACCGGCGGCCCCTGGCGGCCATGTATCAGGAGGCCGCAGCAGCGGAGCTGCGGGGGCTGTCCGGCTAAGAGGGAAATGCCGGCGGAGACCCCCACGCAGCACAGAGCCCCGCTGCTGGCCAGACACCACAGAGCACAGGAGGCTGCATTGGGACCACCGCTATGGGATGTGAGTACCATATATTGCACAGCGACCCCACAGAGCACAGCGACCCCACAGAGCACAGCGACCCCACAGAGCACAGCCACCCCACAGAGAGCACCAAGGCACACCCCACAGAGCATAGCCACCCCACAGAGCACCCCTGCAACACAGAGCACTTCGGACTGTAAGACGGACCCCCATTTGACACATTATTTTTTTTCCCGTTTTCCTTCTGAAAATTTGGGGTGCGTCTTATAGTCCGAAAAATACGGTAATCAATTCTGTGGTAGGAATTGTGAGGGTGGGAAAAAAGGTGTAGTCAAGGTCATTAGGGTGTACATGCTGCCATGCATCAACCAATGAAAGATTATGAAGAGATCTCTTTATCCTGATAATATTTTGATATGAAATCTGGCATTTCTTTGTGGATGAGACCAATATGGGGTCCAGAGGTATATTGAGATCTCCAATAATTGGGATACCCTCTAAAAGTGCAAAACTGGTTTAATTTGGAGGTAATGCATTTAATTTGTTTCTTGTTAGGAGCATATAGGTTGCCGATAGTAACTAACGTTCCCGCTAGAAGACTTTTTATGAAAATATATCTCCCGTCAGTGTCAGCCAATAAGTCAGTTAGCAGAAATGGCGTATTTTTATCAAACGCTACTGACACTCCCCTAGAACCCCTCTGGGGAGATGTGGCATGAAACCACTGGTTATAATAGGATTTATCAAAGGAGGGAAGTTTCTTGATTTGGAAATGGGTTTCTTGTAAAAGAAGAATATTGAAGTTATCTTTTCTGAACCAATTCAATGTCTGTGCCCTTGGGATAGGCGAGTTTAAACCCCATGTATTGAAGCTTGCTAGTTTAAAATTACCTTGATTAGTCTTCATAGAGAATGTGGTGTGTGTGCGGACCTTTAATTTGCAATGTTATCAAGCCGGACCAAGGAGGCAAGGGGAGGGATGGTGTCAAAGAATACTTGCAGAATTGGGATGTTAGAACTATCATAACAAGGGTGGTACACCAATCTAAGCTGGTGCGTCGAACATTAACAAAAACCATAATATGAACAATTAACAGCGATAGGGGGGGGGAAGTAAGTGCAATGGTGCCAGTATCACGGGTCCCGTGGATAGTCAATCTGATCCTTTCCCAACAGGCTATGCCCGTCCACTCACCCAGGGATAGGGAAAAGACAAGATGGATCAGGCAAGCCCCCCGGGAGAGGGGGTAGCAGTTTATAAGTATAAGCTATACTCAACTCAAGGGTAAAGTCATTTCTTCCTGAAAACAGAACATTAAATACAGGTAAACAAAGCTGCTAGATATGACGGAATGTAGGCAGTCCCGCCATTACTGATCAGCAAGGCCTGGAAAGAAGAGAAAAAAAAAACTGTGGCCCGGACGTCTCCCGGCCCCAGTCCAGTGTATCATCCAGTCTCTTCATCTGGAAGTGCAGATTGAAGCTTTGCTGCTTTGCGTCGGTTTCGATTGGGTTTCGATTGGACCAAGTTCCAAGGCGCAGGTCGAGTCAGAGGTTGCAAGGAACGTGATGAATCATACGCCTTCAGATCTGGGAATTTCTCCAGAGAGATACCCAGCTCTTTACATGCCTCCTGAATCTCTGCCGAGGTCCTGGCCTGGATATGCTTATCTTTGGAAGTTATTGCGATGCCAAATGGATATAACCAACGATATTGGCATTGGTTGCGACGCAAGGCTTCCGTAAAAGGTTTTAATATACATCTCTTGTTTAGTGTCGATGCAGCTAGGTCTTGGAAAATCAATATTGAAGAATCTTTGAATAAAATATTTTCCGCTTCCCTTGACCATCTTTAGTGCGATAGCCCAAAAAACGGCAGATGACGTCTCGTGGAGGGTCTCCTGGTTTAGGTCGTGGTTTTAACGACCTGTGGGCTCTCACTATCTCCATGTGTGTAGGGTCATCTTGGGACAGTAGATTAGAAAATATTCCTCTCAGAGTAGCGGGCAATGCTTCAACCGCAACTGTTTCAGGGATGCCTTTTATCTATAGGTTGTTTCTTCTTTCTCTATTCTCATGGTCCTCAAGAATAGAATAAATTTGGTTAATATGATCACCCTGACTATGTGAGCACGCTACAACTTCATTGGTTTGCTGAATTATGGTGGAATTAGAAGCTTTGAGTGAGTCCACCCTGTGGCCTATTTGTGAAATTTCTTGCTTGATGTCAGATAAATCTTTAACCACCGATTCTAGAGATTTAGCTAGTATTCTTTTATGAAGGATCTGGATACTGGTTGATCCCCTGCAATTCCGCTTTCTTCCATTTCGCTTTCTATTTCCGAGTCAGAGTTACTAGGAGAATGTGAATCCATAAGCTCTGGGGGTTTGGACTTTGATATAGCAGCTTTTGTTTCTTTTTGTGAAGAAACTTATTCATGCCCACTTGAGTCAGGGAAACATTAGATCTAGGAGAGGCTTCTGAGGCGGAATTGCCAATCTTAACCATTGTAAAACGTATAAATTTAGCCTTGCCACGAAGTTATCTTGGCACCTGTCACATTCCCCCCTTGGATATATTCAGATCATAAACATTTTTGAGGAGTGTGTAATCAAATGAGTCCTTTTCTTTTGAGATAATTTTTGGATGCAATTCTCTAAAAGACCACCAGATGCCGCTGTTGTCTCAGCAATAAATCAGGCTATAGGAATGGAGTCCAAACTTGCAGAGGAAAAACAACCCAAATCAAGGAAAGCCGACAGTGGTAGCAAAGGAGCACTGGGGCGAATCACCACGCTTCACAACAGCAGGTGTGTGTTTTGTACTGCTCACCTGCGGCCCTTTGTCTAACAAATTGATTAACTTATCAAGGGAGATGGATATCATTCAGACTGTATTGCATAGAACCTCTCCAGTCTCCACCATCTGTAAGTGCAGCAACCAGGATATATTGGCCGTTTTGCTGATGCCTGCGCGCTTTCCTGGTCAGGGATGATTAGCTAAGCTGCTTCTGGCTTCACACAAAGTAAATAAAAGTATTATTTAGATAAAGATATGAGTGCTTACATTGAGGCAGGGCTCAGTTCTGTTATATAAGGGCAAATATAGTTACTCACTCTCAAGAGGGGAGGGGGAGCGTTCGTCCTGGCTTTAGCTATATGAAGGCAGCACGGCAGACATCTTGGGCAGAGAGGCTCCCAGCAATGTAGTTATCGTCTATGGTACAAAACTCTGGTTTACTTGATCCCAGAAGTCGGCTTTTGGTCTTAAAATGCTCCTGGGACTAGTGGTAATAATTCCACAGTGGAACAGGATGAAGTGGAACTCCAAAGACCACTTTTATGTTGCTTTTCAGGGAAGTTTTGTGGGAGCTCCAGACTCCAGCTTCCTCATCTTAAGGATGTTAATCACTCCCAACAATGACTCTCCAGAATCTTCCAAGAAAAGAAGCACGTTATATGCGTATAGGGCTTTTTTCTCCTCTATCATTCCACATCTAAACCCCTTGACTCAGGTCGCATTTCTAATTGTCTGCACCAGGGGTTCTACAGCCAACGCAAGAAGAAGCGGAGACAGTGGACACTCCTGTCTAGTCCCTCTGTGAGGCTAAAACTGTCAGACACTTGCCCATTAACGCTAATCCTAGCAGTCGGGGATGTATACAGTAACTGAACCCATGATATAAAAGTTGGCCCAAACCCAAAACTCCTCAAGACTTCCCAAAGATAGCCCCATTCATCACTATCAAACGCTTTACGTGCATACAGCGACACCACCACCCTACGACCCCTGTTGACTGACGGCAGCTGCAGACAAAAAAATGGTCTGCGCAAATTTAATGCTGTAGCTTTGTTCAACATAAAGCCAGACTGATCATGATGAATAAGGTCCTGAACCACACTCGTCAGTCGATTAGCGAGGATCTTAGCAAAATCTTAGCAAGAATCTTAACATCCGCCGTCAGCAACGAGATGGGCATATAGGATTCAGCCAGTTCCGGGTCTCTACCCTCCTTTGGAATAATCACCACTACCACCTCTCTCATGGACATCGGCAACTCCCCTTCCTTCAGTGCCTCCTCAAAGACTCAATTTGGCCACTGATACCCCCCTTAAGTGCTTATAGATCTCGCCCGGAGGACCATCCGCCCCAGGGGCCTTATTGTTCGTCATTGACATGATAGCAGTTTCAATCTCCTCTTCCGTTATGGGCTCCACCATCCTTCTTCTATCACTAGCCTTAATGTTAGGATGTTTTCTGAAGAAGCCCCCAACTCAGAGGTATACAACCGCTTATAGAGCTCTCTGAATTCCCCCAAAATGTCTTCTGTGGTTACTAACACTACCCCTTCATCCATCCTTAGTTTGTACACATATGAAAAAATCTTTCTGCGCCGCCGACACTACCGAGAGCAAATGACCCACTCTTTCCCCATCTTCATAGAATTGTGTTTTCTGGAAAGTTCTCCTTCTCTGCGCTTTTTTCATATGTATCTTATTAACTACTTCCTGGGCTCCTCGTCCCTCTCCTCTTTAAAGGGCCAGGCAACCTTTATATCACCTTCCAGAAGCTCTTGTCCTTTAGTGAAGTCCTTCTTCCTTCCTATGGTGTCTTATATCCTCTTCCAGAAGTACTTGGCTCTTCGTTCAACAAGGATATACCCGGTCCCATCCCTCCCTATTAAAGCGGTTACTCCCTTTCCTTATTTAATTAATTCGTACTTCTTTCCTCTTGTTCTCTGGCGTTGCCTCTTCTCAACTGGGATCTCGTCAGAACTGCGTCTCTACATTTCCAGGACAGGACTCCTCAGATGTTCGGACTCTCTTTGTGAATTCTGAAGGGGGTTGCCCCACTTAGACCTCCATTGTCTGGTGCACCTGTTTCATACAGAGTGACGAAAACACAGATCTCGCTTAGGATCACGGCTCTCCCCACATGACAGTGGGAGTTTCATGGGCTGTTTGCCCTGGTACTTGCTAGTCTTCGGTCCACACCTTCTCCTAGCCCTACACAGTTCTCACCTATGTTTCAGCGATCGCCAGCCTGGACAGGAAGGTCCTGCGTGTAGCAGCAGACCAGTCTTACATTTTGGCACAGCTGGTTCTTCCCACTCTTTTTAATCCATAATTTTTTATTATCAAAATGAATCAGGTTTCACAACATATTGACAATAATTTCTTGACAATAATACATTAACATAAGGGTAAGGGAAGGAAAGGAGAAAAGGGGGTAAAAATGGTGACAATACATTACAATCCAATCATTTTCTTTAAATGCGAATCTGCAATTTATTTGGCTACAGTATTTAGCCTGAAGGATAACCAACTGTTCCATTTTTTATGGAATTGAAACATATTACTATTAGATGCAGCAATTATTTTTTCTGAGTGACAATTTTCATTAATCAATGAAACTATTTCTGACAAAGAAGGACATTTGGAGTTTTTCCAATAACTAGCAATTTTGATTCTGGTCGCTACAATAATATGTACAATTACTGTACGAAACTCATAGGGAAACAAATCCAAATCAATAGCGAGTAGCGCCTGTTGTGCATTCAGTGATGTTGAAGTACCACAAATTTGAGATATTAACTGGTCTATAGCTTACTGTAACGGGTCTGGGAGGCGGAACCTCTGAGCTATTATACAAGGGGGTGTTCCTTGTAAAGGAGCGGGTGGCGCCCGGGGAAGACGGACAGGAAGTCACGGCAAGTGACCGGGGCAGTCTCTGGATAGACAGGCAGGTAGTCACGGCAAGTGACCGGGGCAGTCTCTGGATGGACAGGTAGGGAGTCACGGCAAGTGACCGGGGCAGTCTCTGGATAGACAGGCAGGTAGTCACGGCAAGTGACCGGGGCAGTCTCTGGATGGACAGGTAGGGAGTCACGGCGAGTGACCGGGGCAGTCTCTGGATAGACAGGCAGGTAGTCACGGACAGTGACTGGGGCAGTCTCTGGATGGACAGGTATATACGACCTGAGATGGTTGAGCCTCCTGGTAGGCTAGCAGGCAGAAGACAGATGAGCGCCCCAAGTGAGCAGACGAGAGTCTCTGGAATAGCCGATGGTCACCGCCTGTGACGGCCAAACCTCCAGGTAGGCTAGCAGGCAGATGGCAGATGAGCGCCCCCAAGTGAGCAGGCGAGAGTCTCTGGAATAGTCGAAGATCACTGCACGTGACGGCTGAACCTACAGGTAGGCTAGCAGACTGGCAACCGGTGAATCTCAGCAGATAAACGGACAGGCTGGTCCATAGACAGACTGGCAGGTGATGGCGGGCAGACTGTCGGACGATGAAGCCTCCAGGTAGGCTAGCGGACAGGTAGCAGACAGCAAACTGGCAGGAAACAGGCAGGTAACTGGCAACGGAACCTGAGGGCTGAAGCAGAGTAGTGAACAGTGCAACAACATTGCTCGGGCACCTCCATTAAGGAGGGAGTGCTTTATATAGGGTGGAGTCCACCGGCATTGGCCTGGGACCTTTTTGAAAGATGTGCGCGGCCCCTTTAAGAGCGGGGGAGCGCGCAGGCGCGCGCCCTAAGTCCAGAGGCAGGGAAGGAGCGCGCAGCCCCAGCAGGGCGGGAGGAGGACGCCGAGCGTGGGTAAGAGGAGCGACGTCCCTGCTTGGCAGAGGACGGGGATGCTGACGCCGAGGAACAGCGTCCCTGCCTGGCAGAGGACAGGGACGCTGACGGCGGCGCTACAGTACCCCCCCCTTTAGGCCCCCCCTTTTTTAGGCCAGAAAGAAATTTAGCTAGGATGAGAGGGGCATGGATGTTCTCCCGAGGCTCCCATGTTCTCTCCTCAGGACCAAACCCTTCCAATCCACCAGAAAATAGGTCTTTCTCCTTACCCTTTTGGTGGCCAGAATGTTCTCTACCTCAAATTCGTTTTCAGCAGAAACTGGAGCAGGAGGTGTACCTGTAGGCTTGACAAAAGAGTTAAGTACCACCGGTTTGAGGAGAGATACATGGAAGGAGTTAGGAATCCGCAAATTGGCCGGAAGTTTCAATTTATAGGACACCGGGTTGATCTGACTGATGATTTCCAGAGGACCGATGAACCGAGGACCTAACTTGTAGGAAGGAATCTTGAGCCGGACATACTTGGACGAGAGCCAGACCTTATCCCCAGGACGGAATTGAGGAGAATCCAGACGTTTTTTGTCAGCATGTTTCTTCATGCGCTCGGATGACAGAATGAGTGCGGACCGGGTACTCTCCCATATGGAGGAAAATTCGTTAACCAGAGATTCCGCAGCTGGATTGTCCACAGAGGTGGAGACGGGAACAGGGATCCGAGGGTGTTGACCGAAGACTACAAAAAACGGAGATTTGGAGGAAGATTCGCTCTCGTGATTGTTGTAAGAAAATTCGGCCCAAGGCAGGAGATCCACCCAGTCAGAATGGTGGGCATTAATGAAGTGCCGGAGATAACTGGTCAGAATCTGATTGATTCGCTCGACTTGTCCATTGGACTGTGGGTAGTAAGCGGAGGAGAAATCCAGGGTGACGTCTAGCAACTTACAAGTGGCTCTCCAGAACCGTGAGGTGAACTGTACCCCTCGATCCGACACGATATGGCGAGGCAGACCATGAAGACGGAAGATGTGGCGGATAAAATCTTTAGCCAACTCAGGTGCAGACAGAAGGCCTGGCAGGGGAATGAAGTGAGCCATCTTGGAAAATCGGTCAACGACCACCCAAATGACCATACAACCAGCGGAGACGGGAAGATCAGTTATGAAGTCCATGGCTATATGCTGCGAGGGGGCAGCGGGTACAGGAAGCGGGAGAAGACGGCCGGCAGGCGTCTCGGAACTTTATTGCGGGCACAGGAGGCACAGGCAGAAACAAAGTCTATTACGTCCTTGTGCAGGGTAGGCCACCAGTAATGCCGGGTAATGAGCTGGAGGGTCTTTTTTTGACCAGCGTGGCCAGCTAGTTTAGACGAATGACCCCAGTGTAGGATCCTCTCCCGATCGGGTACCAATACGAACGTCTTACCAGGAGGGAGACGATTTAGACTCACGGGAGCCACCTGCATCACTCTGGCGGGATCGATGATATGTTTAGGTTCCTCCTCGAGATCCGACACCAGGAAGGACCGGGACAAGGCATCCGCCTTGATGTTCTTGTCGGTCGGGCGAAAATGTAAAAGAAAGTCAAAGCGGGCAAAAAACAATGACCACCGGGCTTGGCGAGGGATAAGTCTCTGGGCATGCTGGAGGTAAGCCAAATTCTTGTGGTCAGTGTAGATGATTACCGGATGAAGAGCCCCCTCGAGCAAGTAACGCCACTCCTCCAATGCCAGCTTGATGGCCAATAACTCTCAGTCTCCTATGGAATAATTGCGCTCAGAAGAGGAGAAGAGTTTGGAGAAGAAGCCGCAAGATACCATCCTCCCGGACGAAGATTTTTGAGTAAGTACCGCTCCGGCTCCAGAAGAGGAAGCGTCCACCTCCAGGAAGAACTGCTTGTTGCCGTCCGGGCGATGCAGCACTGGAGCGGAAGAGAAGGCCTGTTTTAAGGACAGAAAGGCCTCTTCTGCTTCGGGCGTCCACTGTTTGGGGTTAGCGTCCTTGCGGGTGAGCGCGGAGATTGGAGCAGTCCGGGAAGAGAAGTGCGGTATGAAGAGGCGGTAATAATTGGCGAATCCCAGGAACCGCTGAATGGCATTCAATCCCTCCGGTCGGGGCCATTTCTCGATGGCAGATAATTTCTCCGGATCCATTCGTAGGCCTGTCTGAGAAATGATGTAGCCCAAAAACGGAAGCGAGGTCTGCTCAAAGAGGCACTTCTCAAATTTAGCGAAGAGGTGATTCTGCCTGAGCCTGAGCAGAACCTGACGAACGTCCCTCCGGTGAGACTGGAGATCCGGAGAGAAGACCAAGATGTCGTCTAGGTACACCACAACGCAGGAGTAGAGAAGGTCCCGGAAGATGTCATTGACCAACTCTTGAAAGACTGCCGGAGCATTACAGAGACCAAAGGGCATCACCAAATACTCGTAGTGGCCGTCCCGGGTGTTGAATGCCGTCTTCCATTCATCTCCCCGACGGATACGGACTAGGTTATAAGCCCCACGAAGATCCAGTTTGGTGAAGATTCTAGCCCCCCTCAGACGATCAAACAATTCAGGAATGAGCGGAAGAGGGTACTTATTCTTCACCGTGATCAGGTTTAGACCTCTGTAGTCAATACAGGGACGGAGAGAGCCGTCTTTCTTTTTTACGAAGAAGAAACCTGCTCCCGCTGGGGAGGTAGATTTCCGGATGAATCCCTTGGCCAAATTCTCCTCAATATATTCGGACATCGACCTGGTCTCAGCAGCGGACAAGGGGTAAATACGCCCACGGGGAGGCGTGGTACCGGGTAGCAGGTCGATCGGGCAATCATAAGGTCTGTGAGGGGGTAATGTCTCTGCTTCCTTTTTATTAAAGACATCAGCGAATGACCAATATGGAATCGGGAGACCTGGTAGATTAGTTGGTGTAGGAGAAGGACGGACGGGATGAACAGGAACCAAACACGTTTTATGACAGTCCTGTCCCCAGCGAAGAATCTCTCCAGTCTGCCAGTCGAGCACGGGTGCATGCTTTTGGAGCCATGGTAGGCCTAATAAGAAAGCGTGAGAGTCCTGGCAGAACATGAAACGAGATGCTCTCAGAATGCAGCATTCCCACCTGCAGGGTTATGGATTCGGTGATAAGTTGGATGGGACGTGGTAGGAGACCCCCATCCACAGCAGCGACAGATACTGGTACAACCAGAGGTTTGGTAGGAATGCGATATTTTTCTACCAGAGCTTGTGAAACGAGATTCCCGGCTGCTCCAGAATCAAGTTGGGCTAGTTCGAAATAACGATTCTCACCGAGAAGATTGAGACGGACAGCAGCAGAGATGGAGAGGATTTATTCTTGTCTAGGTTGACCTCTCCGAGCGAACCTAGACACAGGCGTTTCCCGACCTCTCTGGACAGGTACGGATCAGGTGCTCCTTACTGCCACAGTAGAAGCAACTCCCCTCGGCACGGCGTAAGTCCTGACGGGCTTTGACCATCTTGGTCTGGTCGACCTGCATAGGTTCAGGAGTGTGTACCTGGGGAGAAACGGAAGGAGTTACGGGTCTCTGAAAAGTAGGAGCTAGATGAGGAAGCCTTCTCTCACGGGTGACCTCTTTGGCGCGCTCCTGAAACAGTCGATCAATTTGATTGGCAAGAGTTATTAGGTCATCGAGAGAGGTAGGAATGTCCCGACCGGCAAGTTCATCTTTAATACGACCGGACAGACCCTCCCAGAAGACAGATATCAGAGCGTCATTATCCCAAGCCAGCTCCGAGGCAAGGGTACGGAACTGTATGGCATATTGACCCACGGTGAGACTTCCCTGACGGAGACGTAGCAGAGATGATGCGGAGGAGGTCTTCCGTCCGGGTTCGTCGAATACCTTCCGGAAGGCCGAGAGAAAGGCAGGCAGGTCGGACACCAGGGGGTCTTCTCTCTCCCAAAGAGGATTAAGCCAGGCCAGAGCCTCTCCGGTGAGATGGGACATGATGAAGGCAATTTTGGCCCGGTCGGAGTTAAACTGGTGGGACAGGAGTTCAAAGTGCAGGGTGCACTGGTTAATGAAACCCCGAGCCAGAGCAGGGTCGCCTCCAAAACGAGGAGGAGCTGAAAGTCGAAGTCCGGGAACGGAAACCACGGAATTGGTGAGCAGCGGAACTGCCGGATTGCGAGTCATGGCGCCAGCGGTGGTTGCTGGTGAAGTAGTCAAGAGTGTCCAGGCGGGAATTAACGTTCCGCAGGTGACCCAGGATGGACTCCTGTTGAGACCTCTGACGAGACAGTTCATGACACAGGTCAGAGAGCGAGGGAGTTTGGGTGCCACCGGGTTCCATGGCCCGAGCAAACTGTAACGGGTCTGGGAGGCGGAACCTCTGAGCTATTATACAAGGGGGTGTTCCTTGTAAAGGAGCGGGTGGCGCCCGGGGAAGACGGACAGGAAGTCACGGCAAGTGACCGGGACAGTCTCTGGATAGACAGGTAGGGAGTCAAGGCAAGTGACCGGGGCAGTCTCTGGATGGACAGGTAGGGAGTCAAGGCAAGTGACCGGGGCAGTCTCTGGATGGACAGGTAGGGAGTCACGGCAAGTGACCGGGGCAGTCTCTGGATAGACAGGCAGGTAGTCACGGCAAGTGACCGGGGCAGTCTCTGGATGGACAGGTAGGGAGTCACCGCGAGTGACCGGGGCAGTCTCTGGATAGACAGGCAGGTAGTCACGGCAAGTGACCGGGGCAGTCTCTGGATAGACAGGCAGGTAGTCACGGCAAGTGACCGGGGCAGTCTCTGGATGGACAGGTAGGGAGTCACGGCAAGTGACCGGGGCAGTCTCTGGATAGACAGGCAGGTAGTCACGGCAAGTGACCGGGGCAGTCTCTGGATGGACAGGTAGGGAGTCACGGCGAGTGACCGGGGCAGTCTCTGGATAGACAGGCAGGTAGTCACGGACAGTGACTGGGGCAGTCTCTGGATGGACAGGTATATACGACCTGAGATGGTTGAGCCTCCTGGTAGGCTAGCAGGCAGATGGCAGATGAGCGCCCCCAAGTGAGCAGGCGAGAGTCTCTGGAATAGTCGAAGATCACTGCACGTGACGGCTGAACCTCCAGGTAGGCTAGCAGACTGGCAACCGGTGAAACTCAGCAGATAAACGGACAGGCTGGTCCATAGACAGACTGGCAGGTGATGGCGGGCAGACTGTCGGACGATGAAGCCTCCAGGTAGGCTAGCGGACAGGTAGCAGACAGCAAACTGGCAGGAAACAGGCAGGTAACTGGCAACGGAACCTGAGGGCTGAAGCAGAGTAGTGAACAGTGCAACAACATTGCTCGGGCACCTCCATTAAGGAGGGAGTGCTTTATATAGGGTGGAGTCCACCGGCATTGGCCGGGGACCTTTTTGAAAGATGCGCGCGGCCCCTTTAAGAGCGGGGCAGCGCACGGGCGCGCGCCCTAAGTCCAGAGGCAGGGAAGGAGCGCGCAGCCCCAGCAGGGCGGGAGGAGGACGCCGAGCGTGGGTAAGAGGAGCGACGTCCCTGCTTGGCAGAGGACGGGGATGCTGACGCCGAGGAACAGCGTCCCTGCCTGGCAGAGGACAGGGACGCTGACGGCGGCGCTACACTTTCCACAATCGCCTAACATTACCGCAGTTCCACCATATGTGTAACATTTCTGCTCTGGGGTCTCCACACCCCCAACAGGTATCTGAGCAGCCACTAAACATCCTAGATAGTCTATAGGGAGTAAGGTACCATCTATACAATATTTTCTTTGCATTTTCTAGATGGTTGGTACATTTGGATTGACTTCCAATAATTAAGAAAGATGTCCTCCACTGATCTGGTGTAAATGTGCAATTAAGGTCTTTTTCCCACTTTTGTAGGTATGTAGTTAGTGAAGACAGTGTATTCTCCAACATACAATCATAACCGATAGATAGCGCCCTAATCTGTGATGTCGGGTTCATTAGCATAGAATATAGTTTAGTTGGCAGAGCATGCATCTGTTCCTTCCTTTCAGTTAGGAAATGTCTTATCTGCAAATATTTGTAGAAATCCCTATAAGGGACGTATCTATTCCACAATGATGAGAAAGAAATTAAAGACGTGAATTCTTCTCCCTCATACAAATCTCCAATATAGGCAATTCCAGAAGATTTCCAATTATGAAGTGTGAGATCTGGAATACAATGCTCCAGAGACTCTATGGGGGCTTTAAAAAATGCGGTTTGTATAAGGCCTAGTTTATTAGTTAGCAATTTCCATAACTCCAGAGTTGCTTCTATTGTCGGGGACAAGTTTAAGTTTTTATTTGGGAATGTTATGTTTTGTGCATAATAAAAAGCTGAAATATTGGAAGTTTTCATCAATTGTTTTTCAATTGTTATCCAATGTCTAACGTCATTATTATTCCACATAAATCGTAATTGTTCAAATAATGCGGCCCTGTAGTATCGGACCACCGAGGGACAACCCAAGCCTCCCTTATTCATAGGGATGTAAAGCGTATCCGCTTGGACTCTGGATTTCTTCTCTTGCCATATATATTTTAGGATCATTGCTTGGATCTCTTAATATTTTCATTGGAAATATGATGGGTAACATTTTATCTGCTGATATTGTGAGCCGATGGTTCTTCCCACCCTAGGGACTGCTTTAGGACGTCCCATGGTTTTCTGTGTCACCCAATGAAGTGATAGAGAGAAGAATTTGGGTACTTACCGTAAAGTTTATTTCTGGGAGTCTTCATTGGAGGGACAGCACCCGCCTTGCTTGTGCCATTGTTGGTTTAATTTAGGGTGGTCTCCTTTACTACTGCTTTCTCACAAACTGGTTAGCTCTCTGTTAGTCAGTGGGTGTAGCCTGCTGGTGGAGGAGTAGTTAGCTTTTTTCTGCCTAGTGGCAGCAGCATACACCAATGGGTTCCTGTGCTCCCTTCTCCCACCCCAAATGAAGGCACTGAGAAAAAGATTTTACTGTAATTACCCAAAATCATCTTTTTGCTGTTTACTGCTCATTGCCTAGGTTGTGAGCCACTGCAGCAGTCTATCAGGTGGCCGGTCTTCTAGGCAATGAGTCCAGCACTTACAAGCTCTCCATCTGCTAAAGAGCACTACTCTGAAGATGGCCAGACGGCTGAATAAGTACCTTTGGCTTCCAATTCAGGCCAGCTTGTGCGCCAATATGCTCCGGCAAAGCTGTCTCTGCGTGTAGTATGCAAGAAAGCACAGCTTGGGCCAAAGGGGCAAACATACTTCTGGTCCATACTGTCAATCCAACAACGCGTTTAGTGTAACTAGACCTTCATTTACAAACTATATAGTCTACTTACTGACAATTCTTCCTTTTTGTCTTTTCTTTTCTTCTTTGGTTGTGACTCAGAGTCCAGAGATGGAGCATTCAGCTCACTGGCATACTCTTTTATTAGCACATCAATTGAACTTCTAAAAATGGCATCACGTCTTTTTGTTTCTTCATCAGGGTCATCATCTTCATCGCCAGTTGGTTCAGGACGGGCATTCTAGAAAAATAATCAACAAGGCTACATTTGTTTCTTGTACTCCTAGAGGGCAGCAACTATTGGTCATCTCCACATAACAGAAAATATATACAGGTCTGAATATATAACACAACACTTTCCAAGCAGGGAAACTGGCTTGTTTGGTTCACACATTATGAATTTTTCACACCAAGTTTCTACATGGTCTCTAATGATTATGAAGTTAAGAGACAAATGCATATAATAAAAGTAACCAGCACTTTTAATGCTGCTCACCCCATTAGAAGACCTTCTGCTTGCTTT
The DNA here is from genome assembly GCA_033576555.1 of Oophaga sylvatica. Classification (NCBI taxonomy): domain Eukaryota; kingdom Metazoa; phylum Chordata; class Amphibia; order Anura; family Dendrobatidae; genus Oophaga; species Oophaga sylvatica. The sequence goes on along the minus strand of JARQOD010000001.1, from coordinate 438,253,656 downwards.
CCACTCATCCAATTGAGCTTTTGTTTTAGCGTCTACTTTAACAAGTAGTTTCTTTTCGCCAATCTGTAAATCATGGAGTAACCGCAGTGCTCGAAGGGTAGATTCAGGCTCTTTATACTCACAAAACCCAAAAGCTGTACGGGAAAACAAGAAAAAGAACAAGATTAAAGGTTATACAAAGGATATAATTTCTTAAATTTACGCAATGTTAAATGTTATATTTACAGCACAGCAGAAGGATAAGAAACTACCAACATACCGTATATCACAAAAGTGAGTACACCTCACATTTTTGTAAATTTTCGTAGGATAACATTGAAGATGACACTTTCATACAATGTAAAGTTGTCCGTTTACAGCTTGTATAACAGTGTAAGCTTGGTGTGCCCTCTAAATAACAACAATGTCTAAACAGCTGGCAAAAGTGAGTACACCCCTAAGTGAAAATGGTCAAATTGTGCCCAAAGTGTGAATATTTTGTGTGGCCAATCACTGCTTTAACTCTTGAGCATGAAGTTCACTAGAGCTCCACAGGTAGCCCTAATAGGGATTTTTATTTGCTAGTTTGCAATTAGCTGAGCAGGTCACATACTAATTGCAAATATGGCAGCCCCAAGCCATAGGAGACTGCGGTCGGTGTCCGACCACATCTTCTACACTGTGGCTGCCTCGGGGCTGGGCACACCACCTGGGCTGCCTAGTGCACAGCTGTGCTCTGAGCTACAATTTTCCCATCACCACCCACCCAGTGTTCAGCGGCGGTGACAGGAGTGTTCAGTGTACAACCTCAGAAAAACTCCTTTGCGAAGGTAATCTGTCGACGCTCCCACTGCCAAATTAGGGGATCTAGCAGACCAGATTGCCCACGCAGTGAAGTACCTTCTGTCAGCTTCAACAGTCACGATCCGCAGGATCTTATCGCTGAAGGCATAGAGCGCGGACTCTGCATTCAATAAATCTCTCACCATTCTCCCATTCCAGGGCTGCCAGCTCATCGGTGAAGACCTAGACAAGATCATTTTGGACACCATGGGGGGGGGGGGGGAAGAGAGTACTTTGATTCCACAACAGAGGGTCAAATATCCACCTCCCAAGAGATGAACGATTCAGCTCAGCTCCTTTTCAAAATACTCAGTTTGGAACAGCAAATGCCTAGACAAATCTCCAGCCCACCAGGGAAAAGAGTAAACCCTACTTCAAGCCATGAAGCAGCCAATGCAGATCCCCCAGGCCCAGTTCAAACAGATTATATTCAGCATGAGGAGTAGCACTCTGTAGTTGACGAAGTTTCGGTTCGGGACACTGTCTCCTACGGCTACAAAATTGTATTTTCTACCCTCCCACAGACTTGCTTTTTTGAGTCCCACCCTCCAAAGAACCTTACACTCATTCTCGGCTTCTTCAAGGCTTTCGAGTCACTCCACAAGGCAGGCGTCATCATTCCCGTTCCCCTGCAGAAGCGCTTTTTTGGTTTTAATTCATACCGCACCTTCCCAAAGAAGGATGACTTTTTCATCCCATCCTGGACCTCAAATTATTGAATAGACCCGTTTGCCTGCGTCACCTCAGGATGGAGTCCCTTCATTCGATAGTAGCCTTCATGGAACCCCAGGAGTTATGCTCAGTGGAGAATCAAGATGATGATCTGCACATACTTATTTTCCCAACTCACTAGAGGTTCTTCAGTTTCGCAGACCAAGAATCTCGCTTTCAATTCAAGGCACTGCCTTTTGTCCTAGCAAAAACACAAGGATTTTCATGAAGGTAAAGGCGGCTGTCATAGCCATACTTTGCAGTAGGCGCATTCTGGTCACCCTTTATTTGCAGAACATTCTGATCAAGGCGCCATCACCCTCAGTATGTCACGAGAGTCTGCAGATCACTCTGGACACCCTCTCTCAAGGCTGGATCATGAACAGTTCGAAGTAGTCTCTGGCGTCGGCCCAAGCACAGTTTTCCTGGTAATGCCGTTTCACACTTCATAGGCAAGCATCTTTTTGCACAAAGAAAAGCCCTACTACGTAAAATTCGCTCTCTAAGGGATCCATTCCCAGTTCTGCATGTGCATACTGGGCAAGAAGGTATCTCAATAGAAGCAGTCCCATTCACTCAGCTCTGCACACACCACCCTACAGCTTTTTCCTATAAAGATGGGACAAGTTGACTTGCTCTCTGGACCGGCTTGTCACTCTTCCTCCTCGGAACAAGGAAGTCCCTGGAATGGCGGAGACACTCTACCCTCATTCGTCACAGAAGATAGTTTCTGCCAAGGTGTTGGAAGGACGTTAACAACGGACGCCAGTCTGCTCAAATGGGGAGCAGCTTTTCAAGAAAAAAAAAAATATACAGTCCAAGGCTGATGGAATGCTCGCTCCCTTCTCATTAGCATTCTGGAACTCAGAGCAACCTTTTTAGCTCCCCTTCATGGGCAGGACATTCTCTTCGGTTGTCTGATCCGACTCCAATCCGACACATACAGCAACCACCAAGGAGGAACTTGAAGTTGGCGATATTAGAAGTGTCTCAGATCCTGTCATGTGCAGAACAGAACATGTCGGAAATCTTAGCAATATCAATCCCTGGTGTGGACAACTGGGCCGCTGACTTTCTCAGCCATGAGGGCCTTCCAGTGGGTGAATGGTCCCTGAACCAGTCAGTCTTCGATAAGATCTTCTTCAGAACTCCCAATGTCTAGTTGATAGCATCCAGATCTCATGATCCTCTAGCAATCTACTCCAACGCACTGGCAATCTCCTGGTCCCAGTGCTCTCTTCCATATCAGTTTCCTCTGCCGCTGATCCCCAGTGCTGGTCAAGAAGATCAAGGCAAAACGAGTGTCCACCGTACTCGTGACTCCAGAGTGGCCCAGAAAACCTTGGTATGCGGAAGTTATCAATCTGCTTCTGGATCTTCCAGATCTTGTTTGGCAGGGCCCACTCTTCCACTAGAATTCTCTGTCACTCGGGGGCGGAGCTTGACGGCGATGTAGACGGACGAATCTCCCTGTGCTCTCCCGCTGCTGCACACAAGCTAAGCATCTTTCCGACGTGCCACCGCCAGCCTCAGCCGACCAAACGGTGGGGGAAGGAGCCTGGAACATAGTGAGCGCAGCAAAAGACCGAAGGTGAGCAGTAATGACCCGGGGAAAGAGACAGAAAGACCTGGGGACAGTCAGCTCCCAAGATGGCACCAATAAGAGGGAAGAGGCGGCCAGGCAGAACACTGCATGTCAGCGCCGTATGAGTGCTGCAGCGAAGCTGGGAAAGTTTGCCTACACTGAAAGTAATATGGGGCAGCATGAATTAGAGCAGGGGTGGGGAACCTAAGGCCCCAGGGCCATTTACGGCCATCGATGACCTTTTATCCGGCCCCGGGCAGATTCTCAGGGACTGCTGTGCTTTGGCAGGGAGCTGTATTTTGATTGTGCCACCAGCTCATTAATTTCTTCTTGCTCTGTAAGTACACATGTAGTGTTCACTACTGAACACTGAAGGGCATGCAATGAAAGATTACGTCCTGACACCAGTGCCAGAGTCAGGATGTACTTTGTGGGCGGAGTTTGTATGGCCCCCGAAGGATGGTATAAATATCCAAATGGCCCTTGGCAGAAAAAATATTCCCCACCCCTGAATTAGAGGGAGAGGAGGAGGAAGATGGGGCTGAAGAGCTGGAGGCACAGGAGGAGGAAGGCTGGAAATCCCCAGGGAGCACTACCTCAGAAGGGGAGAAAATGGCGGTGGCAGCAGCACAGGAAGAGGGAGAGACACAAGAAAATCCCACTATAAAGGATGTGTTTACAGTGGTGTCTTTCTGTAAGCAGGCACTGACCACGTTAACCCAGCAAGTCTTGGGAGTGCAATCTGAAGTAGCCAAAATTAAACAGGATATACATAAGGTTAATAACAGGACGGGAGAAGTGGAAAACAGAGTGGAAGATTGGATTAATAAATTCAAGAAAACGGAAACACGGGTATTACATACCTGGTAATGTGTTTTTCATGAGACATGACGGCACCACGAGAGAGGGGATCCGCCCATCAAGGACAGGAAACCTTCAAGATAAAAGGGGCGGCTCCTCTCCCCGCATCAGTTGTTTTACAGAGCACGAGAGGAACTCCGCAGGTTAGTGTACACATAAATACATCCTTTACAATTCTAATCACCCACACCCAAGGGAGTGTATAATACCAAAAAAAAAAAAAACGCACCCAACTAATGACATGATCAAAGGGCGGGAATATAAGGGTGCCGTCATGTCTCATGAAAAAACACATTACCAGGTATGTAATACCCGTGTTTTTCCATCATACATGACGGCACCACGAGAGAGTTACAGAGATTTGTATTCTCTTTAGGGAGGGATCACTGCTTCTAACACTCTTCTCCCAAACGTGAGATCAGAGGTAGCAGATAAGTCTAATCTATAATGTCTGAAAAAAGTTGACGGAGAGGACCAAGTGGCCGCCTTACAGATTTGGTCGATCGTGGCATCTTTCTCAGCCCAAGATGTCGCCATGGCTCTTGTGGAGTGGGCTTTTAGTCCTTCAGGAACAGCCCTGCCTACACTACTATAAGCTAGCATGATGGCCTCTCTCACCCATCTAGCTATAGTCTGTCTAGAGGCTCATAAGGCTGGGTCTCACATAGCGATACACCAGCGATCCCGACAACGATCAGGATCGCTGGTGTATCGCTACATTATCGCTGCCAAACAGGCAGCGATCAGTACAAGCGACACTGCGGGTAACATCGCTTAGTTACCCGCAGTGTACCTTGGATACCAGCGCCCTGATGCAGGGAGCTGGTAACCAAGGTACACATCGGGTTTCCAGGCGCTGCGTGGTGCCTGGAAACCCGCTGTGTACCTTGGTTACCAGCTCCCTGCTTCAGGGAGCTGGTATCCAAGGTACACAGCGGGTTTCTAGGCACAGCCCCGCGCCTGGAAACCCGCTGTGTACCTTGGTTACCAGCGGATCGCTGGTCTCCCGCCTGTCACACGCAGCGAGTGCGTGCCTGTCGGCGGGAGACCAGCGATCAAAAAAATGTCCTGACCTTTAAGCGACGATCAGCGATACCCGGCAGGGGGGCTGATCGTCGCTGAATGTCACACACAGCGATATTGCTGGTGAGCTCGCTGCTGCGTCACAAAACTAGTGACTCAGCACCGATCTCGCTAGCGATATCGCTATGTGAGACGGGGGCTTTAGGCCCTTTCTCGCCCCCTGGTATGAAACAAGTAATGCCCTGTGTTTTCTCCAGGTTTTTGTCTTTTCTAGATATTGCAGGATACATCTCCTAACATCTAAACAGTGTAGTTTTTCCTCCTTTGTGTTACTAGGGTTAGGACAAAAAGGATGGTAATATTTCCTGAGCTCTGTGGAATTTTGACACAACCTTGGGCAGATATGCAGGGTCTAATCTTAACACCACCCTATCATTCATGATCCGAGTGTAAAGGGTATGCCACACTAAACGAGATCGCTAACGAGATCGCTAACGACATCGCTACTACGTCACTATTTAGCGATCTCGTTAGCGACGTCGCGGTGTGTGGCATGTAGCAGCGATGTGGCCCCTGCTGTGATGTCGCTGATCGTTCACGAACGTTCTGGACCGTTTTTTGATCGTTGGCGTCCCGCTGGTGAGCCTATATCGCTGAGTTTGACACCTTTTGCGAACGACGAGCGACCTCGTTGGTGACGCATATGACAGCGGCGCAGGCGGGACTAGGTTTTTTTTAGCGTCACAGAGTGGATCGCAGTAGCTGCAGACGCAGGCAGGCGGGACTAGGTTTTCTTTTGCATCACAGAGTGGATCGCAGTAGCTGCAAAGCAGGCTAGCAGGACGCAGAGAGCAGGAGCGATGCTGGAAATTCCTATGGATCAGAAGCGCTCGAGAACAATGAAAGGGAGCGCTATACGTAGTCTTTCATGACGCGGTCAAAACAAAATTATAACACATATATAATTATAAAACATATACAGTGACCACCAATCTGTGCTGAGGGGCGTGGAAAAGGTTGCGCTCAGTACATGCTAATGACAGATCCTAACGACCGCCAAAGTCGTTAAACAGATTGCTGACCGCTGATGTGTCGTTTATGAGATCTCCTGTTTGGCAGCTACTAGCGACCTAAAAGCGATCACACCAACGATCTCGTTAGCTTGCGTCGTTATCGTGATCGCTAGTGTGATCGCTTAGTGTGGCAGTACCTTTAGGAGGGTCAGCTGATAACGCATGTAGGTCTCCAATTCTACGGGCCGATGTGAGTGCTATCAACAAGGTAGTTTTTAAAGTTAAGACTTTATCAGATAGTGTGTTTAAAGGCTCAAAGGGACTTTCTGTTAAGGCTGATAAGACCAAATTGAGGTCCCATGGTGGAGGAGCAGGGGATGAAACAGAATCCGCTCTATTACAGGCCCGGATAAACCTAGCTACCCATCTATTGTTTGCCAAGTTGTAGTTAAATAAAGCTGCAAGGGCTGAGACATGTACTTTAAGGGTGCTGACTGCTAACCCTAGCTCTAAGCCCCTCTGCAGAAATTCCAATATTGCCACTATCGGGATCTCCCCTTCCCGTACTGGTGCTGAAACCGCCCAAAATTTTTTCCATGTCCTGCCGTAAATTTTCGTAGTTACTGGTTTTCTACTGCTGAGTAAGGTGGATATTAGTGCGGCTGAAAATCCTTTTTTCTCTAGCAGTGACCTTTCAAATTCCAGGCTGTCAAATGCAGCCCGGATCTCTGAGGGTGACTGAAGGGACCCTGTGTCAGAAGGTCCTGGTCTTCTGGCAGTACCCATGGGTCTGTTATGGACATTACCCTCAGCCAGTAGAACCAAGGCCTCTTCGGCCAAAAGGGGGCTATTAAGATCACCCTGGCCTTGTCTTCCCTGATGTTCTTCAGAACTAATGGAATCAGACATATCGGGGGGAAGGCGTACAGGAGTCCTGATGTCCAGTTTATCCTGAAGGCGTCTACTGCTAAGGGTCTGTCTGCTGGATTCAGGGAGCAAAATTTCTGCAGTTTTTTGTTGGTTCTTATGGCAAAAAGATCTATGCTGGGTTTTCCCCATATACGTACTATCTGCCTATCTGCTGGAAAATTGACTTTTTTAATGTCCATTCTCCCTGCTTCAGGTGGTTTCTGCTCAGCAAATCTGCCTTCTGGTTGTCTATACTTCGTATGTGCAGGGCCGATAAGGAGTGGAAATGATGCTCTGCAAGAGCCATAATTCTCTCTGTTATCTCCATCAGTGACCGAGAACGGGTGCCCCCTTGGTGGTTTATATATGCGACCGCCGTCTGGTTGTCTGATAGAATTCTGACATGATGTCCCGATATATGTGGTAGTAGGCCCTTCAGTGCTCTCTCGACCGCCAAGAGTTCCCAGTCGTTTGAGGATAGTTGTTTTTCCTCTTGCCTCCATGGTTTTTGGAGCCACAGTGTACCTAGGTGAGCCTCCCCACCCCCAGGGGCTGGCGTCCGTCGTAACCACCTTGGAGGCTGTGAATCTCCATGGGATTCCTTGCGGAGATGCGTCTATTTGTAACCACCATTGGAGCGACTGAAGTACAGAATTCGAGAGGGTGATTTTTTGATCCAGATGTCCATGGAGATCTAGATCTCCCTGCAACACACCCCACTGTAGCTTTCTTGTATGGAACTGGGCCCATTTCACTGCTGGTATGCATGCGGTTAGGGATCCCAACACCGACATGGCCCTTCTTAGCGTAATTTGCGGTTTCTTTATTGTTGTTGTAATCATTTGTTTTATTTTGTCCTCTTTTCCTTCCGGAAGACGACATTCCTGCGTCACTGAGTATCGTTATCCCCAAAAAAATTCTGGGTCGTTGCTGGTTCCAGCTTGGATTTTTTGAGATTGAGCTGCCACCCCAGCATACGTAACGTTTCCATTACTATCTTGACTTGATCCTGACAGTGCGAGAAACTCTTCCCCACTATCAGGAAGTCGTCCAGATAGGGCATTATTAGAGTGTCTTTTTCTCTTAGATGTGCTGTGACTTCCACCATCAGTTTCGTAAAAACACATGGGGCTGTTGCTATGCCAAAGGGCAGAGCTCTGTACTGCAGATGACGTAATTGTGATCTTACTTGTACCGCTACCCTGAGGTATTTGCGGTCCTGTCGTCGAATTGGGAAGTGATAGTAAGCGTCCTTGAGGTCCAGGACTGCCATATAACATTGAGGAAAAAGGAGGTTTACCGCCGTTCTTATTGTTTCCATTTTGAAGGATGGAATTACTGGAAACTTGTTGAGGGCCTTTAGAATTATAATTGTCCTCCAGGAGTTGTCTGGCTTTTTTACCAGAAATAGCGGAGAGTAAAAACCTTCGTCTTCCTCTTCCACCAGAACCTCTTCCAGAACCTGCTTTTGTATGAGGGAGATCATCTCTTCTTCCAGACTCCTTTGTTTTTCCAGGGAGGACTGAATTGGAGTCAGCATATATCTTCTTGGGGGTAAGTGATGGAATTTTAATTCCAGCCCTGATTCCACAATTTGTAGAATCCAGGTGCTGGATGAGATCCTCTCCCAGGCTGGAAGGAAGTGAGAGAGCCTTCCTCCCACCTGAGAAGGACCGTCACTGAGAAGGCTTTTTGTCTTCTTTGGAGGACTTGCCGAAATAAAAGCCTTTCCCTCCTCTGGATCGCTTGTCCTGGAAGTTTCTGTCGCGATCTCTGTACTGTTGTCTCCCGAATTTTCGGCTTTTCTGAAATGAGCGCCGAAAGGTCTGAAAGCGTTGTTTTGGAAAATTCTTTTTCTTATCACCAGCTTTCTCCAATACCTCGTCTAGTGCTGGACCAAACAAAAAATTGCCTTCGCACGGCAGGGAGCATAGTTTTACTTTTGCTTGTATATCCCCTGGCCAACATTTGAGCCACACCGCACGGCGTCCTACATTAGTTAATGCTGCCGATTTTGCTGCCAATCTTGCCGAATCTGCCGAGGCTTCAGCCAAGAAACTTGCCGCTGCTCTAATAGCTGGTATGGCCTCTAGGATATTTTCCCTGGAGACTCTGTTCCAGTTGATCCTCTAGGTTGTCTACCCATACCTTGAGGGATCTGGCCACACAAGTAGCTGCGATGGCTGGTCTTAATGCTCCTGCTGAGGTCTCCCAAGCCGTCTTTAGACAGTTGTCTGTCTTTCTATCCAAATAACCGAAAAAAGGGGGGGAAACTCTACAATAAAGTAACTCAACAAAAGAATAATGAAAAATACAAAATTTTATTGAACCTAATAAAGATAAAAATAGTAAAAACGGGAGAACCAACACACAATACAGACAAAAAGGTGAGACACCTGAAGCAAGGTAGATGGTAATGAAGGTAACTTAACATGAGGAATGTAAGTAAACATAAATAAATACCCCTAATGAAAATAACATCACATTTGACCATATGAGAAGTGCATATGGTATATAACACCATAGATATAACAATCTTGTAATTGCCAGGGCACAACTGGACCCAAGGGGTAGATTAATATTTAAACACATGTAACTGCTACCACAAAAGTTGTGGTTAGTATCTTCGCTGGAAAACACCAGAGAACCCCTGAGGATATGCACAAATCATGAGTCAAACCGTAACATAGAAAATATAGGAAAGTATATAAATGACACACATCATGCTACAGATATATATAACACATAGTTACCCTGCAGATCAGGCGTCCACCACACCCGACGCGCGTTTCGCAATGAAATGCTTCGTCAAGGGGTGGATAGACGCAGGTTTCATGACTATTTATATGGTGATTGGCCAATCACAAAGAAAGGGTGTGTGAGTCTCAACGCATGCGCAAAACAACGGTGCCCATTGACATCACTATTATAACAGCAATAAAGCCACAATCTGTAAACAAGTATAATGAATATCATGACAGCAAACCAAAACGATGCCTTTGGTATCTAGACTATAATAAACAAGAACAGTGTCCATGTATAATCACCACAGCGATGTCCACAAAGGAATCGGAAAGTTCTTGAGGGAGGCCCATCATGTGCCCGTCTTGGGAGAGCCCACCGAAGCATTGTCGGCAACCAAAGAGCAAAGCAGAGGTATGTATAACATAGATGATCGCCGCAAAAATGTCCATGACAGCATCGGAGCGTTCCTGGAAAGAGCCGGTCATGTGATACCGGACACGCCCACCGAAGCGTTGTTGACAACAGAGTAACAAAGCGGAAGTACACATTCGGAAGTGAGGTCACAGCTGGCATCATGAGAGCGTCATGGTAACGGTAACCGAGGCATCAGGCAAAGTATAGTCATGGCTATCCTTAACAGATCGCTGAGGCATCCAATGTCATGGAAAAGTAGGTATACCTGTATAGTCACTCGGGAATAACTTACAATTGATTAGTGAAAAAGAAAACATGTAACAGCCACATGCAATATGTATAAATATAGATATAAACTTCAAATCAGCATAGACAGATAGTGAAGACAATAGAGAAAAAGAGGTGAACAACCCCAGAAAAATTAATGCTAATTAAGCACACGAGTGCGCCTTTGCGCTAAACATCAAAAAAGATTTTTTGTTAATAATAACAATAATAATGAGATAGAGAGATAAATGTCACATTAAGAGAAAACACAGAGACAAACACCAAAGAACTGCAATTAGAGAAGGCCAATTTGTCTGTAAGAGAAACAAAATAAAAATAAATTAAAACCAACGACTAAAAGGATACAGCTCATGAAAAAGTCACACGTAGCAAACAGGCAAAAACACATATTAACATGTGTATATAAAGACAAAATCTGTACAATAACACTGAGGCTATCTCAAAAAAGGCTTATAGCTATTATGGTCATTAAGACCCAAAGGTGATAAGGTGTTGAGTGTATAGATCCATTTAGTTTCTCTTTGTGCTAAGAGTAGTTTCCAATTACCACCACGTGGTCCGATAAAGACCCTATCTATACCCTTAAATCTAAAGGTACTGCCACACTTAGTGATCTCGTTAGCGATCTCAATAACGACGCAAGCTAATGAGATCGTTTTTGTGATCGTTTTAATGTCTCTAGTAGCTGCCACACTTAGTGATCTCGTTAACGACTCAAAAGCGGTTAGCGATCTCATTAACGACTTTAACGGTCATTGCGATGTAAAAAACAGCGCACATCGCTCACAAAAGGTGCCAGACACAGCGATATAGGTTCATCAGCGGGACGCCAACGATCTAAATACGGTCCAGAACTCTAGTGAATGATCAGCGAGATCACAGCAGGGGCCACGTCGTTGCTACATGCCACACACGTTAGCGTCACGAACGAGATCGCTAAATAGTGACGTATTTTAGCGATCTCGTTAGCGACGCTGTTTAGTGTGGCATACCCTTAAGAAGTGATGGATCACTATCATGGGCATGTCGAAAGTGACGTGGTATAGGTTTAAGGGAGGCAATGTCCTCAACCTCCTTGGCATCTTGGATATCTTATACGTGTTCTCTGATGCGCCTCCTAAACTCTCTTGTCGTCATGCCGACATAAATAAGCCCACAGGGACAAGTGGCGTGGTAGATAACAGCCTTAGTAGTACAATCGATATTATAAGTGATCTTAAAAGTTTTACTACCATCAAAATTAAGGAAATCCTTGGCCACATCTACGTTTGTACACGCAACACACTTGCCACATGGTGAACAACCCAAGCTGGGCCCTTAGATCCAAATAAATATTTTGAATGACTACCCCTATGGTAGTACAGTATTGTACAGATTTTGTCTTTATATACACATGTTAATATGTGTTTTTGCCTGTTTGCTACGTGTGAGTTTTTCTGAGCTGTATCCTTTTAGTCGTTGGTTTTAATTTATTTTTATTTTGTTTCTCTTAAGGGTATGCCACACTGAACAATATCGCTAACGGGATCGCTAAAAAACGTCACTATTTAGCGATCCCGTTAGCGATGTCGTTCAGTGCGGCATCTGCCAGCGACGTGGCCCCTGCTGTGATCTCGCTCGTCGCTGGAATCGTTCCGGACCCTATTTTCTCGTCGGCGCTCCCGCTGGGTAAGTATATATCGCTAGTGTGGCACCTTTTCTTAGCGATTTAGCGGTACTTTTGTACCGCTAAAGTCGTTAAGAAGATCGCTAACGGCGATAGCGTCGTTAACTATATCGCTAAATGTGGCCGCACTTAGCGATATAGAAACAATCCCGCTAGCGATCGCATTACTATGCGTCGTTATCGTGATCGCTAGCGGGATTTAGTGTGGCAGTACCTTTACAGACAAATTGGCCTTCTCTAATTGCAGTTCTTTGGTGTTTGTCTCTGTGTTTTCTCTTAATGTGACATTTATCTCTCTATCTCATTATTATTGTTATTATTAACAAAAAATCTTTTTTGATGTTTAGCGCAAAGGCGCACTCGTGTGCTTAATTAGCATTAATTTTTCTGGGGGTTGTTCACCTCTTTTTCTCTATTGTCTTCACTATCTGTCTATGCTGATTTGAAGTTTATATCTATATTTATACATATTGCATGTGGCTGTTACATGTTTTCTTTTTCACTAATCAATTGTAAGTTATTCCCGAGTGACTATACAGGTATACCTACTTTTCCATGACATTGGATGCCTCAGCGATCTGTTAAGGATAGCCATGACTATACTTTGCCTGATGCCTCGGTTACCGTTACCATGACGCTCTCATGATGCCAGCTGTGACCTCACTTCCGAATGTGTACTTCCGCTTTGTTACTCTGTTGTCAACAACGCTTCGGTGGGCGTGTCCGGTATAATCACATGACCGGCTCTTTCCAGGAACGATCCGATGCTGTCATGGACATTTTTGCGGCGATCATCTATGTTATACATACCTCTGCTTTGCTCTTTGGTTGCCGACAATGCTTCGGTGGGCTCTCCCAAGACGGGCACATGATGGGCCTCCCTCAAGAACTTTCCGATTCCTTTGTGGACATCGCTGTGGTGATTATACATGGACACTGTTCTTGTTTATTATAGTCTAGATACCAAAGGCATCGTTTTGGTTTGCGGTCATGATATTCATTATACTTGTTTACAGATTGTGGCTTTATTGCTGTTATAATAGTGATGTCAATGGGCACCGTTGTTTTGCGCATGCGTTGAGACTCACACACCCTTTCTTTGTGATTGGCCAATCACCATATAAATAGTCATGAAACCTGCGTCTATCCACCCCTTGACGAAGCATTTCATTGCGAAACGCGCGTCGGGTGTGGTGGACGCCTGATCTGCAGGGTAACTATGTGTTATATATATCTGTAGCATGATGTTTGTCATTTATATACTTTCCTATATTTTCTATGTTACGGTTTGACTCATGATTTGTGCATATCCTCAGGGGTTCTCTGGTGTTTTCCAGCGAAGATACTAACCACAACTTTTGTGGTAGCAGTTACATGTGTTTAAATATTAATCTACCCCTTGGGTCCAGTTGTGCCCTGGCAATTACAAGATTGTTATATCTATGGTGTTATATACCATATGCACTTCTCATATGGTCAAATGTGATGTTATTTTCATTAGGGGTATTTATTTATGTTTACTTACATTCCTCATGTTAAGTTACCTTCATTACCATCTACCTTGCTTCAGGTGTCTCACCTTTTTGTCTGTATTGTGTGTTGGTTCTCCCGTTTTTACTATTTTTATCTTTATTAGGTTCAATAAAATTTTGTATTTTTCATTATTCTTTTGTTGAGTTTCTTTGTTGTAGAGTTTCCCCCCCTTTTTTCGGTTATTTGCTTAGGTTATTCATGTTCTCTACATGGATCATTTATATAGGTGTTCTATCTGTCTTTCTATCCAGCGGCTCTCTTAACGTACCTAAATCTTCAAAGGCTAGAGAGGATTTTCTAGCGATTTTTGATACCGCCACATCTATTTTTGGGGCTCTATCCCAGGATGAGGATGCCTCTTCATCGAAGGGGTACTTCCTCTTCAATGTATTAGTGATGTGGGATTTCTTCTCTGGTTTTTCCCACTCCCTTTTAATAAGTTCCTTTAACTGATCATTAATAGGAAAAGCCTTTCTTTTCCTTTTCTGTAAGCCTCCGAACATAAGCTCGAGTTGTCCGTTTAGTTTTTTCCTCTACTAATCCCATAGTAGAGCAGACTGTCTTTATGAGCTTATCTGTAGCCTCTATCGGGAAGGCGTCTTCTTCCTCTGAACTACTATCTGAACCACGGGACCTGCTGGACTCTCTTTCTGCTCCTGAGGAGTCCTCCTGGGATACCCTTGATACACTGGACCTATCCCTGGACCTGCCGTCCATATCCGCTGTATGAAATTCTTTCATAAATCTGCAGACCTCCGCCTGAATTAAAGATTTCAGGCTTTCAGAAAAGGAGGGTGTCTCTTCCGCTAGTGTCTTAGTAATACAGTCTTAACACAAATTTTTACTCCAGGCCCTCTCTAGAGGAGTTTTACATAAAGGACATTCCTTATTTTTGGTCTTAGCTTTACTCTTCCTATAAACCCCCTATACTCCACCCATCCATGTATGTGAGAAAGGGAAAGAGTTATAGGCAAGAAAGAGAGAGAAAGAGAACAGACATTAGCGTACTGGACTTTCTCGAAGCTCACTCACCACTTGGACGCTGCAATAGACAGGTACCGGCTCCGGAGGCTGACTGGTTCTTCCAGTGTCTCCTTCCGAGATCACAGACCCCTCCTTGCCCTGGTCCGTCCGTATGCTGCCCGAGCGGCTATTACTGCGGCGTGTCTGGTTCTTTTCACTAGACAGGGACCGTCTTACTTGCACCTCCTGGCGTGGCTCTAAATGCCCTGGTGATAGACTCTCCATTTTAAGGCGTTCGATACACCGTCACCTTCAACCTAGTATGGTTTTTGTGACTGTCAGTTTCATGTGACTGCAGGCTTAAAATAGGCTATTTTAGATCCGCCTCCCCTCTTTTTTTTTTTTTTTCCATAGCTGCCCGCAAGCGCCCGACGCATGCGCACTGTGCGCACACCCGGCAGCCACGTCCGGTGCGCGCCTTACCGGAGCTCCCCCCTCCTTAGCGATGTCACGTTACTCCGGCTGCAGAGACTTCCTGTGACCTCCGGAGCGCGCATAGGTCCAGCTCTGGAGCGCGCCCGGGTCACTTCCGATGCGCAACTTCCGGTTCGCACGTACCTGCCGTTCCACATGCCAGATCACATCCGGTGTGCGTCACTGGATCGCTACCATGCAGCACTCGCTTGCCACCACGCCACCAACGCTACTCAGCGGTCTCCAGGTATTTCCATGGGGGGCTCCTTTTAATATGTGCCTGGCACCGATGTGCTTCAGGCTGCATGGCCACACCAGTCAGCAGGGAGATGCACTGAAAAGTGGTCTCCGAGGACTGCACCGCAAACTGTCAGCTGGACATCAGGGAGGGTACGTGAGACGTAGCCACCGAGGCTATAACATTCGCCCAGGCATTAGCCTTAAGGGCAGTGGCCATGCCTCGCTCAGGGGGGCAGGGTATACCTGATCCCCGAGGCGACTACCGGTACCTGGTGACGGATGCGATGGACCCATGCCCACCGCTAGCCATCCGACCCAGGCATCCTCTTCATCCGAGAGTCTTCTATCTTGAGGGTCCCCTATCGAGGACAGGAAACCAACTGATGCGGGGAGAGGAGCCGCCCCTTTTATCTTGAAGGTTTCCTGTCCTTGATGGGCGGATCCCCTCTCTCGTGGTGCCGTCATGTATGATGGAAAAAAAAACAGTTTAAGCAACAACTTTCCGAAGTCATGACAAAAAACGATGATCTGGAAAACCGTTCCAGAAGGAACAATATTAGGATCGTGGGGCTCCCGGAAAAGCTACTGCATTATAAGGACAGAGATATAATTATTCGGAAGGCACGAGAATCAGAGGAGATTACAATGAATGGCCAACGTATTGGTATATACCCCGATTACTCAGTAGCTGTACAGAAGCAGAGAATGCAGTTTGGAGGAGTTAAAAGACGTCTGCGAGAATTGGGAGTTAAATTTATTTCAATGATGTTTCGCCAACTGCGTGTGCGGCCATGGATAAAGTTTTTTCTTCAAGTACCTGAGGAGGCACAAGGTGGGTTATATCAACGCTAAGTTCTTTTCAGCTAAAGACTGAAGGTCGGACATAGGAATTTAATTACTGCTTGAATAGAAGCGGTCGGCGGACACTTAGTAAGCAGATTTCCTTTTAGATTATACGGAACAATTGGTATCCAGCATGGATGGATTGGGGTGAAAACACCCATAATGTTAACTATGCCAATATATGGACGCTTTGTCTTTTTTTATCTCTTTTTGTTTTTTTTCTTCTTTTTGATTCTTAGGGTGACCCAATCAATATTAGTGGACTAGTATTGGTTCACTGGAAAAGGAGTCGATAAGAAATATTTTATTTTTGTGTATAGTACTGGCGGAGGACACGGCGGAGATCAGCACTGTCTGTAATTGTAGATCTCTTCTATTAATGTACATTATTTGTGATTTAACTGTTTGTTTGCACTTACAGAGAGACAAATTTGTGGTGAAGAAAATGTAAGAGTGTGCGGCGGGAGGGGGAGAGGAAAGTGAAAGTAACGAGGACAAACGGGTAAGGTGGGAGGTGGTAAAACGTTGGTTGGTGGGAGAAGCGGTCTCTGGAAGGCCGGTTCAGGAGCGAAAATCCCAGGGCTCTTAGAGGGCATTCAAGGAGTGGAGGAAGCAGGAGGGAGTTGGGGAGGGAGGAAGGGGGAAAGTTTTTGAGAGTTAATGTAAAAAATGGCAGAATAATGGGAATGATATTTACCAATTCTGATGGGTAGCTTTAAAAAAATAAGTTGGAATGTTAGTGGCCTATCGGAGGGAAATAGAAGGGCAACAATATTTAAGTGTATGCAGGATCAAGGGGCGGCAGTGATACAGTACAGACCAAAAGTTTGGACACACCTTCTCATCATTCAAAGAATCTTCTGTATTTTCAGGACTATGAAAATTGTAGAATCACACTGAAGGCATCAAAACTATGAATTAACACATGTGGAATTATACATTACACTTTACAGAAAAGTGTGAAACAACTGAAAATATGTCTTATATTCTAGGTTCTTCAAAGTAGCCACCTTTTGCTTTGATTACTGCTTTGCATGCAGAAAAGATGAACGGATGGACTCTACATGCCTGGTTCCCACCGTGAAGCATGGAGGAGGTGGTGTGATGATGTGGGGGTGCTTTGCTGGTGACACTGTTGGGGATTATTCAAAATTGAAGCGGTGAGCGGTCCAGCTCACCCCAAACCATCTCGATTGGGTTCAGGTCTGGTGACTGTGGAGGCCAGGTCATCTGGCATAGCACCCCAACACTCTCCTTCTTGGTCAAATAGCCCTTACACAGTCTGGAGGTGTGTTTGGGGTCACTGCACTGTTGAAAAATAAATGATGGTCCAACTAAACCAAACCGAATGGAATAGCATGCTGCTGCAAGATGCTGTGGTAGCCATGCTGGTTCAGTATGCCTTCAGTTTTGAATAAATCCCCAACAGTGTCACCAGCAAAGCACCCCCACACCATCACACCACCTTCTCCATGCTTCACGGTGGGCACCAGGCATGTAGAGTCCATCCGTTCACCTTTTCTGCGTGCAAAGCAGTAATCAAAGCAAAAGGTGGTTACTTTGAAGAACCTAGAATATAAGACATATTTTCAGCTGTTTCACACTTTTTTGTAAAGTGTAATTTATAATTCCACATGTGTTAATTCATAGTTTTGATGCCTTCAGTGTGATTCTACAATTTTCAGTCATGAAAATACAGAAAAATCGTTGAATGAGAAGGTGTGTCCAAACGTTTGGTCTGTACTGTATGTCTCTTGGAAACTCATCTACAGAAAGAAAGAATTCATATTACCAATAGAAGATGGATACAAAAGGCATATCACTCTACATTTTCCAATTACTCCAGAGGGGTCTCAACTTTAATACGTCTACTCCGTTTGAAGAAATAGATGTGTATATTGACCCGGAGGGACAAGGTGTAGCAGTTAAAGGAATGTTTTTTGGACGACCCTTATGTCTCGTAGCACTTTATATCCCACCTCCTTATTCCAGTACTAAGATTAGAGTGATTAGAGAGTATGCCGAAAGAAGTGGAGTTACTGCTGATGGGTGATTTCAACAATGTAGTAGATATTTTTTGGGACAGAAACAAAAGTGCCAAATGTGCAGGGTAGCACCATCACAGTATTTGGTAATTTTATCAAAGAAATTGGGCTAATTGATGTATGGAGAATAAAACTGGAAACTCTTCAGAGACCCAAAAATTAAGGAGGTATGGCACTGCCAAATCCAGAAATTTATTTCCTAGCGGCTCAGAGTCAACACTTCAGAGGGTGGTCAAAAATTGGCGCAGGTGATTCGGTTAAAAAACTGTTAGAATATTGTACAGGGGATAGGCCGATATTAGAGGGGCTGGAAGGTGGTAACTTTAAAAAACTAGGGGGGGGGGGAATTGCCCACGTCAGAACTTATAGATAAAGTTTGGAATACAATAAAAAGAGTGAGAGGAGTAAAGGGACTAACTAAATTCACGCCCATATGGAATAATAGTAACCTCCCAGAGCTAAAGAAAATAGGTGCCATGCGGGAATGGACAGAAAGAGGAATAAGGTATATGTTCCAAATAATGGAGGGGGAGGATCTTAAAGCCTTTCTGCAGTTGCAAAATGAATTCCAGTTGCCAAATACAGAATGGTACGGATATGGACAGGTTAAACACGCACTAAGAGCCCAGAGAGTACAACAGAGATTGATAGTGGAGTCTGATTTGGTTTTGGAGTATATTTGTCAAGAGGGAATCACTAGGGGGCTGATCTCTAACACTTATAAAGACTTAATGCACACCTTTCTTTTAGGATTTACATTGAAGGCTAGGTCCAAATGGGAAGAAGTGGGGAATATGGAGGATGATGTCTGGGAAACTATATTAGAATATATACCTAAATTGTCCATGAGTGAACCTGCAAGACTGCCACATCTATATGTGGTTCATAGAGTATATAGGTCTCCATTAATGATGTACAAGATGGGTCTAAAGGGAAACTCGGAGTGCCCAAGATGTAATACAGATATGGCGGGTATATTTCATATGATTTGGGAATGTCCTAGGCTATCAATGTTTTGGTCTGAAGCAATTATTATGTTTGGATGTGCGTATGACTGTGAAATTTCGGGAGATCCCATTACATGCTTACTGGGATATGTGGAAGAAATTCTCACCGACAGTAATAGTAAACTTGCTATTGCCAGATTGCTTTACTGTGCTAGAAAGTTGATTGCAAGAAATTGGACTAATCCTGACCCTCCATTGATAGCGGAAGTGGCTGGAAGAATAAAACATATTATACGCTTGGAAAAAAATATCTATGAAAAAAAGAGGTAAATTGAATATATATGAGAAGGTGTGGACACCCTGGATGCAATATAGGGGAGAGTGAGGGATGGGTCCTCTAACATGCAATATTCTCTACTTAACAATTCATGTTTTGAAATACAATTGTATTAATCCGCTACTCATGGTTACTGTAATTAGTCATGTCATATTTATATTCATCTTTTGCCATAATAAAGATTAAGAAGTTGTAAGACTGTTGGGGGAAGGGGAGTGGGAGGGAAGGGTTGGAGGGGTTAAAAAGGGATTATATAATGTTTGCATTATATTGTGGTTTTGCACAATGTTATTTCTTATGAATATATGACTTAATAAAAATGTATTTGATTTAAAAAAGAATTCTCTGTCACTCAATTTAACGGCATGGCTATTTAAGTACGGACGTTCGCTAGTTTCTCCGATCAGGTCATCCAGACCATGATAAGGGCAAGGAAGCCTTCTTCCTCTTGAATTTACCACAGTACATGGAAGGACTTCTTTCGCTGGTGCGGAGCCAATCAAGCTACCCCCACGGTTTGTGCTCTACCATCCCTTTTGGCCTTTTTGAAGTCAGGCTTTGAATCTGGCCTGTCCCTCAGTTCCCTCAAGGGCTAGGTCTTGGCACTTTCCATTCTGTTTCAGAAGAATCTGACGTCTTGTTCTGAGATCAAGACCTTTTTTCAGGAGGTTGCACACTATTCCTCTTCAGGGCCCCCAGTAGAACCTTAACCTACTTCTGGACGTCCTTCAGGAGACTCCATTCTAACCGCTAACAGAAATCTCTATTGCTTTCCTTTTCTGGAAGGTTGTCTTCCTTGTAGCAATAACCGAAATCAGAGAAGTGTCCAATCTTGCTGCCCTTTCTTGTCGTTCCCCCACGACATGCATCCAATCCCTTCCTTTATTCCTAAGGTGGTTTCCTCGTTTCACCATAATGAAGACATCTTACTTCCTTCATTTTGTCCGTTTCCCTCTTATCCTCGAGAGCGGTCATTAAACAATCTGGACCTAGTGAAATCACTATGTCTCTCTCTCCAGGACGACACCCTTTAGACGGGTGGAGACTGTTCATATTACCCTTTCATTAGACCTCTTATAGCAGCAGACGCAATTTGGATATTCTCTGCAGTCGAATTTACAGACCAATTTGAGCCGTAGTTATAGATGAATGATCAGGGCAGGAGACAAAGTGACAAAAGAAGCATTTTTATCTGATAAAAAAAAATTACAGTTTCAATTTTTCACTTGGACTGATGATTTGTGTGTGGGGGGCAGGGAGAGGGGGATACAAGTGCAGTTATTAACTAAAGTGCAACTATTATACTAAATATAGAGAAAAAATGGAAAAGATTTACATACCACACTTACCTTGAAGCTTCCCAGACGCTCCTTGCACTCTTTTCCAGCTCAATACTAAACCACATTTCTTTACAGAATGGAAGGAAAAAAAAAAATTACCATTATAAATCCTGATAATTATATATATTACAATTCAGCTTTATAATGGCATGAGCTCAAATTAAGTTTTAACCAAAAACATACAGTAAATATATATATCATGAATATATAAAACTGTGGGGGAAAAAAATAAAAAAGATACTTACGGCTAGTAGCTGCCTGATAAGCATGTCAGAGGCCTTATCTGAAATATTTCCTACAAAAACAGTGGTGGTTGGACCGCTGTTCTCATCATTTTCCTTATTTTTCATACCCATTAAGTCTTTCCGAGGACCCATATGTTTCCCAACCATAGGTACAGTTGGCAACAAAACCTTGAGATTGGGAAATGAAAAAAAAAGTTAGGAAAAGAAACAAAACCTTAACTTCTGAAATGAGCTGAAACAGATTTTAGATATTATGGAAATCCTCAATAACACAAGGAGTCAAAAATAAAGGAAAATCTCATTTTTCACACAAACTTACACATGCTGCCAACAACGCAAGAACTAAAATCATTGCAAAACAAGACTTTGGATCTCTGATATTTATGTTTCATAAAAATGGATGTCAGTATGAATACAGGTGATAAACTTAAGTTATCTAATGTGTATGGACAGCTCGAGACAGTTTGTAAACCAGTCAGCAATTCTAGACTGTTCCAAAATATTTATGCATCCATAAAACCCATAAAATCATTGTCATACAAAAAGTAAACTCACGGTTGGTCCTGGAGCCATTAAACCCATTGGTACAGGAATCATTTGTGTTCCTGCAAAATAAATGTCACAAAATTAACTTGAAGGGTATAGAAAGAAAAGTTATGTTTTAACAAAAAAGGAGCAACACAATATGATTAGATGCGCTCAAGATGAGTGTTAGTTGCCAATTTCCCACACGGATTTTCCAGTGGGATCCAACAAATAGAACTTACACATTGCAGATATTATCTGTAAGTAAACGGACATCAGGCGACAGTTGTTTTCAGAAATTATTTGGATTTTATCTGTGTGATGGTCAGGATGGAGTCTGCAGCAAATCCACAATTAACTCATGGCAAAACCCATATGTAACACGGAAATTTTGCAGTGAATTTTCATGGATTTATCTGCGTAATTTGCAGCACATAGTCTTGCCGGTTACAAAAAAAAACAAAAAAACGACATGTCTGGTATAAAAGGTTAATAAACTTTATTTACAATAAGTAAATAGGGATTTTTGTGAGTATTCACCGTAAAATCCTTTTCCCTGAGACACTCATTGGGGGACACAGGACCATGGGTGTATGCTACTGCCGCTAGGAGGCTGACACTAATTGAACACAAAAAAAGGTTAGCTTCTACGCCGTATACACACTCCTGCTGGCTCTAAGCGAACCAGTTCAGTGCAAAAGCAGTAGGAGAACAAACATCAACCTTAACACAGGTATAACCTATCAAGAAAGCCATCCATCAAAACAAAAAGCCATCAGGCCAAAGAGTTGGTGCTGTGTCCCCCAAGGAGTGTGTCGGAGAAAAGGATTTTACGGTGAGTACTCACAAAAATCCCTATTTCTCCTTCGCCTCACTGGGGGACATAGGACCATGGGACGTCCCAAAGCAGTCCCTGGGTGGGAAACTGACCCGACGAATTAAACCACAAATGCCAACTGATTATAGGTGAGCTACCGCTGCCTGCAGAATTCTTCTGCCCAGATTCGCATCCGCTGAGTCTTGAGTGTGGATATTGTAGTGCTTTGAAAATGTATGTAGGGTAGGACCAGGTCGCAGCCTTGCAAACCTGTTCTGCCGAAGCCTGGTGCCGAAGGGCCCAAGAAGCACCCACCACCCGCGTGGAGTCTGCCCTGATCCCTGCTGGAACAGGCTTGCTTCTGACGCGATAAGATTCCTGAACGTCCGAACGAATCCACCTGGCTATTGTCGACTTTGAGGCACTTGTGACCCTCGGGGAGCACAAACAGCGCATCCGTCTGGCGAAAGGATGCTGTCCGTGACACATATCTTGTGAGAGCTCTTACTAGATCCAAAGTGTGGAGGGCCTTTTCCACACGGTGTACTGGTGCCAGACAAAAGGAGGGTAGAACAATGTCCTCGTTAATGTGAAAAGAGGAAACAACCTTTGGCAGAAAAGGAGGAGCCGGTCTGAGCACCACTTTATCCCGGTGAAAAAACTAGAAAGGGGGCTCAGCAGGAAAGAGCAGCCAACTCCGAAAGCCGCCTGATTGACATTATAGCGACTAGAAAAGCGACCTTCCATGAGAGGTGTGTTAACAAGACATTCTGCATTGGTTCGAAGGGAGGTTCCTGTAGAACATCTAGGACTATGTTAAGGTCCCGGGCGTCCAGGGGAGCTCTATAGGGAGGCACCACATGGGAGACCCCTTGAATGAAAATCTTCACCTACAGATTGGAAGCAATCTTGCGCTGAAAAAGGACGGACAAAGCTGAGATCTGTCCTTTAAGGGAGAGCGGCGCTAGACCTGAGTCCAAGCCGGCTCGAAGAAATTCTAAATTGTTGGGAATGGAAAAAATGAGCGGAGGACGACCGCGGTCTCGGCACCATGCAAAAAAGACTTTCCAGGTGCGGTGATAGATACGTGCAGAGGCTGGCTTTCGAGCGCTAATCATTGTGGTAACCACATTTCGGGAGACCCCAGCTTGGGTCAGGACCCAGGATTCAACTGCCAGGTCATTAAACACAGGGCCCCTGAGTTCTGGTGGTAGATTGGACCTTGAGAAAGTAGGTCCAGATGGTCCGGTAGCCGCCAGGGGACCACGGCAACTAACAGCACTAGCTCTGCGTACCATGCTCGACGAGGCCAATCTGGGGCGACCAGGATTACTGAGACCCCCTTTGACTTGACCTTCCTGATGACTTTTGGAAGGAGTGGGTACGGGAGATGAAACTGGCTCCACGGAAGAACCAAGGCATCCACGCTGATGGCTTTTGGATCCCGGGACCGCGGGACAAACTCGGGCACCTTGGCATTGAGCCTGGAGGCCATCAGATCCACATCCAGGGTTCCCCAAAGTTGAGAAATCTGCTGAAACACCTATGGACGGAGACCACTCCACTGAAGCAAGGCTCTGGCGGCTGAGAAAATCCGCCGCCCAGTTGTCTACGCCCAGAATGTGCTGAGATCACCGAGCGGCTCCTCTCGGCCCAAGGAGAATGAGTTCTACTTCGTGCATGACCGCCCTGCTGTGGGTGCCCCCTTGGCGATTGATGTAAGCCACGCCCGTGGCATTGTCCGACAATCAGGACGGGACGACCCGCCAGAAAATTATAGAAGTGCCGCAAAGCCAGCCGAATCACCCGCATCTCTAGGAGGTTGACTGGGAGGAGTGATTCTCGAGCCGACCAGCGTCCTTGAGCCGTGTGGTGACGGAAAACTGCTCCCCAACCGAGGAGACCGACGTCGGTCGTGAGTACCAGCCAATGAACCGGGGGAAAAGACTTCCCCTGAAGGAGAGAAGAACTCAAGGTCCACCACTTGAGTGCCTGCCTGACCCGAGCGGACGACGTAGGCGGTCAAGAGAGAATGGGCTCCAGTCCCAGGTTGCCAAAAGTGCCTGCTGCAAAGGACATAGATAAAACTGGGCAAACAGAACCGCTTCCATTGCTGCCACCATTTTCCCCAGGACCCTCATGCCGAATCAGATGGCACGAGGAATTGACTGACGAAGTGCCTGGACTCCTTGTCGGAGGGCTAGGACCTTGTCTCGAGGGAGAATCACAAACCCTCGGGAAGAGTCCAAGAATACTCCTAAGAGAATTTTCTGAGCTGGGACAGGGGAAGACTTCTTTAAGTTTACTAGCCACCCCAGGCAAGAAAGCATATCCAGCGTGATTGTTGACGGACTCTTCGCAAGCTCGGAAGGACCTTTGATCAGGAGATCGTCCAGATATGGCAAGACGACCATACCCCGGGAATGCAGGATGGACGTGACGGCCGCCATGACTTTTGTGAACACCTTGGGGGTGATGGATAGTCTGAAAGGCAGAGCTGAGAAATGGAAGAGTAGACAACAGACAGCGAATAGCAGGAACCTCTGATGCGAGGGAAAAATGGGGATGTGAAGGTAGGCGTCTTGGATATCGATAGAAGCCAAGAACTCTCCCCTTTCCATTGATGAAACGATGGAGCGGAGGGACTCCATCCAGAAATGTCTGATCTTGACGAATCTGTTTAGGTCCAAAACGGGTCTTACACCTCTGTCCCTCTTTGGAACCATGAACAGTTTCGAATAGAACCCTGAAATTTTTCGT
This sequence comes from Oophaga sylvatica, assembly GCA_033576555.1. Taxonomy (NCBI): domain Eukaryota; kingdom Metazoa; phylum Chordata; class Amphibia; order Anura; family Dendrobatidae; genus Oophaga; species Oophaga sylvatica. The sequence continues at coordinate 438,228,550 of JARQOD010000001.1, read as the reverse complement.
TTTCCGGTAAGGGAATGATAACCCCGTCGTGACGAAGTGACTCGATGGCTTGTAAAAAAGACCGAGAGTGTGCCTTCGCTTTGGGGGAACGGGAAAGGAAAAAACGTCTTGGGAGGGTGGGCGAAAAATTCTATTTTGTATCCGGAGGACACCAGATCTCTGACCCATGCGTCGTGCACGATGGAGAGCCAGACATATCCAAACCAAAGCAGGCGACCACCTACTCTGCTAGTATCGACCTGAGAATGCGTTGAGTCATTTGGTTGAAAATTTATGGGACCTTGATCCCTTAGATTTGGACTGGCTGGGACAGCTCTTTCCCAACAGATTGGATCTGTAATGGGACTTGATGATCTCTGTCCCCCTGAGCGGGGCGGCCTGATCCAGATGCATTGGTCGAGATGGCCCAACAGGGACTACGAAAGAACCAAAAACGCGTCTGCAGCTGGCGACAAAACTATCGCCAAACCCTTTGTTGAGGTAGGAAACTGCTTTTCCCGCCTGAGGTAGGAAGCTGGTCTAGTCTCACCCCAAACAACCGGCCGCTTTGGTAAGGCAAAGAAGTTAGGGACTTCTTCGATGTTGAGTCCGCCCTCTATGTCCTAAGCAACAGTGCACTTCTAATAGAGAAGGCATTCGCGGACACAAACACCGCGCAGTTAGCTGCGTCCAGGGATGCATTAATCAAGTAGTCCCCGGCCAGAGCGATTTGATAGATCCACTAGCTCTGGTGCAAAGTCAGTACCCTGCATGGTTTTATTTAGCGACTCTGCCTAAGATATCATGGCCTTAGCCACCCATGTTGCTGCTCAGGAAAGGGAGAGAGCTGAACCCGAGGCTTCAAAAACCGAGGGAGCAAGGCTCTCTATCAGGCAATTTGTAGGATCCTTGATAGAGGATCCACTAGGCAGGGACAGCAGGGTTTTGGAGGCCAAGCGCGATATGGGTGGATCCACTGGAGCGGATTCTGCCCATTTTTTGCAGAGATCAGAAGCAAACGGGTATCTTGCTTCAAGCGCTTTCTGGCCTGAGAAACGCTTGTCTGGCTGCTCCCTATGCCGCTGTACTATGTCCTCAAATTCTGAGTGACTGCCAAACACCCTATGAGGACGTTTGACCAGTTTAAATGCCACTTTGTGGCCCGTAGTAAGAGTGAATTCCTCATCAATCTCCAGACTTTGATTGACTGCTTCAATGAAACTATCAACTGTCTCTTGATAAGCAGGCGTATCCAACTTCAGGGGCTCTCAGAGTCGTAGTCCGAGACCTGCTCGCTACCGAACGCTGGACAGGGAGAGCGAGAGACGGAGCTCATGGATGCCGAGGCGCCGGAGGGCCCGGGAGACACAGTATGGGTTTGTTTCCTCTGCGACTGCCTAGAGTGAGAGCAGCCCCTAAAGGCAGACGGCTCCTGTGAGGTGGCGGACCTCCCTAAGGCAGGCGAGCCGCTATCCCTGCCCTTGTTGGGGGCATGAAGGGACTCGATTGCTCTGGTTAGCGACGCCTTGGACTGCGCCAGAGACTAAGCCCACTCAGGAGGGCTCGGAACACTGGGCTCGTTTGCAACGGAGGGCTCCTAGGCATGTTCGGGATCTCAGGCTTCGCATAATTGATAAATTTGCGCTCGCAGAAAGGCAGACCGACAGGAGGTACATGAGGTGAACAACACCGTATGAGTGTTATTAGCCTTTCTAGACATGCTGTACCCCTGTTGATATGGCTGTATACTACTGGGAAAGCTGATCCAGTATATGAAGAGCGGTTCCAAAGAAAGATCAGCGCAGCATTGCCTGCCCAAGGGGCTGTAGCACTTACCTCAGTCCTGTGCCCGTGCCCGTCCTGGCCGGCTGTGTAGATCTGTAGAACGAGATCTGTCAGCGGTGTCCCTGTTGAGGCGCCTCTCTGAGAAGCGGATCTGCCGGAAGTACACGAGCCTGGGGGCGGGACCGCCAGCCTACGGCCTAACGCAGGCTGAAGCTGGCCATATGGTGCCTTCGCCTGATGAGCCGTAAATAGCGCTGATGCCGGCAAAAACTGCAGACCCCGGGAGATGAGGATGCCGGCCGAAATAACGCCGGGGCCCCATAAGGAGAAACACAGCGCTGCAGGAGCCCTCCCCTTCTTCCCACTCACTGTATGAGGAAAACAGCCAGGTTAGAGGGGAGGGGGCTGTAGTCTAAACAGTGCAGGCACCCAAGCTCCATTTTCCCTTCAGGGGATGAGGAGAGGGACCGTCCGCCTCCTTCCATCACCGCAGCCACTGGTGATGCAGTGGGTGCCGCACGGACTAATTATGTGCCTCTGTGCAGCCTAGGGTTTCATTACCTCAGGTTGGACAGGGCTGTGTCCGGCAATAAAGTCCCACATCGCAGGAGAGGATACGTAGAGGTGACACTCCACGTGCTCGCCTGTTGTTGGTTTGGGGAGATCGGACGCTTTCGATAGGGGCTATCTCGTCTCCATAGGGGAAAAAAAATATGATCCGTGTGCCTCCTACGGACACTAAGCATGAACTGGCTCGCTTAGAGCCAGTAGGAGGGTGTATATGGCGGAGGAGGAGCTAACCTTTTTTGAGCTCACTTAGTGTCAGCCTCCTAGCGGCAGTAGCATACACCCATGGTCCTGTGTCCCCAATGAGATATATAAATTTTATATACTGTGAAATAGTTACAGAAAAACAAGCTTAGTTCCAATAAAATCCCATCATAAAAGAAATGGTACATCCTTTCAAACCCCTTCCTGACATGGTTATTTTTCATTTTTGCACTTAATTTTTTCCTTTTCTTCCACCATCCCTAATTTTTTTTGTCCACACAACTATACTGAGAACTTGTTTTTTGCGCCGTGAGTTGTAGTTTTTAAGGACACTAACATTTTACCATATAATGTATTAAAAACAGGGAAAAAAATCCAAGTGAACTGAAATTGAGCAAAGATGCAATTTTTGTTTTAAGGAGTTTATTTTTACTGCATTCATTGTGGGGTAAAAATTACTTCTCCAGGTCAGTACAATAAAGTGGGTCTAAACATGCATAGTTTTTTTTGCTTTTTTCTTCTCAGAGGAGAAGAGGGAGGAAGAATGGAGGGTGGGGTAGGGAAGGAGTTTAAGGTGGTGAAAAAAAAAGAAGTCAGAAATTTGTATTTCCTTGTGTCACTTTTTTCCCCAAGACCTGTAGTGCTTTTATTTTCCAAGACAAATGAGCTGTGAGAGCTCGTTTTTACTGGCAAGATTACTTTTTAATTGATGCTATTTGAAGTAGACACGACATTTCATTTTTCTTATTACATTATTTTGGGGTGACAAAAAAAAAAAAGCTACTTTGTGTTATTTTTTCTCTTTATGGTGTTTACAGAGAGTTAATGAATTATAGATTTTGATAAGACTGGATTTTTACATACCAAATATGTTTATTTCTAATTGGGGATAAAGCATGGCGATTTAAATATATATATTTTTAAGTTTATTTATAAGTCCCCTTTGGAGACTTGAACCCACAATCATCGGATCTCTAAACCGCTAAATCACATTTCAGTGCATAGTAAAAATCATGGTCTCCAATAAAGCCCAGTCAGTGTCTGATTTTCACAGGGGCACCATAATGGCAGGCATGGGGACTTCAGGAAACTCTCCTTCCCCCATTTACTATAGCAACCCATTGGCACACTGCAATCACATTGTGCTACGTGCTTTCAATGCCACAATTAGAGATAGGACAGCAGCTCCACTTTCTGCTGTTATTCAGTCACCATCTTCCGCTAACCCAACTGATGTCTGCCGGGTTTGATACAGGCTCAGTTCCTTAGCTTGCATCAAAGAAGGCAACCCAACATTGGACATACCAGTACATCCGAAGTCAGGAAGGGGTCAAGTAGCCGATTTGGAGTCAAGTAAACTAGTAATATGGTATTCTGGACAAATGTTTGCTTGAATTTCATAGTAGTTTTCTACCCCCCAAAAAAACACCATAAAATTGTCACTTACCAGGAGGGGGCGGAAAACCTGGAAACTGTGGTGGAGGCATACCAGGAGGGAGAGTTGGAATGCCCATAGGGGGACGGTTAAGATGCGGTGGGTATGACATATTTACAGTACCAACCTGTTGAATAAATGGGAAAAAAAAATAAAAAAATCAGGATTAAACAGTAAATTAGCATCCACAAAAAAATATTGGTCTGAGTAATGTATCTACCCATAAAAAAACTTCAAAGTTCAATTTCTGCATTACACATCTTATGTATAATAGAATACTAAGGAACGAGGCGGCACTACAGGGTAATAATCATGGGATACGCCCAAGGCCTGTGTGGAGATTAACCCCTTAGTGACAGAGCCATTTTGCAGATTAATGACCGGGCCAATTTTTACAATTCTGACCACTGTCACTTTATGAGGTTATAACTCTGGAACGCTTTAACGAATCCCGCTGATTCTGAGACTGTTTTTTTCGTGACATATTGTACTTCACATTAGAGGTAAAAAAAAAAATTTATATGACTTGCGTTCATTAATGAAAAAAACAGAAATATGGCGAAAATTTTGAAAATTTAGCAATTTTCAAACTTTAAATTTTATGCCCTTAAATCAGAGAGATATGTCACACAAATTTCTTAATAAATAACATTTCCCACATGTCTACTTTACATCAGCTCAATTTTGGGAACAAAATTTTTTTTGTTACGAAGTTATAAGGGTTAAAAGTTGACCAGCGATTTCTCATTTTTACAACACCATTTTTTTTTTTTAGGGACCACATCACATTTGAAGTCACTTTGAGGGGTCTATATGATAGAAAATACCCAAAAGTGACACCATTCTAAAAACTGCACCCCTCAAGGTGCTCAAAACCACATTCAAGTAGTTTATTACCCCCTTACGTGCTTCACAGGAACTGAAGCAATGTGGAAGGAAAAAATTAACATTTAACTTTTTTTGCAAAAACTTTACTTTATTTTAAGTGTTAAAAGAAAAAATAAACCACAAAATTTGTTGTGCAATTTCTCCTGAATACACAGATACCCCATATGTGGGGGTAAACCACTTTTTGGGCGCACGGCAGAGATCGCAAGGGAAGGAGCGCAGTTTGACTTTTTCAACGCAGAATTGGCAGGACGCCATGTCGCGTTTGGAGCGCCCCTGATGTGCCTAAACAGTGGAAACCCCCAAGTGACCCCATTTTGGAAACTAGACCCCTTAAGGAACTTATCTAGATGTGTGGTGAGCACTTTGAACCCCCAAGTACTTCACAGAAATTTATTAACGCAGAGCTGTGAAAATAAAAAAAAATTTTTTTCCTCAAAAATGATTTTTTTTAGCCGGTTATTTTTTATTTTCACAAGGGTAACAGGAGAAATTGGACCCCAAAAGTTGTTGTGCAATTTTTCCTGAGTACGCTGATACCCCATACGTTGGGGTAAACCATTGTTTGGGTGCACGGCAGGGCTCGGAAGGGAGGGAGCGCCATTTGACTTTTTGAACGCCACGTCGTGTTTGGAGACCCCCTGATGTGCCTAAACAGTGGAAACCCCTCAATTCTAGCTCCAACCCTAACCCCAACACACCTCTAACCCTAATTGTATCCCTAACCCTCATTGTAACCCTAAGGCCTCTTTCACACTTCAGTCGTGTGACGTCAGTTAAAATCCGGCAAAGGGTGAAAAGAACGGATCCGCAGGAAAAATGCAAAAATGGATGCAACGGATCCGATTTTAAGGCGGATCCGTTGTGAACTTGTACGCATGTCAGGGAGAGAGAGAGAGACTCCAGAACGGGTTTTCAGCCCTTTCTGCACAGAAGAACGCATCCGCTGGCGGATTCCGCCAAAAACGGATGAAGACGGATCCGCCACCCATAGGCGTCCATTATAAAAGACGGCGGACGTTGCATTGTACGTTTCCAAAAAAACAGGATTTTGGTTGCTTACCGTAAAATCCGTTTCTCTGAAGCCTTCATTGGGGGACACAGAAATCATGGGTGTATGCTGCTGCCACTAGGAGGCGCTGACACTATGCATATGCAAAAAAAAAAGGTTGGCTCCTCCTCTGCAGTATACACCCCACCGACTGCAAGAAGCAAATCAGTTTTAGCTTAGTGTCAGTAGGAGGTGGACACGGGTCTCTCCGGAGACCCATATCTACCTATTGTGCGTCGTTCCTTTTCAGGTACTTTCTGGAGGGATACAGTATGAACAGTCACTACTGTACTCCCACACAGAGGCTATGAGTACGGATTGTACTGCCACCCCGATAGAGAAAAGGCGGACGCCAAATTTATGACGGATCCGTCAAAAAACGGATCAAACCGACGACCATCCGTCAAAATCCGTCACTAATGCAAGTCAATGGGAAAAAAGCGGATCGGCCAAAAAAAATTGACGGATTTTGACTGACGTCGCATGACTGAAGTGTGAAAGAGGCCTAACCCTAACGGAAAAATGAAAATAAATACAATTTCTATATTTTATTATATGTCCCTAACTAAGGGGGTGATAAAGGGGGGGTTTATGTACTGTTTTATTTATTTAGATCAGTTTATCACAGTGATCAAAATGTACTTTTAGAGAATGAATGAATCTGCAGGATGGCAGCTTTTTTTTTTATTTATTTTGCGATCGCCGTTATATGATTAATAACGGCGATCGCAAAAGCGGGGGGACCCCAATTATGTTCTCTGGGGTCTCTGCTACCCCGGCAGCCGAGACTCCGGAGAAAAATCGCCCAACCCCCCCGCCACATCGCGTCGGGCGCACTGCGCATGCTCCCGCCATTTTCTCGGCATGGCGGCGGCACCGGGGGACTCAGGAGGGCCCTAGGACAACCAGGGGCCACAAAGAGGAGATCGGGGACCCTATTTCTCTCTCCTCTGATGTCCGATCACATCAGAGGAGAGAGAAATTAAATGGCACATCAGATTTTTTTTTTGCTGCGATCGCCATTATAGGGTTAATAACAGCGATCGCAACACCGGGGTCGGTAAAAACCGACATGAATCATGTTCTCTGGGGTCTCGGCTGCCCCTGAGAATCCAACTGTGGGGGGCGCTATACACTTTTTCCTCAGCGTCGTTAATTAACGGCGCTGTGGTTTAAGTACCGTTAACTACCGCCGTTAAAAGGCGTATCGGCGGTTGTTAAGGGGTTAACACATGAACAAGAAGAGTAAAGTTGCAGACCATATAAAGGGGATCACCACACAAAATAGAAAAATTGCATATATTTTATTGAGTACAAAAAAAACACCAAAATGACAACATTAAAAACATTAAAACTGACATATATGCTCATAATAGAGCTGTGCCCCAAAACCTGTCACTCATGCAAGCAAAAAAATGCCTCTGCATACAGTTGTAAACAGCATATCATCCAATATGAAACAGATGGAATCAAGACTCATATACAGGGGTTGGACAAAATAATGGAAACACCTAATGTTTTGGCATCATAATCTTCAAACATGTAAAGGTACTGCCACACTAAACAATCCCGCTAGCGATCACAATAACGACGCATACTAATGCGATCGCTAGCGGGATTGTTTCTATATCGCTAAGTGCGGCCACATTTAGCGATATAGTTAACGACGCTATCGCCGTTAGCGATCTTCTTAACGACTTTAGCGGTACAAAAGTACCGCTAAATCGCTAAGAAAAGGTGCCACACTAGCGATATATACTTACCCAGCGGGAGTGCCGACGAGAAAATAGGGTCCGGAACGATTCCAGCGACGAGCGAGATCACAGCAGGAAGCTCGTCGCTGGCAGCTGCCGCACTGAACAACATCGCTAACGGGATCGCTAAATAGTGACGTTTTTTAGCGATCCCGTTAGCGATATTGTTCAGTGTGGCATACCCTTTATAAACATGCAAACCGTGACATATGGTAATGTTTTGTAGTTGATTATTTGTGTTATGTGATGTGTATGTAAATTAACTGTTTGTTTTGCATAATTGTAAGAATATTGATGAGAACCTGATACCAATGGCAGACCTCTCGGATTTTCAAGGAGGCCAAATTGTTGGTGCTGGTATGGCAGGCGCTAGTGTCACCGAAAGTTCCCGAATGCTTGGCGAGTCAAGAGGTACTGTCTCCAAAGTAATGACTGCGTTTGAAAGAGAAGGAAAAACGTCCGCAGCAAAGCACAGGGCCGGCCGAAAGTCGAAGTTGACAGAGAGACCGTCGGACTCTAAAGCGAATTGTGAGAGAGGATCACAAGACCACGGCTCCAAAAATCACTGCTGAGCTCAAACACCTACAGAACCCAGTTTCCACGAAAACTGTTCGTCGGGAGCTGAACAAATCTGGATTCCACGGAAGAGCTGCCATTTGAAAACCGCTGCTCTCAATGACAAATGTTTCCAAGCGTTTAGAGTGGTGAAGAAACCTCCAGAATTGGTCCCTCGAGCCATGGAAACATGTGATATTCTCAGACGAATCATCGTTTACCCTATTTCCGACCTCCGGCCGCGTGTACGTTTGGAGACAGCCGAAAGAAGCATTCCATCCAGATTGCCTTCTCCCAACCGTCAAACATGGCGGAGGTTCTGTGATGATCTGGGGTGCTATTTCGTGGAGATCCGCGTCCCCGCCTGTTGATGATTTTGGGAGATCGGGACCTTGAAAGGCCCTGTCGCCCCTTTAATCTGTGTAAAAAAGGTAAAATAATAAAAAATAAAATAACAAAGTTGGGGTCTGAAACCAGACCCTAGTGCCTTCTAAAGACACTAAGCAAGAACTGGTTCACGATAGAGCCAGCAAAGTGTGTATACTGCGGAGGAGTTAACTTTATGTATTTGCTTAGTGTCCTCCTAGTGGCAGCAGCATAACACCCATGGTCCTGTGCCCCCCAATGAGGCAAAGGAGAAAAGGATATACCAAAACAATGCAAGTATAATTGGCATGGCTAGATAGAAAAAAAAAAAAGTAAGAAACAGCATGGAATGGCTGTAAAGATGGGTTTGGACCATGGAGGGACTGAAAACTACAATCTAAATATAGGAAGACAGGCGGTGAATGAGGAGAAAAATCAAAAAAAGATTACAGGCTACCCCAGAATAAATACCCATATGCAGGCATTTAAAGCAAATGCAAAGGCAGCCAGTGAAGCGCACATGGTGACAGGTAGAGGCAAAGAAAATGGGCCTCAATTACAGCCTGTTTTTCTATATTTGGATTGGGGTTTTCAGTCCCTCCTTGGTCCTACACCCATCTTTACAGCTATTCCATGCTGTTTCTTACTTTTTTTCTATCTAGCCATGCCAATATACTTGTATTGTATTGGTATATCCTTTTCTGTGCTAGGTAGGTTTATTATTGTGAATTTGATGGGTTAGCTAATTGGGACTGGTGCTGTATATATGTGAGTCTTTATTCCATCTATTTCATATTGGATGATATGCTGTTTACAACTGTATGCACTGGCATTTTTTGCTCGCATGAGTGACAGGTTTTGGGGCACAGCTCTATTATGAGCATATATGTCAGTTAGGTCATGTCACATGTGTGACTTTTTAATGTTTTTAATGTTGTCATTTTGGTGTTTTTTGTACTCAATAAAATATATGCAATTTTTCTATTTTGTATGGTGATACTCCTTAATATGGCCTGCAACTTTTCTCTACTTGTTCATATCTTATGTCTAATAGTAATGAGAAAGAATAGTGAGGTCTCCTTGACTCATATTCCCAAGTTTTGTTAAGAATTTCGCTGAACACTATGAAGCCCTCGTGTTTTAGACCAGCTTTGGTTCTGGCTTATGATGCAAAGCACAAAATATGCAAGGGTGATTGAGGCCTAACATTAATATCAAATTCACCCCTTCTCCCATCAATCATTAACGTTACAGGAAAAACATTACATGAGGTTGAAATGTGCATTGTGATATATAACACGTCCGATCTTTGGTTCCCGTGGGTAATAAGTTCAGGGTTCAGAAATAAGCAGAGTAAATATGCAGTTTGATTCCATATGTAAATCTGGAGTCATGACTATGCTAAAAAAAAAAAAAAAACCTGGTTCATAAATTTCCCCTGCAAAAATAAATCCCTGACCAGTTACTGACAAACTGTAGGACACAGTCCTGCTCATCGTTACTGGCACCCATGAATTGCAAGTGCATAATGTGGAATATCTCCTGAAAACAATAAATCAATTGAAAGTTTTTATTTGTATAAATACAAAAGAACAAAATGATAATTTGAAACAAAAACCTATGGGAAGGAAAAATAGAAAAACCTAAAGCTTGCTGTGACACTGGTATTGGCACCAGCTACATTAAATTAGTATGTAAACACATTTCGACTCGCCTGTGGTGAATCACAAATGAGAATCACCTGTGATTGTCTGTGCCCATGTGAAATGAATTAGCCAATGAATGAGGACTTGCGTTTTAAAAAGACACATGGTAGGCCCAGCTCCTTTGTCACAATGGTGAGGACAAAGGAGCTGTCTGAGGACTTCAGAACTGCTATTAGCAAACAAGACTTCCAAAGGGTATAGGGCCATCTCCAAAGACCTTGGTATACCAGTTTCAACAGTGCGCAATGTTATGAAGAAGTTTGCCAAGCATATAACCATAAAGAGATTCCCTGGACGTGGGGGAAAGAGGAAAATTGACAAGAGAGGTTTTTAAAGGTTGGTGCGAATAGTGGAAAAAACACCACGTCAAACATCCAAAGACCTGAAGGCCAACCTAAAACAGTCTGCAGTCATGGTTTCAACAAGTACCATGCGCCGCACACTAAACCAAGCAGAGCTTTATGGGAGAAGACCAAAAGAAAAAACCTTTGCTGATGAAAAAGACATAAAGGAATGACTGATCTTTGCCAAAGAGTACATTGACAAACCACAATCCTTCTGGGAAAATGTTCTGTGGACAGCTGAAACAAAATAGGGCTATTTGGCAAAGCAAATAAAGTTTGTTTACAGGTGTGCAATGAAGCTTAAGGGTATGCCACACTAAACAACATCGCTAACAGGATCGCTAAAAAACGTCACTATTTAGCGATCCCGTTAGCGATGTTGTTGTGTGCGGCATCTACCAGCGACGAGGCCCCTGCTGTGATCTCGTTCATCACAGCGATCGTTCCGGACCCTATTTTCGTCGCTGGCGCCCCGCTGGTAAGTATCTAATCGCTGAGTGTGGCACCTTTTTTAGCGATTTAGCGGTACTTTTGTACCGCTAAAGTCGTTAAGGAGATTGCTAACCGCGATAGCGTCCTAACGACATCGCTAAAATAGGTAGCTACTAGCGATATAGAAACAATCCCGCTAGCGATCTCATTAGTATGCGACGCTAACGAGATCGCTAGCGGGATTGTGTAGTGTGGCAGTACCTTTAGAAGGCAAAGAACATCCTACCAACAGGTAAGCACGGTGGACGATCCATAATACTGTGGGGTTGCTTTGCTGTGTCTAGTACTGGAGGCCTTGACCGTATTCAGAAGAAACATGAAATCAGAGAATTATCAAGAGATTTTGAAGGGAATCTGTCACCCCATTTTTCGTATATAAGCTGCAGCCACCGACATTAGGGGCTTATTTACAGCATTCTATAATGCTTTAGAGAAGCCCCCGATGTAACCTGAAAGATAAGAAAAACGAGTTATATTATACTCACCCGCGGGGGCGGTCCAATGGGTGTCGCGGTCCGCGTCTGACGCCTCCCATCTTCTAGCGATGACGTCCTCCTCCTTGCTTCTGGCGCGCTCCTGCGCAGGCGTACTTTATCTGCACTGTTGAGGGCAGTGCAAAGTACTGCAGTGTGCAGGCGCCGGAAAAGGTCAGAGGCCCAGCGCCTGCGCACTGCAGTACTTTGCACTGCCCTCAACAGGGCAGATAAAGTACGCCTGTGCAGGAGCGCATCAGAAGCAAGGAGGAGAATGTCATCACTAGAAGATGGGAGGTGACGGACCCGGGCCGCGACTCCCATCGGACCGGACCCCCGAGTGAGTATAATATAACTCGTTTTTCTTATCTTTCAGGTTGTATTGGGGACTTATCTACAGCATTACAAAATGCTGTAGATAAGCCCCTGATGGCGATGGCTTCAGCTTATATACGAAAAATGGGGTGACAGATTCCCTTTAAAGCGAAATGTCCTACCCGGTGGAAGAAAACTTGGTTTGAGTTGAAGATCATGGGTCCTCCAGCAAGACAATGACCCAAAACACATCCAAAAGTACACAGGAATGGTTGAAAAAGAAAAGAATGTCTGTTTCAAAATGGCTAGCAATGAGTCCTGACCTCCATCCCATTGAAAATCTTTTGGTTGTGATAAAATCTGCCATTAGGAAAAAGAACCTTGCAAACATTCAAGAGCTGGAACAAACTGTAAAGGAAGAGTGGGAGGAAACACCAGCTGAGAAGTGTAAGAAGCTTATGGCTACAAGAAACATTTGGAGGTTGTCATCAATGCCATAGGGTGTGCAACAAAGTATTAATTATGGGTGCCTTTATTGCTGCACATGCTGTTTATTCTGTTTCTTCTTTGCAATATGCAAGTTGAAAAACAATGTTTTATTGCTGTCTTACTTTGGACAACTAATTAAAAAATTCTGAGGATATAACTATGGTACATTTCCATTTATTTCTGAAGATATTGTACAGCCTATGAAAAAAATGAAGGGCTGCCATTAAGGGTGAGCAGCACTGTAGCGGTTTATAATGACATGTAAAGTATGCATCAAGTAGGTGACTTTCGCGGCAAATGGGGGGGATGGTGATCCCAGAGGAGCCCACATTAAAAGACTTGTTCAAGCTGGCACTGCACTCTCACACTACTATTACTGAGGTGGCAGCACAGCTTGGGGTCCTGCAGGCCAGTATGTCTAAGTTACAGCACTCCATGCATGTCACTAAGGAGAGGATGGGGGAAGCTGAGAAACATATTAGCACTGTGGAAGATACTATTGCAAAATCTGACAAGCAGCATCAGCGTATGGCCACTGCAATGTCAGCTGTGCAGGCAAAGACTGATGACCTAGAGAATAGGTCAAGACGTAACAATGTGCGGATTATTGGGGTGCCGGAAAAAATGGAAGGCTCTGCACCCACCGAGTTCTTTGAACAGTGGCTGTTGAACACTATTGGCCAGAACAACCTGTCCCGTTTATGTGCCGTGGAAAGAGCTCACCGTGTCCCCGCATTCCCCCTCCCCCCTGGCCGTCCTCCAAGACAAGTGCTTGTCAAGGTTCTGCATTATCGGGACAGGGATGCTATTCTTCGCTTTTCCAAGAATCATCCGGACCTGAAAATCAACGGCTCCAGGATTTCCATTTACCCGGACTTCTCTATGGAGGTTCAAAAGCAGAGGGCCAAATTCGTTGACATTAAGAAGAGGTTGAGAGCCCTGGGTGTGCCGTACTCAATGATATATCCGGCTAAACTGAGAGTGGTAGACGGGGACACTGTCCATTTCTTCCCGGATGCAAAGGAGGCCCTTAACTGGATGGACAGCAACGAGACGCGCTCCGCAAGGCAAATTCTAAAGACTCCGCTGGCTGACTGAGCTGACTTGTCCTTTAATCGGGACGGGTCATGTCCTTTAATCGGGACGGGATCTTACATATATCCGCTCTTCCCTCCTGAATACCTTTTTCTCAGGAGGAAGACCCTCCCTCATTTTGGGAAATAATCTTGCTGTGCATTGGAGGGGGAGGGAGAAATTTTCCTACCTTTTTCTAGTTCATGTTCTGGACATGTTAAATGTATTAACAGAAAGCTAAATGTGAATGTTTTATGGTTAATTGTTGAGTATTGTTTGGCTGCAATCACTAGCCATATGCTACTCCCAGAGTTTGGGGAGTAAAGCGGGTTTGCTTCGGTGAAGTGGATACTCTGAATCGGATAAAGTACGCCCTCTCCTCCGTGACACCTGGAGGAGATGGAAAGCTTGAGTTGGGTGAAGTTGGGTTATTGTGTGAGGGGGGTGGAGGGTGGGGAGGGAGGGGGGAATGTTAAACTATTGTCTATGTCACACAGGTTCGAGTGGAGACAGCCTTACTAATTCACAAATGAGGAAATGGATGACACTGTATTTGGGATTGCAGGGTAATGGCGGATAAAATAAAAATAATAAGTTGGAACGTTAGAGGGTTGGCGTCCGGAGTAAAAAGACAGGCAATGTTTACTTTCTTGCTTGATGCCAAACCTGCAGTCATATGCTTGCAAGAAACCCACTTGATAAAGAGTAGAACGCATCTTCTTAAAAAAAGATGGCTGCAGGCGGGGTTTCATGCAACATATTCCACATACTCACGGGGGGTCAGTGTTCTTGTTCGCACAGGTATACCTTTTGAACAGTGTAAAGTGATTATAGACCCGCTGGGACGGTTCGTATGCTTGCTATGTAAATTGTCTGGTATACTGATGCTACTGATCTCGATATATATCCCTCCGCCGTATTGTGGGAAAGTGCTGCACAAGGTCATGGAGGTAGTGGGCGATTTCCCGGGGGTTCCCTTTCTGATAATTGGTGACTTCAACAATGTTCCTGATGCCCATTGGGACAGAGGTGATCGGGAGGCACTGAGACTGGGTGGTAATTGCACCCCCTTTGGGGCGGTTCTGAAGGAGACTGCACTAATAGACATATGGAGAACCCATCACCCCGGAACTTATAAGTACTCCTGCTTCTCGCCCACCTCTGCCTCGCTGTCCAGGATTGATCTGGCCCTGGGGAATGGTTCGATGCTAAGTCTAGTGTGTGAGGTAACTTATTTGGCTAGAACTCTGTCGGATCACTCGCCTATGTGTGTGGTGCTTCAGGGGCAGGGCTCTGAGTTTTCCAGGAGACCCCTGTGGAGGCTAAATCCGTTCTGGCTCCAGCTGATTGATCTGGACGGCCATGTGGGGGATGACCTGGCAGAGTTCTTTAAAATTAATATGGGCTCGGCTTCGGTATTGATGGTATGGGAAGCCATGAAGGCTTACTTCAGAGGGTTGTGCATTAAAAACATATCGCAAGTTAAAACCGAAACGGGCAGGAGAGACCAGGAGTTGATTAGGTCATTAGAGGGAGCAGAGGCGGCACTAATTGAGGAGCAAACCCCTGAGGCCAGGGAACGTTTGAGATCAGCGCAGAGAGAGGTTTGTAATATGACTATGAAAACTGCGGAGAGGAAAAGGCTGTTCTGCACGATGAAGTTTTTCGAGGAGGGAGAGAGAGCAGGTCACCTTCTGTCCAGGGTGGTGGCGGCCCAAAGGGAATCGGCGTATATCACTAAATTAAAGGGGAAAGACGGATGTGAGCATACAGGCAGTAAGGCCATACTGGAGGTAATGATGGGATTTTACTCAAATCTGTACCAGTCACATGTGCAGCCATCGGAGGAGGAAATTGATCAGTGAACCTGTGACTTGACTCCTGTAAGCCTTGGACCTTGTACTCCAGCTATTCCTACTGAGGAACTCTGAAGCACTTGTGGACTCTGAACCCTGCTCTTTGAAAGACCCACGTTTGCATGGACTAACGGTAACAGAGAAGAAGATCCTGAATCTGTATTGGAGAGTGATTGCTGAGCTTGGATTACTCTGGCCTGCTGTGTCTCCTGTTTCTGTGTCTGCAAACTGTGTGACTATTTCTGCCAACTTGTATGAAGTAATACAGGACTTTTTAGTGGGGGTGCAGCTTCCACGACTCTCACTGGCGGAGCAGAGGCTTCTTGAGGAGCCCTTTGATATGGAGGAACTTGAGGCCGCTCTGGCCTCTGTACCTAGTGACAAGGCCGCAGGGGGAAACGGTATCCCAGGAGAAGTCTACAAAAAAATACAAAGAGGTGTTGCTTCCCAAGTTGATGGAGGTTTACACTGCGAGTTTGGCGGGGGGGGGGGGGGGGGGAAGTTGCCCCGGTCCATGCAAGAGGCGATAATTGTTGTCCTACCAAAGCAGGGAAAAGATTTGACGGACCCAGCTTCATATCGTCCGATCTCTTTGTTGACCACTGACATTAAGTTATTGGCCAAAATGCTGGCGAACCGACTTAACAAGGTCATCGAATCCCTAATTCACCAAGACCAGTCAGGGTTTATGCCCAATAAATCCACAGCTATAAATCTCCGGCGATTATACTTAAACATGCAGGCGAGGGCGGATAATGTGGGACAGAGAGTAATAGTTTCCCTGGATGCCGCTAAGGCGTTCGACAGTGTGGAGTGGAGGTATTTGTGGGCGGTAATGAAAACCATGGGATTTGGTGATCTGTTTGTGGGTTGGGTACGTTTGCTATATACATCCCCTAGTGCTAAAATACGGGTTAATGGTCTGCTGTCTGAGAGTTTCTCCCTACATAGGGGAACGAGGCAGGGGTGCCCCCTGTCCCCCTGCTGTTTGCGATCGCTGTAGAACCGTTAGCTGCAAAGATACGTGGTACCACAGATATTCGGGGATTCCAATATGGCTCCCACGTAGAGAAAGTGGCCTTATATGCGGATGATGTGCTACTGTTTCTGGCTGACCCGAGCGACTCCCTAAGTTCGGCTATGGCAGTTATTAGTAAATTCGGCTCTATTTCTGGACTGACTATCAACTGGGATAAATCCGTGTTGCTTCCCGTGGACTCAGCGGTTCCCCTAGTGCTAGACCCTGGGACCCCTTTGAGGGTGGTTAGTGAGTTTAAATATTTGGGCATTGTGATCTCTGCTAAATTGGAGGAATATGAACGGCTCAATCTTACCCCCCTTATCAATAAGTTTCAACAAAAAATTGCAGCGTGGAAGAAACTATTCCTGTCTGTGGCGGGTAGAGCAAATTTATTAAAAATGATCCTCATGCCCCAACTCCTATATATACTCCATAATACGCCTGTCTGGTTGGCGCAAAATAAATTCTACCGGATTGATTCTCTTTTCCGGGACTTGATCTGGAAGGGTAGTAGGGCACGCATTAAACTTGAACATCTACAGAGGTCAAAAGAGGAGGGGGGCCTGGCAATCCCGAACCCGTGGGTTTATTATGTGTCATCCCAATGTCAGCATATGGTGGGGTGGGGGGAGCCTACCCAATCTACGTCGGCTGGGAAGCTCATTGAGTTTATAGTGGGCAGAGGTCCGTTGCTTGCTAGTCTAGAGGCTGGTAGGTTCCGGGTGAACCCTAAAGGGCTCCCGACGATCGCTATGGTGGACAAGATTTGGCAAAGAGTTAGACAATGGAGGGCATTACGGAGCTCACGCGCTTCTCGTCGGTTTGGTTTGACCCGAGACTGGGAGAGTTAATGCGTCTGAGGGGATTTGCTCAATGGAGAAGGGTCGGGATATGGTTTGTGTCACAGCTGTTGGTTGGCGGCATGCTTAAGACTTTTGAGGAGATCAGGAAGGAATTCCCTGAGTCAATCCCTCTTTTTTCAATATTTGCAGCTGCGGCATGCAATCAATCGACAGCTTAAAACATCAAGAATAGTGGTGCAATCAGATGCGATGGTGAATCTTATAGGGTCACTAAGGGGCACAAAGGGTTTCATCTCCCTCGTATATAGGGGTTTTTTGGATTCATTCCTGGTACGGCACCCGGCTAAGTCCAGAGAAAAATGGGAAGAGGATGTGGGACCAATCTCGGACTCTCAGTGGGAGAGCGTATTACAATTCATCCCCAAGGTCTCTATGAGTGAAGCCAGGAGTCTCACAACTCTACTTAACACATAGGGTATACAGGACCCCGGTCTGGATGAAGAGGGCGGGCCTGAGGAGGGATTCCTGCTGTCCGCGCTGCTCTGAGGATGGGGCAGATCTCCTACATATGATGTGGTCCTGCCCTGCCCTACAGAACTTTTGGGTACAAACACTTAATTTGACTCAGGAGGTAATGGGAGTGGATCTTATAAGGAACCCGCTGACGTGTGTATTGGGGTGCATGGAGGATATCGCGGTTGATGAGTGGGGAAAGCTGACCATAGCCAGAATCCTATATGCTGCCAGAAAGCTCATTGCGGCCCACTGGTTAGATGACAAAGCGCCAGTTAGACAAGAACTGATTAATAAGGTTAACTTTATTGTTATGATGGAACAGAACATATATGCGAAAAGAGGTCAGCACATGCAGTTTGAGAATGTGTGGGGTGGCTGGATGGAGCACCCGGGCCTGGCTTCGGAGGCTCTTATGAGAGAAAGAATGCGTCTGCCTATGCGCCCTTGACCCTCTGAGTTGGTACTTTAAACAGGGATCTTAAGTGGTTGTCTCTGAAAAAAAAGGATTCAAAATGTGACATGGTGTGTGATATGTGCAATGATTTAAAGGGAAGGGGTTAGGGTGGAGGGGGGGAGGGTAGGGGACTTAGGATGTAAGAATAGTTGTATTGCCTGTCAGGTTGAATACGGTTTATATTATATGCTAAAGTTAAATGTACTGTCAAAGTTTCATGCTGACAATTTTTAAATAAAAATCATCTGATTTAAAAAAAAAAAAGTAGGTGACTTTCTTTTGTATACCTTTGTGCACCAGGTCCTTATTCAACACATATGCCAAACACAAAAGGATATATTGTAAAGGATCTACCAATCAAAAAATGATATGTAAATAGCAAGGTAGAAGTACAGGCTAAAAATTAACTTTTAATAGAGGCCTTTAAAAGGAACTTCTTAATTCCAATATATTATAACCAGATAATAAAAAAAAAAAACAACAAAAATAATGTGTATCCTAACCACCACTAATATTGTGAGACAAAGAAATATTTTTTAAAAAAGTCTATATATCAGACTTATCAATTGTCACATACATGGGATTAATAAGAGGATGAAGACCGCAGATAATTATCTATTATATATCAATATCCTCAATTTTCAATATATCTGTATTATTATCATTTCCAATATATGTGCACATTCAGATCATAAATTGCACATCTCAGTAAACAGAACGATCTCACCATACAGGTCCTTCTCAAAAAATTAGCATATAGTGCTTAATTTCATTATTTTCCATAATGTAATGATTACAATTAAACTTTCATATATTTTAGATTTATTACACACCAACTGAAATTTGTCAGGTCTTTTATTGTTTTAATACTGATGATTTTGGCATACAACTCCTGATAACCCAAAAAACCTGTCTCAAAAAACTAACATATTTCAACCGTCCAATAAAATAAGTGTTTTTTAAAAAAAAAAAAAACATCAAATAATAATGTTCAGTTATGCACTCAATACTTGGTCGGGAATCCTTTTGCAGAAATGACTGTTTCAATGCGGCGTGGCATGGAGGCAATCAGCCTGTGACACTGCTGAGGTGTTATGGAGGCCCAGGATGCTTCGATAGCGGCCTTAAGCTCATCCAGAGTGTTGGGTCTTGCGTCTCTCAACTTTCTCTTCACAATATCCCACAGATTCTCTATGGGGTTCAGGTCAGGAGAGTTGGCAGGCCAATTGAGCACAGTAATACCATGGTCAGTAAACCATTTACCATTGGTTTTGGCACTGTGAGCAGGTGCCAGGTCGTGCTGAAAAATGAAATCTTCATCTCCATAAAGCATTTCAGCCGATGGAAGCATGAAGTGCTCCAAAATCTCCTGATAGCTAGCTGCATTGACCCTGCCCTTGATGAAACACAGTGGACCAACACCAGCAGCTGACATGGCACCCCACACCATCACTGACTGTGGGTACTTAACACTGGACTTCAGGCATTTTGGCATTTCCTTCTCCCCAGTCTTCCTCCAGACTCTGGCACCTTGATTTCCGAATGACATGCAAAATTTGCTTTCATCAGAAAAAAGTACTTGGGACCACTTAGCAACAGTCCAGTGCTGCTTCTCTGTAGCCCAGGTCAGGCGCTTCTGCCGCTGTTTAGGGTTCAAAAGTGGCTTTACCTGGGGAATGCGGCACCTGTAGCCCATTTCCTGCACACGCCTATGCACGGTGGCTCTGGATGTTTCTACACCAGACTCAGTCCACTGCTTCCTCAGGTCCCCCAAGGTCTGGAATCGGTCCTTCTCCACAATCTTCCTCAGGGTCCGGTCACCTCTTCTCGTTGTACAGCGTTTTCTGCCACATTGTTTCCTTCCAACAGACTTCCCATTGAGGTGCCTTGATACAGCACTCTGGGAACAGCCTATTTGTTGAGAAATTTCTTTCTGGGTCTTACCCTCTTGCTTGAGGGTGTCAATGATGGCCTTCTTGACATCAGTCAGGTCGCTAGTCTTACCCATGATGGGGGTTTTGAGTAATGAACCAGGCAGGGAGTTTTTAAAAGCCTCAGGAATCTTTTGCATGTGTTTAGAGTTAATTAGTTGATTCAGAAGATTAGGGTAATAGGTCGTTTAGAGAACCTTTTCTTGATATGCTAATTTTTTGAGACAGGTTTTTTGGGTTATCAGGAGTTGTATGCCAAAATCATCAGTATTAAAACAATAAAAGACCTGACAAATTTCAGTTGGTGTGTAATGAATCTAAAATATATGAAAGTTTAATTGTAATCATTACATTATGGAAAATAATGAAATTTAGCACTATATGCTAATTTTTTGAGAAGGACCTGTATATCGATATCCACCGTTACTCCCATCTATGGGGGAGGCTTCTTAAGATCACCATACATTACCCCAAACCATGTGGATATATGTGGCTGAGAAGACTGAAGAACTCCCAACGCGTTTCTCTGGCTAGATCATCAGGGGAGAGTTATGCCATTTTTATCAGCTGTTAGGGATGAAGTCACCCGCAGCACTTGTGCAGACTGTCAGGCGGTTGCACGCGTCTGAACCACGTGGGTTCTTAAATAGGACGCCGAAGCGGTCATTCCAAAACGTCATATCCGGTGCGCCCTCTCAGTGGAACACAGAGATGGAACGCATAGGTCATATCCTCAAACGCCCTCATGAATTCCGCGTTCGTGTGACTCACCGAGTGACGTCACATCCTGGATGCCGCAGCGATGCAGATATAAAGATTCATACAGCTGATAAAAATGGCATAACTCTCCCTGATGATCTAGCCAGAGAAACGCGTTGGGAGTTCTTCAGTCTTCTCAGCCACATATATCCACATGGTTTGGGGTAATGTATGGTGATCTTAAGAAGCCTCCCCATAGATGGAAGTAACGGTGGATATCGATATATGGTGAGATCGTTCTGTTTAATGAGATGTGCAATTTATGATCTGATTGTGCACATATATTGGAAATGATATAATACAGATATATTGAAAATTGAGGATATTGATATATAATAGATAATTAGCTGCGGTCTTCATCCTCTTATTAATCCCATGTATGTGACAATTTATAAGTCTGATATAGACTTTTTTTAAAAATATTTCTTCTTTTTCTCACAATAATAGTGGTGGTTAGGATACACATTATTTTGTTTTGTTTTTTTATTATTATCTGGTTGTAATATATTGGAACTAAGAAGTTCCTTTTAAAGGAGTCTATTAAAAGTTAATTTTTAGCCTGTACTTCTACCTTGCTATTTACACAACACAAACACAAAAGGAAAAGCTATGAAGCTATGAAGACTGCCTCCTTAGAAAAAAAGCAGTAAATCAACGTTTTCCGCGACAACCTGCAATCTAGAAGCAACATGGACAAATTGCAGAAAATCCAGCAGGCTGAGCTCACAAAATAATCAAGTCCGATTCCCCTTGACGCTCCAGATTCACACGGCCACTCATTGCAGGAGAGAAAAAAAAGTGACGGGGAGGAAGTACATTATCAAAACTTGGCCAGCCGCAGAGCCCTGACCTCAACACAATCCAACACCTTTGAGATGAACTACAACAGAGTCTGTGAAGCCTGATCCTCTTGTTCATCATGGTCTGACCTTGCAAAAACTTTTTTGGATGAACAGGCAAAAATTTCTAGACACTTCCAAAACCATGCTAGAAAGCCTTCCCAGAGGAGTGGAAGTTGCTATATCTGCAAAGGGATTGGAGAAAAAGCTCCTGTAGGTGTAATGTTTATGAGCACTAATACATTTCTCTATAGAGTGTACCTAACCACTCCGCAATCTGTGCACCTCTAATGCAATTGTCACAAGATATCAAACCATGTTTGATAATGGTCATTATCATGTAATAATGGATTGTAAGTGTCTTGTCTAAGGTATTACATCTTCTCTGAAGAAAGTATCCTAGCTCCTCAAAATGACGATTGATTTTGATATTGAACAATTACAGTGCTGTCATTCTGCCCAAAAGGTTAATAAACCTGAATATTTAGGCAAAAGTAAGGTTGTCTTTCTTAGAATATCTATGAGCCCAGAATTATTGGGCAACTATTAGTGTGCAGAATTATGTACCGTAACTAAATGTAAAAGGTAAATTTTCCAATCTTAAATTGTTTATTTTCATCTGTTACGGTGAGAACAACAACCATGCAAAAATATACAAGACTACATTGCAGAAAAAATATCAGTGACCAATTTAGCAATAAAGCTGTCCTTGTTTTCTATAACAGTCATAATGCTTCCATCCATGCAGTCATGTCAGTTTCTTCATCTACTGACAATAACATTTTTGGGCAACATCAACCACAGCCCCCAGACAATGGTCAGAGAGGTAATTGCTTTCATTCACCATAAATCTCCTATTTAAGAAGGGGCCCACAAGTTCGCAATAGGGTTTAGGTCTGGTGAGGAAGGGGCAGTCTCATTATACTTCCATCTTTAAAGGTATGTTCCCAGTCAGTAAACGTACATTCACAGCAGCCAGATGTTACAGCATAGTGGATGGGATTTGAAGAAATCCCATCTCCACTATGCGTACACCAGCACCCGCGGCTTCCATACGCAGACGGACATGCCGTGCATCTTTGCAGACCGCAGCATGTCAATTTATCTTGCGGAGACGCTCAGTCTCCGCAAGATAAATGTCCCGTACAATGTATTAGACGCGGTGATTCCGCATGGTTCAATGAACACATGCGAAATCCCCTGCGTTCAAAAGCCGGCAGCGCTTTGGAAGGAGCGGACATGTGCTGCGTCCAAAGTGCTGCCGGTTACTGACCGTGGGAACATACCCTAAGGCCTTTAAGGACAGATAAGCAGTGAAAGCTTCAAGCATTTTCCTGCAAAAAAATCATGGTAGTCTTGAACTTTGCAGACTTTTCCTGTACCACTGCATGAAGAATGTGTCTAAAAAAAACAGGTTTGGGAGTTGATTTTTACTTCATCTTCAACCCAAGAAGGTCCAACTAGCTCATATTTAATACTACTACCCTTGCTAGTAGAAGTTGAGGTCTGTGCCTGTTACTAATCCAGCCTCAGACCATACATCTGGTCCAGCAACAGTCACACATCTTATCGGTCCATAAAACCTATTAACAATCTGTCTTCAGATATTTCTTGTCCCAGTCTTGACGTTTCCACTTCTGTGTCTTCAATGATGGTCAGGTTCAGCCTCCCTCAACTTGGCCATGTCTCTGGGCACTGAACACCTTGTAGTTCTGGGCCTCCAGAGAGGCTGCAGTTCTGGAATATGAGACTGGATGATAATGCCTTCCTAGTCACTTCACATTTGATTCACCTTAAATCTTTGGCAATTAATGTGCATTTTTTTTCTCAACACATTATTTTGCGCCCCTGTTGACTATTTGCAACAACAAAACTTTTGCTGGTTCTGTGATCGCCCCAATATCTTAGCAATTTCAATAATAATGCATCCCTCTGTAAGACTTTCAATAATTTTTGACTTTTTTTAGTCAGTTAAATCTCTTTTTGGCCCATTTTGCATGAGAAAAACAAGATGCCTAATAATTCTGCACATCTTGATAAAGCGTGTTGTATCCTTAGGCCTCAACCTCATCATTAGGCCAGGGTCAAACTTGCGAGAAACTCGCACGAGTCTTGCACCTCAATACCTAGCACTGACGCCGGCACTAGGAACCGGAGTGCGCGGCTGCATTTATTTCTATGCAGCTGAGCGCTCCGGTACGAGTGCCGGCGGCAGTGCCAGGTATTGAGGTGCGAGACTCGTGCGAGTTTCTCTAAAGTGTGACCCCGGCCTTACACAAATACACACTGCATGATCTGCTTCATCCAATAAGCATTCAAATTTATACAGAGCGGAGTTGGAAAATCTGAATAAAATGATGGTATGGTTAAAATACTTGTAAAATAATTGTGCACAGTGTATATGAATGTCGCATTGCACTAATGCTATATAGACTATCTATAAATGTGAGGAGCTTATAAAATAGCGTGATCCCATCTACCTGTGAGAAGGGAACCTACGTCACCTGGGTATAAACCTACAAATTGAAAAGAACCTGTCACATCATTTTTCCAAAAAGGCCATGTTAAGTGCATACCTAACATGTGTTTGTAAAGCTAAACACTCCAGTATAAGTAAAAAATAATCTTTAGCCATCTTTTATATAAATCCCTGGATTGAAGTCAGATTCGGTGGCGCTGGTTATCGGCTCGGTCACACTTCTCCACTGAGTAGTGACACCCACCAGTTTGATTGACAGCCTGGACTGTCTCGACGTCACACCGCACACTGACTGAGTCCATGTGCACTTAAGTGGGGCTTACATCCCCAGTTTAAGTTTCGTTCTGCACATGCTTCAGAAGTCGTACACTCAGCTTCAATGCTCATGCCCTGGGAGCTGACTGAGCACGTAACCATGCGATTTCCTTGGAGAGAGATGGGACATTGGGGCAGTTTAACCCACTACTCAAATTGCAGTGGTAAATGGATAAAAATTCCAGAGGCGCTTGAAGGTTTCATCCCAGTGTGTTGTCCATTCTGATCTCTGACAATAACCAAACTGGTGGGAACACTTTGCTATTACAACAGGTTTGGTATATTCACAAAGGTTGCAAATAAAAAAAATTAAAAAAAACCCTTCATGTCCATTAAGACATGTGGGACACCTGATGAAGGCTCCTTGTGAGCAGAAACACGTTGTGTACCCACACTACATGTTCCCACTTTCTAACACTTGTCATTTTTAGCAATCCTTTTTAATATACCGTATATACTCGAATATAAGCCGAGATTTTCAGCCCATTTTTTAGGGCTGAAAGTCCCCCTCTCGGCTTATATTCGAGTCATATACCAGGGGGTCGGCGGGGAAGGGGAGCGCAGCTGTCCTATATACTTACCCTCCGCCGGCGCGGTCTCTGCAGCCCTGCTCTTCTCCCCCGGTCCCGGCGCCAGTGTTCAGCGGTCAGCTGGTACCGCTCATCAAAGTCATGAATATGCACATATTCATGATTTTAATGAGCGGTAACACGTGACCGCTGAACACTGGCGCCGGGACCGTGGGAGAAGAGCAGTGCAGAGACGCGCCGGCGGAAGGGTAAGTATAAGCGATATTTACCTGTCCCGTTCCGCTGTGTCTCGGTCCTCTTGCTGCAATGTTCAGCAGAGGGCGCGATGACTGTTACTGTGCCCCGCGCCTCTGCCTGATCATTCATGTGGAGGACCCGGAAGACACGGCAAGCAGCAGTGGACCAGTGACAGGTAATATCGCAGGTGCCGGGGCCCTGAGCGAGCGGTGACACCGGCACCTGTCCCCATAGGCGCGGTGTCCCCGCCTGCTCAGGACACAGGCACTGGCCCCAGCAACGAGAGGGGATATGTCTTTTTTTTTTTCCGGTTGCAGCAGCAGCAGGCAGCAATTGAGGCCTATACTATGGAGCATAATCTATGGGGGCACATCGTGGAGCACTATGGGGGGCACAACCCGTGGAGCATCTATGGGGGGGGCACAATCCGTGGAGCATCTATGGGGGGGGCACAATCCGTGGAGCATCTATGGGGGGGGCACAATCCGTGGAGCATTTGGGGGGGGCACAATCGTGGAGCATCTATGGGGGGGGCACAATCCGTGGAGCATCTATGGGGGGGGGCACAATCCGTGGAGCATCTATGGGGGGGGCACAATCGTGGAGCATCTATGGGGGGGGGCACAATCCGTGGAGCATCTAATGGGGGGGGCACAATCCGTGGAGCATCTATGGGGGGGGCACAATCCGTGGAGCATCTATGGGGGGGGCACAATCCGTGGAGCATCTATGGGGGGGGCACAATCCGTGGAGCATCTATGGGGGGGGCACAATCCGTGGAGCATCTATGGGGGGGGCACAATCCGTGGAGCATCTATGGGGGGGGCACAATCCGTGGAGCATCTATGGGGGGGGCACAATCCGTGGAGCATCTATGGGGGGGGCACAATCCGTGGAGCATCTATGGGGGGGGCACAATCCGTGGAGCATCTATGGGGGGGGCACAATCCGTGGAGCATCTATGGGGGGGGCACAATCCGTGGAGCATCTATGGGGGGGGCACAATCCGTGGAGCATCTATGGGGGGGGCACAATCCGTGGAGCATCTATGGGGGGGGCACAATCCGTGGAGCATCTATGGGGGGGGCACAATCCGTGGAGCATCTATGGGGGGGCACAATCCGTGGAGCATCTATGGGGGGGCACAATCCGTGGAGCATCTATGGGGGGGCACAATCGTGGAGCATCTATGGGGGGGCACAATCCGTGGAGCATCTATGGGGGGGGCACAATCGTGGAGCATCTATGGGGGGGGCACAATCTGTGGAGCATCTATGGGGGGGGCACAATCGTGGAGCATCTATGGGGGGGGCACAATCTGTGGAGCATCTATGGGGGGGGCACAATCTGTGGAGCATCTATGGGGGGGGCACAATCTGTGGAGCATCTATGGGGGGGGCACAATCTGTGGAGCATCTATGGGGGGGGCACAATCTGTGGAGCATCTATGGGGGGGCACAATCTGTGGAGCATCTATGGGGGGGCACAATCTGTGGAGCATCTATGGGGCACATCTGTGGAGCATCTATGGGGGCACAATCTGTGGAGCATCTATGGGGGCACAATCTGTGGAGCATCTATGGGGGCACAATCTGTGGAGCATCTATGGGGGCACAATCTGTGGAGCATTATGGGGCACAATCTGTGGAGCATCTATGGGGGCACAATCTGTGGAGCATCTATGGGGGCACAATCTGTGGAGCATCTATGGGGCACAATCTGTGGAGCATTATGGGGCACAATCTGTGGAGCATCTATGGGGGCACAATCTGTGGAGCATCTATGGGGGCACAATCTGTGGAGCATCTATGGGGGCACAATCTGTGGAGCATCTATGGGGGCACAATCTGTGGAGCATCTATGGGGGCACAATCTGTGGAGCATCTATGGGGCACAATCTGTGGAGCATCTATGGGGCACAATCTGTGGAGCATCTATGGGGGCACAATCTGTGGAGCATCTATGGGGGCACAATCTGGAGCATCTATGGGGCACAATCTATGGAGCATCTATGGGGCACAATCTATGGAGCATCTATGGGGCACAATCTATGGAGCATCTATGGGGGCACAATCATGGCTTATGGGACATCTATGGTCTATGGGGCATAATACATGGGCAGCATATAGGGCATATCTCATTTTCCACCCTAGGCTTATACTCGAGTCAGTAAGTTTTCCCAGTTTATTGTGGCAAAATTAGGGGGGTCGGCTTATACTCGGGTCGGCTTATACTCGAGTATATACGGTACATGTAATTTTTATCCATATACTACTTGGACCTGAGGCCACGCCAGGACCAGCACAGCTCCACGCATTATGGATCGGCAGCATACCGCAGTGGAAGATTCCATTCCCATGCTAACTGCAATCTAGTATTGTGCCTATTGCACTACACTATATGTTTGTAGTGGCCAGTCCCCATGGCAACAAGTCAAACACAATTAAGAAAATTCTAAAGAATGCAGCCAATTTCTAATAAGGTACAAATGTATCCAACTAAAGTTACTGCCACACTAAACAATCCCGCTAGCGATCACGATAACGACGCATACTAATGCGATCGCTAGCGGGATTGTTTCTATATCGATAAATGCGGCCACATTTAGCGATATAGTTAACGACGCTATCGCCGTTAGCGATCTTCTTAACGACTTTAGCGGTACAAAAGTACCGCTAAATCGCTAAGAAAAGGTGCCACACAGCGATTAGATACTTACCCAGCGGGAGCGCCGACGAGAAAATAGGGTCTGGAACGATTCCAGCGACGAGCGAGATCACAGCAGGAAGC
The DNA here is from genome assembly GCA_033576555.1 of Oophaga sylvatica. Taxonomy (NCBI): domain Eukaryota; kingdom Metazoa; phylum Chordata; class Amphibia; order Anura; family Dendrobatidae; genus Oophaga; species Oophaga sylvatica. The sequence continues at coordinate 438,200,543 of JARQOD010000001.1, read as the reverse complement.
TCGTCGCTGGAAGCTGCCGCACTGAACAACATCGCTAACAGGATCGCTAAGTAGTGACGTTTTTTAGCGATCCGTTAGCGATATTGTTTAGTGTGGCATACCCTTAAGAATTGAGGAGTGCTCAACCAATATGGAAGCTTGCCCTAAAATTAACACAAAAAAATAGAAACTGAATAGACAATCACCTTCTAGTAAGTAAAATGAAGTACATGTGCAGGTGTGGTAAATGCATTGCACAAATATACAAACCACAGATGAAACAGCCGCATTAATGTAAGCTCACACATCTGCAGCGTAAAATCCAGAAGGGCACAGGGTGTCCTGCTCAAGTCAGAGGACAATCACAGGTGCTCAAATGATGGAAGGGCATCACGGCTTCGTGTCCCAGCACTGGGGTTACAGTCGGAGAATATGCTGAATTTCACTTTTGCAAAACTATCCCTGCATTTGCAATTATTTTTTTTCTTTTAGATGACAACCCTTTTAAAGGCACATGCAAAGGGCAGGCCTTATGCTCCGACCCCTTTGAATCTGGGCGATTGACACCCTCAAACACACATCCTTTGGTGTTGTCCTGTTAATCCCTATAATAGCACGTGCACCGATGCCATCCTAAGGTTACAACATCTTTAACGGCATATACACCAGGGCCCTCCTGACCCCCGTTAATGGTACATGCACTGGGGCTGTCCGGACGTTACGAACCCTTCAACAGCACGTGAGCCAGGGGCGTCCTGACCTCTTTAACGGCACGCGAGGAGCCAGGGCCATCCGGACGTTACGAACCCTTCAACAGCACGTGAGCCGGGGGCGTCCTGACCTCTTTAACGGCACGCGAGGAGCCAGGGCCGTCCTGACGTTACGAACCCTTTAACCAGTAGTGTAGCTACCGGGGGGACCATAGGGGGGTGTTTATTACTGTATGGACTATGGGGGGATGTTGAATACTGTATGGACCATGGGAGGGATGTTGAATACTGTATGGACTGGTATCTACCACTATTACCATATGGCGGTAATATCGAGGTTTGTCTTTGTATGGAGATTTTTTTCAGTAACAGCGCGGTGATCTGCTGAGGTTCCCCTATATCCACTCTAAGGCCTCTTTCACACTTCAGTCGTGTGACGTCCGCCCAAGTGTGAAAATGGCGGATCCGTCAGTTTTCTGACAGATCCGCCAATAAGTTTTCACCCGGAAATGATGAGAGAGAGAGACCCCGGACAGTGTTGTCAGCATTTTCAATGGTTTTCTATGGAGGCGACGGATCCGCGGGCGGATTACGTCACAAACGGATGCCAGCGGATCCGCCGCCCATAGGCGGCCATTATACAAAATGGCGGATGCGGCGGTTCTGCTGTAGTCCGCCATTTTGGCAGACCAAAAAACGTTGCATTGGACGTTTTTCGGAAATGACGGACGCCAATTTTTTGGCGGATCCGTCAAAAAACGGACCTAACGGACGACCATCCGTCAAAGTCCGTCACTAATGCAAGTCAATGGGAAAAAAATGGATCCGCCAAAAAAAATTTCGCTGCTGATCCGCGGCGGATTTCCCTGCTGATCCGCGGCGGATTTCCCTGCTGATCCCGGCGGATTTCCCTGCGTCGCGGCTGATTTCCCTGCTGATCCGCGGCTGATTTCCCTGCGATCGCGCTGATTTCCCTGCGATCCGCGCTGATTTCCCTGCTGATCCGCGGCTGATTTCCTGCGGATCCGCGGCTGATTTCCCTGCGGATCCGCGGCTGATTTCCTGCGGATCCGCGGCTGATTTCGCTGCGGATCCGCGACTGATTTCGCTGCGGATCCGCGACTGATTTCGCTGCGGATCCGCGAGACTGATTTCGCTGCGGATCCGCGACTGATTTCGCTGCGGATCCGCGACTGATTTCGCTGCGGATCCGCGACTGATTTCGCTGCGGATCCGCGACTGATTTCGCTGCGGATCCGCGCTGATTTCGCTGCTGATTCCGCGCTGATTTCGCGCTGACCCGCTGATTCGCGTGATCCGCGGCTGATTTCGCTGCTGATCCGCGGCTGATTTCGCTGCTGATCCGCGGCTGATTTCGCTGCGATCCGCGGCTGATTTCGCTGCTGATCCGCGGCTGATTTCGCTGCTGATCCGCGCTGATTTCGCTGCTGATCCGCGGCTGATTTCGCTGCTGATCCGCGGCGGATTTCCCTGCTGATCCGCGGCTGATTTCGCTGCTGATCCGCGCCGGATTTTGCTGCTGATCCGCGGCGGATTTTGCTGCGGATCCGCGCCGGATTTTGCTGCTGATCCGCGGCGGATTTTGCTGCGGATCCGCGGCTGATTATCTGCTGATTCATCTGCGCTAGCGGGTATAGCATAACGCGATCGCGTTATGCTATACCGTTACCAGCCGGTCAACGCTACGTGTTGAACGGGCTGGTAAAACGCAATATGAACCCAGCCTTAGGGTTAGAACTAGGGTTAGGGTTAGCATTAGGGTTAAGGTTAGAATTACGGTTAGGGTTGGTTGAGTTAAGGTACTGCCACATAAACAATCCCGTAGCGATCGCGATAACGACCATACTAATGCGATCGCTAGCGGGATTGTTTCTATATCGCTAAATGCTGCCACATTTAGCGTATAGTTAACGACGCTATCGCGTTAGCGATCTTCTTAACGACTTTAGGGTACAAGTACCGCTAAATCGTAAGAAAAGGTGCCACAGCGATTAAATACTTACCAGCGGAGCGCGACGAGAAAATAGGGTCGGAGCGATTCCAGCGACGAGCGAGATCACGCAGGAAGCTCGTCGCTGGAAGCTGCCGCACGAACATATCGCTAGGTGCTAATAGTGGTTTAGGTTAGCATTGGGTTAGGTTATTGTTAGGTTGGATATTTGAGTTAGGGTTGGAATTAGGGTTAGGCTTGTAGTTAGGTTTATGGTTAGAGTTGGGATTAGGGTTATGATTAGGGTTTGTATTAGGGTTAGGTGTGTGTAGGGGTTAGGGTTGGGTGTGTTGGGGTTAGTGTTGGAGTTAGAATTGAGGGTTTCCACTATTTAGGCACATCAGGGGGTCTCCATACGCGACATGGCGCCACCATTGATTCCTGCAAATTTTGCGTTCAAAAAGTCAAACAGTGCTCCCTTTATTCCAAGCCCCGACGTATGCCCAAACAGTGGTTTATCCCCACATATGAGGTATCAGCGTACTCGGGAAAAATTGCACAACAACTTTGGGGGTTCTAATTTCTCCTGTTAACATTGGGAAAAAAAATTGGGGACTAAAAATTATTTTTGTGGAAAAAAAAATGATTTTATATTTTCACGGCTCTGCGTTATAAACTTCTGTGAAGGACATGGAGATTCAAAGTGCTTATCACACATCTATAGGAGTTCCTTGGGGGATCTAGTTTCCAAAATGGGGTCACTTGTGGGAGTTTCTACTGTTTAGGCACATCAGGGACTCTGCAAACGTAACATGACGCCCGAAGACCATTCCATCAAGTGGGCATTTCAAAACGTCACTACTTCCCATCCGAGCCCCGACGTGTGCCCATACAGTAGTTTTCTCCCACATATGGGATATCAGCATACTCAGGACAAATTGGACAACAACTTTTGGGGTCTAATTTCTCATGTTACCCTTGAGAAAATAAAAAAATTGGGGACTAAAAGATCCTGATTGTGGAAAAAATATGATTTTTTTATTTTCATGCCCGGGCGTTATAAACTTCTGTGTAGCCCTTGGGGGTTCAAAGTGCTCACCACACATCTAGATAAGTTCTTTGCGGGGTCTAGTTTCCTAAATGGGGTCACTTGTGGGGAGTTTCTACTGTTTATGCACATCAGGGGCTCTGCAAACGTAACAAGATGCCCGCAGACCATTCCATCAAGTCGGCATTTCAAAGCGTCACCACATCCCTTCCGAGCCCTGACGTGTGCCCAAACAGTGGTTCCCCCCCACATATGGGGTACTAGCGTACTCAGGACAAACTGGACAACAACTTTTGGGGTCCAATTTCTCCTGTAACCATTGTGAAAATAAAAAATAGTGGGCTAAAAAATCATTTTTTGAGAAAAAAAAATGATTTTTTATTTTCACGGCTCTGCGTTATAAACTTCTGTGAAGCACCTGGGGTTCAAAGTTCTCACTATGCATCTAGATAAGTTCCTTAGGGCGTCTAGTTTCCAAAATGGGGTCACTTGTGGGGGAGCTCCAATGTTTAGGCACACAGGGACTCTCCAAATGCGACATGGCAATCGCTAAATATTCCAGCATATTTTCCATTCAAAAAGTCAAATGGCGCTCCTTCCCTTCTGAGCCCTGCCGTGCGCCCAAACAGTGGTTTATGACCACATATGAGGTATCTATGTACTCAGGAGAAATTGCCCAACAAATTTTAGGATCCAATTTATACTGTTGCCCATGTGAAAATGAAAAAAACTGAGGCTAAAAGAAAATTTTTGTGAAAAAAAAGTACTTTCTTTTTTTTTACGGATCAATTTGTGAAGCACCTGGAGGTTCAAAGTGCTCACTATGCATCTAGATAAGTTCCTTAGGGGGTCTAGTTTCCAAAATGGGGTCACTTGTGGGGGAGCTCCAATGTTTAGGCACACAGGGACTCTCCAAATGCGACATGGCAACCGCTAAATATTCCAGCATATTTTCCATTCAAAAAGTCAAATGGCGCTCCTTCCCTTCTGAGCCCTGCCGTGCGCCCAAACAGTGGTTTATGACCACATATGAGGTATCTGTGTACTCAGGAGAAATTGCCCAACAAATTTTAGGATCCAATTTATACTGTTGCCCATGTGAAAATGAAAAAAACTGAGGCTAAAAGAAAATTTTTGTGAAAAAAAAGTACTTTCTTTTTTTTACGGATCAATTTGTGAAGCACCTGGGGGTTCAAAGTGCTCACTATGCATCTAGATAAGTTCCTTAGGGGGTCTAGTTTCCAAAATGGGGTCACTTGTGGGGGAGCTCCAATGTTTAGGCACACAGGGACTCTCCAAATGCGACATGGCAACCGCTAAATATTCCAGCATATTTTCCATTCAAAAAGTCAAATGGCGCTCCTTCCCTTCTGAGCCCTGCCGTGCGCCCAAACAGTGGTTTATGACCACATATGAGGTATCTGTGTACTCAGGAGAAATTGCCCAACAAATTTTAGGATCCAATTTATACTGTTGCCCATGTGTAAATGAAAAAAACTGAGGCTAAAAGAAAATTTTTGTGAAAAAAAAGTACTTTCTTTTTTTTACAGATCAATTTGTGAAGCACCTGGGGGTTCAAAGTGCTCACTATGCATCTAGATAAGGTCCATAGGGGGTCTAGTTTCCAAAATGGGGTCACTTGTGGGGGAGCTCCAATGTTTAGGCACACAGGGACTCTCCAAATGTGACATGGCAACCGCTAAATATTCCAGCATATTTTCTATTCAAAAAGTCAAATGGCGCTCCTTCCCTTCTGAGCCCTGCTGTGCGCCCATACAGTGGTTTATGACCACATATGAGGTATCTGTGTACTCAGGAGAAATTTCCCAACAAATTTTAGGATCCATTTTATCCTGATGCCCATGTAAAAATGAAAAAATTGATGCTAAAAGAAAATTTTTGTTGGAAAAATTAAAATGTCCATTTTTTCCTTCCACGTTGCTTTAGTTCCTGTGAAGGGTTAATAATATTCTTGAACGTAGTTTTGAGTAGCTTGAGGGGTGCAGTTTTTATAAAGGTGTCACTTTTGGGTATTTTCTGCCATATAGACCCCTCAAAGTGACTTCAAATGTGAGGTGGTCCCTAAAAAAAAATGGTTTTGTAAATTTTGATGTAAAAAGGAGAAATCGCTGGTCAACTTTTAACCCTTATAACTTCCTAACAAAAAAAAATGTTGTTCCCAAAATTTTGCTGATGTAAAGTAGACATGTGGGAAATGTTATTTATTAACTATTTTGTGTCACATAACTCTGGTTTAACAGAATAAAAATTAAAAATTTGAAAATTACAAAATTTTCAGAATTTTCGCCAAATTTCCATTTTTTTCACAAATAAACGCAAAAATTATCTACCTTAATTTACCACTAACATGAAGCCCAATATGTCACGAAAAAACAATCTCAGAATCGCTAGGATCCGTTGAAGCGTTCCTGAGTTATTACCTCATAAAGGGACACTGGTCAGAATTGCAAAAAATGGACAGGTCTTTAAGGTCAAAATAGGCTGGGTCATGAAGGGGTTAACGGCACGTGAGGTGCCAAGGCCGTCCTGACGTTACAAACCCTTTAACGGCACATGAGCCAGTCCCCATTAAACCTCTATGGACCATGTGTATGGCAAAAATAAATAATCCAGGCAGTTGCCCTTAGCAACCAGTAATCTCCCGGCTCTTCCCAGGCTGCATGCTGGTTGCTATGGGCAGCGGCTCTCCTGCCCAGCAGTGTGGCCTCCGCACACGAGCGACCTCTGCTCGCGGCCCGCACGTCAGACACGGGGCAGCGGGATAATGGAAGAAAACAAGCTGCTATTATTTCCCGCCAGGACACAATGGCGGCCCGTGTCCCCGCATTACCAGATATGAACATGAGGGAAACCCCCCACCGAGCCCGCGTGAGGGCCGCCGTACTCACCCGCCCCCGCTGGGTAGGGGGTCACTGCGCTACACACAGGTTGCCGCTTCCTAGACGGTGAAGAAAGCTCAGCCTGCTCCGGTGCACGCCGCGCTCCGTCCGTATTCGTTCAAGAAAAAAAAGGATCGCGCTCCACGACTAGGCCGCACTCACGCCGCACAGCCGCTCTCTGCGCCCAGCATGCACCGCGGCTGTAGAGGGCGTGGCCGGAGGGCTCAGGCAATCAGCAACAGCGGTGGTGGATGACGTCACTCGGAGGGCGCAGCGGTCGGTGGCAGCAGCTCTCTGTCGGTCTCTCTTCACACCGTCCAGCCTTTACATAGAGAAGCCTGTACACTATGAAAGCAGCAGCCAAAGCTCTCCTTCTTGGGATGTGTTCACATTTGTATTTGTCATACAGCAGCAGAAATACCCAATTCACAGCAGTACCGGACCCCTAGCCTGCGTTACCGACCCCCGCTGAATATAATCACATTTTGTAATGGTCGTGGTCGCTTTCGGCACTATTTGTCCAGGTGACAAGACCCCTAATAGTGGGTGAAACTTGTGCGACCCACCAGTAGAGGGTGGAACGTATGAGACCCCCGATAGTGTGTGATGGGTGTGAGACCCTCCACAGGGGGTGAAACGTGTGAAGCCCCTGATGGGGGGGGGAAACTTGTGAGGACCCCCGATATAGGGTGAAACGTGTGGATCTATGATCGCTTGTTTGCTGGCTTTCGTCCCCCTCTGTACCTGGTGAATGAGCTTAACCCCTTGTCTGTCTACAGAAATGATTCTTCAAAATCGTCAGTATAAAGTCCACAGATCTCCCAGTGTGGTACATTTATAAAGTGGTGCAGCATTTACCTCCGTGCAGCGTCGGACTGGAACACCTTGGGCCCACCAGAGAAAATCATTCTTGGGGCCCACTATGTAGCTACATAGAAATAAATACAAGACCACCAATTGTGCGGTAAAACGCGCTATATCAGGGTATAATATAAGATAGTACATGTCTTAATTATGTAGCTGGGGTTAGGGTAGCCTCCCTCATAGATTATAAAGCAGCCCCCTCATAGGGGATAATGCTGCCCCCCATAGGGGATAATGCTGCCCCCCCAATAGGGTATAAATATAGATAATAGATAGATACCATATATACTCGAGTATAAGCCGATCCCCCTAATTTTGCCACAAAAAAATGGGGAAAACTTATCGACTCGAGTATAAGCCTAGGGTGGAAAATGAGATTATGCCCCATATGCTGCCCATGTATTATGCCCCACAAGATGCTCCATAGATTGTGCCCCATATGCTGCCCATGTATTATGCCCCCATAGATGCTCCATAGATTGTGCCCCATAGATGCTCCATAGATTATGCCCCATAGATGCTCCATAGATTATGCCCCCATAGATGCTCCACAGATTATGCCCCATAGATTATGCCCCCATAGATGCTCCACAGATTATGCCCCCATAGAAGCTCCATAGATTATGCCCCCATAGATGCTCCACAGATTATGCCCCCATAGATTATGCCCCCATAGATGCTCCATAGATTGTGCCCCATAGAAGCTCCATAGATTGTGCCCCCATAGATGCTCCTTAGATTATGCCCCCATAGAAGCTCCATAGATTGTGCCCCCATAGATGCTCCATAGATTGTGCCCCCATAGATGCTCCATAGATTATGCCCCCATAGATTCTCCATAGATTATGCCCCATAGATGCTCCATAGATTATGCCCCCATAGATGCTCCTTAGATTATGCCCTCATAGAAGCTCCATAGATTATGCCTCATAGATGCTCCATAGATTATGCCCCCATAGATGCTCCATAGATTATGCCCCCATAGATGCTCCACAGATTATGCCCCCATAGATGCTCCACAGATTATGCCCCCATAGATTATGCCCCATAGATGCTCCATAGATTGTGCCCAGATAGATGCTCCACAGATTATGCCCCCATAGATGCTCCACAGACTGTGCCCCCATAGATGCTGCATTTTATAGGCCCTTTATGCTGCCGCAGCTGCTGCTGCAAAAAAAAAAAAACATACCTCTCGTCCCTGGGGGCCAGGTGCCGGTGTCCTGAGCAGGCGGGGACAGCGGCGCGCTATGGGAGACAGGTGCCGGTGTCACCGCTGGCTCAGGGCCCCGGCACCTGAGAGATTTACCTGTCACCCGCTCCACCGCTGAGCGCCGCTGTCTTCGGGTCCTCCGGCAGTGACTGGTCAGGCAGAGGGCGCGGCGCACACTAACCACGTCATCGCGCCCTCTGCCTGAACATCGCAGCAAGAGGACCCGAGGAAACAGCAGGGCAGCGGTGGAACGGGACAGGTAAGTAATGATATTCACTGCTTCCCACGCCCATGTGGGCGTGGGAAGCAGTGAATATTCATTTTTCTTTAGCAGCGGGGACGGGCTCCTGTCAGCCGCTGCTGCTCCGCTGGCACGGGGCCCCCATGGCAGCTGCGTGGTGTGCCGCTATTAGCGACACGCCACCGGCTGGGGGCCCCTGGAGCAGTGGGGGCCCTAGGCAACTGGCCCCTGTATGCCAGCAGGTGCCAGGGCCCCCCAGATGCCAGGGCCCACCGGAGAATTCTCCGGTGGGCCAGTCCGTCCCTGCCTCCGTGTATAGGACACCACTACCTATTAACCCCTTTTTTATAACTTCCTTCCTACAAAACTTTACTTTAAAATTAGCTACAGAAGAAAAAGTAAATACTGTGCAAGCCGAGGTGTGGCCTCCCTCTCCTGAGCTGGAAATTGTACACTGCTCAAAAAAATAAAGGGAACACTCAAATAACACATCCTAGATCTAAATGAATGAAATATTCTCATTGAATGCTTTGTTCTGTACAAAGTTGAATGTGCTGTCCACATAATCACACAAAAATCATCAATGCAAATCAAATTTATTAACCAGTGGAGGTCGGGATTTGGAGAGACCCCCAAAATGAAAGTGGAAACAAGTCAAAATGATGCTCAGTATTGTGTGTGGCCTCCACGCGCCTGGGCATGCTCCTGATAAGGTTGCAGATGTTCTCCTGAGGGATCTCCTCCCAGACCTGGACTAAAGCATCCGTCAACTCCTGGACAGTCTGTGGTGCAACTTGACGTTGGTGGATGGAGCCAGACATGATGTCCCAGATGTCCTCAATCGGATTCAGGTCTGGGGAATGCGCTGGCCAGTCCATAGCTTCAATGCCTTCATCTTGCAGGAATTGCTGACACACACTCCAGCCACATGAGGTCTGGCATTGTCCTGCATTAGGAGGAACCCATGGCTAACCGCACCAGCATATGGTCTCACCAGGGCCGGTTTTAGGCAAAGTGGGGCCCTAGGCAAAGTTTAAAATGGGGCCCCAAATAACCTGTTGCACATCTCACAGAAGCATTTAGATTGTATTTTCATGCACTGAGGTCAGGCCGCTAAATGAGTGTGATCGACAATATTGAAGTCGTTCAACACTTGTTTCCCTTCCTGTTTCCACCGTCTGAGAAAGAATGATGTGGACAGAATGATCACTAATGGATCACTAACAGATCACCATACAGTGTCATGTTATCAGCAGCACATCTACAGTTTACACCCCATAGTCCTCCATATAATATAATGTGCCCCATAGTCCTCCATATAATATAATACACTCCTCATAGTGCTCCATAAAGTATAATACACCGCCAGTCAATCATGTAGTACAATTCACTTCCAATAGTATAATGCACCCCATAGTTCTTCATATAGTATAATGTATTCCCCATAGTCCTCGATACAGTATAATGCAACCACCCCATAGAGCATAATGCAGCCACCCCACAGAGTATAATGTAGCCACCCCACAGAGTATAATGCAGCCACCACAGAATATAATGCAGCCCCCTCTTACAGTATAATGCAGCCCCTCCATAGAATATATGGCAGCACCATGGTGTATAGCACAGCCCCACATGGTATAGAGCACAGCCCCACATGGTATACTGCACACGGCCCCACATGGTATACAGCACACAGCCCCACATGGTATACTGCACACAGCCCCACATGGTATACAGCCCCACATGGTATACTGCACACAGCCCCACATGGTATACAGCACACAGCCCCACATGGTATACTGCTCACAGCCCCACATGGTGTACAGCACACAGCCCCATTTGGTATACAGCACACAGCCCCACATGGTAAAAAACACACAGCCCCACATGGTATACAGCACACAGCCCACATGGTATACAGAACACAGCCCCACATGGTATACTGCACACAGTCCCACATGGTATGCAGCACACAGCCCCACATGGTATCCAGCACACAGCACCACATGGTATATAACACCCCCCTCCCTAGAATGGCCCCATAGTCCAGTACTCACTGTTACATTTAAAAAAAAAAAACACTCACCTCTCCTCGTGCCCGCGCTGCTCCTGTTTCCGGCTATGCCTGGTACACAGTGAGTGCCCGATGACGTCATCGCACACCCGCTGTGTCAGAGGCAGAACGGGGAATGATGCTGACGCTCTCTCTCCTCCATCATTGCTTTGAACCGTACCGGCGTCTATGACACTGGTATAGTTCAATGCGGCGGCGGGAGGTGGAGTCGGCGCTGGGGGCAGGCAGGGCCTCACGGTCCCCATAGCGGCTGTGTGACATGCCGCTAGCTGGGGGGAGCGGTGGCCCTGGGCAGCTGCCTGGTCTGCCTGCCCCTAACGCCGGCCCTGGGTCTCACAAGGGGTCTGAGGATCTCATCTCGGTACCTAATAGCAGTCAGGCTACCTCTGGCGAGCACATGGAGGGCTGTGTGGCCCTCCAAAGAAATACCATTCCACACCATTACTGACCCACTGCCAAACTGGTCATGCTGAAGAATTTTGCAGGCAGCAGGTTTACACTCAGCTCTGCCCTCCCTGACCCCCCCGTCCTTTCCCTCTGGTTTGGTAACATGCTGGTCATTTTTTATGGGTATTTTGTACATCTACATTCTCTACCTTTGTTTTTTTAGGTCACTGGTCTTTTGTGGGCCTTGGTTATCTTTCTATGGCTACATAATTGATGTGTATATTACTGTTTTGGAGGTATTGTCCTCCTCTGGGTTTATAAGTATTTGTGCCATCTATCTTGCCATAATATTTGTTATAATATCCGTTCATACTATCATCTCCTCTTATTCTCCATGGGACTAAGAGTGGCCTATATGACACTAAATACATGTATTATCGCTATGTGACTATATTCACATTATAGTAGGCAGTTTTTTCCTATTATATACATTTTTTTTGGCCTTTGGGGAAAGACCAGGATTTATACATCTTGTACTGTGTGTTTTTTATTGTATATGTTATACTTTTTTGGTATTTATATCCTACCTATTATAGCCATCATTTGATCTTATATAACTATTCTCATACATGTACTGATATATGGGGTTCAGGGAGCTTTGTATACCTTTCAGGGATTGTATGTTTCATTTTAATTGTTTTTAATTGTGTGGTGTGATACATTTGAAGTTTTCCAAATAAATGTTGATTATTGTTCATACATAGGTGCTCCCTGGTGTTTAGTATGTCCTCTTTCACTTTCTTGTTTTACACTCAGCACATGTGACAGAGTCTGGAGACGCCGTGGAGAGCGATCTGCTGACTGCAACATCCTTCAGCTTGACCGGATTGGCAGTGGGTCAGTAATGGTGTGGGGTGGCATTTCTTTGGAGGGCCACACAGCCCTCCATGTGCTCGCCAGAGGTAGCCTGACTGCCATTAGGTACCGAGATGAGATCCTCAGACTCCTTGTGAGACCATATGCTGGTGCGGTTGGCCCTGGTTTCCTCTTAATGCAGGACAATGCCAGACCTCATGTGGCTGGAGTGTGCCAGCAGTTCCTGCAAGATGAAGACATTGAAGCTATGGACTGACCCGCCCGTTCCCCAGACCTGAATCCGATTGAGCACATCTGGGACATCATGTCTCGCTCCATCCACCGTCACGTTGCACCACAGACTGTCCAGGAGTTGACAGATGCTTTAGTCCAGGTCTGGGAGGAGATCCCTCAGGAGACCATCCGCAACCTCATCAGGAGCATGCCCAGGCATTGTAGGGAGGTCATACAGGCACGTGGAGGCCACACACACTACTGAGCATCATTTTGACTTGTTTCCACTTAAATTTTGTCTTGCTTTGATTTTCATTTTGACTTGTTTCCACTTTCATTTTGGGGGTCTCTCCAAATCCAGATCTCCATTGGTTCAAAAATTTGATTTTCATTGATGATTTTTGTGTGAATATGTTGACAGCACATTTAACTTTGTACAGAACAAAGTATTCTATGAGAATATTTCATTCATTCAGATCTAGGATGTGTTATTTGAGTGTTCCCTTTATTTTTTTAGCAGTGTATATAAGGCTTCCACCAGACTGGTGTCCACTGGTGTGGCCCAGTCCTCGTCTGCCCTTATTCATACACTGAGGTCGACATTGACCCATGGTAAGGTTTTTAATATTAGACAGTGTAGGAATGTCCCGTCAGAGTTACCTTGTGGGATGCTTTTTTTTCTGCTATTTTTGATCATAAACAGTATTACTAAAAACTATTATTTAAATGCACTTTTTGCTTTTGACATAGTTACAGCAGGGTTTTGCTCACTTTTTCTTCTGTAGGTTTATATAAAATAGATGAGGCACTGTTCAACATTTTGGACAAAATACGCAGGCACACAACCCGTGTCAAGGGATCTCATTGTCTTACAAGTTCCTACACTAAAATTCAAATCACCATATGCAGGCTCGGACTCGCTCACAGGAGAACAGGTGAATCCACCGGTGGGCTGTTCTGCAGAAATGGGCACCACTTTATATGAGCAGTAGTCACAATATACTTGATCTACAATGTACAGACAAAGGCAACCTCATTCATTTAGCAAACTACCCAATGGATTATATAGAAGCATATACAAATTTGTGAATGAAGGTAATGAAATATTTACACATAGCTAAACAGTGGGCCCCCGGAGTCAATGTTATTGGTGGGCCCTTGGTACCTCCATCTGACACTGATCATATGGATGCTTCAGTAACTGTACTGCCCAGTTGCTTTCTCTGACCTCTTTAAATATTCAGCCTTAGGGCTTAAACTCATTTGCGAGAAAAAAAGACAAGTGCAATCCAATAAATAATCGGATTGCACTCTGACCAATGTTATTCAATAGGTAACATCTCATCTGTGATTTTTTTTCTCAGCCGAAATCGGACTGTGAAAAATATCGCAGCATGCTGTGATTTGCTGGGTATCTCGGCTGAGACTCGCCAATGCCAGCCTATTGGTGCGAGAAAAAAAATCGCACAGCACTCGGACCATGCAAGTGCTGTCCGATTTTTACGCACCGGGGTCCTTTGAAAAGCCAGCAATTCATGTGACGCTTACAGTAAAATCACACTGACAGGTTAGAATAGAAATACGGTATACACATAGAATACATAGATATATAGATGTCAGTGACACACACATATGTATATATATATTACATAGATGGAAGAAAAGTCGGCAATTCATGTGCCGTATACTGTAAAATCGCTGCAGGAGCAGACAGGATAGAAGAGATGGATTACATACATTAAAGGGACTCTGTCACCCCACTTTTCGTATATCAGCGGCAGCCACCGCCATCAGAGGCTTATCTACAGCATTCTGGAATGCTGTAGATAAGCCCCCGATGTCACCTCAAAGATAAGAAAAATGAGTTACTGTATATTATACTCACCCGGGGGGGTGGTCCAATGCGGTCCAGTCCGATGGGCGTCGCGGCCCGGGTCCGTCGCCTCCCATCTTCTAGCGATGATGTCCTCCTCCTTGCTTCTGTCGCGCTCCTGCGCAGGCGTACTTATCTGCCCTGTTAAGGGCAGAGTAAAGTACTGCAGTGCGCAGGCGCTGGGCTTCTTTGAACTTTCCCGGCACCTGCACACTGCAGTACTCTGCTCTGCCCTCAACAGGGCAGATAAGTACGCCTGCGCAGGAGCGCGACAGAAGCAAGGTGGAGGACGTCACCGCTAGAAGATGGGAGGCGCCGGACTTGGACCGCCCCCCCCGGGTGAGTATAATATAGCTTGTTTTTCTTATCTTTCAGGTTACATCGGGGGCTTATCTACAGCATTACAGAATGCTGTAGATAAGCCCCTGATGGCAGTGGCTGCAGCTGATATACGAAAAATGGGGTGACAGATTCCCTTTAAATACACATAGAAAACATAGATATATAGATGTCTGTGACAAATACAATTAGTACAGTGTGTGCAGCTTACTTTACATGTATTTAATTAATAAAAGATTATCTTTCGGAAAAAAAATGTAGTGGGCTCCCATGCAATTTTCGTAACCAGCAGAGGGAAATCCGACGGCTGGGGGCAGATGTATATAACCTTGGAAGGGGGTAATACCCATGGAGCTTCCCAGGCTATTAATATCAGCTCACAAATGTATAATTAGCCTTTTCTGGCTATTAACCCCTTTCTGTCATTGGACTACTATCCCGTCCATGTGCCCTGGGACTTAATTCCCAAGGACGGGATAGTACGTCATAAGCGATCAGCTGCGCTCCCGGGGGAGCGCAGCTAATCGCGGCCGGGTGTAAGCTGATTATCACAGCTGACACTCGACACATTAACCCGTGGCACACTGCGATCAAACATGATCGCAGTGTACCGGGGGCACAGGGAAGCATCGCACAGGGAGGGGGCTCCCTGCTGCTACCCTGAGACCCTCAGAACAGCGCGATGTGATTGCGCTGTTCTGAGGGCTTCCTCCCTGCAGGACCCCGGATCCAAGATGGCCGCGGGGTCCTTCGGGGTCTTGCAGGGAGGTGGCTTGCTCAGTGCCTGCTGAGAGCAGGCGCTGAGAAAGCCTGCAGCACTGCCTGTCAGATCGCTGGTCTGACAGAGTGCTGTGCAAATCAGACCAGCGATCTCACTTTATACAGTGATGTCCCACCCTGGGACAAAGTAAAAATGTAAAAAAAAATAAAAACAACAGGTGTAAAAAAAAGTTCCTAAATAACGAAAAAAAAAATATTCCCCAATAAATTCATTTCTTTAATGTAAAAAAAAAACAAACACAACAATAAAAGTACACATATTTAGTATTCATGACAACAAAACTACAGCTTTACATAGTGTAGTAACCGTAAAAAAGTGTTCCAGCAATATTTATCATAAAAAATCAAGTTTATTAATACATTTAAAATAACATACATAAAACAACACAAGGATACCCAGTAGGAGGTAAACAATTCCTATATTATCGGGATAATATCTAGCACATCCTAAGCTACAATATTTTAACAAGGTTCACATGACCTATGAAATAAGGTAAATTGCCTATTACTGAAATTGCACCTAAATGGTTAACATAATTAACTAGGCAAACCGGTGTAAATGCCTTAGTATTGCAGCGTCAGTAACGACCCGCACTATAAAACTGTCCCACTAGTTAACCCCTTTAGTGAACCCCTTAAAAAAAAAAACAAGGCAAAAAAACAATGCTTTATCATCATACAGCCGAACAAAAAGTGGAATAACACGCGAACAAAAAGACGGATATAAATAAACATGGTACCGCTGAAAATGTCATCTTGTCTCGCAAAAAAAGAGCCGCCACACAGCATCATCAGCGAAACAATAAAAAAGTTATAGCTCGCAAAATAAAGCGATGCAAAAACAATTATTTTTAATATACACTGTGTTCCAAATTATTATGCAAATAATATTTTCTCAGATTTTCCCAAATTACCTATATGAATTTCAGTCATTGTAATTTTCCAGTCAAATAACTATTAGAGTACAATTGAAAGGTTTTTGTACAAACTGCCTATGATAACAGTATATTTTTTAAAACATAAAACACTCAAACTGCACTCAAAATGCATGTTCCAAATTATTATGCACAGCAGAGTTTTCTACCTTTTCATTTTAATAAAGAACAAAAAAATTGTCATTTTTGAAATTATAAGCATTAGCAGGTTATTACAAACTGAAATCAAACAGTTTTCAACTCAAAACTTTATTCTAGGTGATGTTACATTTGCACATAGGACCCCTTGTTCGAAAGGAGCTTCGAACTCTCTCGTCCATTGAATTTGTCAGGTTTTGGATGGTTTCTGCTTCAATTGTTTTGCATGAGGACAGAATACCCTCCCAGAGCTGTTGCTTAGATGTGAACTGCCTCCCGCCATCATAGACACTCCTTTTGATGACGCTCCAGAGGTTCTCAATGGGGTTGAGGTCAGGGGAGCATGGGGGCCACACCATAAGTTTGTCCCCTTTTATGCCATAGCAGCCAGAGATGCAGATGTGTTATGTGCAGCATGAGACGGTGCATTATCATGCATGAAAATGATCTTGCTGCGGAATGCACGGTTCTTCTTCTTGAACCATGGCAGGAAGTGCTGTTTGAGAAACTCAACATACACTATGGAGTTCATCTGTACCCCTTCAGGGATCCTAAAGGGGCCAACAATCTCTCTCCCCATGATTCCAGCCCAAAACATTACTCCACCTCCTCCTTGTTGGCGCCGTAGCCGTGTTTGCATGGGGTGTCCATCAACCAGCCATCCTCCACTCCATCCATCTGGACCATCGAGCCTTGCACGGCACTCATCGGTGAACAAAACAGTTTTCAAGTCAGTCTTCATATATTGTTTGGCCCATTGGAGCCGTTTCTGCTTGTGTGCAGTGGATAGAGGAGGTCGACAGGATGGCTGACGCACAGCTGCAAACCTCTGAAGGACCCTGCATCTTGTTGTTCGGGGGACGTTGGAGGCACCAGCAGCTTCAAAAACTTGTCTGCTGCTATGACAAGGCTTTTTTGCCACTGCTCTTTTAACCTGACGTAATTGCCTGTAGGAAAGAGTCCTAAATTTTCCCTTATCAGCACGCACACGTGTGTACTGTGAATCAGCTATGTAACGAATGGAAGCGGAGGAAGAGATGGTGAAGTTCACATTCGTCTTTTATTTTTGAAGTGGAACCTCGAGACCACGGTCCGGGGGGCTCTGAAGGGGGCGTGACTAGTGAGCCCCGGGTACCCGTAGTAAGGCCCCTCAAACAGGACCAGAATGGAATACCCGGAGGACACAGGTGCTACCTCCAGTTAGACCCCGGACACGTGGCAGCTGTCCCAGAGGGACCAAAAGGGGTAACAGATAAGATAGCAGAAACCGTGGAGGGTTAAACGTAGATGAGGAAGGTCCTGGTTCATAGTGGATGGTAGCAGGTTGGCTCTAGTAACCTTGTCACACTCCACGGACACGGATGGCTGATGGCGGAACGGGATGACACTTGCGCCAGTGATAGCCGAGATTGTCAGAGATAGCCGGATACAGGATCCCAATGATCTGTGGAGACAAATAGAATGAGCGAAGCACAGAGACTGCTAACACAGCGCAGACAGATCAGAGTCAGAACCGGATGTAGCAATGATAGAAACACGTTGCTCCGGCACTCCCCCTATGGTGGAGTGGCCAGATATAGTAATCAGTGCATTGCCATTGGTTGATTGACATTTTTAAAAAATGCACGCTGCCCCTTTAACCCCTTAACAACCGCCGATACGCCTTTTAACGGCGGTCATTAAGGGTACTTAAACCACATAAAAAAGCCTATAGCGCCCCCCAGAGTCGGATTTTACCCCCGGTAGCCGAGACCCCAGAGAACATGAATAGGGTCGGTTTTTACAGACCCCGCTTTTGCGATCGCCGTTATTAACCCTATAACGGCGATCGCAAAAAAAAGCTATTTTCCCTTTAATTTCTCTCTCCTCTGATGTGCGATCACATCAGAGGGGAGAGAAATGGGGTCTCTGGGACCCCCGATCAGCCCCCCATGCCTCCCGGTGTCCCCCCAGTCCTCCTGTGGCTCCCGCAGCTCCCGGCGTCTTTTTCAGGTAAAAAAAATGGCGGGAACTGCGCCAGCCGAGAACATAATTAGGGTCCCCCCGCGATCCTGCCAGCAATTTCTCTCCCCTCTGATGTGATAGCACATCAGAGGGGAGAGAATTATGGTCCCCAGGACCCCCGATCCCCCTGGTACCTGAAGGTGTTCCCCCATGGCCCCTCTGCGCTCCTGCAGCGCCCCCTGTCCTCTGATCCTCCGTCCTCTTCATCCTGTAAAAAAAAAAAATGGCCCGCCGAATCTGCCTGGCGGCAGATTAAAAAAGTGAATGTCTCCATTCATTCTCTAAAAGTACATTTTGATCACTGTGATAAACTATCACAGTGATCAAAATAAAAAAAACAGTACATAAACTCCCCCCTTTGTTAGGGACATATAATAAAATAAAGAAATTTTATTTATTTTAATTTTTCCATTAGGGTTAGGGTTATAATTAGGGTTAGGCTGGGTTCATACTGCGTTATGGCAGTCCGTTAGACGGACTGCATTACACCGCTGTGTAACGCAGTCCGTTAACACTGCCATTCACCCCCATTTGAGGGAGCATCACGACGCATGCCATAAAACGGCATGTATTTGCGACGTGCCGTCATTCAGTGACGGAGCCTCGGACGCGGGCTGCAGCGCCTGGGCTCCATCACTGCTAGCGCAGATGAATAATCTGCTGATTCCTCTGCGCTAGCGGGTATAGCATAACGCGATCGCGTTATGCTATACCGTTACCAGCCCATCAACGCTATGTGTTGAACGGGCTGGTAAAACGCAATATAATTCTAGCCTTAGTGTTAGGGTTGGAATTAGGGTTACAATTAGGGTTAGGGTTACAATTAGAGTTAGGGTTACAATTAGGGTTGGGATTAGGGTTAGGGTTGGGATTAGGGTTAGGGGTGTGTTGTGGTTAGGGTTGGAGCTAGAATTGAGGGGTTTCCACTATTTAAGCACATCAGGGGGTCTCCAAACACGACGTGGCGTTCAAAAAGTCAAATGGCGCTCCCTCCCTTCCGAGCCCTGCTGTGCACCCAAACAGTGGTTTACCCCAACATATGGGGTATCAGCGCACTCAGGACAAATTGCACACTAATTTTGGGGTTCTAATTTCTCCTGTTACCCTTGGAAAAATAAAAAATAGCTGGCTAAAAAAATCATTTTTGAGGAAAAAAATTATTTTTTATTTTCACGGCTCTGCGTTTATAAATTTCTGTGAAACACTTGGGGGTTCAAAGTGCTCACCACACATCTACATAAGTTCCTTAAGGGGTCTAGTTTCCAAAATGGGGTCACTTGTGGGGGGTTTCCACTGTTTAGACACATCAGGGGGTCTCCAAACACGACGTGGCTGTCAAGTGTAGTGTACAGTTCCTATAGCGTCTTGTGCTTGGGTGCGAGGAAAACACAGGAGACATAGGTTGAAATGAAATGACTTGTATTACTTCATACAAGCATGCTGAAAAGTTCACACAGTTTGCAGGAACAGCGACAGGAGACACAGCAGGCCAGAGTAACTTCAAGCACTACAATAAATCTCCAAAGCAGGTTCAGGATCTCTTCTCTGTACCGTAATTCCTCTGCAAACATGGATTCACCAAACAGCAGGTTTCCAGAGTCCAAAAGTGTTCCAAGGTTCCTCAGTAGGGAATAGCTGGAGTACAAGTCCAAGGCTTCCAGGAGTCAGGTCACAGACTGACTGAGGCTTGATTCAGGAGCACTGATTGTTCAGCTGAGGCTGCTTAAGAAGCAAGAGGGAAGAATCAGGGCGGGAACATGAAAACTGGAAACTCCATATTAACTGAGGGCAAGAGCTGCAGAAAGACAGAAAGCAAAATGGCCGACGGAAAACTGAGTTTCAAGGAACATGTCAACAGAGACAAAGAACCTTACATTACTCCCCCCTTAGGGACAACCTCCGGATGACCTCAGACCAGGCTTGTCAGGGTATCTCTGATGAAACTGGGGGAGCAGGCGATGAGCATTTACATTATTGACTGGTTCCCATGAGTTGTCCTCCACTGGGTAGCCCTGCCATTTAATCAAATATTGCAACTGATTTCTGTACAACCTGGAATCTAGAATCCTTTCCACCATAAATTCTTCCTGACCATCGACCAGCACTGGGTCAGGGCAAGGAGAAGAACGTCCAGGAAACGTATTGGGTGTTGCAGCCTTTAGTAGGGATACATGAAAGACAGGGTGGATTCTCATAGTTCTGGGTAGTTGAAGACGACAAGCAACAGCACTTATAATCTTATTGATCTTATAAGGTCCAATGTACTTATGTCCCAATTTAGACGATGGAATCTTTAATTTAAGATTTCTGGTTGACAGCCAGACCAAATCTCCTACCTTGAAAGCTGGTGCAGGTTTACGAAATTTATCTGCTGCTTTCTTGTACCTTTCCTGAGCCAATTCTAGATTTTCCTTTAGAAGATCCATATTCTTTTGTAAAGAAGTGATTCTTTCAGCCACTGCCGGCAAGGGCGTATCTATGGGAAATCGAGGAAGAATGTTAGGATGATAACCTAGATTGGAGTAAAAAGGAGACTGCTTAGTGGAGGCGCTCTGAGAGTTGTTATAAAAGAGAACTCAGCCAGTGGAAGTAGATCCACCCAATCATCCTGTAGGTGGCAGATAAAACAGCGGAGATACTGCTCCAGGGTCTGATTGGTTCGTTCTGTCTGTCCATTAGTCTGGGGATGAAAAGCAGAAGAAAGGTTTACTTTAATGTCCAATGCTGAACAGAAATTTTGCCAAAACCTTGAAGTGAATTGCACCCCTCGATCCGAAATGACCTCATCCGGTACTCCATGTAAGCGAAACACATTCTTAATCATCAAGTCTGATGTCTGTTTTGCAGTGGGTAAGCCGACACAAGGGATAAAATGAGCTGCCTTTGTTAGACGGTCAACCACCACTAGAATGGTGTTCTTCCCTTGAGAGGTTGGTAACTCCACAATGAAGTCCATAGAAATGGATCCCCACGGGCGGGACGGGGTGGGAAGAGGTTGCAACAGACCAGTTGGTGAGGAGCGAGGTGTTTTGCATCTTGCACAGACTTCACATGAAGTGACATAGTTTAAGACATCTTTCCTGTAAGTGGGCCACCAAAAGAAACGAGAAAGAAATTCTTGTGTCTTTAGAATTCCCCTATGCCCGGCTATCGTGGATGAGTTGCAATACTCTCAATCTGACTGTTTCAGGTATATACAGACGTTGTCCCTGAATCCACACACCATTCTTAAAGACAAGACTTACGTCCCTTGGGGGTTGAGCCAACAAAGAATCCGCATGGTATGCTTCCTTGATGTCCTTAAGTAGGTCTTGATTATGAATCACTCCCAGGAATCTAGAGTCAGGAAGAATAGTCTTAGGAGGAGTAAGTGGACGTGTCTCTGCTGAATGAATCCTAGAGAGTGCATCAGCCTTTCCATTGCGCGATCCTGGTCTATAAGAAATGACAAAATTAAATTGGTTTAGGAAAAGATTCCAGCAAGCCTGGCGAGGAGTCAGGCACTTAGCCGACCTGATAAATTCAAGGTTACGATGGTCTGTCAGGACGACTATTTGCTGTGCAGCTCCCTGAAGAAGGTGTCTCCATTCCTTGAAGGCGGCAATAATGGCCAACAATTCTCTATTGCCCACATCGTAGTTCCTCTCAGCCGAAGACAACTGCTGGGAAAAGAAGGCACAGGGATGCAAGACATTCTTCTCACCTGTTCTCTGAGAGAGTATAGCTCCAATGGCACAGTCTGAAGCATCCACCTCTATTATGAAGGCAAGCTCGGGGTTGGGATGTACTAAGATAGGTGCGGTGGTAAATTTATCCTTTAAACAGGAAAATGCTTCCTGAGCTTGCGGGGTCCAGGAGAACCTAGACTGTTTCCGGGTAAGTTGGGTGATAGGTGACACTACCTCAGAAAAATTCTTAATGAAACGTCTATAGAAGTTGGCAAACCCGATGAAACGCTGCACCTCCTTCACATTTCTAGGAATTGGCCAATCCTTGATGGCTTGGGTCTTGCTTCCATCCATACTAATCCCTTGCGTAGATAGTACATACCCCAGAAATTGAATTTCGGTCCTATGGAATTCACATTTTTCAAGTTTGATGTAGAGATGGTTTTGTCTTAGGCGTTCTAAGACCATTCTCACATGTCCATGATGTTCCTCTGTGGAGTTAGAAAAAATTAGAATATCATACAGATAAATCACCACAAATGTATCTAGGAGATCCCTGAAGATATCATTCACGAAGTGTTGGAAAGTGGCTGGGGCGGTACTCAGACCAAAAGGCATAACTAGATATTCAAAGTGTCCATAGCGTGACCTGAAAGCAATCTTCCATTCATCCCCAGGTCTGATACGGACCAAGTTATAGGCCCCACGGAGATCCAGTTTAGAGAAAATTTTGGCATGCCGCACTCTCTCCAATAACTCAGGGATTAAAGGCAATGGATAACGGTTTCTAATAGTAACCTTATTGAGTTCCCTATAGTCTATGCAGGGTCTCAGAGATCCATCTTTCTTCTTCACAAAGAAGATGGGTGCACCTGCGGGAGATGAAGAGGGGCGTATGAAGCCCTTGGCTAAATTTTCGTCTATATAATCCTTCAAAGCTTTTAGCTCGGGCCCCGCTAGGGGGTAGATCTTACCAAAAGGTATCTCGGCTCCAGGCAATAATTCAATTGGACAATCATATGGACGGTGAGGAGGAAGCTGATCAGCGTTCTTCTTGTCACATAAATCCACATAGTCCTGGTATACAGCTGGTAGTTCAGGGACTGACATGGTTTCTTTAGGAACAGAGCAAGCTGAAACTCCTTGACTCATCTGTTTCTCCGGAAAGTGTAATTCCTTGGTCTCCCAGTTAATCGTAGGATTCTGCGCCTGCAGCCATGGTAGCCCTAGAATGATGGGAAAGTGGGGAGAAGAGATAAGCAAAAAAGACATTTTCTCCTGATGATCTTTACCCATAAGGACCCTCAAAGGCTCTGTTTCTTGATCCACTGGTCCAGAAGTCAGTAGAGAGCCATCCACAGTCTCCATCTGTACTGGAGTAGCCTTCTTCACTGAACGTATCCCCTGTTTCAGAGCAAAGGAGATATCCATAAAATTTCCACTTGCTCCTGAGTCGATCATAGCAGAGCTAGACACCCAGACTGAGTCAACCCAGAGTTTGATGGAAAGGAAGCAATGAGAATTGTTTCTTTTACAACTCAGCTGGGACACCGCTGAGGAAACTTGAAAAATTGCAGCGTTTATACCGTCATCGTCCCCAGAACTAACAGAGTTTAAGTCCGAGAAATCAAGATCTCTTGCAGCAGATCTCTCTGGAGCCTGAGGCTCGGACATGACAGAGCTCCTCTCGCAACACTCACAGTGAATGACTGCTGCAGTAGTCTTACGAGAACGGCTGGGGCAGTTTATAATGAAGTGCCCTGACTTACCACAGTAGAAACATAGATTTTCCTTTATACGATGTTCTTTGCGTGCATCACTAACCCGTCTTTGTAAAGAGTCCACCTGCATGGGTTCAGGTTCTGGTTCCCTTGTGATCCTACTCAAAGGTTCCTTAGCTGAGGAGGGAGGTAGTAAAAGGTTAGTGCGATTATTTTCGAACCATCTCTCTTGTCTGCGTTCAGTCAGACGAGCATCAATACGGATACAATAGTTAATAAAGTCACCTAACGCAGTGGGAGGGTCGGCACGAGCAAGTTCATCCTTAATCAGTGGAGACAACCCTTTCCGAAAAATAGATTTTTTAGCGGAAGTGTCCCAAGTGGTATCAAGAGCCCATCTCCTGAAATCCAGGGCATATTCGGCTACTGAACGCTTACCTTGGCGCAAAGTTAACATGGCTGCTTCAGCTGTTGCACCTCGATTGGGGTCATCAAACACCTGCCCCATGGCTGAAATAAAAGCATCAAGGTGATTCAAACAATCATCCTCAGTCTCAATCAGAGGGTTTGCCCACATCAAAGCCTTATTGGTAAGCAACATGATTATAGTAAGCACTTTGGATCGTTCAGTGGGAAATTGTGAAGCATGTGCAGAGAAAAATAAATTGCATTGATTAATAAATCCCCTGAATTTCTCACGTTCACCGCCAAAACGAAAAGGAGGTAATTTGGGGATCCCAGAACTTGGGGTTATGGCAGGAGCCTGGGCTCGTTCCTGTAGAGCCTCAATCCTGGCTCGCAATTCCTGGGTAGTCTGTCCAAACACTTGCAAATTATGATTAGTGAGGTCCTGTAGGCTTGCAAAACGGGTTTTTAAAGTCTGTACATCTGAAAGGATTGTATCAGTCACTCCGCAAAGTTCCTTTATGCGGGCCTCCATCTTCCAGATCTTTTAAGGCAGAGGTGCTGGAAGGAGAAGAGGAAAGGAAAAAAAAAAAAAAACAATAGTGTTTACCTGTGGTAACACTCCAGAGTAAAATTTTAAGGGAATGCGCTCACCTGGAATGGTTGTGAGAAGTCACAACCACTGTCATCACATAAGGTATTAAACGGACATCTGATATCCACAGTCACAGCAGACACGGCTTTCCCAGACCCAGCAGACACTAAACATTGGCTCCTGAATCTTGTCAAGTGTTGTGTACAGTTCCTATAGCGTCTTGTGCTTGGGTGCGAGGAAAACACAGGAGACATAGGTTGAAATGAAATGACTTGTATTACTTCATACAAGCATGCTGAAAAGTTCACACAGTTTGCAGGAACAGCGACAGGAGACACAGCAGGCCAGAGTAACTTCAAGCACTACAATAAATCTCCAAAGCAGGTTCAGGATCTCTTCTCTGTACCGTAATTCCTCTGCAAACATGGATTCACCAAACAGCAGGTTTCCAGAGTCCAAAAGTGTTCCAAGGTTCCTCAGTAGGGAATAGCTGGAGTACAAGTCCAAGGCTTCCAGGAGTCAGGTCACAGACTGACTGAGGCTTGATTCAGGAGCACTGATTGTTCAGCTGAGGCTGCTTAAGAAGCAAGAGGGAAGAATCAGGGCGGGAACATGAAAACTGGAAACTCCATATTAACTGAGGGCAAGAGCTGCAGAAAGACAGAAAGCAAAATGGCCGACGGAAAACTGAGTTTCAAGGAACATGTCAACAGAGACAAAGAACCTTACAGTGGCGTTCAAAAAGTCAAATGGCGCTCCCTCCCTTCCAAGCCCTGCCGTGCGCCCAAACAGTGATTTACATATGGGGTATCAGCGTACTCAGGACAAATTGCACACCAATTTTAGGGTTCTAATTTCTCCTGTTACCCTTGGGAAAATAAAAAATAGCTGGCTAAAAAAATCATTTTTGAGGAAAAAAATGATTTGTTATTTTCACGGCTCTGCGTTTATAAATTTCTGTGAAGCACTTGGGGGTTCAAAGTGCTCACCACACATCTAGATAAGCTCCTTGGGGGGTCTAGTTTCCAAAATTGTGTCACTTGCAGGGGGTTTCTACTGTTTAGGCACATCAAGGGCTTTGCAAACACAACATGACGCCCGCAGAACATTCCATTAAAGTCTGCATTACAAAATGGCGCTCCTTCCCTTCCAAGCTCTCCCATGCGTCCAAACAGTGGTTTCACCCCACATATGGGGTATCAGCGTACTCAGGAAAAATTGCACAACAACTTTTGGGGTCCAATTTCTCCTGTTACCCTTGGGAAAATAAAAAATAGCAGGCTAAAGAATCATTTTTGAGGAAAAAAATGATTTTTTATTTTCACGGCTCTACGTTATAAACTTCTGTGAAGCATTTGGGGTTCAAATTGCTCACCACACATCTAGGTAAGTTCCTTAAGGGGTCTAGTTTCCAAAATGGTGTCATTTGTAGGGGGTTTCCACTGTTTAGGCGTATCAGGGCTCTCCAAACGCGACATGGCGTCCAATTTCAATTCCAGACAATTTTGGTTTGAAAAAGTCAAACGGCGCTATTTCCCTTCCAAGCCCTGCCGTGCGCCCAAACAGTGGTCTCCCCTCACATATGGGGTATCAGCGTACTCAGGACAAATTGGACAACAACTTTTGTGGTCTAATTTCTCCTGTTACCCTTGGGAAAATAAAAAATTGGGGACTAAACGATCAGGTTTGTGGAAAAAATATAATTTTTTATTTTCACGCCCGGGCGTTATAAACTTCTGTGAAGCACTTGGGGATGCAAAGTGCTCACCACACATCTAGATAAGTTCCTTAGGGGGTCTAGTTTCCAAAATGGGGTCACTTGTGGGGGTTTCCACTGTTTAGACACATCAGGGCCCCTACAAACTGTAGCGCCCGCGTCCCTGCCTGCTGCCAGACAGGGACGTCGCTCTCCTCACCTGCGCTCAGCGTCCTCAGTGCTCCCAGCCTCCTCTGCGCCTATGGCGTCCTCCTTCCGCCCTGCTGGTCCCGCGCGCTCCTTCCCTGCTACTGGCCTTAGGGCGCGCGCCCGCACCCTCCCCCGCTCTTAAAGGAGCCGCGCGCATTTTCCAAATCAGTCTCCAGCCAATGCTGGAGGACTCCACCCTATATTAAGGGCTTCCTCCTTAATGTAGGTGCCCGAGCAATGTTGTTCCTGTGCAGTCTAACTCTGTTTCAGCCATCAGCTCCTGATTCCAGTTACCTGCCTGTTACCTGTCGGCTTGCCTGTCTGCCATCCGTCTGCAGTTCCATCCAGAGGTTCGGACGTCATCTGCAGAGATCCCCGGCTCTTGCCTGCTCACCTAGGAGCGATCATCTGCCATCCGACTGCAGCTCCATCCGGAAGTTCGGACATCATCTGCGGAGATCCCCGGCTCTTGCCTGCTCACCTGGGAGCGATCATCTGCCATCCGACTGCAGCTCCATCCGGAAGTTCGGACATCATCTGCAGAGATCCACGGCTCTTGCCTGCTCACCTGGGAGTGATCATCTGCCATCCGACTGCAGCCTACCTGGAGGCTCCACCATATCAGGTCGTATATGCCTGCCCTGTTCTAGAGACTGCCTGGTCACTTGCCGTGACAACCTGCCTGTCCAGAGACTGCCTGGTCACTTGCCGTGACAACCTGCCTGTCCCAGAGACTGCCTTGGTCACTTGCCGTGACAACCTGCCTGTCCAGAGACTGCCTGGTCACTTGCCGTGACAACCTGCCT
Organism: Oophaga sylvatica; assembly: GCA_033576555.1. NCBI lineage: Eukaryota > Metazoa > Chordata > Amphibia > Anura > Dendrobatidae > Oophaga > Oophaga sylvatica. The sequence continues at coordinate 438,172,917 of JARQOD010000001.1, read as the reverse complement.
GTCCCAGGGACTGCCTTGGTCACTTGCTGTGACAACCTGCCTGTCCAGATACTGCCTGGTCACTTGCCGTGACAACCTGCCTGTCCCAGAGACTGCCTTGGTCACTTGCTGTGACAACCTGCCTGTCCCAGAGACTGCCTGGTCACTTGTCGTGACAGCCTGCCTGTCCAGAGACTGCCTCGGTTACTTACCGTTACAACCTGCCTGCCCAGAGACTTCCTTGGTCACTTGCTGTTACAAACCTGCCTATCCAGAGACTACCTATATCCCCTGCCGTGATTCCCTGCCCTTTTCCCGGGTGCCACCCGCTCTCTTACAAGTAAACTCTCTTGTATAATAAAGCTTTGTGGTTCCACCAACCTGACCTGTCTCGTCAGTAGTTCCACCCACCAGACCCGTTACAGTTTGCTCGGGCCATGGAACCCGGTGGCACCCAAACCCCTTCACTCCTGGAACTGTGTCATGAGCTGTCTCGCCAGAGGTCTCAACAGGAGGCCATCCTGGGTCACCTGCGGAACGTCAATTCCCGTCTGGACACTCTGAATTCATCACCAGCAACCATCGCTGGAGCCATGACTCATAATCCGTCAGTCCCGCTGATTCCCAATTCCGTGGTTTCCATTCCCGGACCCCGACTGTCAGCTCCTCCTAGGTTTGGAGGCGATCCTGCTCTGGCTCGGGGTTTCATTAATCTGTGCACCCTGCATTTTGAACTCCTGGCACACCAGTTTAACTCTGACCGGGCCAAAATTGCCTTCATCATGTCCCATCTTACCGGAGAGGCCCTGGCCTGGCTTAATCCTCCCTGGGAGAGAGAGGATCCTCTGGTATCTGACCTGCCTGCTTTTCTCTCGGCCTTCCGGAAGGTATTCGACGAACCTGGACGGAAGACTTCCTCTGCATCATCTCTGCTGCGTCTCCGTCAGGAGAGCCTCACCGTTGGTCAATATGCCATACGGTTCCGGACTTTAGCCTCAGAACTAACTTGGGACAATGAAGCTCTAATTTCGGTCTTCTGGAGGGTCTGTCCGGCCGTATTAAAGACGAACTTGCCGGTCGGGACGTTCCAACCTCTCTAGATGATTTAATAAATCTTGCCAATCGAATTGATCTACGGTTCCAGGAACGAGCCAAAGAGATCACCCGTAAAAAACAATTTTCCCCTCTTGCACCCTCGTGTCAGAGATCTATAACCTCTTCCGTTTCTCCTCAGGTGCACACTGCTAAGCCTATGCAGGTCGACCAGACCAAGATGGTCAAAGCCCGTCAGGACTCACGCCGTGCCGAGAAAAGTTGCTTCTACTGCGGCAGTAAGGAGCACTGGATCCAAACCTGTCCGGAGAAGTCAGGAAACGCCTGTGTCTAGGTTCGCTCGGAGAGGTCAATCTAGACAAAAATAAATCCTCTTCATCCCTGCTGCTGTCGGTTTCAATCCTGCTCGGTAAGAACCGCCACTTCGAAATGGCCCAACTTGATTCTGGAGCAGCTGGGAATCTCGTGTCACAGGCTCTAGTAGAGAAGTATCACATTCCCACCAAACCTCTTGTTGAACCGGTATCTGTTGCTGCTGTGGATGGGGGCCTCCTACCTCGTCCCATACGACTTATCACCGAAGTCATAACCCTGCAGGTGGGAATGTTGCATTCTGAGAGCATCTCGTTTCATGTTTTACCTGGACTCTCTCATGCTTTCTTACTAGGTCTGCCTTGGCCCAAAAACATGCACCTGTGCTCGACTGGCAGAATGGAGAGGTTCTTCGCTGGGACAGGACTGTCATAAAACGTGTCTGGTGCCTGTTCATCCTGTCTATTCTTCTCCTACACCTGCTAATCTATCTGGACTCCCGATTCCATATTGGTCATTTGCTGATGTCTTCAATAAAAAGGAAGCAGAGACATTACCCCCGCATAGACCATATGATTGCCCGATTGACCTGTTGCCCGGTACTACGCCTCCCCGTGGGCGTATTTACCCGTTGTCTGCTGCTGAGACCAGGTCGATGTCCGAATATATCGAGGAGAACTTAGCAAAGGGATTCATCCGGAAATCTACCTCCCCAGCGGGAGCAGGTTTCTTCTTCGTTAAAAAGAAAGACGGATCTCTCCGTCCCTGTATTGACTACAGAGGCCTAAATTCGATCACGGTGAAGAATAAGTACCCTCTTCCGCTCATTCCAGAACTGTTTGATCGTCTTAGAGGGGCTAGAGTCTTCACCAAACTAGATCTTCGTGGAGCATACAACCTGGTTCGTATCCGTCGAGGAGATGAATGGAAGACGGCTTTCAACACCCGGGACGGCCACTACGAGTACTTGGTGATGCCCTTTGGTCTCTGTAATGCTCCAGCAGTCTTTCAGGAGTTGGTCAATGACATCTTCCGGGACCTCCTCTACTCCTGCGTTGTGGTGTACCTTGACGACATCTTGGTCTTCTCTCCGGATCTTCAGTCTCACCGGAGGGATGTTCGTCAGGTTCTGCTCAGGCTCAGGCAGAATCACCTCTTCGCCAAATATGAGAAGTGCCTCTTTGAGCAGACATCGCTTCCGTTTCTGGGTTACATTATCTCTCAAACAGGTCTACGAATGGATCCGGAGAAACTGTCTGCCATCGAGAAGTGGCCCCGACCGGAGGGGTTGAAGGCCATTCAGCGGTTCCTGGGATTTGCCAACTATTACCGTCTCTTCATACCGCACTTCTCTTCCAGGACTGCTCCAATCTCAGCGCTCACTCGCAAGGATGCTAACCCCAAACAGTGGACGACCGAAGCAGAGGAGGCCTTTCTTTCTCTGAAACAGGCCTTCTCTTCTGCTCCAGTGCTGCATCGCCCGGATGGCAACAAGCAGTTCTTCCTGGAGGTGGACGCTTCCTCTGCTGGAGCCGGAGCGGTTCTTACCCAAAAATCGCCATCCGGGAGGATGGTATCCTGCGGTTTCTTCTCCAAACTCTTCTCCTCCTCCGAGCGCAACTACTCCATAGGAGATCGAGAGTTATTGGCCATTAAGTTGGCATTGGAGGAGTGGCGTTACCTACTCGAAGGGGCTCTTCATCCGGTAATCATCTACACGGACCACAAAAATCTGGCAAACCTCCAGCAGGCACAGAGACTTAATCCTCGCCAAGCCCGGTGGTCCTTGTTTTTTGCCCGCTTCGATTTTCTTTTGCATTTTCGCCCAGCTGACAAAAACGTCAAGGCGGATGCCTTGTCTCGGTCTTTCCTGGTGTCGGATCTCGAAGATGAGCCTAAACATATCATCGATCCCGCCAGAGTGATGCAGGTGGCTCCCGTGAGTCTAAATCGTCTCCCTCCTGGTAAGACGTTCGTATCAGAAACCGATCGGAAGAGAATCCTACATTGGGGTCACTCGTCTAAACTCGCTGGCCACGCTGGTCAAAAAAAGACCCTCCAACTCATTACCCGGCATTATTGGTGGCCTACCCTGCACAAAGACGTAATAGACTTTGTTTCTGCCTGTGTTTCCTGTGCCCGCAACAAAGTTCCGAGACACCTGCCCACCGGCCGTCTTCTTCCGCTTCCTGTACCCGCTGCCCCCTGGCAGCATATAGCCATGGACTTCATTACTGATCTTCCCGTCTCTGCTGGTTGTACAGTCATTTGGGTGGTCACTGACCGCTTTTCCAAGATGGCTCACTTCATTCCTCTGCCAGGTCTTCCGTCTGCACCCGAGTTGGCTAAAGACTTTATCCGCCACATCTTCCGTCTTCATGGTCTGCCTCGTCACATTGTGTCGGATCGTGGGGTTCAGTTCACCTCACGTTTCTGGAGAGCCACTTGTAAGTTGCTAGACGTCACCCTGGATTTTTCCTCCGCTTACCACCCACAGTCCAATGGACAAGTTGAACGAATAAATCAGAATTTGACCAGTTATCTTCGACACTTCGTTAATGCCCACCATTCTGACTGGGTGGAGCTCCTGCCTTGGGCCGAATTCTCCTACAATAATCATGAGAGCGAATCTTCCACCAAGTCTCCGTTTTTTGTAGTCTTCGGTCAGCACCCTCGGATCCCTGTCCCTGTTTCCATCTCTGTGGACAATCCAGCTGCGGAATCTCTGGTTAGAGAATTCTCCTCCATCTGGGAGAGTACCCGGTCCGCACTCATTCAGTCATCCGAGCGCATGAAAAGACATGCTGACAAAAAACGTCTGGATCCTCCTCAATTCCGTCCTGGGGACAAAGTCTGGCTTTTGTCCAAATATGTTCGACTCAAAATTCCGTCCTACAAGTTAGGTCCTCGGTTCATCGGTCCTTTTGAGATCATCAGTCAGATCAATCCGGTGTCCTATAAATTGAAACTCCCGGCCAATTTGAGAATTCCTAATTCTTTTCATGTATCTCTCCTCAAACCTGTGGTTCTTAACTCTTTTTTTAAGTCTACAGGTACACCTCCTGCTCCAGTGTCTGCTGATGATGAATTTGAGGTAGAGAACATTCTGGCCACAAAAAGGGTAGGAAGAAAGACTTATTTTTTGGTGGATTGGAAGGGGTTTGGTCCTGAGGAGAGAACCTGGGAGCCTCGGGAGAACATCCATGCCCCTCTTATCCTAGCTAAATTTCTTTCTGGCCTAAAGAAGGGGGGGCCTAGAGGGGGGGGTACTGTAGCGCCCGCGTCCCTGCCTGCTGCCAGACAGGGACGTCGCTCTCCTCACCTGCGCTCAGCGTCCTCAGTGCTCCCAGCCTCCTCTGCGCCTATGGCGTCCTCCTTCCGCCCTGCTGGTCCCGCGCGCTCCTTCCCTGCTACTGGCCTTAGGGCGCGCGCCCGCACCCTCCCCCGCTCTTAAAGGAGCCGCGCGCATTTTCCAAATCAGTCTCCAGCCAATGCTGGAGGACTCCACCCTATATTAAGGGCTTCCTCCTTAATGTAGGTGCCCGAGCAATGTTGTTCCTGTGCAGTCTAACTCTGTTTCAGCCATCAGCTCCTGATTCCAGTTACCTGCCTGTTACCTGTCGGCTTGCCTGTCTGCCATCCGTCTGCAGTTCCATCCAGAGGTTCGGACGTCATCTGCAGAGATCCCCGGCTCTTGCCTGCTCACCTAGGAGCGATCATCTGCCATCCGACTGCAGCTCCATCCGGAAGTTCGGACATCATCTGCGGAGATCCCCGGCTCTTGCCTGCTCACCTGGGAGCGATCATCTGCCATCCGACTGCAGCTCCATCCGGAAGTTCGGACATCATCTGCAGAGATCCACGGCTCTTGCCTGCTCACCTGGGAGCGATCATCTGCCATCCGACTGCAGCCTACCTGGAGGCTCCACCATATCAGGTCGTATATGCCTGCCCTGTTCTAGAGACTGCCTGGTCACTTGCCGTGACAACCTGCCTGTCCAGAGACTGCCTGGTCACTTGCCGTGACAACCTGCCTGTCCCAGAGACTGCCTTGGTCACTTGCCGTGACAACCTGCCTGTCCAGAGACTGCCTGGTCACTTGCCGTGACAACCTGCCTGTCCCAGGGACTGCCTTGGTCACTTGCTGTTGACAACCTGCCTGTCCAGATACTGCCTGGTCACTTGCCGTGACAACCTGCCTGTCCCAGAGACTGCCTTGGTCACTTGCTGTGACAACCTGCCTGTCCCAGAGACTGCCTGGTCACTTGTCGTGACAGCCTGCCTGTCCAGAGACTGCCTCGGTTACTTACCGTTACAACCTGCCTGCCCAGAGACTTCCTTGGTCACTTGCTGTGACAAACCTGCCTATCCAGAGACTACCTATATCCCCTGCCGTGATTCCCTGCCCTTTTCCCGGGTGCCACCCGCTCTCTTACAAGTAAACTCTCTTGTATAATAAAGCTTTGTGGTTCCACCAACCTGACCTGTCTCGTCAGTAGTTCCACCCACCAGACCCGTTACACAAACGCGACATGGCGTCCAGCCAATTCTGCATTGAAAAAGTCAAACGGCGCTCCCTCCCTTCCAAGCTCTGCCATGCACCCAAACAGTGGTTTACCCCCACATATGGGGTATCAACATGCTCAGGACAAATTGCACAAAAACTTTTGGGGTCTTGTTACCCTTGGGAAGATAAAAATTGGGGTGAAAAGATCGTTTTTGTGGAAAAAATATGATATTTTTATTTTCACGGTTCTATGTTATAAACTTCTGTGAAGCACTTGGAGGTTCAAAGTGCTCACCACACATCTAGATAAGTTCCTTAGGGGGTCTAGTTTCCAAAATAGGGTCACTTGTGGGGGGTTTCCACTGTTTAGACACATCAGGGCCTTTACAAACGCGACATGGCGTCCAGCCAATTCTGCGCTGAAAAAGTCAAACAGCGCTCCTTCCTTTGCGACCTCTGCCGTGCGCCCAAAAAGTGGTTTACCCCCACATGTGGGGTATCGGCGTATTCAGGACAAATTGCACAACAAATTTTGTTGTTCATTTTTTCTTTTAACACTTGTGAAAATAAAAAAAATTGGTTCCGAAGTAAAGTTTTTGCAAAAAAAAGTTAAATGTTAATTTTTTCCTTCCACATTGCTTCAGTTCCTGTGAAGCACGTAAAGGGTTAATAAACTTCTTGAATGTGGTTTTGAGCACCTTGAGGGGTGCAGTTTTTAGAATGGTGTCACTTTTGGTATTTTCTATCATATAGACCCCTCAAAGTAACTTCAAATGTGATGTGGTCCCTAAAAAAAAATGGAGTTGTAAAAATGAGAAATCGCTGGTCAACTTTTAACCCTTATAACTTCGTAACAAAAAAAAATGTTGTTCCCAAAATTGTGCTGATGTAAAGTAGACATGTGGGAAATGTTATTTATTAAGAAATTTGTGTGACATATCTCTCTGATTTAAGGGCATAGAAATTTTAAATTTAAAGTTTGAAAATTGCTAAATTTTCGCCATATTTCCGTTTTTTTCATAAATAAACACAAATCATATCAAAGAAATTTTACCACTAACGTGAAGTACAATATATTACGAAAAAACAATCTCAGAATCAGCGGGATTCGCTAAAGCGTTCCAGAGTTATAACCTCATAAAGTGACAGTGGTCAGAATTGTAAAAATTGGCCCGATCATTAAGCTGCAAAATGGCTCTGTCACTAAGGGGTTAAGAGAGAGGGTGGAGACGGCCTGGCATCCTAAGTATTCTTTCTGGAGGCCTGCTGGCAGCATGCCAGGAACTGGGAGAGGAAGCAGGATGCTGGGAGGGAGAGGGAGCAGAAGGTAAGTGACCAGAACGGAAAGCACAGCCAGCACGGGGACCGAGTGTAACAGTATCCCCCTCTTTACCCCCCCTCTTTTTCAAGCCTGCATGAAATTTTTTAAGAAGAAGAGGAGCTTGGATGTTCTCTTTAGGCTCCCAAGACCTCTCCAGTCCACCAGGTAATAGGTCCTACCTCTTACTTTCTTAGTGGCCAAGATATGTTTTACCTCAAAAACATCATCCTCAGAGACCGGATCTGGAGTGGTACCCGGGTCCTTAAAGAAGGAGCTCAAAACTACTGGTTTGAGGAGGGAAACATGAAAGGAGTTAGGCACCCGTAGGGAAGTAGGCAATTTCAGTTTGTAAGAGACCGGGTTGATTTGTCTCAAGACTTCAAAGGGACCAATGAAACGGGGACCCAATTTGTACGAAGGCAACTTCAAATGGATGTACTTGGAGGAGAGCCATACCTTGTCTCCAGGACGAAAGATGGGAGCATCCAAGCGTCTTTTGTCCGCATGCCTTTTCATATGTTGAGAGGCTCTCTCCAAAGCAGTCTTGGTATTTTTCCAAATGTTCGAGAAATCTCTGGAAAAGGTATCGGCTGCCGGAACACCAGACGGTCCAGAGAAAGGAAGAGGAATTCCGGGTTGGAGTCCAAACACAATCTGAAAGGGAGATTTTCCAGAAGATTCACTTACTTGGTTGTTGTAGGAGAATTCCGCCCAGGGCAGTAATTCCACCCAGTCGTCATGATGAGTGTTGACGAAGTGACGCAGGTATCCAGCCAGGATTTGATTGATCCTCTCCACATGCCCATTGGACTGGGGATGGTATGCCGAAGAAAAATCTGGTTCTATTTTTACCATTTTACAGACTGCTTTCCAGAACTTAGAGGTGAACTGGACGCCCCTGTCGGACACGATGTGGAGAGGAAATCCATGTAGACGGAAGATGTGCTGAATGAAGTGAGTGGCCAGTTCTGGAGCAGACGGAAGACCAGATAGCGGAACGAAGTGAGCCATTTTAGAGAAGCGGTCCACCACAACCCATACCACTGAGCAGCCAGAAGAAATGGGAAGATCCGTGATGAAATCCATCGCGATGTGCTGCCAGGGAGCGGACGGAATCGGGAGAGGCAGAAGCCTGCCGGCTGGTAGACGTTTATCAGTCTTGTTATGGGCACATGAAGGACAGGCTGCGACGTACTCCTGGATATCCTTACCCACGGTAGGCACCAGTAGTAACGGGTGATGAGTTGCTGAGTCTTTTTCTGACCGGCATGGCCAGCCAACTTAGAAGAATGACCCCACTGCAGGACACGATTACGTTCAGAAGCGGACACGAGAGTCTTCCCTGGAGGAAGCCGGGCAAGATCAATGGAGGCAACAGAGACTAACCTTGAAGGTTCAATAATGTGCTGAGGTTCCTCCTCCAGTTCAGGAGGCAAAAAGGCTCTGGAGAGTGTGTCTGCCTTGATGTTCTTGTCAGCTGGATGGAAATGAAGGACAAAATTAAATCGAGCAAAAAACAACGCCCACCGGGCCTGACGGGGATTCAGCCTAAGAGCAGATTGGAGGTAGGCAAGGTTTTTATGGTCGGTGAATATGACTACCTGGTGATGAGCTCCCTCAAGCAGATGTCTCCTACTTGATAGCCAACAGTTCCTGATCTCCAACGGAGTAGTTCCTTTCTGCAGGAGAAAAAACCTTGGAAAAAAAAACACAAGAGATCATCCGACTGGTAGATGCCTTCTGGGTGAGAACTGCTCCTGCACCTATGGAAGAAGCGTCTACCTCAAGAAAAAATTGCTCATTAGAATTAGGACGATGAAGAACGGGTGCGGAAGCGAAGGCTTTTTTGAGAGAAACAAGGGCCTCTTCTGCCTCGGAGGACCATTCCTTGGAGTTTACACCCTTCCGGGTTAAAGCTGTGAGGGGAGCCACTCGGGTGGAAAAGTGTGGAATGAATTGCCGGTAGTAGTTGGCGAACCCCAGGAACCGTTGTATGGCTTTTAGCCCAGACGGACGAGGCCACTTGAGGACGGCAGACAACTTCTCCGGGTCCATCTTTAATCCTGTGGAAGATACAATGTACCCAAGGAAAGGCAAAAAAGATTGCTCAAAGAGGCATTTCTCATATTTGGCATATAGCCTGTTCTCTCCCAGTCTTTGTAAGACCAGGCGTACTTGCCTCAGGTGTGAGGCCAGGTCTGCAGAGAAATCAAAATGTCATCCAGGTAGACAATGACACAAGTATAGAGCAGGTCCCTGAAAATGTCATTAACAAATTCCTGAAAGACCGCAGGTGCATTGCTAAGGCGAAACGGCATTACCAGGTATTCGTAGTGGCCATCACAGGTGTTGAAGGCTGTTTTCCATTCGTCTCCTTCTCTGATTCGGATCAGGTTGTAGGCCCCTCTGAGATCCAATTTAGTGGAGATCTTGGCCCCTCAGAGACGATCAAACAGCTCTGAAATAAGAGGTAATGGATACCTGTTTTTTACCGTGATCTGGTTTAGACCCCGGTAGTCGATACAGGGCCGCAAGGATCCATCCTTCTTCTTCACAAAGAAGAATCCTACTCCTGCCGGTGAAGATGACTTCCGGATAAATCCTCTTGCCAGGTTCTCTTGGATGTAGTCCGACATAGCCTGAGTCTCTGCCTGAGAAAGAGGATAAACTCTCCCGCGAGGAGGAGATGTTCCAGGTAGAAGCTCTATCTGACAGTCATACGACCTGTGTGGAGGTAGCTTCTCAGCCTCCTTTTTTCCAAAGACGTCAGAGAAGGACCAATAGGAGGAAGGCAACCCTGGCAGGGTATCAGGCTGAACTGGAGGCGAGACAGGTTGAATCCGGATGAGGCATCGATTCATGCAGGTATCTCCCCAACGCAGAACCTCTCCAGTTCTCCAATTTAGGACCGGTTCATGCATCTGGAGCCAGGGTAAACCTAAAAGCAAGGGATGAGACAAACCGGGATATACATAAAAACGGATTCTTTCTGCATGCATTAGACCTACCCATAGTTCCACCAGCTCGGTCTGAAACTGGACGGGCTCGGTCAATGGTTTGCCATCTACCGCGGTCACCCATAATGGATCAGGAAGACGCTGGACTGGTAAGCAGTGATGATCCACAACCACCTACTGGATGAAGTTCCCTGCAGCTCCAGAATCCAGTAAACAATGTTCGGAGAATTTTATTGCTCCGCAGGACACAGAGACCGAGATTTGCAATGAGGGAGAGGACTGTTCTCTACCTAGGGTGGCCTCTCCTACCGAACCTAGGCACTGGAGTTTCCCGACTTCTTAGAACAGGAATGGATCAGATGCTCAGAACTACTGCAGTAGTAACAACTTCCCTGCTTGCGACGCGCCTCCCGGCGGCGGGTGGTCAGACTTACACGGTCTACCTCCATGGTCTCTGGAGAGGAAGGTGAGGTACCTGTTTTGAACATGCTAGAGTCCAGGTGATAGGGCCTTTTGTCCCGCTTGATCTCCCTGGAACGCTCCTGAAAACGCAGGTCAATTCGGGTTGCCAAGGATATTAGCTCTTCCAAGGTGGTAGGTCTGTCCCATCCCGGCAGCTCATCCTTGATTCTTCCTGATAGGCCTTCCCAGAAGTTAGCTACCAAGACTTCATTGTTCCAAGATAATTCAGACGAGAGGGTGCGGAACTTAACCGCATACTGAGCCACCATGAGAGTTCCTTGGCGCATGCGAAGCAAGGCTGAAGCAGTCGAAGTGGTGAGACCAGGTTCATTGAAGGTAATGCGAAAAGCCTCTAGGAAAGATTTAAGATCATTAACCAGCGGGTCCCCTCTCTCCCATGGCGGGTTTAGCCAGGCGAGAGCCTCTCCTCCCAGATGTGACATGATGAAGCACACCTTGGCTCGGTGAGAAGCAAACATATGCCCCAAGATTTCGAAGTGTAGAGTGCACTGATTGAGAAAACCCCGACACTGAGTAGGATCACCCTGGAAGCGGGTAGGAGCCGCCAGGCGAGGTCCTTTACTTGCTATGGGGACTGGTACCTGAGTGCTGATAGAAGAGTCAGGTGCAGACGAGGACACCAGGGAATCCATGCGGGTAGACAAGCTGCGTAGATAAGTCGTGATCTTGTCCTGTTGAACTCCTAAATGGGCCACCTCCTGGCACAGTTCCGTGGTCGGAGGTCTCTGGGATCCAGCGGGTTCCATGGCCGAAGCAATCTGAAACGAATGGAAGCGGAGGCAGAGATGGTGAAGTTCACATTCGTCTTTTATTTTTGAAGTGAACCTCGAGACCGCGGTCCAGGGGCTCCGAAGGGGGCGTGACTAGTGAGCCCCGGGTACCCATAGTAAGGCCCTCGAATAGGACCAGAATGGAATACCCGGAGGACACAGGTGCTACCTCCAGTTAGACCCCGGACACATGGCAGCTGTCCCAGAGGGACCAAATGGAGTAACAGATAAGATAGCAGAAACCGTGGAGGGTTAAACGTAGATGAGGAAGGTCCTGGTTCAGAGTGGATGGTAGAAGGCTGGCTCCAGTAACCTTGTCACAGTCCACGGACACGGATGGCTGATGGTGGAATGGGATGACAATTGCGCCAGTGATAGCCGAGATTGTCAGAGATAGCTGGATACAGGATCCCAATGATCTGTGGAGACAAATAGAATGAGCGAAGCAGAGAGACTGCTAACGCAGCACAGACAGATCAGAGTCAGAACCAGATGTAGCAATGATAGAAACACGTTGCTCCGGCACTCCCCCTATGGTGGAGTGGCCAGATATAGTAATCAGTGCGTTGCCATTTGTTGATTGACATTTTAAAAAAAATGTACGCTGCCCCTTTAAGAGAGAGGGTGGAAACGGCCTGCGTCCTAAGTATTCTTTCTGGAGGCCTGCTGGCAGAGTGCCAGGAACTGGGAGAGGAAGCAGGACGCTGGGAAGCAGAGGGAGCAGAAGGTAAGTGACCAGAACGGAGAGCAGAGCCAGCACGGGGACCAAGTGTAACAAGCTACATACTTCTTGATTGTGCGATGATCACGATGAAGTGTCTTGGCAATGTTGATTGTAGTCATGCCTTGACCTAAACACTCCACAATTTGTTGCTTCTCAGCAGCCGACACATCCTTTTTCTTTCCCATTTTGGCAGAAAATGTAGGCTGCTTAATAATGTGGGACAGCCTTCTTAAGTAGTCTTGCCTTTCATTGGACACATCTGCCAAACTAATTAGCACAGGTGTCTGCAATTGCTTACAGTGATATAAAGAGCCCTGACAAACATCACAATCAATGAGTTTAACTGACAAACAAAAAAATTCTTACCTTATCACTCCTAAACAATTTTTACATAAAAATTTGGAACACAGTGTATTATTGTATTTATTGTATAAAAGCGCCAAAACATAAAAAAATGATACAAATGAGGTATCGCCGTAATCGTACTGACCCAAAGAATAAAACCGCTTTATCGACTTTACCACAAGTGGAACGGAATAAACGCCCCCCCAAAAGAAATTCATGAATTGCTGTTTTTTGTTCATTCTGCCTCCCAAAAATCGTAATAAAAAGCGATCAAAAAATGTCATGTGCCCGAAAATGGTACCAATAAAAACGTCAACTCGTCCCACAAAAAATAAGACCTCACATGACTCTGTGGGCCAAAATCTGGAAAAATTATAGCTCTCAAAATGTGGTGATGCAAAAACTATTTTTGCAATAAAAAGCGTCTTTTAGCAAGTGAGCTGCCAAACATAAAAACCCGCTATAACTAGTAAATCAAACCCCCTTTATCACCCCCTTAGTTAGGGAAAAATAATAAAATTTAAAAAATGCATTTATTTCCATTTTCCCATTAGGGTTAGGGTTAGGGTTGGGGCTAAAGTTAGGTTTAGGGTTGGGTCTAAAGTTAGGGTTGGGATTAGGGTTAGGAGTGTGTTAGGGTTAGGTTTGTGGTTAGGGTTATGGTTAGGGTTGGGACTAGGGTTAGGGGTGTTTTGGGGTTAGGGTTGGAGTTAGAATAGGGGGGTTTCCACTGTTTAGGCACATCAGGGGCTCTCCGAACGCGACATGGCGTCTGATCTCAATTCCAGCCAATTCTGAATTGAAAAAGTCAAACGGTGCTCCTTCCCTTCTGAGCTCTGCCATGCACCCAAACAGTAGTTTACCCCCACATATGGGGTATCAGCATACTCAGGACAAATTGCACAATAACTATTGGGGTCCAATTTCTTCTGTTACCATTGGGAAAATAAAAAATTGAGGGCGAAAATATCATTTTTGTGGAAAAAAATATAAATTTTTATATTTATGGCTCTACGTTATAAACTTCTGTGAAGAACTTGGGGATTCAAAGTTCTCACCACACATCAAGATAAGTTCCTTGGGGGTCTAGTTTCCAAAATGGGGTCACTTGTGGGGGTTTTCACTGTTTAGGCACATCAGGGGCTCTCCAAACGCGACTTAACACCCGCAGATTATTCCATCAAACTCTGCAATGCAAAACGTCACTACTTCCCTTCCGAGCCCCGACGTGTGCCCTGTTATGTTTCGGTAGCTGAGGAGGACAGGAACAAGAGCAGGGCAGCCAAACACCTGAGATGTTGGTAACTGATGGGTTGCAGATTCCTAAACTAACGACACAACTAAAGGTAGCCGTAGAGCGTTCCTACGTTGATCCTAGACGCCTCGTCACAGCCTGAGAGATAACTACACCTAAAGGCAGAAAGATGAAAGATATCTGCCCCGGAGAAGATCCCCAAAGAAAATAGGAAGCCCCCAAACATATAATGGCGTTTAGACAAGATAAAAATACAAAGATAGGCTGAAAATAGACTGAGCAAACGCTGGGGCCACAAGCTGACTAAATAGGATAGGACAGGAGAGATTACTTTCTGCAACCCAGAAAACCCTACAAAAATCCAACAATTCTGATTACAAAAATACTGAGATCACACGATCTCGCCACCCACTAAATCAAATCTCAGTGTGAACAAAAACCAAGCCGCAGCCGCTGAAAAAACAGGAAAAAGCAAATGAGCAAATAACAGTGGCTGCAGATAAACTGTGAGGAGCTCAGGCCCCAGGAGGGGATATGGCTGACCTCCACAAAAGTGCAGAAAACAATGCAAAAAGCAAGCACAAAAAGAAAAGCAAAAAATATCTTATCTGAAAGCAGGAGATGCAGGCAAGACTCCAGCAAACTTCCAAATGAACCAGGAACCACAATTGAGACAAGAACAATTGATCACCGGCAACCATCATGGGAGGGAACCTCCCTTATATCAGACCAGTCAGTGAACCCAGATTGCCACTCCTCGCTGAAAGGTTCAGTACTGTCTGTAACCACCAGAGGGAGCCTCTGCTCAGAAACCATCTCTAGCACATTCATAACAGTACCCCCCCCCTTGAGGAGGGGTCACCGAACCCTCACTTGTGCAACCAGGCAAATCAGGATGAGCTCGGTGATAGGCACGGATCAGTCTCCTAGCATGGATGTCCGAAGCAAACACTCAAGAATTGTCCTCCTGACCATAACCTCTCCACTTAACCAAATACTGGAGTTTCTGTCTAGAAAAACGAGAATCCAATATTTTCTCAACCACATACTCCAGATTGTCCTAAACCAAAACAGGGTCAGGAGGAGCAGCCATAGGAACCACTGGCTCAACAAACCTCTTCAATAAGGACTTGTGGAACACGTTATGGATCTTAAATGTCCCTGGAAGAAGCAAACGGAAGGAAACAGGATTAAGAATCTCCATGACCTTATAAGGTCCAATGAACCTGGCCTTAACCCCTTAACCCCCAAGGGTGGTTTGCACGTTAATGACCGGGACAATTTTTACAATTCTGACCACTGTCTCTTTATGAGGCTATAACTCTGGAACGCTTCAACGGATCTTCGCGATTCTGAGATTGTTTTCTTGTGACATATTGTACTTCACGTTAGTGGTAAAATTTCTTCCATATAACTTGCGTTTATTTTTAAAAAAAATGCAAATATGGCGAAAATTTTGAAAATTTAGCAATTTTCAAACTTTGAATTTTTATTCCCTTAAAACAGAGAAATATGTCACACAAAATAGTTAAGAAATAACATTTCCCACATGTCTACTTTACATCAGCACAATTTTGGAACCAAAATTTTTTTTTCTTAGGAAATTATAAGGGTTAAAAGTTGACCAGCGATTTCTCATTTTTACAACAAAATTTACAAAGCCATTTTTTTAGGGACCACCTCTTATTTGAAGTCACTATATAGGGGGGTCTATATAGCAGAAAATACCCAAAAGTGACACCATTCTAAAAACTGCACCCCTCAAGGTACTCAAAACCACATTCAATAAGTTTATTAACCCTTCAGGTGCTTCACAGGAGCTGAAGCAACTTGGAAGGAAAAAATTAATATTTAACTTTTTAGCCACAAAAATGATTTTTATAAACTTTTTTTTTATTTTCACAAGGGTAAAATAAGAAAATGGACAGATAAAGTTGTTGTGCAATTTCTCCTGAGTACGCCAATACCCCATATGTGGGGGAAAACCACTGTTTGGGCACACGGCAGAGCTCGTAAGGGAAGGAGCGCCGTTTGACTTTTTCAAACTAAAATTGGCTGGAATTGAGATTGGACGCCATGTCGCGTTTGGAGAGCCCCTCATGCGCCTAAACAGTGGAAACCCCCACAATTGACACCATTTTGGAAACTAGACCCCCTAAGGAACTTATCTAGATCTGTTGTGAGCACTTTGAACCCCCAAGTGTTTCACAAAAGTTTATAATGCCTGGGTGTGAAAAAAAAAAAAAAAACAATTTTCCACAAAAATGATTTTTTTGTCCCAAATTTTTGATTTTTCCCAAAGAAATTGGACCCCAAAAGTTGTTGTCTAATTTGTCCTGAGTACGCTGATACCCCATATGTGGGGGGGGGAAACTGTTTGGGCACACGGCAGGGCTTGGAAAGGAAGTAGTAACGTTTTGGAATGCAGACGTTGATGGGGGTCATGTTCCGTTTGCAGTGCCCCAGATGAGCCTAAACAGTGGAAACCCCCACAAGTGACCCCATTTTGGAAACTAGACCCCATAAGGAACTTATCTAGATCTTTAGTGAGCACTTTGAACCCCCAAGTGCTTCACACAAGTTTATAATGCCCGGGCATGAAAATAAAAAATCCTATTTTTTTCCCACGAAAATTATCTTTTAGTCACTAATTTTTTATTTTCCCATGGGTAACAGGAGAAATTGGAACCCAAAAGTTGTTGTCCAATTTGTCCTGAGTACGCTGATACCCCATATGTGTGGGGGAACCACTATTTGGGCGCTCGGCAGAGCTCGGAATGGAAGGAGCACCATTTGACTTTTTCCAACCAAAATTGGCTGGAATTGAGGTTGGACGCCATGTTGCATTTGGAGAGCCCCTGATGTGCCTAAACAGTGGAAACTCCCCACAAGTGACCCCATTTCGGAAACTAGACCCCCTAAGGAACTTATCTAGATCTTTGGTGAGCAATTTGAACCCCCAAGTGCTTCACACAAGTTTATGATGTAGAGCCGTAAAATTAAAAAATAATTTTTTCCACAAAAATTATCTTTTCACCCCAATTTTTATTTTACCAAGGATAACAAGACTCCAAAAGTTATTGTGCAATTTGTCCTGAGTACGCTGATAAACCACTGTTTGGGTGCATGGCAGAGTTTGGAAGGGAAGGAGCGCCGTTTGACTTTTTCAACACAGAATTGGCTGGATGCCATGTCGTGTTTGGAGAGCTCCTGATGTGCCTAAACAGTGGAAACCCCCAACAAATTACACCATTTTGGAAACTAGACCCTCAAGGAACTTATCTAGATGTGTGGTGAGCACTTTGAACCCCGAAGTGCTTCACAGAAGTTTATAACGTACAGCCGTAAAATAAAAAATCTTTTTTTTTTTTTACAAAAATGATGTTTTCGTCCCCAATATTTTATTTTCACAAGGGTAACAGGAGAAATTGGATCCCAAAAGTTGTTGTCCAATTTGTACTGAGTACTCTGATACCCAATTTGTGGTAGAAAACTACTGTATGGGCGCACGTCAGGGCTCGGAAGGTAAGTAGTGATGTTTTGGATTGCAGACTTTGATGGAATGGTATGGGGGCGTCATGTCGCATTTGGAGAGCCCCCGATGCGCCTAAACAGTGGAAACCGCCCACAAGTGACCCCATTTTGGAAAATAGACCCCACAAGGAACTTATCTAGATGTGTGGTGAGCACTTTGAGCCCGAAGTGCTTCACAGAAGTTCTTTATTTTTTCGCTGATGATGCTGTATGGCGGCTCGTTTTTTGCGGGACAAGATGACGTTTTCAGCTGTACCATGTTTATTTATATCCGTCTTTTTGATCGCGTGTTATTCCACTTTTTGTTCGGCGGTAAGATGATAAAGCATAGATTTTTTGCTTTGTTTTTTTTTTTTTTTAAGGGGTTCACTAAAGGGGTTAACTAGTGGGACAGTTTTATAGGGGGGTCGTTACGGACGCGGCGATACCAAATATGTGTACTTTTATTGTTTTGTTTTTTTTATTTACAGGAAGAAATTAATTTATTGGGGAATATTTTTTTTTTTATTTATTTATTTTAGATTTTTTTTTAAAACATGTTTATTTTTATTTTTTCAACTTTTTTACTCTGTCCCAGGGTGGGACATCACAGTATTTTATCAGATCGCTGGTGTGACAGTGTGCACAGCACTCTGTCACACCAGCGATGTGACAGGCAGTGCTGCAGGCTTCCTCCGTGTCTGCTCTCAGCAGGCACTGAGGAAGCCGCCTCCCTGCAGGACCCGGCGGCCATCTTGGATCCGGGTCCTGGGAGGGAGGAAGCCCTCAGAACAGCGCAATCACATTGCGCTGGTCTGAGGGTCTCAGGGGAGCGCGCAGGGAGCCCCCTCCCTGCGTGATCCTCCCCTGTGCCCCCGGTACACCGCAATCATGTTTGATCGCGGTGTACCAGGGGTTAATATGCCGGGAGCGGTCCGTGACCGCTCCTGACACACAGTCCCGGGTGTCAGCTGTGATAATCAGCTGACACCTGGCGGCGATTAGCTGCGCTCCCCCGGGAGCGCAGCTGATCGCCTATGACGTACTATTCCGTCCATGGGCAGAATGGCACGGGTTTTATGGACGGAATAGTACGTCTGATGGCAGAAAAGGGTTAAACTTTGGAGATGCAACCCTCATAGGGATATTTCTTGAGGACAACCAAACCAAGTCCCCCACTTTAAACCGAGGACCATCAGTCCTATGCCGGTTGGCAAACCGTTGGGCCTTCTCCTGAGAGAGAGACAACCTCTCCACTACCTGGTCCCAAATCTGCTGCATTCGCTCCACAACAGAGTCAACACCCGGACAGACAGAAGCCTCCGTCTGTCCCGAAGAAAATCGAGGGTGAAACCCAAAATTGCAGAAAAATGGAGACATCAAGGTGGCAGAGCTAGCCCTATTATTAAGAGCAAACTCAGCCAAAGGCAAAAAAGAGACCCAGTCATCTTGATCAGCAGACAAAACATCTCAAATAAGTCTCCAAGGTCTGGTTTGTTCTCTCGGTTTGTCCATTGGTCTGAGGATGAAAAGCAGAGAAAGATAATTGAACACCAAGTTTAGAACAAAATGTCCTCCAAAATCTGGAAACAAACTGGACTCCTCTGTCAGACACAATGTTCTCCGGAATGCCATGTAACCGAACCACGTGCTGAAAGAACAAAGGCACCAATTCGGAGGAGGAAGGCAACTTAGGTAATGGCACAAGATGTATCATCTTGGAAAACCTATCACAGATTACTCAGATAACAGTCATTCTCTGAGAAACAAGGAGGTCGGAAATAAAATCCATAGAGATATGGGTCCATGGCCTCTTGGGCACAGGTAATGGCATTAACAAACTACTAGAGCGAGAGCAAGGCTTGGAGCGAGAGCAAGTCCCACAGGACTGCACAAATTCCCTGACATCACGAGACAAAGTAGGCCACCAAAAGGACCGACTCACCAAGTCTCTGGTACCAATAATCCCGGGATGACCAGCCAACGCGGAACAATGAATCTCAGACATCACACTCTTCTTCCACTGGTCTGGGACAAACAATTTCCCAATAGGGCAGCGCTCAGGTTTATCCTCCTGACACCCTTCCAAGGTCAGTCTCAAATTGGGCGAGATGGCGGAAAGAACTACACCCTCTTTCAAAATAACAGTAGGATCAGATAACTCAGGAGAGTCCGCAAAGAAACTCCTCGAGAGGGCATCTGCCTTAACATTCTTAGTGCCAGGAAGAAAAGAAACCACAAAATTAAAACGTGTGAAAAACAAGGCCCACCTGGCCTGTCTAGGATTAAGTCGCTTGGCTGATTCGAGATAAACCAGATTCTTATGGTCCGTGAGGACCACCACCTGATGTTTGGCTCCTTCCAGCCAATGTCTCCACTCTTCAAAGGCCCACTTCATGGCCAATAACTCCCAATTACCCACGTAATAATTACGTTCAGTTGGAGAAAATTTTCGAGAGAAAAAGGCACAAGGGTTACTCTTAGATGTCTCTGGATCTCTTTGGGACAAAACGGCACCTGCCCCAATTTCAGAGGCATCAACCTCCACCTGAAACGGTAGAGAAACATCAGGCTGCCGTA
This sequence comes from Oophaga sylvatica, assembly GCA_033576555.1. Lineage (NCBI taxonomy): Eukaryota > Metazoa > Chordata > Amphibia > Anura > Dendrobatidae > Oophaga > Oophaga sylvatica. The sequence goes on along the minus strand of JARQOD010000001.1, from coordinate 438,153,118 downwards.
GAACAGGAGCAGGAGTGAATCTCTGCTTAAGTTCCTGTTATGTTTCGGTAGCTGAGGAGTGCAGGTAAAAAAAGGCAATACACCAGAGCAGTTGGAATCTATGAGATTGCAGTACCCTGACTAACCACCACAACTAGAGGCAGCCGTGGAGCGTTCCTACGTTGGTCCTAGACGCCTCGTCACAGCCTGAGAAACTAACTACACCTAAAGATAGAAAGAGGAAAGCTATCTGCCCCGGAGCAGATCCCCAAAGAACATAGAAAGCCCCCAAACATGTAATGGCGGTTAGACAAGAAGAAATACTGACACAGACAGAAAATAGTATGAGCAAACGTTGGGGCCCAAACTACCTAAATAGAAAAGGATAGGAAGGGCACTTACTGCAATCCCAAAAAACCCTGAAAAGCACCAACTCTACTAATTTCAAAAACACCTGAGATCACACGACCTCTACCACCTAAATTAGTTCTCTGGTGTAACAAAATCAAAACAGCAGCCACTGAAAAAACTGGAAAAAGCAAATGTACAAACATCAGTGGCTGAACTAAACTGAGAGGGAAAAAGCCCCCGGAGGGGACCCTGAAGGCCCCCACAGAAGTGCAGGACAAAATGCAAAAATCAAGCACAAAAACAAAAAGAAGAAAATGTCTTATCTGTTAGCAGGAGATGCAGACATGACACAGCAGGCTACAAAGGAAACAGGAATCAAGGATTGAGACCAGAACAATTGATCACCGGCAACCCTGATGGGAAGGTGACTCCCTTATATAAGACCAATCAGTAACACCTGATTCCCAATCCTCACAATCTTCACTGGACAGTCCAGTACCGCTTGTAACCACCAGAGGGAGCCTCTGCTCAGAACTCATTTCAAATCCATTCACAACAGTACCCCCCCTTGAGGAGGGGTCACCGAACCCTCACTTGAGCAACCAGGTCGGTCAGGATGAGTTCTATGATACGCACAGATGAGTCTCCTAGCATGGATGTCCGAAGCAAACACCCAAGAATTGTCTTCCTGACCATAACCTCTCCACTTAACCAAATACTGGAGTTTCCGTCTAGAAAAACGAGAATTCAATATTTTCTCAACCACAAACTCCATATTGCCCTCAACCAGAACAGGGTCAGGAGGCAAAGCAGTAGGAACCACTGGCTCAACAAACCTCTTCAACAGGGACTTGTGGAACACGTTATGGATCTTAAATGTCCCTGGAAGAAGCAAACGGAAGAAACAGGATTAAGAATCTCCATGATCTTATAAGGTCCAATGAACCTAGGCTTAAATTTAGGAGATGCCACTCTCATAGGAATATTTTTTGAGGACAACCAGACCAAGTCCCCCACTTTAAACCGAGGACCATCAGTCCTATGCCGGTTAGCAAACCGCTGGGCCCTCTCCTGAGAGAGGGACAACCTCTCCACTACCTGGTCCCAAATCTGTTGCATACGCTCCACAACAGAGTCAACACCTGGACAGACAGAAGCCTCCGTCTGTCCTGAAGAAAATCGAGGGTGAAACCCAGAATTACAGAAAAATGGAGACATCAAAGTGGCAGAGCTAGCCCTATTATTAAGAGCAAACTCAGCCAAAGGCAAAAAAGAGACCCAGTCATCCTGATCAGCAGACACAAGCATCTTAGATAAGTCTCCAATGTCTGGTTTGTTCTCTCAGTTTGACCATTGGTCTGAGGATGAAACGCCGAGGAGAAAGACAATTGAACACCAAGTTTAGAACAAAAGGTCCTCCAAAATCTGGAAACAAACTGGACTCCTCTGTCAGACACAATGTTCTCAGGAATGCCGTGTAAACGAACCACGTGCTGAAGGAACAAAGGCACCAATTCAGAGGAGGAAGGCAACTTAGGTAATGGCACAAGATGTATCATTCTGGAAAACCTATCACAAATCACCCAGATGACGGTCATTCTCTGAGAAACAGGGAGGTCGGAAATGAAATCCATAGAGATATGGGTCCATGGTCTCTTGGGCACAGGCAATGGCATCAACAAACCACTAGAGCGAGAGCAAGGCTTGGAGCGAGAGCAAGTCCCGCAGGACTGCACAAATTCCCTGACATCACGAGACAAGGTAGGCCACCAAAAGGACCGACTAACCAAGTCTCTGGTACCAAAAATTCCGGGATGACCGGCCAAAGCGGAACAATGAATCTCAGACATCACACTCTTTTTCCACTGGTCCGGGACAAACAATTTCCCAACAGGGCAGCGCTCGGGCCTATCCTCCTGACACCCCTCCAGAGCCAGTCTCAAATTGGGCGAGATGGCGGAAAGAACTACACCTTCTTTCAAAATAACAGAAGGATCAGATACCTCAGGAGAGTCCGCAAGGAAACTCCTCGAGAGGGCATCCGCCTTAACATTCTTAGTGCCAGGAAGAAAGGAAACCACAAAATTAAAACGTGTGAAAAACAAGGCCCACCTGGCCTGTCTAGGATTAAGTCGCTTGGCAGATTCCAGATAAACCAGATTCTTATGGTCCGTAAGGACCACCACCTGATGTTTGGCTCCCTCCAGCCAATGTCTCCACTCTTCAAAAGCCCACTTCATGGCCAATAACTCCCGATTACCCACGTCATAATTACGTTCAGTAGGAGAAAATTTTTGAGAGAAAAAGGCACAAGGGTTACTTTTAGAGGTCTCTGGATCTCTTTGGGACAAAACGGCACCTGCCCCAATTTCAGAGGCATCAATCTCCACCTGAAATGGCAGAGAAACATCAGGCTGCCGTAGAACAGGAGCAGAAGTGAATCTCTGCTTAAGTTCCTGAAATGCAGAGACTGCCTCAGGAGGCCAATTCACCACATCAGAACCCTTTTTGGTCAAATCAGTTAATGGTTTAACAATAACCGAGAAATTACCAATAAATTTACGATAAAAATTGGCAAAACCCAAAAATCTTTGAAGAGCCTTTAATGAAGTAGGTTGGACCCAATCACAGATGGCCTGAACCTTGACCGGGTCCATTTCAATAACAGATGGGGACAAAATGAATCCCAAAAATGAGATCCTCTGTACGCCAAAAAGACACTTTGATCCCTTCACATACAGAGCATTCTCTCTCAAAATCTGGAATACAGTTCAAACATGTTTCACATGAGAGTCCCAGTCATTGGAAAAAACCAAGATATCATCCAAATAAACAATCAGAAATTTATCCACAAAATCTCTGAAAATGTCATTCATGAAGGACTGGAAGACAGAAGGAGCATTAGTGAGCCCAAAGGGCATCACAAGGTACTCAAAATGCCCCTCAGGGGTATTAAATGCCGTCTTCCATTCATCCCCGTGTTTAATGCGAATAAGGTTATATGCCCCCCTGAGGTCAAGCTTGGTAAACCAAGTAGCGTTTTTCACCCTGGAAAACAGGTCAGAAATCAAGGGTAACGGATATTGATATTTCACAGTAATATTGTTCAAAAGACGATAATCAATACACGGCCTTAATGAACCATCCTTTTTGGCCACAAAGAAAAAACCGGCACCTAAGGGTGAAGAGGATGGTCTGATATGACCCTTCTCCAATGACTCCTTGATATAAGACCGCATAGCGTCATATTCAGGTACAGACAAGTTAAAAAGGCGACCTTTAGGGAATTTACTACCAGGCACTAATTCAATAGCGCAGTCATAGCTCCTATGGGGAGGCAAGGATGCAGATTTACTTTCGCTAAACACATCAGAAAAATCAATCAAAAAGTCAGGAACATCCTGAGCCTGGGGGAGGCAGAAAAAACAGGAGTGTTGGTATTAACACATTGGCAGCCCCAACTGGTTACAGACACAGATTTCCAAACCAAAACAGGATTATGAGACTGTAACCAAGGGAAACCCAGTACGATAATGTCATGCAGATTATACAGAACCAAAAATTTGCAGCTCTCCTGATGATCAGGTTCAACCCTCATTATCACCTGAGTAGAGAACTGAGATTTATTCTCAGCTAAAGGGTAGAATCGATCCCCAGTAGGGGAATAGACTTCCGTAGGGGTATCAAGGGAAACCCACAACGTTTAGCAAAATCAAAATCCATCAGGTTAATAGCTGCTCCCGAATCAACGAAAGCCTGAGCAGAAAATGAGGACAGAGAGCATATCAGAGTAACAGTTAATAAAAACTTAGTCTGAACACTACCCAAGACAACTGAGCGTGCAAAACGTCTTCCCCGCTTAGGGCAGACTGAAATAGCATGAGAGGCATCACCACAGTAGAAACATAACCCATTGTGCTTTCGAAACTCATGACGCTGTGCCCCAGAAACCACTCCATCACACTGCATGGATTCAGAAGCAGGCTCACAAGGCAACACTATTCCACGCATACTTCTCCGCTCACGCAAACGTCTGTCAATTTGAATCGCTAATGACATAGAATCATTGAGACCAGAGGGGACAGGGAATCCCACCATAACATCCTTTACATTATCTGACAGACCCTTCCGAAAAAGGGCTGCCAAAGCGTCATCATTCCATTTGGTCAGGACTGCCCACCTACGGAATCTCTGACAGTATAACTCAGCGTCATCAAGCCCCTGATTTAATGCCAACAAGGCTTTTTCAGCTTGATCAGTGACATTAGGCTCATCGTACAATAACCCCAAGGCCTGAAAAAATGCATCAACATCACTCAAAACAGGATCCCCAGGTGTCAGGGAAAAAGCCCAATCCTGAGGATCGCCGCGCAGGAGAGAGATGACAATTTGAACCTGCTGCGCTGCGTTCCCTGAGGACTTAGATTTTAAGGCAAAAAACAATTTACAATTATTTTTGAAATTCAGAAACTTGGCTCGATCCCCCAAAAACAAATCTGCATGGGAATCCTAGGTTCCACAACAGGCAACCTAGCAAGATAGGTAGCAATACTCCGAACCTCAGTGGCAAGCTGATCCACACGGCCAGACAACTGTGCAAACTCCATTGAGAGAAAAAATCCTCCCCAGCAACCAGAGATACAGAGGGAAAAAAAAAAATGCAACAAACAGAAAAATATCTCTGACAACTCTGACAACCTTTTTTCTTTCACAATATTTTTCCCTTCTGTGAGTACCATACAATTTTCAATTTTTAGGCCGGTGATACTGTTATGTTTCGGTAGCTGAGGAGTGCAGGTAAAAAAAAGGCAATACACCAGAGCAGTTGGAATCTATGAGATTGCAGTACCCTGACTAACCACCACAACTAGAGGCAGCCGTGGAGCGTTCCTACGTTGGTCCTAGACGCCTCGTCACAGCCTGAGAAACTAACTACACCTAAAGATAGAAAGAGGAAAGCTATCTGCCCCAGGGCAGATCCCCAAAGAACATAGAAAGCCCCCAAACATGTAATGGCGGTTAGACAAGAAAAAATACTGACACAGACAGAAAATAGTATGAGCAAACGTTGGGGCCCAAACTACCTAAATAGAAAAGGATAGGAAGGGCACTTACTGCAATCCCAAAAAACCCTGAAAAGCACCAACTCTACTAATTTCAAAAACACCTGAGATCACACGACCTCTACCACCTAAATTAGTTCTCTGGTGTAACAAAATCAAAACAGCAGCCACTGAAAAAAATGGAAAAAGCAAATGTACAAACATCAGTGGCTGAACTAAACTGAGAGGGAAAAAGCCCCCGGAGGGGACCCTGAAGGCCCCCACAGAAGTGCAGGACAAAATGCAAAAATCAAGCACAAAAACAAAAAGAAGAAAATGTCTTATCTGTTAGCAGGAGATGCAGACACGACACAGCAGGCTACAAAGGAAACAGGAATCAAGGATTGAGACCAGAACAATTGATCACCGGCAACCCTGATGGGAAGGCGACTCCCTTATATAAGACCAATCAGTAACACCTGATTCCCAATCCTCACAATCTTCACTGGACAGTCCAGTACCGCTTGTAACCACCAGAGGGAGCCTCTGCTCAGAACTCATTTCAAGTCCATTCACAACAGTTCCTGAAACGCAGAGACTGCCTCAGGAGGCCAATTCACCACATCAGAACCCTTTTGGTCAAATCAGTCAATGGTTTAACAATACCGGAGAAATTACCAATAAATTTACGATAAAAATTGGCAAAACCCAAAAATCTCTGAAGAGCCTTTAATGAAGTAGGTTGGATCCAATCACAGATGGCTTGAACCTTGACCGGGTCCATTTCAATAACAGACGGAGACAAAATGAATCCCAGAAATTAGACCTTTTGTACGCCAAAAAGACACTTTGATCCCTTCACATACAGTGCATTCTCTCTCAAAATCTGGAACACAGTCCGAACATGTTTCACATTAGAGACCCAGTCATTGGAAAAAATCAAGATATCATCCAAATAAACAATCAGAAATTTATCCACAAAATCCCTGAAAATATAATTCATGAAGGAATGGAAGACGGAAGGAGCATTAGTGAGCCCAAAGGGCATCACTAGGTACTCAAAATGCCCCTCTGGGTGTCACGCGGTCTTATGATATGTGTACGATGTCAGTAAACTATTCTTAAAAGAACAACACTCTATACAACATATAGATTAGCAACATCAGCATGTAAATATAGAATAGATTTACCTGACACGATATCCGTTGAACTCAGGGTTAATCTTGAGGACTTGATACACTGTCACAGGAAAGAGGAGGACCGGGGGTCTAACCTGACCCTAAACTGGGGTCCTAACTAATCCCTCACCTTGGAGGTACTGATAATGGTTCAGAGGTCCAAGTCTCCAGCCTAACCCTGTCTCCTATCTGTCCCTGAACCCTGTAATCAGTCCTAAGAAGGATTCTGATTACCACCAAAGGGATATGGGCTGATCTCTGCTAAATATACAGATTAGACATATAAGACAGACTGGAGAAAACACAGACTTGCATACACACTCAAACACAGAAGGAACATAAATGATCTGGGATATTAAACTCTAAGCAAGGTGAGCTTAAAACAACTAAGGAGCTCTTTAACTTAAGTCTATACAGATACAATCCTATCTGTGGTCTGCATGAAGAATTTCACTGGCAACTCCCAACACAGACAACCAGAGATTTAAAGGAAACCAATCAACAAATAATTAATTGCAGCCGGGAGAAAACTGCACCCAGTCCCAGAACTGAGCACAGACAGAATTAACTCCCTAACTGCCAAACACAAAGAAACAGCAACTCAGCTGTGAGAAGTCAGAATGTGCAACCGCGACGATCTTCGTGGCGATGCACACATGACAGTACCCCCCCTTCTACGAGGGGCCTCCGGACCCTCAGGGCCAGGTTTGCCCGGGTGAGTTCTGTGGAAGGTCCGCACCAAACGATCTGCGTTATTGTCAGACGCAGGAACCCACGTCCTCTCCTCTGGACCATACCCCTTCCAATGCACCAAGTACTGAAGGGACCGGCGATTCAGACGTGAGTCAATGATCTTTGACACTTGAAACTCCAAGTTACCATTGACCACCACTGGAGGAGGAGGTAGAGGTGATGGTATGACTGGTGCCACGTACCTCTTAAGTAATGACTTGTGGAACACATTATGAATTTTAAACGTAGGAGGGAGGTCCAGACGAAATGCCACAGGATTAATTATGGAACTGATCCTGTACGGCCCGATGAATCTGGGGCCCAGCTTCCAGGAGGGAACTTTAAGTTTTATATTCCTGGTAGACAACCATACCAGATCGTTCACATTAAGATCTGGACCAGAAACTCTCCTCCTATCAGCCATACGTTTATAACGGTTCCCCATAGCACTCAGATTATTCAATACACCTCTCCACACTGAAGCAAGTGACGACGAGAAACGCTCCTCCTCAGGAACCCCAGAAGGGCCCCCCCCATTGAATGTACAAAACTGGGGATGAAAACCATATGCCCCAAAAAACGGGGACTTACCAGTGGACTCGCTCCGCCTGTTGTTAAGAGCGAACTCTGCCAGAGGCAAGAAAGAAGACCAGTCCTCCTGGTTCTCTGAGACAAAACACCGAAGATAAGTCTCTAGGCTTTGATTCAGACGCTCTGTCTGACCATTGGTCTGCGGATGAAAAGCCGAGGAAAATGACAATTGCATCCCCCGACGTAAACAAAATGCCCTCCAAAACTTGGACACAAACTGAGACCCCCTATCTGACACCACATCAGAAGGCAACCCATGAAGTCTCACAATCTCCCCAATGAACACCTGCGCCAGAGTTTTAGCATTAGGGAGGGCAGGAAGAGCAATGAAATGTGCCATCTTACTGAACCTGTCAACAACCACCAGTATGACAGTCTTCCCTGACGACTGAGGAAGGTCCATGATGAAGTCCATAGACAAATGAGTCCATGGACGCTCCGGAAGTTTCAAGGGTAAGAGGGTCCCAGACGGACGGGTATGAGGGGTCTTAGAGCGAGCACAAACCCCACAGGACGCGACAAAAGTTAAAACATCTTTATTAACGTTAGGCCACCAAAACCGGTGAGAAAGGAGATCTAAAGTAGCCTTACTCCCTGGATGTCCTGCTAAAGCAGAATTATGATGTGCCTCAATAACCTTTTGTCTCAACTGATTTGGGACAAACAGTCTCCCTGGAGGTCCTGCAGGGGCGTCCCCCTGAGCCTCTAACACCTCCTCCTCAAGCTCAGAACATACAGCCGACACTACCACCCCCTCCTGAAGGATAGGAATCGGGTCATCCATTTTCCCGACCCCTGGGAAACTGCGAGACAAGGCATCCGCCTTAACATTCTTAGATCCAGGGCGATAAGTGACAACAAAATTAAACCTGGTATAAACAACGACCATCGAGCTTGTCTGGAATTCAGACGCTTAGCAGATTCCAAATACAGCAGGTTCTTGTGATCAGTAATGACGGTGACCGGGTGGACTGCCCCCTCCAAAAAGTGACGCCATTCTTCAAAAGCCAACTTAATGGCCAAAAGTTCCCTATTGCCGATATCATAATTCCTTTCGGCGGACGACAATTTTTTAGAAAAGAAAGCGCACGGATGCCATTTACCAGGGGACGGACCCTGGGACAATATTGCACCCACCCCTACGTCAGACGCGTCCACCTCCACAACGAACGGCTGTGATGCATCTGGTTGGATGAGAACGGGTGCCGAAGCAAAACATTTTTTCAAAGAGGAAAAAGCTTGGCAAGCTTTGTCCGACCATTTAGAAAAATCCGTCCCTTTTCTTGTCATGTCAGTGAGAGGTTTGACAACAGATGAGAAATTACAAATAAATTTCCGGTAGTAGTTAGCAAACCCCAGAAAACGCTGCAGAGCCTTAAGATCCTCTGGCTGATCCCATTCAAGCACTGCTCTCACCTTTTCAGGGTCCATACGGAAACCGGAGGCTGACACCAAGAAACCCAAAAACTGAAGTTCCTGTACGGCGAATACACACTTTTCCAGTATGGCGTATAGTTTATTGTCTCGCAAGATCTGCAACACCTGTCTCACATGCTCCTGGTGAGACACAAGATCTGGTGAGTAAATTAAAATGTCATCCAAATATACGACCACAAACAGCCCCACCAGATGACGAAAAATGTCATTAACAAAATGTTGGAATACTGCTGGTGCAGTAGTCAGACCAAAAGGCATGACAAGGTTCTCATAATGTCCCTCCGGCGTGTTAAACGCCGTTTTCCACTCATCCCCCTCTTTTATCCTAATCAGATTATACGCCCCCCTGAGATCCAATTTAGAGAACCATTTGGCGCCAACAATTTGATTGAAGAGATCAGGAATCAGAGGGAGTGGATACGGATCTCGAACAGTAATCCGATTAAGTTCGCGGAAATCCAAGCAAGGGCGTAGGCCTCCATCTTTTTTCTTCACAAAGAAGAACCCCGCGGCCACTGGGGAAGATGAAGGTCTAATATGCCCTTTGGCCAGACTTTCCGAAATATAATCTTTCATAGCCTGCCTCTCAGGACCAGAAAGGTTATATAACCTAGCTTTAGGTAACTTAGCATCAGGAAGTAAATTAATAGAGCAGTCATACACGCGATGAGGAGGCAACTCCTGACACCCCTCCTCAGAGAACACATCCCCAAAGTCCTCCAAAAAAGGAGGCAAAGTACTAGGCACGACCGCACTGATGACTGTGTTCATGCAGTTACTTTTGCAAAACTCCCCCATTGGCTTATATCTCTGGACTGCCAATTAATCACAGGGTTATGTTTAACCAACCAAGGAAGTCCCAACACAATAGGAGTAGGTAGACCCTCCAACACATAACAAGATAATAGTTCCCTATGTATTGCCCCTACCCGAAGGTCAATGTTATGAACCTCATGAACAAAGCTACCTTGGCCGAGAGGCCTGGCGTCAATGGAGAATATAGGGATCGGTTTGACCAATACACTCAGATGCATACCTTGAGCCTGAGCAAACTGAGCGTCAACCAGATTAGCCCCGGACCCACTATCAAGAAGAACAGAAAATCTCTCCACTCTCGTACCAACCACCACCTCCACTGGTACAAGGAACTGAGAAGAACTAGCGGACGAAATACATACTCCCAGGTTGTCGTCCACCACACAACCTGGGATTAACAGTTTTCCGGCGACTTTTTGCTCAACAAGGCACGGGATGGACATCCCCCAACAAAATGTCCCTCTTTCCCGCAGAAGAAACACCTTCTAGTCCTGCGGCGTACCGCCAATCCCCTCCTACGAAATGATGTCCCTCCCAACTGCATAGGCTCCTCCGAACAGACAAGGGGAACCTCAACATAAGGGACTTTAGTAGTAGGTGGAGTAACAACAGGGGGCGGAGTTACCTCGCACCTCTCCCGGAGCCGTCTATCAGTACGGATAGCTAGGGCCATAGCAGCCTCCAGTGATGGAGGAGAATCATACTGAGCCAAAATGTCCTTTAATTTGTCAGAAAGCCCATGACAAAACTGGCTCCTAAGAGCTGGGTCATTCCACTGAGTATCTGTGGCCCATCTACGGAACTCAGAAGCAAATTCCTCCGCCGGACGATCTCCCTGCTGTATCTTACGTAATTTTGTCTCAGCAAGAGAGACCCGATCTGGGTCATCATATACCAAACCCAGGGCAGTAAAAAATCGATCTACTGACTGTAGAGCCGGGGATCCCGGAGGAAGGGAGAAGGCCCAGGATTGAGGGTCCCCTTGTAGGAGCGAGATAACAATTCCCACTCTCTGCTCTTCACTCCCTGATGATCGAGGCCGAAGCCGAAAATACAATTTACATGCTTCCCTGAAGGTAAAAAATTTGTCTCGCCCACCAGTGAACCTGTCCGGGAGAGCTACTTTAGGTTTAAATCTGGTTTGCTCCGAGGGAGACAAAACTTTGGACTTAATGTCCGTCAGCTCCATGGATAATCCCTGCAACTGCAGAGCCAGCTGGGCTACTGGATCCATGGCAACTGGGAATAATTTTATGGGCCAGTGAAAATGTCACGCGGTCTTATGATATGTGTACGATGTCAGTAAACTATTCTTAAAAAACAACACTCTATACAACATATAGATTAGCAACATCAGCATGTAAATATAGAATAGATTTACCTGACACGATATCCGTTGAACTCAGGGTTAATCTTGAGGACTTGATACACTGTCACAGGAAAGAGGAGGACCGGGGGTCTAACCTGACCCTAAACTGGGGTCCTAACTAATCCCTCACCTTGGAGGTACTGATAATGGTTCAGAGGTCCAAGTCTCCAGCCTAACCCTGTCTCCTATCTGTCCCTGAACCCTGTAATCAGTCCTAAGAAGGATTCTGATTACCACCAAAGGGATATGGGCTGATCTCTGCTAAATATACAGATTAGACATATAAGACAGACTGGAGAAAACACAGACTTGCATACACACTCAAACACAGAAGGAACATAAATGATCTGGGATATTAAACTCTAAGCAAGGTGAGCTTAAAACAACTAAGGAGCTCTTTAACTTAAGTCTATACAGATACAATCCTATCTGTGGTCTGCATGAAGAATTTCACTGGCAACTCCCAACACAGACAACCAGAGATTTAAAGGAAACCAATCAACAAATAATTAATTGCAGCCGGGAGAAAACTGCACCCAGTCCCAGAACTGAGCACAGACAGAATTAACTCCCTAACTGCCAAACACAAAGAAACAGCAACTCAGCTGTGAGAAGTCAGAATGTGCAACCGCGACGATCTTCGTGGCGATGCACACATGACACTGGGGTATTAAACACCGTCTTCCATTCATACCCGTGCTTAATGCGAATAAGGTTATACGCCCCCCCTGAGGTCAAGCTTGGTAAACCAACTAGCACTTTTCACCCTGGAAAACAGGTCAGAAATCAAGGGTAACGGATATTGATACTTCACAGTGATCTTATTCAAGAGACGATAATCAATACACGGCCTCAATGAACCATCCTTTTTGGCCACAAAGAAAAAACCGGCACCCAAGGGTGAAGAGGATGGTCTGATATGACCCTTCTCCAATGACTCCTTGATATAAGATCGCATAGCATCGTGTTCAGGTACAGACAAGTTAAAAAGGCGACCTTTAGGAAATTTACCACCAGGCACTAATTCAATAGTGCAATCGTAGCTCCTGTGAGGGGGAAAAGATGCAGATTTACTCTCACTAAATACATCCGAAAAATCAGTCAAAAAGTCAGGAACATCCTGAGACGTGGGAGAGGCAGAAAAAAACAGGAGTGTCAGCATTAACACATTGGCAGCCCCAACTGGTCACAGACACAGATTTCCAATCCAAAACAGGATTATGAGACTGTAACCAAGGGAAACCCAGTACAATAATGTCATGCAGATTATACAGCACCAGAAATTTGCAACTCTCCTGATGATCTGGTTCAACCCTCATTATCACCTGAGTAGAAAAACTGGAGTTTATTCTCCGCCAAAGGGGTGGAATCAATGCCCAGTAGGGGAATAGACTTCCGCAGGGGTATCATGGGAAACCCACAACGTTTGGCAAAGTCAAAATCCATCAGGTTAATAGCTGCTCCTGAATCAACAAAAGCCTGAGCAGAAAATGTGGACAGGGAGCAAATCAGGGTAACAGTCAACAGAAATTTAGTCTGAACACTACCCAAGACAACTGAGCGTGCAAAACATCTTCCCCGCTTAGGGCAGACTGAAATAGCATGAGAGGCATCACCACAGTAGAAACATAACCCATTGCGCTTTCGAAACTCATGACGCTGAGCCCCAGAAGTCACTCTATCACACTGCATGGGCTCAGAAGCTGGCTCACAAGGCAATACTATCTCATGCATACCTCTGCGCTCACGCAAACGTCTGTCAATTTGAATAGCCAATGACATAGAATCATTGAGACCAGAGGGAGCAGGGAATCCCACCATAACATCCTTTACATTCTCTGACAGCCCCTTCCGAAAAAGGGCTGCCAAAGCATCATCATTCCATTTGGTCAGGACTGCCCACTTTCAGAATTTCTGACAGTACAACTCAGAGTCTTCAAGACCCTGATTTAATGCCAACAAGGTTTTTTCAGCTTGATCAGTGACATTAGGTTCATCGTACAATAACCCCAGAGCCAGAAAAAATGCATCAATATCATTCAAAACAGGATCCCCAGGTGTCAGGGAAAAAGCCCAATCCTGAGGATCGCCGCGCAGGAGAGAGATGACAATTTGAACCTGCTGTGCTGCGTTACCTGAGGACTTAGGCTTTAATGCAAAAAACAACTTACAGTTATTTTTGAAATTCAGAAATTTAGCCCGATCCCCCAAAAACAAATCTGGCATGGGAATCCTAGGTTCCACAACCGGCAACCCAGCAAGATAGGTAGCAATACTCCGAACCTCAGTGGCAAGCTGATCCACATGGCCAGACAACTGTGCAAACTCCATTGAGAGAAAAAAAAATCCTCCTCAGCACCCAGAGAAAAAGAGGGAAAAAATGCAACAGACAGATAAAAAAAAAAAAAAAAAACTTTGACAACTTTTTTCTTTCCACACTATTTTTCCCTTCTGTGAATACCATATAATTTTCAGTTATGGCCAGTGATACTGTTATGTTTCGGTAGCTGAGGAGGACATGAACAACAGCAGGGCAGCCGAACACCTGAGATGTTGGTAACTGATGGGTTGCAGATTCCTAAACTAACGACACAACTAGAGGTAGCCGTGGAGCGTTCCTACGTTGATCCTAGTCGCCTCGTCACAGCCTGAGAGATAACTACACCTAAAGGCAGAAAGATGAAAGCTATCTGCCCCGGAGCAGATCCCCAAAGAAAATAGGAAGCCCCCAAACATATAATGGCGGTTAGACAAGATGAAAATACAAACATAGGCAGAAAATAGACTGAGCAAATGCTGGGGCCACAAGCTGACTAAATAGGATAGGACAGGAGAGATTACTTTCTGCAACCCAGAAAACCCTACAAAAATCCAACAATTCTGATTACAAAAATACTGAGATCACACGATCTTGCAACCCACTACATCAGATCTCAGTGTGAACAATAACCAAGCCGCAGCCGCTGAAAAAACAGGAAAAAGCAAATGAACAAATAACAGTGGCTGCAGATAAACTGTGAGGAGCTCAGGCCCCAGGAGGGGACCTGGCTGACCTCCACAAAAGTGCAGAAAACAATGCAAAAAGCAAGCACAAAAAGAAAAGCAAAAAATATGTTATCTGAAAGCAGGAGATGCAGGCAAGACTCCAGCAAACTTCCAAATGAACCAGGAACCACAATTGAGACAAGAACAATTGATCACCGGCAACCATCATGGGAGGGAACCTCCCTTATATCAGACCAGTCAGTGAACCCAGATTGCCAATCCTCGCTGAAAGGTTCAGTACTGTCTGTAACCACCAGAGGGAGCCTCTGCTCAGAAAGCATCTCTAACACATTCATAACACCTGACACCCTTCCAAGGCCATTGTAAGAAAAAACACGGCACTCAACTAAAAACGAGAGTAGGTGCTCAAGTCAGGTATCCAACCTGATAAATGTAAAAAATAACTTGGCACTCAAATGTGTAACACGAGAATTAGTTTAATAACGGTGCATCCAGACACGAAACGATTGAACGTTTTCGGTCCAACTATTGGACCTTCATCAGAATACTTTTCAAAGGAACACTGGACACAATAGAATGCAATCTCCAAAAGGTAGCTGGATGAGAAACAAATATCCCTAAATAGATAAGGATGGATCAAGAAGCTGTGAATCAGGACCAGGCACTCACAATAATGGAAGAGGGGAACTGGGAGCCAATGTGACAGGCGCCTAGGTGAGGCTTGCTCAAATAGGTTGCTGGAAAGGCACTGGGAGTCTGGATCTGAAGACACGCTGTGGAAGCAGGAGAAGCAGGAGTCTGCTGCAATAGGAGCTCTATTTTTCTTACATACCCTTCCAAGGCCAGTCTAAAATTGGGCGAGATGGCGGAAAGAACTACACCCTCTTTCAAAATAACAGTAGGATCAGATAACTCAGGAGAGTCCGCAAAGAAACTCCTCGAGAGGGCATCCGCCTTAACATTCTTAGTGCCAGGAAGAAAAGAAACCACAAAATTAAAACGTGTGAAAAACAAGGTCCACCTGGCCTGTCTATGATTAAGTCGCTTGGCAGATTCGAGATAAACCAGATTCTTATGGTTCGTGAGGACCACCACCTGATGTTTGGCTCCTTCCAGCCAATGTCTCCACTCTTCAAAGGCCCACTTCATGGCCAATAACTACCGATTACCCACGTCATAATTACGTTCAGTTGGAGAAAATTTTCGAGAGAAAAAGGCACAAGGCTTACTCTTAGAGGTCTCCGGATCTCTTTGGGACAAAACGGCACCTGCCCCAATTTCAGAGGCATCAACCTCCACCTGAAACGGTAGAGAAACATCAGGCTGCCGTAGAACAGGAGCAGAAGTGAATCTCTGCTTAAGTTCCTGAAACGCAGAGACTGCCTCAGGAGGCCAATTCACCACATCAGAACCCTTTTTGGTCAAATCAGTCAATGGTTTAACAATACCGGAGAAATTACCAATAAATTTACGATAAAAATTAGCAAAACCCAAAAATCTCTGAAGAGCCTTCAATGTAGTAGGTTGAACCCAATCACAAATGGCCTGAACTTTTACCGGGTCCATTTCAATAACAGACGGAGACAAAATGAATGCCAGAAATGAAACCTTCTGTACGCCAAAAAGACATTTTGATCCCTTCACATACAATGCGTTTTCTCTCAAAATCCGGAACACCGTTCGAACATGTTCCACATGAGAGTCCCAGTCGTTGGGAAAAATCAAGATATCGTCCAAATAAACGATCAGAAATTTATCCACGAAATCCCTGAAAATATCATTCATAAAGGACTGGAAGACAGAAGGGGCATTAGTGAGCCCAAAAGGCATCACTAGGTACTCAAAATGCCCCTCTGGGGTATGAAACACCGTCTTCCATTCATCCCCGTGCTTAATGCGAATAAGGTTATACGCCCCCCTGAGGTCAAGCTTGGTAAACCAACTAGCACTTTTCACCCTGGAAAACAGGTCAGAAATCAAGGGTAACGGATATTGATACTTCACAGTGATCTTATTCAAGAGACGATAATCAATACACGGCCTCAATGAACCATCCTTTTTGGCCACAAAGAAAAAAACGGCACCCAAGGGTGAAGAGGATGGTCTGATATGACCCTTCTCCAATGACTCCTTGATATAAGATCGCATAGCATCGTGTTCAGGTACAGACAAGTTAAAAAGGCGACCTTTAGGAAATTTACCACCAGGCACTAATTCAATAGCGCAATCGTAGCTCCTGTGAGGAGGCAAGGATGCAAACTTACTCTCACTAAACACATCAGAAAATTCGGTCAAATAGTCAGGGACATCTTGAGACTGGGGGGAGGCAGAAAAAACATCTTGAGACTGGGGGGGCAGAAAAAACAGGAGTGTCAGTATTAACACATTGGCAACCCCAACTGATCACAGACACAGATTTCCAATCCAAAAAAGATTATGAGTCTGTAACCAAGGGAAACCCAGTACAATAATGTCATGCAAATTATGCAACACCAAAAATTTGCAACTCTCCTGATGGTCCGGGTCAACCCGCATTATCACCTGGGTAGAAAACTGGGGTTTATTCTCCGCCAAAGGGGTAGAATCAATGCCCAGCAAAGGAATAGACTTCCGAAGGGGTATCATGGGAAACCCACAACGTTTGGCAAAGTCAAAATCCATCAGGTTAATAGCTGCCCCTGAATCAACAAAAGCCTGAGCCGAAAATGTGGACATGGAGCAAATCAGGGTAACAGTCAACAGAAATTTAGTCTGAACACTACCCAAAACAACTGAGCGCGCAAAACGTCTTCCCCGCTTGAGGCAGACGGAAATAGCCTGAGAAGCATCACCACAGTAGAAACACAACCTATTACGCTTTCGAAACTCATGATGCTGTGCCCCAGAAGTCACTCCATCACACTGCATGGGCTTAGGAGCTGACTCACAAGGCAACACAATCTCACGCATACCTCTGCGCTCACGCAAACGTCTGTCAATTTGAATAGCTAATGACATAGAGTCATTGAGGTGGTCGAGATCGTGTGGTCTCAGGTTTTTGTAATCAGAAGTGCTGGTATTTTTATTAGGGTTTTTCTGGGTTGCAGACAGAATTTCTCTCCTGTACTTTACTTTCTAGACAGATTTTGGCCCCAACATTTGCTCATTCTATTTTCTGTGTGTGTTCGTGTTTTCCTCTTGTTAACCGCCATTACATGTTTGGGGGCTTCCTACTCTTTTGAGGGTCTACTCCGGGGCAGTTAGCTTTCCTCTTTCTATCTTCAGGGATAGCTATCTCTCCGGCTGTGCCGAGGCGTCTAGGACCACCGTAGGTACGCTCCACGGCTGCTTCTAGTTGTGCGGTTAGTTTAGGTGTCTGCAACCTATTAGTTTCCAACCTCTCTGGTGTTAGGCTGCCTATGCGGTTTTTTGCTCCACTCCTGCCTCCTCAGCTACCAAAACATAACAGGCTCCGATCTGAGTAACTTGGTGCCTACGCCTTTCTCCATAAGTCCCAGAACAAACTAAAGTCTTGCTATATTATCACATGACAGAGGATGGACTGAAACGGCCACTGCAACTGTGGAGCTATACTCACCCCAAGTGACTCCCCTGATGAGACCAACAAAACGCGTCGGGAGGATGGGACACAACGCTCACGCTATATCGAGAATGAAGGAGTGTAACAACTCACCCTCTGGATTCTCGTGAGACCGTTCTGATTTAATGTACCGTCACATGAGTCCATGATTAATATAAAGAAGCTGCCCATAAGATAGTATATAGGGCTTTACTGTGCATCTGACGCTTTGAAGTGCACAAATGTGTTAATGGTTTATGTTAATTATAATTAGTATTTCAAGTTTTTCATTGAAATGAGGTGAAAAGCTGGCATGTATGCAGTACACACCTAGCGTTATATGGGATCACTGTGATTTATGTATGCTGAAACGCACATTTAGCGCTTAATAAGAATATTTCTAGCGCTTTATTGAATCACTGCGATTTACGTATGCTGCAATGCACACTTAATATAATAATAATATAATAATAATAATCTTTATTTATATAGCGCCATCATATTCCGCAGCGCTTTACAGTTTAACAGTTTCAGAACACAAGTCATAAGTAACAACGTTAATACAATAATTAAAGCAAAATAAGCCGCCCCTGCTCGTGAGAGCTTACAATCTACAATGAGGTGGGGAGATACAAAGTACAGGGGTGTATATACAATGGTGCATTTACAATGATGGTCCAGCCATCTTGAGGGAGTGAGGGATGGATGGAGATAGTGAATGGGCTACACACACACACACACTTACACATAGAATGACTTTGATTAGTGAATGTGATAGGCCGCTCTGAACAAATGTGTTTTGAGGGAGCGCCTGAAACTATGCAAATTGTGGATAGTCCTAATTTCTTGGGGTAGAGCATTCCAGAGGACTGGCGCAGCGCGGGAGAAGTCTTGGAGTCGGGAGTGGGAGGTACGGATTAGTGCAGATGTTAGTCGAAAGTCGTTTGCAGAGCGCAGCAGTCGGTTAGGCCGATAGATAGAAATGAGGGAGGAGATGTAGGGGGGTGCTGCACTGTGGAGAGCTTTGTGGGTGAGAACAAGTACTTTGAATTGTATCCTATAATGAATGGGCAGCCAATGTAAGGACTGGCAAAGAGCGGATGCGTCCGAGTACCGATTAGCCAGATGGATGACCCTGGCTGCTGCATTAAGGATGGACTGGAGAGGGGATAGTCGAGTAATGGGGAGGCCAAGTAATAGAGCGTTGCAGTAGTCCAGGCGGGAGTGGATCAATGCTACAGTGAGGGTTTTTGTTGTTTCCAAGGTGAGAAAAGGGCGGATTTTAGAGATGTTCTTTAGGTGTAGGCGGCAAGAGCGGGCAAGAGATTGTATATGGGAGGTGAAGGAGAGATTGGTGTCAAACATAACACCCAGACAGCGAGCCTGCTGCCGGGGTGTTATTATGGTGCGGCCCACGGAGAGGGATATGTCAAATTTAGGGAGGTTAGTAGACGGCGGGAGCAGAAGAAGTTCAGTTTTGGAGAGGTTGAGTTTCAGATAGAGAGCGGACATGATGTTGGAGACTGCGGACAGACAGTCGGTGGCGTTCTGTAGAACAGCGGGGGTAAGGTCGGGGATGACGTGTATAGTTGTGTGTCATCAGCATAAAGATGGTACTGAAAGCCAAATCTGCTGATGGTCTGTCCAATTGGGGCCGTGTAAAGAGAGAAGAGAAGGGGGCCAAGGACTGAGCCCTGGGGTACACCGACAGCGAGAGGAAGAGGAGATGACGTGGAGCCAGAGAACGAAACACTGAAGGAGCGGTCAGGAAGATAGGAGGAGAACCAGGAGAGAACAGTGTCCTTAATACCTAGTGACTGGAGCCTAGACAGTAGGAGACGGTGGTCAACAGTGTCGAAAGCTGCAGAAAGGTCGAGAAGAATGAGCAGAGAGTGGTCACCGTTACGTTTTGCTGTAAGAAGGTCATTGGTCACTTTAATGAGTGCAGTTTCGGTCGAATGTAGGGGGCGGAAGCCGGACTGTGAAGGGTCTAGGAGGGAGTGAGTGGAGATGTAACGGGTAAGGCGGGAGTAGACCAGGCGCTCCAAAAGTTTAGAGATGAAGGGGAGATTGGAGACCGGTCTGTAGTTGTTTGTGCAGGAAGGGTCGAGAGCGGGTTTCTTTAGTAGCGGAGTAATGATGGAGTGTTTGAAGGAGGATGGGAAAATGCCAGAGGAGAGTGAGAGATTAAAGATTGTAGTTAGGTGAGTTGTGACAACTGGAGAGAGAGACTGGAGGAGATGTGAGGGGATGGGATCGGTAGTGCATGTAGTCGGACGAGAGGAAGAGAGGAGTCTGGAGACTTCTTTTTCTGTGATGGGATCAAATGTGGAAAGTGAGCCAGGGGAACAGCAGGGTGGGATGGGAGTCACAGCCCTTGGTGGTTGAGAGCAGATTTCCTGACGGATAGTATCTATTTTTTCTGTAAAATGGGAGGCCAGGTCGTCAGCACAAATGTCTGTGATAGGGGCTTGTGCTTTTGGCCTGAGGAGGGAGTGAAAAGTGTCAAAAAGTTTCTTGGGGTTGTTGGCTAGTGAGGAGATCAGGGTGGTGAAGTAGGTCTGTTTGACGAGGTAAAGGGCAGCATTATAAGTTCTTAACATGAATTTAAAGTGGATGAAGTCTTCTGGTGTGCGGGTTTTTCTCCAAAGGCGTTCAGCACTCCTAGAGCATCGCTGTAGAAGTTGAGTTTGCAATGTGAGCCAGGGTGTTTTACTGTGTGTTTGGAAGTTCTGAGGGTGAGCGGTGCTACTTGGTCAAGGGTGCTTCTAAGAGTGTCATTGTAGTGCTGAACAGCCAGATTAGGACAAGAAAAAGAGAAGATTGGGGACAGAGATTAGTGTAGGGAGTCTGAAAGTGTCTGAGGGTTAATGGCTTGTAGATTTCTGAATGTGTGGTAGGTAGGAGTGCGCTGGGGTGGTCGATGATTTGTGAGCGTGAAGGAGAGAATGTTGTGGTCAGAGAGTGGAAGCGGTGAGTTATTTAGGTGGGAGATTGAACAGAGGCGGACAAAGACCAGGTCAAGGGTGTTACCATCCTTGTGTGTCTCAGAGGTTGAAAGCTGTGAGAGACCTAGAGAAGTGGTTAGTGCTAGAAGCTGAGATGCAGGTGTGGAAGTAGGGCTGTTAATGGGGATGTTGAAGTCTCCAAGGATAAGGGTTGGTAGTTCTGAGGACATGAAGTGCGGCAGCCAGGCAGAGAAGTGGTCAAGGAACTGGGTGGGCGAGCCTGGGGGCCGATATACGACCGCTACTCTGAGGGAGAGGGGACGAAAGAGCCTGATGGTGTGGACCTCAAAAGAAGGGAATGAGAGTGATGGAATTGGGGGGATGACCTGGAAAGTGCATTGTGGGGACAGGAATATGCCGACTCCACCACCATGTCTGTTTGTGGGTCTCGGGGAATGGGAGAACTGTAAGCCACCATAGGAAATGGCAGCAGGGGAGACCGTGTCAGAATCCTGAATCCAGGTTTCAGTGAGGGCCAACAGATGAAGAGAGTTGTTCAGAAAGTAGTTGTGAAGGAAGGTTAGCTTGTTGCATGCAGACCGTGGATTCCAGAGGGCACAATTAAACAAAGGAGATGAGGGAGTGCAAGTAATATTAATAAGATTATTATGGTTTCGATATGAGGTAGGGTAGGGATTGAGGTTGGGGGATGGTGGACCAGGGTTGGGGGAGATGTCCCCTGAAATCAGTAGGAGTAGGAAGATAAAGAGCAGGTAGTTGTTGGAGTTGTAAGTCGTTTTTTTCTGTGATGTGTTTGGGCAAGATGGGCTGAGGTTTCTCAGGAAGGTGAGGAGTGCATGGGAGCTGTACATGGGAGAGGGAAGTATGGAGGGGCTGATGTGTATGAGTCGTGATGGAGGGGGGATGGGGCGGTGAATGTGGATGGCAAGGGATCACAGGAGGATAGAGGTAATGAACATAATTAAAAAGAAAACAAAAAACAAGAAACAAATATCCTAAAATAAAATAAAAATATATTGCAAAACATGCATGAGGTTGTAATAATAATAATAAGGGTATTTGGTAAACATAATTTTGATCAAATTTTGTTTTTCATAATTAAAAAGAAAGTAAAGTGTGGGCTACCTGATTCCTGCCCTGATTAACTGCCATGGATAACTGCTGTTTACACGATGCTTGACTTCTATCGTTTACACGATGCTTGACTTCTATGATGCTTTGCTTCTGTGATGCGTGCACCCCACACATGCGTGCACCCCTTAAGGGTATGCCACACTAAACAGCGTCGCTAACGAGATCGCTAAAAAAGTCACTATTTAGCGATCTCGTTAGTGACGTTGTTCAGTGTGGCATGTAGCAACGACGTGGCCCCTGCTGAGATCCTGCTGTGATCTCGTTCGTCGCTGACATCGGTCCGGACCCTATTTTTATCGTCGGCGTCCCGCTGGTAAGTATATATCGCTGAGTGTGGCACCTTTTTTTAGCGATTTAGCGGTATTTTTGTACCGCTAAAGTCGTTAAGGAGATCGCTAACCGCGATAGCTTCCTTAACGACATCGCTAAATTAAGCCGCTACTAGCGATATTGAAACTATCCCGCTAGCGATCGCATTAGTATGCGTCGTTATCGTGATCGCTAGCGGGATAGTTTAGTGTGGCAGTACCTTTAGGGTGAGTTTCCACGGTCAGGAAACGCTGCGTGTTTGGCGCTGTGCGCTGGCGCAGCGCCAAACACGCAGCGTCCAGATGTTACAGCATAGTGGAGGGGATTTCAAGGAATCCCGTCTCCACCATGCGTAACAATACGCAGGTGGCAAACCTGCGTAAACGGACATGCGGCGCGTCTTTTTAGACCGCAGCATGTCCTCGCGTATTGCGGCGACGGTGCGTCGCCGCAACAGAATTAACACAGGGCTATGTAGCCCTGC
The DNA here is from genome assembly GCA_033576555.1 of Oophaga sylvatica. Lineage (NCBI taxonomy): Eukaryota > Metazoa > Chordata > Amphibia > Anura > Dendrobatidae > Oophaga > Oophaga sylvatica. Next base: position 438,130,162 of record JARQOD010000001.1, on the reverse strand, counting down.
GCTCTTTCCGGAGGTGTTCCGGAGGTGTCCTGAACACCTCCGGAAAGATCGCGCGTCATAAAGGGGGCGGGGCTTAGACGGAGCGGAATTTCCGCTCCGTCCAAAGCGCTATGGTTCCGGACCGTGGAACCATAGCCTTAGACTACTCCTAAATATATAGCCCACACTACAGGGTTAGGAGAGTGGAATTGTGGGAGCTGGTTTGGGATAATTTGGCAGCTGGAGCCAGCACACCAGGGGGTGGTTAAATGATCAAGGGCCTAGACCTGGCAACATCTATATGCTTTAGCACCTTCCACCTGATTAGATCTACAGAGGCCAAATTCACAGGATATGAAGCAGTAAGTATTACACAGTGCTAAAATGAATTATACTAAAGCTTTAGCAGGCACATTAAAATATGTAGCAAAATGGTAAAGCAGCAGATGACAGACAGTGAGCAGAAGTATGGAGTTGTACCATTAGGATATATTGCAGCAGAAAAGACAGCCAGCAGAGGTGGGGATTGTACCATTCAGCTGCTTGCTGACAATGAATGCAGTGCATACATGCAGACAGGACAATTCAGAGGATGAATGATTTGATTACCTGTGTGAAGAGAGAAGATGAATGTTAATTCTTTGCCATGGATAACTGCCGTTTACACGATGCTTGACTTCTATGATGCTTTGCTTCTGTGACACTTAGCGCTTCATAAGAATATTGGGACCTATATATGAGATTTATATGTATTTGATTTTGGTCCACCAATTTTTGATATATAGCAGCTGTGTGATGTGTTTATAGATTAATTAATGTCACCGTAATGTGTTACTTTCCAGCAGTGTTTGATTGGTGATTATTTAAGAAGGGTAAGCCGCTGGCTTTATACATATACGCTTGTAAACTATATACACACTTTCATGTGTCATTTTTTTTTCTGAAGAAATATGTGTACTGCTAATTCTGCCTTGGGATAGCTGAAATATCCACAATTATTATTGTATATGTTGAATTTTCTAGGGGTCATTATACATTAGTGTGATTTATGAGGCAAAAAAATACCCAGGCATTTAAGTAAGTCCAATATCCAGAGATACACCACTGAGATTGGGCTGAGATTGTATGGACTAATACTTTGATTACCAGCTTCACTCTGGTTATCTGTTTTAAGCACTTTGCACTTTGTCTGTGTTATTTTTTGAGTATTTTAATCAAATTTAAATAAAGTTTTCTATTTTTATTCTATGCTGTAAAATAAGTTAAGAGAGGATTCACCAACGCTATATATATTTGCTATATTATCACTTGGAGCAGTAGGTCTTTAACTACTCCGACCTCATGGGAATTATTGCTACAGTTTGTTTTTATAGACACTCTAGCAATAGAGTAGTCCTTGGCATCCCCATGAATGGCAGGGGATTAAAAAATTCCTTTCCCATGTGCAGCTGTAACAGGACACCTAGCTCAGCAGGGGGTCAAGCCTCTCAAGCCTGTGAGTGACAGATATCACACCTTGACCCAGCTAAGCTCAGAACAAAAGGCTTGCTTGCAAAATAGATACCATGTGGTCTAACTGGTTTGTTGAGTCAGCTATAATTTCATAATGAGAATATGGACATATCGTACATCCTGGTCACACACCGGTTACATTTTCAAAATCTCTGGAACAGACCAAATGCCTTCCAGGGTCTTGATCTGTTGTAACGCCACAGGTGGGAGAATATGTAGAATGGCTAGTAGGAGCCAAGTAGAAAAGCTGTGTTTTGTCTCAATGTGTAGCAGGGGCCCGGCCAGATCCAATGGCACCCAAACTGCCTCTGTCAGACCGTCAATTAAGGCGGTATTATGACCCATCTTCGGTTTTGGAGTTTTTAGCTGCTAGAGGCAAGGGAAAGGGATTTAGGTTTAGCTCTGGGGGCAGGAGGGAAGTGACCCAAAGAGGATAAAGGCTAGTGTAAGGCTATGTGGGCTTTCTGTTAAGCTTGTGGGTCACTTCGAAGGTAGGGGCCACGTCGAGTAATGTGCTGTGAAGGACCTAGGAACCAGTTGGCAGACCATGCCCCCTGTGGCTTAGCACCCACATGGTCGAACATCAACCCGCTAAGTGACAAAATCCATCTGCTTATATCTTTTGTAGTACCACTATTTGTATTTGCATATCTGACCATTGTCTATGTGTAACTATTGTGTATATAGTGTATTATCTAGTGTGCTCTTAAGGCGATGAAATACATAGTTTAACCTTGGGCAGCTTTTTTTTAATCTCGATCCACAAATCCACACATTAGTTTCTCAGCTTAACTTTCCATGATACCAGGGCTGGTTTCTGGCCTGATAAAATACTGTTAGCGGATTGGACTTATATCTAATAAGGTACTGGTGGCAGTCTTTACCAGGCTGCCCAGGCACTGTTTCACTGGTGCTAGTGAAAGGGGCCTCTCATGTGCCACGACTCAGCTGTCAGGTGACCAGAGGCTCCTTCCCTGTCCCTACCACTAGGGGGCACCCTAGCTCCCCTATTCCCCGGGATACTTCTGAAGGTGAAGATGCCGGGACTGCAACCCTTGCCTTATCTCAAGTTACCCCTTAGTCTGTTCTCTTCCCCCACTCAGGGAAGAGTGGCGCCACTGTGCACCGCAGTACACCAACTCGACAAACAAGACAACACAAACAAGGGGGTAAATGAAAATTCCAGGCATACAAATAGTCACTCACATATAATAGAGGAATGTACCAGGGAGTGGAGGATGGGGGAAAAAAACAAAGTAAGGGAAGGGAATTACCACACTTACAAACCATGCAACAGTCACAGATAACTCCTCCAAAACTTCTCATATGAACACCTCTCCTCCTAAGCCATGCAGCAAAAACTAGCTCTGACGTGGGTTTGAAGCAGGACCCAGATTACCCCTTGACATCATGGCTGTGAGCGAGTGTGGTGTCACATCAGTCGCTTCATGGGCCACATCATGTCGCTTCCCATGCCTCTCTTGGCCTGTTTGGAGAGGGGGTCTCTGTGTAAAACTGTACCAAGTTGACCTTACTTGTCCCCAGGAGATGCGGAACGTCACGGTGATGAAAGTGTGGAGACAGCATTACGTGATCCATATGACGTAAGTGACGTCAGTTGGGGAGTCGGGGTGTTGGATCATATGTGGTGGCAGCGATGAGATTCTGCATGATTTCCCCAGTGTCATCCTTCACAATGAGTTATATTGGATTGATGGGAATCCGACACCCCAATGATCAGCTGCTATCAGCTCTCCTGGCTGTAAGAGGTGATCAGAGCTGAAGAGCACAGGTACTGAAGCTCACCCCCATATTGAGGTGAATAGGAGCCGAACTACAGTACCAAGAATGGCCACAACACAGAGCATGGAGCTGTGTTACAGCTCCGTTCACTGTTTACACCCGTCTAAAAACAGATCTGTGGGTGTTCCTAGGGTCGGACCACCGTCATCTGATATTGATGACCCAAATCTGATGACCGTGATGTCCTGCCAGCCATGAATCTGCTGACCCAAACTCAACAGCCCCATATATGACTGAGAGACTGCCGAGTTCAGGTCAAAAACCCTGGGATGGTCCGAATATTATGGTCCGCTCTAGGAAAGTTTTCACAGACATGGGGGTCTGGTGTCTGTAGAATGGGGGTCTTATCTGGTTTCTATACAATGAGGAGTCTTTATAAAGGGGAGTCTGGTCTGTACACTAGGAGCTATTTTCTGGTGGGAGCTGGCTTGGGGCTAAATGTATTGGATGGTGTGCAGTGTCCGGCCTGCTTTTGTTAGGGGGTCTGTACTCGGAGAAAGGGGACAGCTTTGCTGCCCATTTTCCTCATTCTGTAAGCTAGGGGCTTGTCCTGTATAAGTGGGAGGGTCATACAGACAAAAATCGTCCTGAAATCGCCGCTGTCCATAGCGGGAGAGCCCTGGGATGGCCTGAGCCGCCGGTGGTGGCGGGGCAGCAGGATGGCAGCTGCCACTTGTACGCCTCCATTCACTTCCCAGAATCCCCCGTGTTAACCCTCGCAGCACCGGCCCTGTACAACACGTTGTTTACTATACAGTTCGATATTGCAGCCCCAGTGCGGAAATTGCAGGGAAGTCATGTGACCACTGCTTACACGTGACTCCTACGTCATCACTCCTACCGGGAGCAACTCCATTCTAGGCACGACCGTATCAGGAGTAAGTGGGCAGCGGAGCCGGGAGCGCAGAGGTCCCCGTTATCTGCACACTCTCCGCTGCTCCCGGTGGACTCCCGTCTGTAGAGCGCTCCGGGGCCCGGGAGGAGCTGCCGTGTGATCCCTGAGTCACTGCCGGATGCCGGCTTGTGGTGTAAACAATAGGTGCCCGCCCGGAGCCTGCGAGCTGCGCTCCGGTACCGGGGTCCTGCGTCACCTCCAGCCCAACCTGCAGTGACCGGACCGGACATCCCCTTATACAGCGGGGGCAGGAGGCTGTGACCCGGGGGCACCGTGCTCCGAAGATCCGGAGCTGGACCTTGGACCCCTGTGAGAACCGCTGATCCCAGAAGATCCCTACAGATCTGCAGCCGATCACTAATAGTATCAGGGACCGCAAAACAATTCCCACTGCGAACAGTGAGCCTCAACGTGATAACTATTTAGCGGACTGATCCCAGTTACTCAGCGTGACGGGGACGAGCCCTATCGACACAGCGTGACGGGGACGATCCCTATCGAACGGCGTGACGGGGACGATCCCTATCGACACGGCGTGACGGGGACGATCCCTATCGACACGGCGTGACGGGGACGATCCCTATCGACACGGCGTGACGGGGACGATCCCTATCGACACGGCGTGACGGGGACGATCCCTATCGACACGGCGTGACGGGGACGATCCCTATCGACACGGCGTGACGGGGACGATCCCTATCGACACGGCGTGACGGGGACGATCCCTATCGACACGGCGTGACGGGGACGATCCCTATCGACACGGCGTGACGGGGACGATCCCTATCGACACGGCGTGACGGGGACGATCCCTATCGACACGGCGTGACGGGGACGATCCCTATCGACACGGCGTGACGGAGACGATCCCTGTCGACACGGCGTGAAAGGGACGATCCCTATCGCTTCCTTGGGTAGAACAGTAATACACCAGTTTTTAGGTTGTTTTCCGTCACTTATTGTGCACACATCCCTGGATAGTCTGGTCTGCACGGTATATGTGGTGGTCTGCTCCCTGGGGGGCGTCTCAGATTGGCAGACCACTTGATAATGACGTGTCTCCATAGACCTTCCTGACTGCCGGGTAATTTTGGAGTCGCCTTGACTGAGTTTTAATGGCTCTTCAGTGCACTACGCCTCATTTCAAGCCTTAGGAAATATTTTTTTGTATTAGTTTTCCTTTAGAACAATATTTCTGTAATTTTAACCGTAGCCTTTACCATTTAGAAGGACCTTTTAGTATTTTAGATAGAAGATGAGTAGCCAGGGCCCAGCTGGTGATAAAACGATCATGACGGGTTTGATGTGCCAGGAAAATTTTGCATGTTCTGGAAGTGAAGAAGCTGCGTTTGAGTGCGATGAGTGTAAGACGTTACAGTGCCAGCGGTGCGAGGAGGTTCTGCACAAGCAGGAGAGACTCCAGAACCACGAGCGGACGCGGATCCCACCGGGCTACGTCCCTCATTGCTCCTCATGCAAGGGGGTAAACAATGGCGGCACCCCAGGGGCAAGACCTCAGGCGGCCATTAGGTGTCTCTCCTGTAAAATTGATCTCTGCGCAGACTGTCAGAAGCGGACTCACTCCGGAGGGAACAAACGGAAGCATCAAGTCACCTATTACCAAACTACAAAGAGCCCCGAACCTCCAGAAGGTCCAAAAGTGGATGACGAGACCCGGAAGAAGAAGATGACCGAGAAAGTGGTCAGTTTCCTACTTGTGGATGAAACTGAGCAAATTCAGGTATTTATATTTTTTATTTACTTGGTCTTGTATCAACAGCCTATCCTGTAGCGCAGTACATGGTTTGCAATCACTCACATTACAGTCTGTCCCCAATGGGGCTAAAAGTCTGATTTTTCAGTTTTGGCAAACTGGGATTGATGACATATTTAGGTACTTTTTTAGGATGTGGGAGGAAAGTAGTGTACGTTGTGATAAGCTGTTCAAGAAAGGGAGAAGACTTGTGGGGCGATTTATCAGTGACTTTATTTTTTTTCTTATCGTACTGACATTTTTTGCACCAAATTCTTAAAAATTGCTCACGCATTTAGATTTGGCGCAAAATAAAGTGTCATTAATTTTGCTTGTAACCGTTTAGTACCAAAAGTCGCAAACCCTTTATATCAGAGCTGTGAAGTCGGTAAGCCAAGCCCCTACTCTGACTCCACGGCCCTAACTCACTACTGAGCATGTACATAAAGTGCAGCACAGATTCATTTCATCTATGACTCCACAGCACTGTTCACTACTGAGCATGTACATAAAGTGCAGCACAGATTCATCTCATCTACGACTCCACAGCACTGGTCACTACTGAGCATGTACATAAAGTGCAGAACAGATACATCTCATCTACATCTCCACAGCACTGGTCACTACTGAGCATGTACATAAAGAGCAGCACAGATTCATCTCATCTACATCTCCACAGCACTGGTCACTACTGAGCATGTACATAAAGTGCAGCACAGATTCATCTCATCTACATCCCACAGAACTGTCACTACTGAGCATGTACATAAAGTGCAGCACAGATTCATCTCATCTACACTCTCACAGCACTGGTCACTACTGAGCATGTACATAAAGTGCAGCTATAGATTCATCTCATCTACGACTCCACAGCACTGGTCACTACTGAGCATGTACATAAAGTGCAGCATAGATTCATCTCATCTACACTCCACAGCACTGGTCACTACTGAGCATGTACATAAAGTGCAGCACAGATTCATCTCATCTACGACCCACAGCACTGGTCACTACTGAGCATGTACATAAAGTGCAGCACAGATTCATCTCATCTACGACTCCACAGCACTGGTCACTACTGAGCATGTACATAAAGTGCAGCACAGATTCATCTCATCTACGCTCCACAGCACTGGTCACTACTGAGCTGTACATAAAGTGCAGACAGATTCATCTCATCTATGACTCCACAGCACTGGTCACTACTGAGCATGTACATAAAGTGCAGCACAAATTCATCTCATCTACATCTCCACAGCACTGGTCACTACTGAGCATGTACATAAAGTGCAGCACAGATTCATCTCATCTATGACCCGCAGCACTGGTCACTACTGAGCATGTACATAAAGTGCAGCACAATTCATCTCATCTACGACTCCACAGCACTGGTCACTACTGAGCATGTACATAAAGTGCAGATAGATTCATCTCATCTACGACTCCACAGCACTGGTCACTACTGAGCATGTACATAAAGTGCAGCACAAATTCATCTCATCTACGACTCCACAGCACTGGTCACTACTGAGCATGTACATAAAGTGCAGTATAGATTCATCTCATCTACACTCCACAGCACTGGTCACTACTGAGCATGTACATAAAGTGCAGTACAGATTCATCTCATTATGACTCCCAGCACTGTCACTGCTTAGCATGTACATGAAGTGCAGCACAATTCATCTCATCTATGACTCCACAGCACTGGTCACTACTAAGCATATACATAAAGTGCAGCACAGATTCATTTCATCTAGACCCACAGCACTGTCACTACTGAGCATGTACATAAAGTGCAGCACAGAATTCATCTCATCTACGACTCCACAGCACTGGTCACTACTGAGCATGTACATAAAGTGCAGCACAGATTCATCTCATCTACATCTCCACAGCACTGGTCACTACTGAGCATGTACATAAAGTGCAGCACAGAATCATCTCATCTACGACCCCACAGCCCTGGTCACTACTGAGCATGTACATAAAGTGCAGCACAGATTCATATCATCTACATCTCCACAGCACTGGTCACTACTGAGCATGTACATAAAATGCAGCACAGATTCAACTCATCTACGACTCCACAGCACTGGTCACTACTGAGCATGTACATAAAGTGCAGCACAGATTCATCTCATCTACATCTCCACAGTACTGGTCACTACTGAGCATGTACATAAAGAGCAGCACAGATTCATCTCATCTACGACTCCACAGCACTGATCACTACTGAGCATGTACATAAAGTGCAGCACAGATTCATCTCATCTACATCTCCACAGCACTGGTCACTACTGAGCATGTACATAAAGTGCAGCACAGATTCATCTAATCTACGACTCCACAGCACTGGTCACTACTGAGCATGTACATAAAGTGCAGCACAGATTCATCTCATCTACAACTCCACAGCACTGGTCACTACTGAGC
>JARQOD010000001.1:438090199-438121684 GCA_033576555.1 Oophaga sylvatica | reverse complement strand
TCACTGTGTTTTACTCAAAACCACAATGAGTCTATATGGCTTTAGCGTCTTGTAATTTCAGGCAACACAATGAAGCGGAATATCTGCTGTAGTAAATATGCAGAAAAGCGCGTGCCGACAAGGATTTCCCCTCAATATCTATAAGCGAAGATGCTCACATTACCTTGTTAATCACATTCTTACCGAATAGGCAGCTCACAAAATTCTGATAGATGGGGTTAGACGTCTGAGACCCTCAGTGCTCCCAAGGAGGTCTTCTGTTGTTTGTAAGATCAGATTAGTAGCGGAGATATAGATATCAAACAAAAATATTGTCTTTATTAAATGAATATAAAATGTACAGTTTCATAACGCATTTTGAGATTGTCTCCTTTTTCAAGTGTACAGAGACCCTGTACATTTTATATTCTGCATTTTTCTTGGCTACTATTGTCCTCTGTTTGGCATTCATTGAAGTCTAACATCACCCAGCGGACCTCATCACAGAACATCTTATATTTGCTGTCATTATCATCTTATTCTGTTTCTCCTTAGTTCCAACACTTTTAAAGGGTGATTCATCAAAGTGTTTTTGTCAGAAAAATTGAAGTAAAAAACTTTCAAAAGATGCGCAAAAGTTTTGCAACTTCTGACTTTCACACTAGTTTCAGGCAGCTCCGCTAAAATGGGTGAAACTGGGGAGGGGTTGGGGAATGGCTACACCCGCCCTTAAAGGGAACCTGTCAGCGGGTTTGGCCGATATAAGTAGCGGCCATCACCTTTCAGGGCTTATATACAGCATTCTATAATGCTGTATATAAGCCCCCAACCTGTCCTGTAAGAGAAGAAAAATATATTTTATTATACTTACGTGCGGGGCGGTTCGGTCCGATAGATGTCGCTGGTCTTGAACCGGCGCCTCACATCTTCTTGCGATGCTGTCCTTCTTGTGGATGACGCATCCCTGCTTCATCCACATAGTGTGCTCGCCATTGCGCTCCTGCACAGGCGTACTTATCTGACCTGTTGAGGGCAGAGTAAAGTACTGCAGTGCGCAGTTGCTGGGCCTCTCTGACCTTTCCCGGTGCCTGAGCACTGCAGTACTTTGCTCTGCCCTCAACAGGTCAGATAAATACGCCTGCGCAGGAGCGCGATGCCGGGGAGCCTGTGTGGATGACATAGGACGTGTCATCCACAACAAGCAAGCAGGAGGACAGCGATCATAAGACGGGAGGCGCCATATAAATGCTGTATATCAGCCCTGGAAAGTGATGGCCGTAACTTATATCGGCTAAAGCTGGTGACAGGTTCCTTTTAACGTATATCAATAGTCGTCTTGCTTCTGACTTGAGTGACATTTTGGTGAACCATACGCCACTGATGAGATATACCGAATTCATTAAGTGGCGTACGCCTCTTAATGAAGTATATGAGTTCCCAGACCAGACCCCATTGACTTATATTCAGGTCTATTGTGAGTGTATCAAGGTTCTTTTGCCATCATGTAGAACAGAAACCAGAACAGAATGCCTTACCGATGAGCACAGAGGCAACCTGTTACATTTTTTTTGTTTGTTAGATCCAAATCATTGTGCTCCCCTTTCTTAGGCTTGCTATGAAAGTGGGAGAGAGATGAATGTGGTACCCAAGACTTCTGCATCCACAGACTCCCCATGGTTGGGACTCGCCAAGTATGCCTGGTCTGGGTAAGTCATGTCCTCTGCATCTCGTTAGATGATTAGTTGCAATAAATCATTGAGATGAGTCTTCTTACAAGTACCTGTTCTTGCTTCTACATTTAGGTATGTGATTGAGTGTCCAAACTGTGGGGTGATCTATCGTAGTCGTCAGTACTGGTTTGGAAATCAGGATCCAGTTGATACCATTGTGCGCACAGAGATACAACATGTCTGGCCAGATGTGAGTCATTCATTTCTGAAAGAGTTTGTCCACCTTTTGGAGACTTTTCTTTTTCTTAAAGGGGTTGCCCAGCCTTAGGGAACAAGTGTGTAGTCACTCTGTGACTGCAGACTTGTGAATCCTCAGAACGCGCCCACCGAGAGCGGGTGGGCGCATTACCGCAAATATACGATGTATGTGCAGTCGCGTGCCAACTAGACATGTGTGGCTTCACTCCATGCAAGTGTATTGAGCAATGAAGGATACAGTCTAGTTGGTATGTGGCCAGAAGTATGCAAATTAAATACTTGTGGTTACATGACTGCCCAATCCCATTGCCAGCATGGGAGACTCCAGACAGCATGCACTGTGAGGATTAACAAGTCTGCAGTCACGTAGAGAAGGCCGAACAACCGCTTTAAATGCATGTATGTGATGCTACAAATCAATTTTGCAATTGGGTTTCATTAAAAAACGTTGTACCGTTGGGCTTCTACAAGCTCTTTGTTTTTCAGCACATTCAGCTTCAGTGTGATTTCTGACCATAAATCAGCGGAGCGGAGCTCAGAAAAAGAGTTAGAATATCTGAGTCAGACATTCATAAAGAGCTCACTGACAGATTCTCAGTTATCTCATTCAGTAGCCAGCAATAGCACAACACAGAGACTATAGAAGGCAAATGGTGCAAAATTTTAAGCAGAAACAAATTGCAAAAATAACTTTTAGCTCCACTTACATACACTTAAGTAAAAAATAAAAAAAAAAATTGTCCCCAAATGTTTGAGCCATACCATTAATTTGCATCTTATTTTTCTAATGTGTTCAGCCAATAAGCAGAAGATAATCTTACTCGGTTTGTTGTGCTGTTTTTTTGCACCATCTATAAGCAGATAGAAATCTTAGAGAGAACAGTTTGATCCTCCTTTTACTACAGTGTCAGAATTACATTGTCCAAAAGTGCGGAGCTGCGAGTCAGAGGCGGAATTAGGATGACATCTCGCCCCACAACTGGCTGAACAACTCCTGAAATGCTTAACTCTTGATTTTTTTTTTTTTTTTTCACTTCTTTAGTCTGATGGATTCCTAAAGGATAACAACAATGCCGCACAGCGCCTTCTGGATGGTATGAACTTTATGGCCCAGTCTGTGACTGAACTAAGTATTGGACCCACTAAAGCCGTGACATCGTGGTTGACTGATCAGATTGCCCCGGCCTACTGGAAACCAAACTCACAAATTCTGGTAAGATTATTATTTTTCAGCTTTTTTTTGCTGTGAAACTCACAGGCTGGATTCCCACATGGTTGATTTGTAGATAGATGCAGAATGTGATCCTAGAGAGCTTTATAAAGCTTTCCATTGTACTTCAGCTCTCGTGGATTCAGTCCACTAACTCAACAATAGTAAGAGCTGGCATATCACTAGCGTATACCATCATGTAGTGATCAGTGGTGGTCCTCAGAGAAACAAATCAGCTGCTACATCTCTGCCATTTTCTCTGAACGCGTCTGGGTGGAAGTAGCCAAGTGGCCATGGCCCCATCTTTTTTTTTAGGTTGGTGAAAGTTGCAGAGTCTGCGCAGTGCTGGCCCTGAGAAGGAAAGGGCTGCAGAACTTATTTCTTGGTCTCTTCATTGGAGCACATAGTCTGCTGCCACCTGGAGGCTGACACTATTATTACATCCTAAATAAAAATTGGCTCCCCTCCTGCCAGCACCAGGCTTTTTAGTCTGGTGAGACGAGCAAAAAGAATTAAAGCATGAAAAAGAAAATAATTCAATTGCACTCCGAGAGAGAACCCAAAGTAAATGCATGCCCGACCGGGCAACTAGGGGTGGGGGCTGTGTCCAACAATAAAGATTTTACGGTGAGTACCAAAAATCTTACCTTAGCGTTGCGTCCAGTTCACAGTTTTTCCCTCCATGGTGGTACCCCATGTGCATTTACCAGGGGCCATGCTGCAGCTTATTAACTGAGCGCCGCTGTGCAATAAAAAAAATTAGAATGGGACACGGCACTAAATTCTTGTTAGAATGGGTGCACTGGCATCATACTTTTGTCTTGGATGACATATTTTTTTTTAATGCATCTACATTAAAATACTGAGATGTAGAGATTGTGCAGGCATATTCTATTGATGACCTACCTGCAAGACAGGTCATCAATAGCAGATTAATGGAGGTCCGAAAACTGGCACCCCGACGGATCAGCTGTTTTTGGCTTCGGCCAGATATAGACACTTTGAATGGAGCAGTCGTGAAGTGGCCACTGCCACCGTTACCGGCTATTGCAGCACAGCTTCTATGCCCAAGCTGTCATGCAGCAGTCGGCAACTGCTGCCAGCAGTATTTACAACTGGATGGCACCCAGGAAAAAAAATGTTGATCGGTGGGTTTTTCTAGGATTTGGGGCCTCCTCAATCTGCTTTTGATGACCTTTCCTACTAATACTGTAAGCCCAGACAACCCTGCTAAATAATAACGTATTCTCTGTGCCTAAAGTGTGTCGGGTAAGCACTGTACATGTGGATGGCTTCAATATCTCAAGGAGCAAGAAGAAAATACATTTTCTTATCACAGGTATCTGGCAGTTCGAAGACATGATTGAAGCAGAGCCTGATATGTAACGGGATGCAATAAAGTGAACTACCGTAAACGGCGCTGCATTATGATCAATGTCAGTTATTGATCTGTGACAACTCTCTGACGATGGCATTATATAGAGCTCCATGGTCTTTGGTCCGGATATTGCTGCCATGTTGGTTAATTGAGTCCCGTGGCATCTTCTGTATGTCTGTACCTATCAGAAGGAGATATAAGGTGCTTTTCTCATTCATGTGCATCGTTATATGGCCCTTTCCCTTTACAGGAATGTACAAAATGCAGAACCCCTTTTAAAGATAATGACAGCAAACATCACTGCCGGGCCTGCGGAGAGGGCTTCTGTGACAGCTGCTCATCGAAAAGTCGTCCAGTGCCTGAGCGAGGTTGGGGACTGTCCCCAGTTCGTGTGTGTGACTGCTGCCATGACCTGAGAGGAGCACACGTCGGTAAGACTGTCGTGAATGATCCCTGTGTGTGCATGCCCAGTGACATGGTCTGCACCTTAATATTGGTAATTAAACTCAGCCTAAAGCTGGCCATGTCATGCTACGCTGCTGATTATTATCTCCCCCAACAGCATCTGTTGGGGACAATCAAGGGGCCCCCATACAATGTAGATTGTTGGGCGATACTCCCAATATCTGCGAACCCAGGCCACCTTTATGTGTTTGGGGCTTATAGACATTAAAAACCTGTAATCTGGACCACATGATGACCTTTCTATATAAAGATGATGGTAATATCCACAAAGTTTTCACACTTTGCCAACAATATTGTAATGTATTAGTGTATGCTTTACTGGATAATACACAGTGCTCCTACTGCAGGGCTTGTAGGATTACTAGATAATACTCTGTGCTCCTACTGCAGGGCTTGTAGGATTACTAGGTAATACTCTGTGCTCCTACTGCAGGGCTTGTAGGATTACTAGGTAATACACTGTGGTCCTACTGCAGGACTTGTAGGATTATTAGATAATACACAGTGGTCCTACTGCAGGACTTGTAGGATTACTAGGTAATACTCTGTGCTCCTACTGCAGGGCTTGTAGGATTACTAGGTAATACACTGTGGTCCTACTGCAGGGCTTGTAGGATTACTAGGTAATACAGTCATGGCCAAAAGTTTTGAGAATGACACAAATATTAATTTTTACAAAGTCTACTGCTTCACTTTTTCTAATGGCAATTTGCATATACTCCAGAATGTTATAAAGAGTGATCAGCTTAACAGCAATTACTTGCAAAGTCAATATTTGGCTAGAAAATGAACTTTATCCCCCAAAACACATTTCAACATCATTGCAGCCCTGCCTTAAAAGGACCAGCTAACCTCTTTTCAGTGATTGCTCCATTAACACAGGTGTGGGTGTTGATGAGGACATGGCTGGAGATCAATCTGTCAAGATTAAGTAAGAATGACACCACTGGACACTTTAAAAGGAGGCTAGTGCTTGGCATCATTGTTTCTCTTCTGTTAACCATGGTTATCTCTAAAGAAACACGTGCAGTCATCATTGCAATGTACAAAAATGGCCTAACAGGGAAGAGTATCGCAGCTAGAAAGATTGCACCTCAGTCAACAATCTATCGCATCATCAAGAACTTCAAGGAGAGAGGTTCCATTGTTGCCAAAAAGGCTCCAGGGTGCCCAAGAAAGACCAGCAAGCGCCAGGACCGTCTCTTAAAAGTGTTTCAGCTGCGGGATCAGGCTACCAGCAGTGCAGAGCTTGCTCAGGAATGGCAGCAGGCAGGTGTGAGTGCATCTGCACGCACTGTGAGGCGGAGACTCTTGGAGCAAGGCCTGGTCTCAAGTAGGGCAGCAAAGAAGCCACTTCTCTCCAGAAAAAACATCATGGACAGACTGATATTGTGCAAAAGGTACAGGCAGTGGACTGCTGAGGACTGGGGTAAAGTTATTTTCTCTGATGAATCCCCTTTTCAATTGTTTGGGACATCAGGAAAACGCCTCATTCGGAGAAGACAAGGTGAGCGCTACCACCAGTCTTGTCTCATGCCAACTGTTAAGCATCCTGAAACCATTCATGTGTGGGGTTGCTTCTCAGCCAAGGGAATCGGCTCTCTCACAGTCTTGCCTAAAAACACAGCCATGAATAAAGAATGGTACCAGAATGTCCTCCAAGAGCAACTTCTCCCAACCCTCCAAGAGCAGTTTGGAGATCAACAATGCCTTTTCCAGCATGATGGAGCACCTTGCCATAAAGCAAAGGTGATAACTAAATGGCTCAGGGAACAAAACATAGAGATTTTGGGTCCATGGCCTGGAAACTCCCCAGATCTTAATCCCGTTGAGAACTTGTGGTCAATCATCAAGAGACGGGTGGACAAACAAAAACCTAAAAATTCTGACAAAATGAAAGCATTGATTGTGCAAGAATGGACTGCTATCAGTCAAGATTTGGTCCAGAAGTTGATTGAGAGCATGCCAGGGAGATTGCAGAGGTCCTGAAGAAGAAGGGTCAACACTGCAAATATTGACTTGCTGCATTAACTCATTCTAACTGTCAATATAAGCTTTTGTTACTCATATGTTTGCAATTATTATATTTCTGTCTGTGATAAAAACATCTGTCAAACACACATAAAAACCAGAGGGCAGCAGATCATGTGAAAATATAATATTTGTGTCATTCTCAAAACTTTTGGCCATGACTGTACACTGTGCTCTACTGCAGGACTTATAGGATAGGTAATACACTGTGCTTCTACTGCAGGGCTTGTATGAATACTAGGTAATACACAGTGGTCCTACTGCAGGGCTTGTATGAATACTAGGTAATACACAGTGGTCCTACTGCAGGACTTGTAAGATTACTAGGTAATACACAGTGGTCCTACTGCAGGGCTTATAGGATAGGTAATACACTGTGCTTCTACTGCAGGGCTTGTAGGATTACTAGGTAATACACAGTGGTCCTACTACAGGGCTTGTAGGAATACTAGGTAATACACAGTGGTCCTACTGCAGGACTTGTAGGATTACTAGGTAATACACAGTGGTCCTACTGCAGGGCTTGTAGGATTACTAGGTAATACACAGTGGTCCTACTGCAGGACTTGTAAGATTACTAGGTAATACACAGTGGTCCTACTGCAGGGCTTATAGGATAGGTAATACACTGTGCTTCTACTGCAGGGCTTGTAGGATTACTAGGTAATACACAGTGGTCCTACTGCAGGGCTTGTAGGAATACTAGGTAATACACTGTGTTCCTACTGCAGGACTTATAGGATAGGTAATACACTGTGCTTCTACTGCAGGGCTTGTATGAATACTAGGTAATACACAGTGGTCCTACTGCAGGACTTGTAGGATTACTAGGTAATACACAGTGGTCCTACTGCAGGGCTTGTAGGATTACTAGGTAATACACAGTGGTCCTACTGCAGGGCTTGTAGGATTACTAGGTAATACACAGTGGTCCTACTGCAGGACTTGTAGGATTACTAGGTAATACACAGTGGTCCTACTGCAGGGCTTGTAGGATTACTAGGTAATACACAGTGGTCCTACTGCAGGGCTTGTAGGATTACTAGGTAATACACAGTGGTTCTACTGCAGGACTTGTAGGATTACTAGGTAATACACAGTGGTCCTACTGCAGGGCTTGTAGGATTACTAGGTAATACACAGTGGTCCTACTGCAGGACTTGTAGGATTACTAGGTAATACACAGTGGTCCTACTGCAGGACTTGTAGGATTACTAGGTAATACACAGTGCTTCTACTGCACGGCTTGTAGGAATACTGGATAATACACAGTGCTTCTACTGCAGGCTTGTAGGATTACTAGGTAATACACAGTGGTCCTACTGCAGGACTTGTAGGATTACTAGGTAATACACAGTGGTCCTACTGCAGGACTTGTAGGATTACTAGGTAATACACAGTGGTCCTACTGCAGGGCTTGTAGGATTACTAGGTAATACACAGTGGTCCTACTGCAGGACTTGTAGGATTACTAGGTAATACACAGTGGTCCTACTGCAGGACTTGTAGGATTACTAGGTAATACACAGTGCTTCTACTGCACGGCTTGTAGGAATACTGGATAATACACAGTGCTTCTACTGCAGGGCTTGTAGGATTACTAGATAATACACTGTGCTCCTACTGCAGGGCTTGTAGGATTACTAGATAATACACAGTGGTCCTACTGCAGGGCTTGTAGGATTACTAGATAATACACTATGCTCCTACTGCAGGGCTTGTAGGATTACTAGATAATACACAGTGCTCCTACTGCAGGACTTGTAGGATTACTAGATAATACACAGTGCTCCTACTGCAGGACTTGTAGGATTACTAGATAATACACTGTGCTCCTACTGCAGGGCTTGTAGGATTACTAGATAATACACAGTGTTCCTACTGCAGGGCTTGTAGGAATACTGAATAATACACTGTGCTCCTACTGCAGGGCTTGTAGGATTACTAGATAATACACAGTGCTCCTACTGCAGGACTTGTAGGATTACTAGGTAATACACAGTGGTCCTACTGCAGGGCTTGTAGGATTACTAGATAATACACAGTGTTCATACTGCAGGGCTTGTATGAATACTGAATAATACACTGTGCTCCTACTGCAGGACTTGTAGGATTACTAGATAATACACAGTGCTTCTACTGCAGGACTTGTAGGATTACTAGATAATACAAAGTGTTCATACTGCAGGGCTTGTATGAATACTGAATAATACACTGTGCTCCTACTGCAGGGCTTGTAGGATTACTAGATAATACACAGTGTTCATACTGCAGGGCTTGTATGAATACTGAATAATACACTGTGCTCCTACTGCAGGGCTTGTAGGATTACTAGATAATACACAGTGCTTCTACTGCAGGACTTGTAGGATTACTAGATAACGCCTTACTTTTGATCTCTGGGTGACTGGTTGGTATTTGCATTGTTCTAGCTGATGGCAGTGAAGATGATGAAGGAGGTACTGTCATCGCAAGAAAAGTTGGTGAAGCCGTACAGAACACGCTAGGAGCAGTGGCAACAGCTATCGACATTCCTTTAGGTAAGATGTTGTATAGATAAAGTGTCCTGAGGTTGGAGTAGTACAATGCTAAAGGTGTGAAGTCAGTGTATGCAAAACCTACTCATCAGCTGGCTGTATTATATGCATGGCATTTTGGATTTCAACAGGTCCTACCCTGTGCCCCATGGAAGAGGATAAGCCACCAAAGGAGACTGATCTTTCTTTCTCTCTCATTCTCGCTCTCTGTCTCTTGTTTTCTATGTCTCTCATTTTCTTTCTCTCTCTCTTTGTCTCTTGCTTTCTCTCGTATTCTTTCTTTCTCTCCTGCTTTCTTTCTTTGTCTCGCTATTTCTCTCTGTGTCGTTTTCTCTCTCTGTGTCGTTTTCTCTCTGTGTGTCCTTTTCTCTGTGTCGTTTTCTCTCTCTTTGTGTCGTTTTCTCTCTCTTTGTGTCCTTTTCTCTCTGTGTCCTTTTCTCTCTGTGTGTCCTTTTCTCTCTGTGTGTCCTTTTCTCTCTGTGTGTCCTTTTCTCTCTGTGTGTCCTTTTCTCTGTGTGTCCTTTTCTCTCTGTGTGTCCTTTTCTCTCTGTGTGTCCTTTTCTCTCTGTGTGTCCTTTTCTCTCTGTGTGTCCTTTTCTCTCTGTGTGTCCTTTTCTCTCTGTGTGTCCTTTTCTCTCTGTGTGTCCTTTTCTCTCTGTGTGTCCTTTTCTCTCTGTGTGTCATTTTCTCTGTGTCCTTTTCTCTCTGTGTGTCATTTTCTCTGTGTGTGTGTCCTTTTCTCTCTCTGTGTCCTTTTCTCTCTCTGTGTGTGTCCTTTTCTCTCTGTATGTGTCCTTTTCTCTGTGTGTCATTTTTTCTCTGTGTGTCATTTTCTCTCTGTGTGTGTCCTTTTCTCTGTGTGTGTCCTTTTCTCTGTGTGTGTCCTTTTCTCTCTCTGTGTCCTTTTCTCTCTGTGTGTCATTTTCTCTGTGTGTGTGTCCTTTTCTCTCTCTGTGTCCTTTTCTCTCTCTGTGTGTGTCCTTTTCTCTCTGTATGTGTCCTTTTCTCTGTGTGTCATTTTTTCTCTGTGTGTCATTTTCTCTCTGTGTGTGTCCTTTTCTCTCTGTGTGTGTCCTTTTCTCTCTGTGTGTCCTTTTCTCTCTGTGTGTCCTTTTCTCTCTGTGTGTGTCCTTTTCTCTCTGTGTGTCCTTTTCTCTCTGTGTGTCCTTTTCTCTCTGTGTGTGTCCTTTTCTCTGTGTGTGTCCTTTTCTCTGTGTGTGTCCTTTTCTCTGTGTGTGTCCTTTTCTCTCTGTGTGTGTCCTTTTCTCTCTGTGTGTGTCCTTTTCTCTTGTGTGTCCTTTTCTCTCTGTGTGTCCTTTTCTTTCTGTGTGTCCTTTTCTCTCTGTGTGTGTCCTTTTTTCTCTGTGTGTCCTTTTTTCTCTGTGTGTCCTTTTTTCTCTGTGTGTCCTTTTTTCTCTGTGTGTCCTTTTTTCTCTGTGTGTCCTTTTTTCTCTGTGTGTCCTTTTCTCTGTGTGTCCTTTTCTCTGTGTGTGTGTCCTTTTCTCTGTGTGTGTGTCCTTTTCTCTGTGTGTGTGTCCTTTTCTCTGTGTGTGTGTATGTGTCCTTTTCTCTGTGTGTGTGTATGTGTCCTTTTCTCTGTGTGTGTGTGTGTCCTTTGTGTGTGTGTCCTTTTCTCTGTGTGTGTGTGTGTGTCCTTTTCTCTGTGTGTGTGTGTGTGTCCTTTTCTCTGTGTGTGTGTCCTTTTCTCTGTGTGTGTGTGTGTGTGTGTCCTTTTCTCTCTCGCTTTGCCTGTCTCTCGCTCTCGGCTTCTCCCTTAGGTGATCAACCTCTTCAAATACTGTCATTATTATCCATGTGTTTTGTTGTTTGTTTTTTACACTAATGATCCTTTTGGCTTTCAATGCTGAATTTTAGGCCTAATGAAAGACGCAGCGAGACCTACATACTGGATTCCAGACCACGAGATCACACATTGCTTCAACTGCAGAAAGGAATTTAACATTAAACTCTCCAAACACCACTGTCGGGCTTGTGGACAAGGCTTCTGCGGCGAATGTTCTAGTGATATAAGAGCAGTACCATCCCGGGATGGGATCATCCTGTTCGTGTCTGTATTACCTGCAATAAGAAACCCGGCGACCTATAACCATGCCCCCATTACCATAATTCACAATTCAGTACCTACTCAGGGCTAGATAATAATGGAACCTATCTTCATCCATAGGCTTCTTTACCAATGCATGCTCTGACCTAGCAGCTGTGGGCTCTTACCATCGTCATCCTCTTTATTATTACCATTATTATCATGTAAACAAAATGGCATCAACCGCTGTCTGTTTAGGAGACCGAAAGCATATAATCTGCACTTTGTAACGTTGGAATAAAAATCAACTTCGTACGCACCTTGCTGCTCCACCACATTAGGATTTTCTTTTTTTTTTTTCTTTAATTACAGGATCTTTTCTGCAGTTGCTTCTCAGTATGAAAGCTAAAGAGACCTCTCTGCCTACCGGAGCATCTTTTTATTATAGCACCTTTCAATATGGGGGGCGGGAGGGAAGGGCATCTCCCCAAGTTTTCAACTTTTATCATAAGAAGAGTTCTAGTACTACTTAAAACTAAAATGGATGTATGTTTAATTTATATGTGAAAATCTTTAAATTTGTTCAAATGTAATTTTTTTTCTCACTATAAAAAAAATCACTTCACCTTTTATTGTAAGCATGGGTCCGTACGGAGTAATAAGTATAACCCAAATGTCACACTTGTGAACTTTTTAAACGATGAGCTGATTCTATAAAGTCAGCTTTCTGCAATATCTCAATATCAGTAATACAATATATATAATATATACACACGCACACAAGTGCTTCTCACTAAATTAGAATATCATCAAAAAGTTAGTTTCAGTTCTTCAATACAAACTCATGTTATATGGAGTCATTAAAACCATTGTGATCTATTTCAAGTGTTTATTATGTTAATGTTGATGATTAAGGCTTACAGCCAATGAAAACCTAAAAGTCATTATTTTAATAAATTAGAGTAAACACCTACAAAGGCTTCCTAAGTGTTTAAAAAGGTCCCTTAGTCTGTTTCTCCACAATCATGGAGAAGACTGCTGACTTGACAGATGTCCAGAAGGCATTCATTGACACAATCCACAAGAAGGGTAATGGCCCCGTCTCACATAGCGACACACCAGCGATCCCGACAACGATCAGGATCACTGGTGTGTCGCTACATGATCGCTGCTGAGCTGCCAAACAGGCAGCGATCAAGACAGCGACACTGCGGGTAACGTTGCCTAGTTACCCTCAGTGTACGTTGGATACCAGCGCTTTGATGCAGGGAGCTGGTAACCAAGGTACACGTTGGGTTTCCAGGCGCTGTGCGGTGCCTGGAAACCCGATGTGTACCTTGGTTACCAGTAGATCGCTGGTCTCCTGCCTGTCACACGCAGCGATGCGTGCTGGCCAGCGTGAGACCAGCGATCAAAAAAAAGTCCTGGCATTTCTGACACGACCAGCGATTCACAGCAGGGGCCTGATCGCTGGTACGTGTCAGACATAGCAAGATCGCTGTTTAGCAGCGATCTCGCTATGTGAGACGGGACCCTAAGCCACAAAAGGTCATTGCTAAAGAAGCTGGCTGTTCAGAGTGCTGTATTCAAGCATATTAATGGAAAGTTGAGTGGAAGGAAAAAGTGTGGTAGAAAAAGGTGCACAAGCAATCGAGATAATAGCAGCCTTGAAAGGATTGTTAAGAAAAGGCCATTCAATTTGAGGGAGATTGACAAGGAGTGGACTGCTGCTGGAGTCATTGCTTCAAGAGTCACCACACACAGACGTATCCAGGACATGGGCTACAAGTATCGTATTCCTTGTGTCAAGCCACTCATGACCAATAGACAACGCCAGAAGCATCTTACCTGGGCCAAGGAGAAAAAGAACTGGACTGTTGCTCAGTGGTCCAAGGTGTTCAGATGAAAGTAAATTTTGCATTTCATTTGGAACTCAAGGTCCCAGAGTCTGGAGGAAGAGTGGAGAGCCAAAATCGAAGCTGCTTGAGGTCTAGTGTGAAGTTTCCACAATCTGTGATGGTTTGGGGATCCAAGTCATCTGCTGGTGTAGGTCCACTGTGTTTTATCAAGATCAAAGTCAGCGTAGCCATATACCAGGAAATTTTAGAGCACTTCCTGCTTTCCTCTGCCGACAAGCTTTTTGGAGATGGAAATGTCATTCTCCAGCAGGACTTGGCACCTGTCCACACTGCCAAATGTACCAATACCTGGTTTATAAACAACAGTGTCACTGTGCTTGATTCGCCAGTAAACTCGCCTGACATCAACCCCATAGAGAAGCTATGGGGTATTGTCAAGAGGAAGTTGAGAGACACCAGACCCAACAATGCAGACGAGCTGAAGGCTGCTATCAAAGCAACCTGGGCTTCCCCAACACTTCAGTGCCACAGGCTGATCGCCTCCATGCCACGCCGCATTGATGCAGTAAATGATGCAAAAGGAGCCCCGGCCAAGTATTGAGTGCATTTACTGAGCATACATTTCAGTAGGCCAACATTTCGGATTTTACAATCATTTTTCAAGCTGGTGTTATAAAGTATTCTAATTTACTGAGAAAATGACTTTTAGGTTTTCATTGGCTGTAAGGCTAGTTTCACACTAGCGTTCGGCCAGGCTGCGGAGGGCTGCGTACTTCCTCTGTCAAGCCCCGCCCACTGCTGCACCTCTTCCTTCAGCTCTGCCTACGTCTGCATGCGTCCTGCGTACCCTATCTTTATCATTGGGTACACAGGCCATGCAGATGCACGCTGCACCGACCGCGTCAAAACGACACATGTGGACGCATCCGCATACATCCGCATGCCAATCCCTTAGTTAGGGAAAAAATAAAATAAAAAATGTATTTATTTCCATTTTTCCATTAGGGTTAGTGTTGAGGCTAAAGTTAGTGTTAGGGTTGTGGCTACAGTTGGGGTTTGGATTACGATTACGGTTGGGATTAGGGTTAGGGGAGTGTTAGGGTTAGGTTTGTGGTTAGTGTTGGGATTAGGCTTAGGGGTGTGTTGGGGTTAGGGTTCGAGTTAGAATTGGGGGGTTTCCACTGTTTAGGCACATCAGGGGCTCTCCAAATGCGACATGCTGTCCGATCCTAGTTCCAGCCAATTCTACATTGAAAAAGTCAAACGGTGCTCCTTCCCTTCCGAGCTCTGCCATGCTCCCAAACAGTGGTTTACCCCCACATGTGGGGTATCAGTATACTCAGGACAAATCACACAACAACTTTAGGGGTTCAATTTCTCTTGTTACCCTTGAAAAATGAAAATTTGGGAGGAAAAGATCATTTTTGTGGAAAAAATTATTTTTTATTTTTACGGCTCTACGTTATAAACTTCTGTGAAGCACTTAGGGTTCAAAGTGCTCACCACACATCTAGATAAGTTCCTTTGGGGGTCTAGTTTCCAAAATGGTGTCACTTATGGGGGGTTTCCACTGTTTAGGCACATCAGGGGCTCGCCAAACGCGACATGGCTTCCGATCTCAATTCCAGCCAATTTTGCATTGAAAAGTCAAACGGTGGTTCCCCTGACATATGAGGTATAAGCGTACTCGGGACAAATTGCACAACAACTTTTGGGGTCCAATTTCTCCTGTTACCCTTGATAAATAAAAAAAATTGGATCTCAAGTAAATGTTTTGTGAAAAAAAAGTTAACTGTTCATTTTTTTTTTTAAACATTACAAAATTTCCTGTGAAGCACCTGAAGGGTTAATAAACTTCTTGAATGTGGTTTTGAGCACCTTGAGGGGTGCAGTTTTTAGAATGGTGTCACTTTTGGGTACTTTCTATCATATAGACCCCTCAAAGTGACTTCAAATTTGATGTGGTCCCTAAAAAAAAATGGTGTTTAAAAATGAGAAATCGCTGGTCAACTTTTAACCCTTATAAATTCGTAACAAAAAAAAATTTTGTTTCCAAAATTTTACTGATATAAAGTAGACCTGTGGGAAATGTTACTTATTAACTATTTTGTGCGATATATCGCTCTAATTTAACCCCTTAATGTCCACTGACGTGCAGCGTCCGTCATGGCCGGGTGTCAGTTCCGGCACCAGGACGGACTCTGCACGTCATGGCTTTGATCTACCACTGCGTGTAAACACGCAGTGGTAGATCAGTGCCGACAGCTGTCACAGACAGCTGACAGGCACGGCAAGCGGTGCGGGGACCTTTGCCGTCGGTCCCCGCACCTACAGCGCTGTGCTTGGTCAGTCAATCTGACTGACCAAACACAGCAGCGATCGTGCAGGAGAAGCTGAAATTTCAGCTTCTCCAGCGCGATCAGTGCAGGAGCCGGCGCTGCAGTGGCCAGGCTTCCTGCACTGACAGCCAGGAGCGGAGCCCCCACCGCCCCTGGCTGTTAACCCCCTGACTGCTGCGATCCAGCGCGATCGCAGAGCTCTGGGGGGGAGGCAGAGGGTTGGGAGCTCCCTCTGCCTCAGATCGGCACCCTGCAATGTATTTGCAGGGCCCGATCTCTGCCTTGATGACCCGGGGGTTGTCATGACAACCTCCGGGTCATCTACCTACGGGAAGCTGCTGTGATAATTGTCACAGCAGCTTCCACTATAGTTGCAATGCATTGCAATGCCAGAGCATTGCAATGCATTGTAACTGCAATAAAAAGTAAAAAAAGTGAAAGTCCCATAAAGGGACAAGTTAAAAAAAATCATTTTTTAAAAAAAATTGTAAAAAAAATATTAAAAAATAATTTAAAAAAAATCCCCTAAAAAATACACATTTTTATGTAATAAAAAAAATAAAAAAACAAAAAACATACACATGTTAGGTATCGCCACGTCCGTAAAAATCCCATCTATAAAAGCGTAACCCTAGTTAACCCCTTCAGTGAAAGCCGTAAAAAAAAAACCACAAAAAAGTAGTAAATTATACTTTCAGCTGCAGAATGGAAGGGAGGGAGACACAGGAATTCATTACTGATGGGTAGGCGGAGCCCCAGATCAGGATGTTACCTCAGATCAAAAGAGTGATGACTGGCTGGCCCCTCCAGCTCGGGCTCCTCCTACTCAGCTCCAGTCTAAGATTTGAGGTCCAGAGGATGGTCGCTGCTAATGCAGCTCCTCAGAAGATTTTATTATTTTAATATTCGGACAGGAGACTTGGATCACTAGTTGGTCTAGAGGTCTCAGGGGTATCAGCGCTGCTGTACCCCAACCTCTCCCTTGGCGGATCTGTATTTACTCAAAGTCCCTGCAGAATCCTTGCCGGCCCTGGGGGATGAGGAGAGCTTCTCTGGCGGGAACGCAAACCACACGTGCGGTCACTGCGTTCTTCGCCCTGGGGGGAAGCATGGGCACTGCGCCAGAAACCCCTGAGGGTCCCTGTGGCGCCTTGGCTGGTGAGTACTCCACACAAATTTTAATAATAATTATGTGTGAGTGCTTTAGCGTCTGAATGAGCAGCGCTATTACTAATGTCAGTATGCTTCAGCGCTGCTGTGACAGCGTTACTACATGTATGTCAGTATGCTTCAGCGCTGCTGTGACAGCGCTACTACATGTAATGTCAGTATGCTTCAGCGCTGCTGTGACAGCGCTACTACATGTAATGTCAGTATGCTTCAGCGCTGCTGTGACAGCGCTACTACATGTAATGTCAGTATGCTTCAGCGCTGCTGTGACAGCGCTACTACATGTAATGTCAGTATGCTTCAGCGCTGCTGTGACAGCGCTACTACATGTAATGTCAGTATGCTTCAGCGCTGCTGTGACAGCGCTACTACATGTAATGTCAGTATGCTTCAGCGCTGCTGTGACAGCGCTGTTACAAGAAGATGTGGTGATTTTTTGTCCGCAGGCAGATAGCTGCAGGACAGAGAGGGAGCAGGAGCGGGGAGAGTTCGCGCTCATTATTTGAGCTAGCAGGGGGCGTGGCCTATCTATCCCGGTCTTTTGAGCAGGAAGACGCGCGCTCTGGCTTTTCTCCTGCGACCCCCTCACTGTGGCGGCCATTACTCAGGCTCCTGGCTCCTCGGACCGCTCCTCTCCTCATATAGACACCACGGCCAGCTGGGTGAGTGCGGATTCCTCACCCCGCAGCGCAGCGATCGCTATCCTGCAGCTGCAGTCTCATCAGAGACATAAAAATTGGCTGGGGCTCACAAATATATATATATTTTGGTGAGTTTGCAATATTAACCCCTTTGAGGGTTATTTCTACCAGCTAAATTTGCTGACTGAATACCGCTGGGGTAACTCTGCTTGGTGGAGCGTTAACCCTTCAGCGTTTGAAAAAAAAAAAAAAAAAAACCGCATAGTTTTTTGCTGGTATTACCGCTTTGACCTGCTCATACAGGTGAGACATGTCTGAACAGAGTTCAGATGCCGCGGATCACGTCCCAGTGCCATTGCGGCAATCAGATACGCAGACCTCCACAGCGTCTAGCGCTGCGGTCGACAGCGGTGGAAAATTGGATGATATCGCTCGATCGATTAATAACTTATCTGACCTTTTAGGTCAATATGTGTCTGCTAATTCCTCTCAGAGGAAGCGACGCAGGCCGTTACCGGCCTCTACACGGAGCGAGTCAGATGTATCTGATATTGGGCAGAGTTCCCCTTTAAATTCGGATGGAGAAATATCCGATTCAGATGCGGACGAGCCGCAGGGGCGTTCCTCTATGACGAAGCGTACGGAGGCATTAATTGAAGCCATGAGAGATATACTACAGTTACCGGAGGAGGTAACTAGTCGTCCTGGTAAATCAGCACGCATTTCCAGGAGTCCCGTGCTTCGCGCACAACATTGCCAGCTCTGGATGAGCTTAATGGTGTAATAGAGGAGGAACGTCTATGTCCAGATAAGCGTTTTCATGGAACGCATTTCTTTGATACACTTTATCCTTGCTCTACGGAGTTAAAGGCTAATTGGACTTCTGCTCCTGAAGTGGATGTGTCTTTGTCTCAGCTTAGTAAATCCTCTCTACTCCCTATTAAGGGAAAAGCGAGCTTACAGGAGCCTTTGGATAGAAAGGCAGAATTGGCGGCAAAAGCAAGCTATGAGGCTGCGGGTCATGGATTTCGAGCAGTGCTAGGATCCATGTGTGCTGCTAGAGCTTCTCTAAGCTGGTTGGCACGTCTGAAGACGGAGTTCCAAAATGAATCTCCGTTATCTGAGATACGGGAAACTTGTGAATGGTTAGAAACGGCAGCCTGTTATATCTTTGATGCCGGTCTGGATACGGCATCTCTGCTGGCCAAAGCGCAAGCTTCAGCGGTCACAGTCAGAAGAGCTTTATGGCTCAGACAGTGGGCCGGGGACGCAGTTTCCAAACAAGGGTTGTTGGCCTTACCTTACAAGGGTGGCCATCTTTTTGGATCCGACCTCACAGAGCTGATTTCCAAGGCTAAGGCGAAGGAATCAGCATTACCACAGCGAAGGGCCATGGCCTCGGTGTCCAGTAAGCCTGGTGTTTATAGTGGTCGGCGGTCCTTTCGGGGCCGAGGACGATCTAGTCACTCCTCGTGGGGATCGGGTCGTCCTTCTTTCTCAGGAAAGAAATCCTCTCAGAAAACTCGTACTCCCTGGAAGCAGAGTTTCCGCCAGAACAAGCGGGAACTTGACAAGAAACCCGCAAAGTCGGATTGACGCCAGGGGTCCACTCGAGGATTCTCGAGTGGGGGGTCGCCTGCTTCTTTTCAAGGAGACTTGGATGGCTCGCGTTCCAGATTCCTGGGTAACGCGGATAGTGTCGGCAGGCTATTTCATAGAGTTTGCTTCTCAACCCCCAAATGTTTTTTGTCAATCTCGCGTTCCGTCGGAACCCGAGCTTGTTGTCGCTCTACAGCGAGAGGTCGAATCGCTACTACAAAAGGGTGTAGTGATACCGGTTCCGTCAGAGGACCGAGGGAAAGGTTTTTATTCCAACCTTTTTATAGTTCCCAAAAAGGAGAACAAATTTCGCCCGATTCTGGATCTCAAGCGATTAAACCGGCATGTCCATGCCCGGAAATTTCGCATGGAGTCGCTTCGTTCCGTTGTGGCAGCTCTGTCACAGAACGATTTTCTGGTGTCAATCGACATTCGCGACGCCTATTTGCATATTCCCATCGGAAAGGCTCATCAGCGCTTTCTTCGATTTGCCATAGGTCAGAATCATTACCAGTTCGTGGCTCTGCCGTTCGGCTTAGCCTCAGCGCCAAGGGTCTTTACAAAAATTCTGGCGCCCCTCATGGCACTCCTTCGAAGACAGGGGATTACGATTCTCCCTTATCTGGACGATCTTTTGATCGTGGCTTCCTCGGAGGAGGAGGCGTTGACGGCTCGGGATTTGTCTCTTCAGTTTCTGAAAGACTTCGGTTGGCTGGTCAATTGGGAGAAGTCGTCCCTGGAACCATCGAGGACAATTCTCTTTTTGGGAATGCATCTCGACACGTTTCGGTCGGTAGTTTCCCTACCACCAGACAAACAGTCATGTCTTCTTCGACATGTACAGATTATGACATCCTCAACGGCAATGTCCCTACGGAAGTGTATGCGTCTTCTGGGACTGATGGTGGCGTCCATGGAGGCAATTCCTTTTGCCCAGTTCCACTCCAGGACTCTTCAAAGGTTCATCTTGAGTCGATGGAATCAGTCGCAATCGCTGGATTGCAGTGTCACCATTTCTCGCGCGGTGCGGGATTCTCTAGAATGGTGGTTACGTCCAGGGGCATTCTCCCTGGGGAAGTCTTTCCTCCCTCTGAAGTGGTCAGTCATAACCACCGATGCCAGCCTGACGGGCTGGGGGGGTGTTTGGAACAATCTCTGGATTCAGGGGGTATGGTCATCGGAAGAGTCTGTGCTTCCGATCAACATCCTGGAATTGAGGGCGATTTTCCTTTGCCTCCAACATTGGACGGTCCCTTTGAGCGGTCTGCCAGTCCGTGTGCAGACAGACAATGCGACGGCTGTCGCGTATATCAATCACCAAGGTGGGACAAGGAGTTCCAGACTCATGGTAGAGGTGTCCCGAATTCTGATTTGGGCAGAGGCCAATGTACCAGCCATTTCGGCGATTCACATTCCAGGGGTTCAGAATGTTACAGCGGACTTTCTCAGTCGCAGAAGGATGGATCCGGGGAATGGAGCCTCCATCCGGATGTGTTTGCACTACTGTGCTCTCGCTGGGGAACCCCCCAAGTGGATTTGATGGCATCCAGGTCAATGCCAAGTTACCGACATTCATGTCCAGGTACAAGGATCCGAAGGCGGTGGCGGTGGATGCTCTAGTGGCTCAGTGGGATCAGTTCGAGCTGATCTATGTATTCCCGCCGATATCCTTACTTCCTCTAGTACTGCGTCGGATCAGACTAGAGAGAATTCCAGCTATTTGATAGCTCCAGACTGGCCAAGAAGGGTGTGGTTCTCGACAATAATGTCGCTGTTGGCGGCACCTCCTTTTCCACTCCCTCTTCAACCGGACTTGTTGACTCAGGGGCCCGTTTGTCATCCGGACTTGATGTCCCTGCGTTTGACGGCGTGGCTCTTGAGACCGAAATCTTGACCCGTAGAGGTTTTCTCAGCCGAGGTCATTGCTACCCTTCGTGCTGCAAGATGTCCGGCTACTACTAGGATTTACCACAAGATTTGGGAAACCTTCTTTTCGTGGTGTTTGGGGTCCTCTCGGAACCCGAGAAAATTTTCCATTCCCAACCTGTTGGCTTTTCTCAGCATGGGCTAGACAAGGGTTTGGCAGTAAGCACTCTGAAAGGTCAGATTTCTGCTCTGTCCTTATTGTTCGGAGAACCATTGCTTCAAATAGAGACGTGCTTTCCTTTTTTCCGAGGTATTCTCGTAAGTTTCCGCCGCGGAAGGCACCCGTGTCTCCTTGGCGGCTCAACCTTGTTTTGGAGGCTCTTCAGCATAAACCTTTTGAGCCTATGGTTTCTGCTAGCCTTTCTTTACTTTCTTGGAAGGTGGCTTTCCTTGTTGCAGTCACTTCCTTGAGGAGAGTTTCTGAGTTGGCAGCTCTTTCTTGTTCGCCTCCTTTTCTGGAGTTTTTTCCGGATCGTGTAGTGCTTCGCACTCGGGGTGATTTTTTGCCTAAAGTGGTGTCACAATTTCATGTCAACCAGGATATTGTGTTGCCTTCATTCTGCCCGGATCCGAAGAATGTGAAAGAGCGAGCTTTACACACATTGGATTTAGTGCGGGCCTTGAAGTTTTATCTATCTATTACTCAAGGTTTTCGTAAGACGGACTCCCTGTTTGTGGTTCCAGCAGGTCGTCGGCGTGGTCAACGAGCTTCCAAGGATTCTATAGCTCGTTGGATCCGGTCAGCTATTTTGGAAGCTTACCGTCTTCGGGTGTGAATCTTGCCCGATTAAGATTCGAGCCCATTCCACGAGAGCTGTGGCCTCATCGTGGGCTTTTTCATCAAGGTGCCTCGGCAGTGCAGCTCTGCCGAGCGGCAACTTGGCGCTCTGTCCACACGTTTACAAAGTTTTATAAAGTGGACGTCAGTGCTTCCGCTGATGCAGCCCTCGGACGTAGGGTCCTGCAGGCAGCTGTAGTTTAAAGTTCTGGATGAACTTGTGTTTAGCGCTGGTTGCGCTTTGTTGTTAAGGTTGTTGGGTTTCTGCCTTTGTTGGTTTTTCCCACCCTTATTTTTGAACTGCTTTGGGACGTCCCATCAGTAATGAATACTGTGTCTCCCTCCTTCCATCTGCAGCTGAAACACGGATTTTGGTAAAACTTACCTGTAAAATCCTTTTCAGCGAAGGAAGGAAGAGAGACACAGCACCCTCCCAACGGCAGAAGTGTGTTGATGTTTTCAGATGCAGCGCGACCCTTATCTGATAGCGATTATCTGGGCTGAGGTCAGCGCGCTAAGGCTCTGTTCCAGCATCGCCAGCTCATCGCAGTAGTCAGGTTCCGTGAGTAGTACCTGGAACTCTGTGGTTTTTGGCTTTCTTTGCATGCATAACCTGTATCCTTGTGTTTTTTCTCTGAAGTTCCTTCAGAAGGGGTTATGTTGCTCCGCTGGTGATCTTGGCTCTTTTCCTAAAAGCTTTGGTACGACTGGAGCTGAGTAGGAGGAGCCCGAGCTGGAGGGGCCAGCCAGTCATCACTCTTTTGATCTGAGGTAACATCCTGATCTGGGGCTCCGCCTACCCATCAGTAATGAATACTGTGTCTCCTCCTTCCTTCGCTGAAAAGGATTTTACGGTAAGTTCTTACCAAAATCCGTGTTTTTAAAAATTGAAAAAAAATAAAAATATAAAAATCCCTAAATACACTTTGTTACAGCTAAAAAACAAAGATAACATCATTTAATCACGCGTAAAAACATTATAAAAGCTTAACCCATAACCTTCATGAAAGCCGTAAAAAAAAAAAAAAAATGAATTATATTTTTCAAGCGGTATCATTATACCGCTTGGAAAAAGTGCAATAACACGCGATCAAAAGTCAGATATAAATAATCATGGTACCAGCTGAAAACTGTCATCTTGTCCCGCAAAAAACAAGCCGCTATACAGCATCATCAGCGAAAAAATAAAAAAGTTATAGCTCACGGAATAAACTGATGCAAAAATAATTATTTTTTCTATAAAATTTTTTATTGTGTAAAAAACGCCAAAACATAAAAAAAAATATATAAATGAGGAATCGCCATAACCGTAGTGACCCGAAGAATAAAGCTGCTTTATCAATTTTACCACACACGGAACGGAGGAAAAAAAAAAAAAAAAAAAACCCTGAATTGCTGGTTTTTGTTCATTCTGATTCCACAAAAATCGGAATAGGAAACGATCAAAAAACGTTATGTGCCTGAATATGGTACCAATAAAAACGTCAGCTCGTCCCGCAAAAAATAAGCCCATAGATAACTCTGTCGGCCGAAATATGGAAAAATTATAGCTCTCAAAATACGGCGATGCAAAAATTTCTTACAAAAAATTATTCCAAAAAAAGCATCTTTTAGTGTGTGACAGAAGCTAAACATGAAAAAAGAGTATAAATCTGGTATCTACTGTAACGCACCATCAGGAATAGTGCTATCACAATACGCGACGAGGAACGGCGCAAAAGAAACCATTCTTCATCCATTTAGGATTTGCTTCCATTGTGCCTCCAAAGATCGCAGTAGGGGATCAACTAGTGTTCCCCCCCACATATGGGGTATCAGCGTACTCAGGACAAAATGCACAATAGCTTTTGGGGTCCTATTTCTCCTGTTACCCTTAGAAAAATAAAAATTTGGGGCAAAAAGATTATTTTTGTGGAAAAAAATATGATTTTTATTTTCACGGCTCTACGTTATAAACTTCTGTGAAGCACTTGGGGGTTCAAAGTGCTCACCACACATCTAGATAAGTTCCTTGGGGGGGTCTAGTTTCCAAAATGGAGTCACTTGTGGGGGGTTTCTACTGTTTAGGCACATCAGGGGCTTCGAAACGTGACATGACACCCGCAGACCATTCCATCAAAATCTGCATTTAAAAACGGTCGCTCCTTCCCTTCCGAGCTCTGCCATGCGTCAAAATAGTGGTTCCCCCCACATATGGGATATCAGCGTACTCAGGACAAATTGCACAATACTTTTGGGGTCCTTTTCTCCTGTTACTTAGAAAATAAAAATTTGGGGGGCAAAAAGATTATTTTTGTGGAAAAATATGATATTTTTAATTTTCACGCTCTACGTTATAACTTCTGTGAAGCCTTGGGGGTTCAAAGTGCTCACCACACATCTAGATAAGTTCCTTGGGGGGTCTAGTTTCCAAAATGGGTCACTTGTGGGGGTGTTTCTGACTGGTTTTAGGCACATCAGGGGCTTTTCCAAAGTACAATGACACCCGCAAGACCATTCCACATAACAAAGATCTCTTTGAAAAAGGCGCTCACTTCCTTCCCTTTCCAGCTCTGCCATGCGTCAAAATAGTGGTTGTAAACGCCCCACATATGGGGTATCAGCGTAACTCAGGACAAATTGCACAAATAACTTTTGGGGTCCTTTTACCCTTTGGAAAATAACAATTGGGTGAAAGATCATTTTTGTGGAAAAAATATGATTTTTAATTTTACTGCTCTACGTTATAACCTTCTGTGAAGCCTTGGGGGTTCAAAGCTTCACCACACATCTAGATAAGTTCCTTGGGGGGTCTAGTTTCCAAAATGGGGTCACTTGTGGGGGGTTTCCACTGTTTAGGCACACAGGGACTCTCCAAATGCGACATGGCGTCCAATCTCAATTCCAGCCAAAAAAGTCAAATGGCGCTGCTTCCCTTCAAGCTCTGCCATGCGCCCAAATAGTGGTTTACCCCACATATGCGGTATAAGCGTACTCAGGACAAATTGCACAATAACTTTTGGGGTCCTTTTACCCTTTGGAAAATAAAAATTGGGTGAAAGATCATTTTAGTGGAAAATATATGATTTTTTAATTTTACAGCTCTACGTTATAACCTTCTGTGAAGCCCTTGGGGTTCAAAGCTCTCACACACATTTTAGATAAGTTCTTGGGGGGTCTAGTTTCCAAAATGGGGTTACTTGTGGGGGGTTTCCACTGTTTAGGCACACAGGGACTCTCCAAATACGACATGGCGTCCAATCTCAATTCCAGCCAAAAAAGTCAAATGGCGCTGCTTCCCTTCAGAGCTCTGCCATGCGCCCAAATAGTGGTTTACCCCCACACATGGGGTATCAGCTGTATTCAGGAGAAATTGTACAATAAATATTGTGGTTCATTTTCTACTGATACCCTTGACAAAATTTTAAAAAATTGTGTCGAAAGAAAAATTTTGGGAAAAAAAGTTAAATGTTAATTTTTTCCTTCCACATTGCTTCAATTCTTGTGAAGTACCTAAAGGGTTAATAAACTTCTTGAATGTGGCTTTGAACACGTTGAGGGGTGCAGTTTTTAGAATGGTGTCACTTTTGGGTATTTTCTGTCATATTGACCCCTTAAATTCACTTCAAATGTGAGGTGGCCCCCTAAAAAAAATGATTTTGTAAATTTTGTTGGAAAAATGAGAAATTGCTGGTCAACTTTTAACACTTATAACTTCCTAACAAAAAAAAATTTTGGTTCCAAAATTGTGCTGATGTAAAATAGACATGTGGGAAATGTTATTTATTAACTAATTTTTGTGACATATCTCTCTGATTTAATGGCATAAAAATTAAAAGGTTGAAAATTGCAAAATTTTCAAAATTTTTGCCATATTTCTGTTTTTTTCATAAATAAACGCAAGTTATATTGAAGAAATTTTACCACTATCATGAAGTACAATATGTCTCGAGAAAATAATCTCAGAATCGCCAAGATCCGTTGAAGCGTTCCAGAGTTATAACCTCATAAAGAGACAGTGGTCAGAAATGTAAAAATTGGCCTGGTCTTTAACCTACAAAATGGCTTGGTCGTTAAGGGGTTAAGGGCATAAAAATTAAAAGTTTGAAAATTTTCAAAATTTTCAGTTTTTTCACAAATAAACGCAAGTTATATTGAAGAAATTTTACCATTAACATGAAGTACAATATGTCACGAAAAAATAGTCTCAGAATCGCCAAGATCCGTTGAAATGTTCCAGAGTTATAACCTCATAAAGGGACAGTGGTCAGAATTGTAAAAATTGACCTGGTTATTAACGTGCAAACCACCCTCGGGGTAAAGGGGTTAACAGAAATTAACACGTGAAATAGAGCACTCTGTTAGTAATGACTCTATATAATGAGTTTCACTTTTTGTATTGAAGAACTGAAATTAATTAACTTTTTGATGATATTCTAATTTAGTGAGAA
The DNA here is from genome assembly GCA_033576555.1 of Oophaga sylvatica. Classification (NCBI taxonomy): domain Eukaryota; kingdom Metazoa; phylum Chordata; class Amphibia; order Anura; family Dendrobatidae; genus Oophaga; species Oophaga sylvatica. The sequence continues at coordinate 438,095,370 of JARQOD010000001.1, read as the reverse complement.
GCACCTGTATATATAATGCGGCTTGTACAAGAACCATTTTCATCCCCCATTTTAAAAATCTAAATTCAATTCAATGTATTTTTGGACAGTGAGTGCAATGGCTTCCTTACTGTTCTACATTACTGGAGGCCTTAAAAGAAAGTCATCAAAATAAATTACCGTACCTGTTTAAATTTCATCTTTGTATTAGTTGAAAAAAAATGCCTATTTTTAAATCCATATCATGATGTACAGTAAATATCTGTATAGAGAACTTATATATATATATATATATATTATATATATATATATATATATATATATATTTCTCTATATAGATAAATATTATATACATCTGTTATGAATCTTGCAATTTTTTCACTGGAGCTTATTTAGTCGTAGTCAAATGTTTTGAGACACACAAGTTTTGGGTTTCACAAAGTTTGCTACTTCACTGGTTTTAGATCTTTGTCAGATATTCTCAAGTTTTTCAACTTCTTATTGATAAATACATGAAGTTTATGCACATACTCAATATTTACTGTGTTGACCCTTATTTTTCTAATCTTTGTGCTGGCATTGGAATATCAGTTTTTGGGCCAAATCCTGACTTACTGCCCATTCTTGCCTAATCAGTGCTTTGGAGTTTATTACAATTTCTGAGTTTTTTGTTTGTCCTTCTGCTTGAGATCTGAGGAGTTTCTTGGCCATGGAACCAAAATTTCCATGTTTTGTTAAGCGAGACGCTTAGTTATCATTTTTGCCTTGTGACATGGTCTCCATCATGCTAGAAAAAGCATTACCAAATTTGTTCCTGGATCGTTGGCAAAAATTGCTCTTGGAGGATGTTTAGATCCCATTTTTGTTCATGGGAGTGCCCTTAGGCAAAATTGTGAGTGAGCCCCCTCACCCAGGGTGAGGGCAGGAGTCATGAAAAATAAGGAGAAACATTGTAAATATTGAGTCTTTGCATAAACCTGATGTATTTGTCGGTAAAAGTTTAAATTCTTTCAGAAACCATAGAAACAAAACAAAAAACCAACAAACCGATTCTAAATTTATTTTTTTTTAATTGAAGCAACTAATCACGGTGTGCAAAGGTCACTTGGCAGGGAGGAAGAGCAGGAGAGCTGAGACATCGCTTATTGTGATTGTTGGTTCCTGTATTATCCTGTCATTGTAATCCTGCCTCTGCTGATCAGGAGCCTGATGGAAACTCCTCCTAAAAGGATACAAATTAGTTTGTTTTTTTGTTTTTTTTAAACTCCTAAGAGGCCACTGTGAAAATCGCAAGATTCCTTAATTCATTTTGTAATACCGTGATATGAAACAAAAAATGTAAAATGTTTTAAAAATACATGAAACACTAAAATGAGACTTATCAATAGGCCATTTTTGTGATGATCGTTTCACTTTAAGGGGGTTTGTCAGGAACTGAGATGGCAGCACAGCTCTTTACTTTGTGTATCTCTTATTTTGTGAGTATTGGAGGCACATTGCAGTTTCCATTAAAGTGAATGGGAGCTGAATTGCCGCAGCCGAGAACAGACATTACACCCTGTACAGAGCTATGGTGTATGGCTGGTAGACTCAGCACCAACTATCTGCTGATCGTGGGGACTCCTGGTGTCAGATGCCACCCCTGAATGAATGTTGGGGACCTATCCTAAAACTAGGTAATCAGTACATCCGGAGAAACAGAAAAATGCTAGCAAGAAGGTTCATACCTGACGTCGAATGGTGTTTCTTCGACAGGACACGGGTTATACAATAAACTCATGGCGGCCTTTTTCCAAATAAAGCGCCATACTAGTGTCCACTGCTGTATCTTATGCCACCTGATCCCATACTCTTTATTACGGTTGGGTTATACACCATTTGATGCTGTTTTGTCGGAAAGCATTTGTTTTCAGATCCTGGACAGCTCCTTTAGGATAGGACCACAAACAGATTTTTGGGTGAAACATTCATTGATTGCTCTGTAATGCAGGTGATTTGGGGACGCATTGCAACCCACAAGGTATTCTTGCCCAAACAAGCAAATTGCACAAAGTATTAACCAGTTGCATTTTTGTGACTTGTCACAATACGACTTCATGCACCTGCATTTACTGCAGCGTAGCTGAAATATAGTGTGTATTTTGGCCACGTGATGACATTGTGGAGCAGATACAGAGGATTGTGCGGCTGTGATTAAACTTCTATAGTGTACTCTCCTCCGGCTTCCTAACTTCTGTGTAATATGCGCACACACACAAAAGAATGGCGTAAGCTGTCTTCTAGTCCAGAAGTAAGGCATGGTTCACATTGGCAGCAGTGGAGGGTTTAATCCATAGCATTGGTTTAAAGGACCTGTACAATCACCGGTGTTTAATTCACATCTGACAGATTCTATATATGGGATTTGTCAGTAGTGTTGATCACGGATATCTGCCCTTTGCCGTGTCACAAGAATCTTATGAATCCATACTTGATTTAGGTGTCTTTTTTCTCATCTTTAGTCACAAAGAATGTAATCTTTAAAAAATATATATATATTATGTGCCCGAGTTTTAATAGTAGTTTTTGCTTATTCCAAGGTAAGGGAGGAAACATGCAAACATAGTATTTAAGTGATTGAATTGTTGCTTGGTTTTAATTTATTGTATGATAATATACAGGACTAGCAACTAGTAAATTATTTTTCCTGTAAGTGCCTTTTTGCCACTTTGTAAAAAAAATAAAAAATGTTTGTTTTTTTTGTTTCCAGCTGTACTCCATAAATGCTGCAGTTGATTTCTCTTTATAAATTTGTCTTTTGTTATCGAACTCTGTTTTTGAGGGATCGGGTGGTAGTTTTTATTCTACCAATACTGGATTTAAAAGCATGCCCTGAAAAAGCTATGATAAGAAAAATGCTGGCCAGTTTCTAGTTAATGCCACCTTCCTTTCCTCAATTTATATGCATAGTAACCGTAAAATCAGATCTGAGCTGCTGTATCCAAAGCCCTTCAAACAAGTTGTTTTTTTTTTTGAGATGGGGGATGTAAGTGGACAACCCATTCTAATGTTACCTGTCCCCAGGAGTTGTGGAAGGAGGGTTTCTAACTGGGATAATTAGCCGGAGTCCATTATCTTATGTTCTGCTGAATAATATATAAACCCTGTGTTGTAGTTCACTGTGAGAGAGGAGAGGATTTTTTTTCCAGCGATTCTATACAGATGTCTAATAACTGAACATGCTGCAAGAATTGTATTTAGACTCGTTTATAGCAAAGTCTCAGCTATAGGTGTGATCATATCGTTCAGGAATTGATCGTTGCATTGGACTAATGACAGCAAAACTGCAACTTTTTATCTCTTTCCATCCAGGTAGTGGAGTAACTAAAGTCCGATGGGCCTGCCCCAGCCTGCATGTTGGTCGGAAGTATGTTCCCTTGTAGCGTTCTAGATCCTGTGTGTTCCCCAACCCCCATGAAATAAAGTCCTCTGCTTTGGCTGTTTCCTGTAAGAATCGCCCTCATTCTGTAATAACGCCCCTTCCTGGTATGTCTCCCATCCTGTGTCCCTTCCTGGTATCATGTTGCCCGTCCTGGGCTTTTTCCTGATATAATGCCACCCATCCTGGTCTCCTTTCTGCTATAATGTCCTGCTGTTCTTTTCCAAACATAAAGAAAAAAATTATATTCGCCTTCCTCCGCTCCCACGACGGACGATGTCCTCTTCTATAGCTGATTTCAGTGTACCAGCAATGGCGGTGCATGACTGCCATGCACTGCTCGTGATCGGCATGCAGACTGGCTGGGCTCAGCAGGTCCTTTTACAGCAACACACTTCGACTCAATTTACTTCCTCTACCAAACATTCATCCATACAAGGCGTTGATGTCGGTGGGCACCTTTCCCACGCGGGACTGTTCACGGTTCCATCATCTGTGTCCGCGTTATACCCCTGTATGCACAAGTAGGATGCCATATAACTAGCAGCGCTAGAAACTAAGGGAGCAGAATGGTGCTGGAAAAAGAAAAATCTTCACGGAACTGCTTTAATGAACTCCGCTAACCCGGATGCGTGTGAATTGTTACAGTGACTCAAACAGTCTTAGTTCCTGGTGTGAATTCTAGCTGCAACTTTATTATACTCTGGATATTCCACTATAAAACTCACAGTAAGCGGAGTCTGATTTATAGAATGCTGGAATAGTGGAGTCAGAGACTAATATTGGTATATGCTGAATAATGAAGCATATATACAGCTACAAAAAAAAATCCTTTTCTTTCCATCTGAATTTGTTATGGGTTCACCTTTAGCTGAATATCAGATTTTGGGGATTTTAGCTAATTATCCCATGATTGCCTGAGTGTCTACACCCAGTGTACAAAAAGGTGCAATTTTTTTTTAAACCATGGAAATGTATTGTCAGAAGCTTTAAATACATTGCAGCAAGATATGATGCCAGTGTTCATGGATTAGAAATAAAGGCTCATATGAAATACAATTAGGAGTTATTGTTGAGATTTTTAATCTGTTCCACTATAGCCATCATGCAGGATCTATAGAAGGGGAAAAATGTAGGTATTAGTTCTACTGGTAATAGATTTTCCAGGAGTCCATGATGACGGCACCATCAGGAGGTTGTCCTTCATATCCTTGATAGGGACAGGAACATACACGAGGTTAAAAGGCCCCTCTTGCCACCATCACCCCTCAGTGATTTTCCAAGTACCACACCAGGATGGATGTAACTCTGTTTTATTCAGTTTCCTTCTACAAAGGTTTCCTTCACATAGTAGCCAGGCAATTTAAGGGAGGGAACATAATGAGTGCTGTCATGTTGGACTCCTGGAAAACCTATTACTGGTAGGACTAATGCCTACTTTCCAGGAAGTCCTTCCTGACAGCACAATCCGGAGAATACCAGAGGATACATTCAGGGTGGCACCACTGCTTGGATGACCTTTCAATGGCCATCTTTTGGCCTGATAAAATGTCCAGTTTATAATGTCTGCAGAAGGTGTTAAGATTTGTCCATTTGCAGCTCTGCAAATTTGGCCCACTGAGGTCCCTGCTTGTTCCACCCATGATGTGGCTACCGCTTCAGTAGAATGGGCTCTGATGTTTTCTGAGGGGGATATTCCTTCTGAACAGGTGAAGCTGATCACGGACCTAACCCATCTCGCCAACCTTGTTTTTGACGTCTTTTTCGCTCTATT